>JANVCC010000020.1:4202716-4384156 GCA_025345505.1 Todiramphus chloris collaris
TTCAATAAGGGCAAGTGCAGAGTCCTGCACCTGGGAAAGAACACCCCCAGGTATCAGTATAGGTTGGGGACTGAGCTGTTGGAAGTCAGTGAAGGGGAAAAGGACCTGAGGGTCCTGGTTGATGGGAGGCTGACCATGAGCCAGCAGTGTGCTCTTGGGGCCAAGAGGGCCAGTGCCATCCTGGGGTGTATTAGAAGGGGTGTAGCTAGTAGGTCGAGAGAGGTTCTCCTGCCCCTCTACTCTGCCCTAGTGAGACCACACCTGGAATACTGTGTCCAGTTCTGGGCCCCCCAGTTTAAGAAGGACATGGAACTGCTGGAGAGAGTCCAGTGCAGGGCTACAAAGATGATTAAGGGAGTGGCACATCTCTCTTATGAGGATAGACTGAGGGAGCTGGGGCTTTTTAGCTTAGAGAAAAGAAGACTAAGGGGTGATTTAATCAATGTTTATAAATATATGAAAGGTGAGTGTCAGGAAGATGGAGCCAGGCTCTTCTCGGTGATGCCCAATGACAGGACAAGGGGTAATGGGTTGAAGCTGAGGCACAGGAAATTTCATGCAAACATAAGGAAATTTTTTTTCACAGTGTGGGTGACGGAACACTGGAACAGGCTGCCCGGGGGATCTGTGGAGTCTTCCTCTCTGGAGATATTCAAGACCTGCCTGGATGCGTTCCTGTGTGACCTGGTCTAGGTGATCCTTCTCTGGCAGGGGTGTTGGACTAGATGATCTCTCAAGGTCTCTTCCAGCCCTTGACATTCTATGATTCTATGATGTCAATTAGTTTAAGACTGACTTTACATTAATATTCTGTAGCATATACTTAAAAAACTAATCCTTTAGCAAGTATTGCAAGAAAAAAAATAAACAAAAGGACATTCCCTTTGCCACACATACACATTGTATACAAATTCCTTTAAAGCTTCAATTAACGTTAAATGGTTTCTGTCCACACTGTGTTCTATTTACACTAGATTTCTGTATTTCCTATAGTTAGAGCTCACAGCAAAAACTACCACATGCCCACATCACCTTTGAACAGCATAGGGATGTGCATCTGCAGGTTTTCAAATCAGGGTATTCCTTTGTGCAAGGAAATGTGAAAAAAAAAAAAAAAAAAGAAGCAAATAACAAAGGAGTGCCCCCATTCAGGTTTGATCAGATTCCAGGGATATAAAAGTGCACAGCATTTCTAACAAAAAAGTGAGCAGTGATATGAGTTGCAGTAGCAGCTGATAGGAGAGATCTGTTAAAATTGATCATTCCCGTGTCAAAATACCAAGAAACTGGCCAATACACTCTGCAAAGTTGTCACAGAAGATGATATAGCAGAGAAGCGCAGCTATACATTACTTAGCAGCTTCTTTTCCTGCCACTGGCTTGTCATCTGCTTCATCTGTGTTGTGACCTGTTGGGGGCACTCAGGTATAGCAGCAGATTGCTAACTCTTGCGTTATTTGTTTTCCCTTCCAGCGTTCAGATGTAGCTGCTATTTTATTAATGAATCACAATATTCCATTTAAACAATTAAACAAGATTTTTTTTTTTTTTAGCACTTTGGGGAGAAGAGGGAAGTTTCTGAGAGAGTCATTAGGGAGACTTGGTAACAGTTCACTGCAAGTCATCTTGCTGTGTTGGTATATTGCAGTGTTTAGGTCTGAATTAAAGTGTTCTCTCTGCTGTCTCCAGCTTGTTGAATTACCTGCCATCCACTGTATTTGGACAGAGCCTATATTTTAGTGCATCTTTAAAATATTTTTGTAAGCAGTTTGTACTATCAACATTTGTCAAACCATTTGCATTTACCTGCAGAGACAACCAGCCTGACAGAGCAAATGGCTACTGCAAGAGACTAACTTGCTTGTACTGTGCTATTATTCAATAGCTTCCCAGTAAATAAATCTTCATCCCAATCCTGATTGTATCTCTGGTACCTATGAAGTGAAGCAGTTAGCCAGCAGGTTGGGCTGCATCCATTATGCTAGAAGAAAATGATGTATTATGAACAGTGAGACCAAACTGCAAGAAAAAGCTCAACAGAGCTAAGGATAGTTAGAAAGCTTCTGCTTTTACACTTCCTGGGACTGCATGTCCAGGAGACTCTCTGCCTTGTACAGATCTTTGTGCACTGGGAGAGGCTGTAAAAAGGAGGTCCAAAATAAACCAGTCAAAACTTCTTTTGGAGACTTTTCTAGGTCAGACTCTCTGGCACCTTCTCAAAGGGTCAAGTATCAAGTGGGGTAGCAATCTGTTGCTAAATGTATTTGTGTTGCACATTAAGCCAATTACTCTGGATGCTTCCCTGTTGCATGATACGCACATGCAATCTGTTTCACCTTGGAGTCTATGATTACCTCTTTCCGTAAAGTCTCTATACAATTTCCTCTTTAAAAACTACCTTGTTACCCCCAACTAAACCTTAAAAGACAGACTTTACAGATAGAATGAATTTCCCATAATGTATACTCCTAAGGGAGGAGAAGTCATAGGAGTTTTATGTGTCCAGGAGACTGTTTTATATGTCCAGTGCGCTAAGGCACCTCTTAGATAAATAAATAGAAATCTTTAGAAGGAAAATTATATTCCTTATTGGGTAGCCACTGGTTTAACTGGAACCCACGAGTTCCAGTGGGAATGTCCACTTCAACCTGAAAGGTTCCTTCATTCTGTCTGAAACTTATTTAGCTGACAGCCTGTTGGACAGATTCCCTTTTGCTGTTTAAGTAATTTTTTCAGTCCTGTTTCCGAGGTCTGGTAGCTTTTTTTGAGTTGCATTCATAGGTTGAAGTAATTTTTTTATTATGATGATCACCTATTGCCTTGTGACAGGACAAGGGCATTTACAAATGTAAAGGAACTGGACACTGAGGAATGGAAGATATGCAGTGTAAGGAGCATATTGGTGCTGGTAGAGTGGTGGAGAGAAAAGAGACTGGGAATATTTTATCTTTCACTACTGAGAGGTATAATAGGTTCTAATGTCTGCAAGTGATTTGTAAACAAAGAACGAATGTTTTTCTAGGCAATATACTCCAGTTTAAACAAGAATTAATCCAAGAAAGTCATGTAATGTGTATTCTAAAGGAGATCAGAACAGATTATCACAATAGTCCATTTTGCTTTTATAATCTGCCTTTAAATACATAAGCATTTTAAAAATAAATCAAGACTGGACACAAAGCAGTAACATGCTCCTATTCTTTTTCTGTTTCTTGGAGTGGAAGAAAATATATGTTGGTTGATAATACTGAAATTGTAAGCAGTCTGAATAAAACAGTGTTAGAATTAATTGCAATTTTTTTTTTTTCTATCTCGTATGCATGACAACAGAAAAAGACACTAAAAAAGTGAATATATAACTAAATATAAGAAATAATTAGATAGACATGTGAATAAAGGGCTTTGACTGAAATTGCTTTTTCTTCCTTTAGATGTATTTAATTATTTTTACCTTGGTTTTGCACCACCTTCTCCCTAACCATCAAAGTGTGTGCTAACTTCAAGCAAGAGTTACTGTGGTCATCAGTAGACCCATAACAACAATGCTTTTGTAGAGACAGAATATAATTGCAATATTCTTTATACTTGTATGGGCTTATGGAATAATTCAAGCCTCATGACAATGTTCACTACTTGCAAAGACAGTAGTTAAGACCATGATGATAGAATCATAGAATCATAGAATTGTTAGGGTTGGAAGGGACCTTAAAGATGATCTAGTTCCAACTCCCCTGCCATGGGCAGGGACACCTCCCACTAGAGCAGGTTGCTCAGAGCCCCATCCAGCCTGGGCTTAAAAACTTCCAAGGATGGGGCTTCCACCACCTCTCTGGGCAACGTGTTCCAGTGTCTCACCACCCTCATGGTGAAGAAATTCTTCCTAATGTCTAATCTGAATAGACCTATCTCTAGCTTTAATCCATTCCCTCTAGTCCTATCACTGCCCGACAGCCTAAAAAGTCCCTCCCCAGCTTTCTTTTAGGCCCCCTTCAGATACTGGAAGGCCACAATATGGTCTCCCCAGAGCCTTCTTTTTTCTAGACTTAGAAACCCCAACTCTCTCAGTCTGTCCCCATAGGAGAAGTGCTCCAGCCCTCTGATCATCCTCATGGCCCTTCTCTGGACACGTTCCAGCACATCCATATCTTTCCTGTAACAGGGACTCCAGAACTGGGCGCAGTCCTCCAGATGAGGTCTCACAAGAGTAGAGTAGAGGGGGACAATCACTTCCCTTGACCTGCTAGCCACGCTTCTCTTGATGCAGGCCAGGATATGATTGTTCCTCTGGGCTGCAAGAGCACGCTGATGGCTCATGTTGAGCTTCTCATCCACCAGCACTCCCAGGTCCTTTTCTTCATGGCTGCTCTCAAGGCAGTCACTGCCCAGCCTATATTGGTGCTTGGGATTGCTCCGACCCAGATGGAGGACCTTGCATTTGGCCTTGTTGAACTTCATGAGGTTGGCATGGGCCCACCTCTCCAGCCTGTCAAGGTCTCTCTGTATGGCATCCCTTCCCTCCAATGTGTCAGCCACCCCACACAGCTTGGTGATAGACACTGCATGCAAATAATCTGTTAGCATAGTCATTTTCAGAGAAAGGCAAATATTTAGGTGAGACCCATTCTGCAAAACAACTTTCCAGCTGCATAGTTTTATGCTCCTAATGCATGATGATATAAAATTTCTCATCTCTTTAGATGCATTCACCACAAAGAGGAGTAATTTCAATATGGAAGTCTGAAAGAATACCAAAAATATTCCAAGTGGCAAAAATCCTGTATTTACTTGTTTAGTGAGGCTGTCCTCATCAAACTCCCCTACCCTCTTCAAGACTTCTCTTATTATTGGACAGAAATTAATTATCTTTTCTTCTGTGGTTCCTTGTGGTTTACATCATCCCACTTCTGAATTTCTATGATCAAACCATTTCATACTCTCTTAGTGCAAAGGTGTAAGGGTAGATGAGTAGAACAGAGAGAGTGTAATCTTAAATCTGACATTTCATTCATAGTCAACTCTTTTAGCCTTCATTTTTATGTCTACCACTTCCTTTTCTAAAAAGCAAACATAAAAAAAAAAAAAGGGAAGTCCACCAACTAAATTATATTGCTCTGTCAGTCATCAGTATCAAGGCTGAGATATACAATTCCATTCTCAGAGCTCTTCGAGTGGTGCTATCAAAGTCTGTCTGGCTCAGCCCTCTCCCTCATACTTGAAGTATGTCTTGGTAGTAGCTCTTCTCTACTTTTTCTTTAAATTTCTTATTGTCTCCCATTCCTTCTCTGCTTAGCTTCAACTCCGTCTGCAGCTTATTAAGTACAGATCTTCCTTTATTTACCACTCTCTTTATCAAGTTCCCTTATTTGGTCATTCCCTTCCAGTCTTTGGTCTCAGCACCTTGTCAGACCCTTATCCCTGTGGTTCTGGTTTCTCAGAGGGTTTTCCTACCCTCTTTCACCAGTCAGCCGTATCACTCCAGTGTTTGCATGCTTCATCTCAGTCTGCCTTCCATTTGTCAGCTGGCTCTAACCAGCCTCTTGGCCACATCATCCTGGTCATAATTTCTTTTATTTCTTCTCCCTAAATCTCCAGCCTTACCAGATCCCTGCTTCCAGTATCTCCTTTAGCCTAGTTTGTCTTTCTTTCCCTTCCTGTCAGACAAACCCTCCCACACCCCCCTTCATGCTGCCTATTTGCTGAGGAAAAGCTGAATCCCTGAGGGATTTGGCTTTTCACTTTGTATAACAACTGAAGTGGGGGGCTGGTAGATGAAAAGTGGAAGTCTAGAAAATTTACCAGCAGTACAACTGTAATAAAAAAAACCAGGAAGAGTGACAGGGAAAGGAGAAGCAACATGACAATATAATCTGATCAAAAAACTAAGAAACCATGTTTTGAATTAATATTTAGGAGCTTCTCCTACCTTTGTGACAGCACTGATATAATCTTGTGAGAGTACCTTGGTGCCAGGTTCATTAAAAGATGCAGATAGTCTCACGTACAACACACTAATGCTGAGCTTTCAGGCCCTTGGTCCCTAGTACTTGCATCTCTATGTCAGAAAGTTAGGCTTTATAACGAGGACATTAGCAGAGATACTTCAAAAACAACTTGAATTTCAGAAGCATTAAGCATTTGAAAATTCAACTTATCTCTCAATGTTTAAGGCCATTTCCTTAATATCCCTGTACATTTATTTCATTATTGACAAAATAATAGCTATGGCTATATTCTAACTGATAAGCACACTTCACTTCTGCTTTCCTAAGATCCCTCTACAGAAGTAGGTTTCTGAGTGTCAAGCATAGCTATAATTATGAATGAAACACCCACTTTTAAAAGAGAAAAAAGGCCACAAAAAGAGATGTACACTATCATAGGTAGCTGTAAGTATGAATCCCTTAGTCAGATTGTTTGTCTATATGCTGTTTAGAAAGCCTGTTTGCTTCTGTAGCTGAAAGACAAAAAGCTGTGTCAGATAGCAGATGTAGCAATTAATAACCTGTCAAGGCTGATGGATAGAATGGAAAGAAAAAATCTCACATATATCTCCCGTGTTGTTTTTTTCCCCACATTTCAGGTCATTGGGGGTCATGAGATACACTCTGCCTCCCTGGAGAGAGACGCAACTGTCTCATTAGTGTCTATCTTCCATGACATTAAGATGCTGCCTTTGAGATGCTAACTCACCTGTTCTTCACCCAGAATCCTGAAGTGATGAAGCTCTTTAATCAAGGAGTCCGGACAGCCAGCTGTTGGAAAGAAACAAAAATAGGCATTTTAGAGCTTCCTGTCACTGCAGTTTCAGCATAAGATACATAAATGCAGATAGGATAGAATATACAGATTACATTAGATAAAGAAGATTAGAAAGATTAGCCATGGTTCTGCAGGCACCAGAATGCTGAAAACCATCTATCAAATAATCCTTCCACATTTCTGAGCATGCTACCAAGAACACTTAGAAAGGTTATATTCTGAATATTTTAGCCCTTTCCCCAAAGGACTGCAAACAAAAGCAAGATGAAAAGGGCAGCATTGTCTGCCAGATACTGCCAGTCCCTTAGTGTAAACCAAAAAGACTGTTAAAAGAGGATCTCACTTCAAAACCTTGGCACTGCCCAAAGCTGAATTCCGATTCACACACTAGGTTTGGACTCATTTCTAAATGTACTACTGGCTTTCCCTAATTCTCTGAAGGATTTTATAGGCCTCACAGATCACTTTAATTTTGGCTGTCACAAATGTAACCCATTTCACAAATATGTAGTTGTCACCCACAGGTGTAATACACAAACCAACTATGCAGTCAGGGGAGTGATATGCCAAATCTTTGCAATCAGATTAATGTTCAGTCATTACAGACTTTCACATCTGTACCAGCCATTAAGAAAGAATATGTCTTGATAGATGCCATGCACTTTACTGACCTGTTCAGAGTGCGATTACCTTCCTGGTGATGAAATCCAAGGCTGCTACTCACTTTTGTACACTACTAGACTAATTTCTGGCAAGGGAATAAAAGTGCAGACTGTGAAAGCAGTCTGGGCTTTATTCTTCTTACCATAAATTGAGGCATCTGCTTGTGATCAGAGAAAATTCCTTAAAAGGAATTAAGAGCATAGTTCTCCCCAGAACGTGGGAGGAACTATGATTTTTATCAATCTGCTGTTCTGCTGATGCAACTACAAAGAGTTACCCCTCAGTCTTAATGACTGCCATTAAAAGGATGCAAGTGAATTTGGAGACATTTGCCAGGAAATCTCCACCAGCAGTGTGGCTTCACCCAAAGCCAATGAGACACAGCCTACACTCACAACTTCCGTTGGAAGACTTTTCTTAGGGATACAAGGAGAAATGCCTTTATACTTGCAAGCAACATAACTAAAGAAGGCAACCCACCTACTACAGACACAAATATACCAGTACAAGTCTTCTACTGGTATAACTTTTTATACTCAGGGAACTGATTTAAATGATATTCAAATCATCTTTTTGCTGGTAAATGCTTTATCTCTATTCAGAGGAGATACAGGTGGAGAAAGCACCATCAACACAATTTCATCAGCAAGCTAAGGTTTCAGAAGTAGCTAAGGTTTAAGATGACCATGGTTTAAGCATATGGTAAGAATTATCTATTAACGGCTTGACATTAATTAAATATTACTATTTCTTCCTATTTAATAACACCTATGATATTCTTATAGGCTTCTTTCCATCCACCTCTTCCCTCCATCATACACAAGGATATTGATATATATGAATGTATGAATTTTAGCTCCGCATGATTCTTTCTTAAAGGATTTTTATGCTCAACTTCTAGGACCACAACCCTTGTATCACCTTTAATTTTCTCTCATTTCCCTCATGCTTAGGCTCCTATGTTCACTCTGTTTCCTGTTCTCAATGCACTTAAAGCTGTCCTTACTACTTCACCACAGAATGACTGCTATACAGCATTTTTCTGTGCATTTTCACTGATTTCCATCCCTATCTTCTAGCTCATTCAAGCCCCAATGTATCAGCACTGTCTCACTAGCATCTTGACCCGAGTTCTGACTTCTACTCCAGAGCTGTTGAATTCTCTGTGTTTCAGATCAGAACTTATTGCATGAAACACTGTTCCTCTCCCTTACCCTCAAGGCCTTAAGTAATTTTTTCGCCCACATGTTATTTTCCCTGAAAATACCTGCATTGTTTGCACATTGCTATAGGAATTTCTAGGTGTAGAGGATAATTATGATTTCATGTAATACTGCATGTTAACCTTTGACAGATATTAGCTTTGTAACACCATCTTAACTGCTTTCTGCTTGTCTCTGCTTTTTGCAGTCTTTACACCTTCTTCAACCAAGCATTTCTTTCTTCCATCTTATTCTTTCTGATTATTATTCATTAAATCTGTTAAGATGGGAAAACTTCCTTTCTCTTGACTATCATGAACTTCTTCTTTTTCCATGATTCCCTTGAAATCATACTTCCTGAATGACTATTTCTCCCAGAAATTCATCCCATTATGCCATCAGGCATAATTTATATTATCTTCTTCATGTGAACTGCTTACGTGCATCCTCTCTTTCTTTCATGTTACACTATAAACACTTTGAAAACAAGGATCTTTGTTTGTAAAAAAATCTGTAGAAGTATGAAGATATATATAGACATATGTAAAAACACACATACATTTATTTTATGTGTTACTAGTTGTCCACTGCAGCATCCTTTTACCAATACAATATTTTGTATTGTCTATTTTTCAGAGACTTATTCAATCTAGTTTTCAATCTTTTCAGAGTACAGACACTCTCTGGATCTTGAAAGCTGATTATACAAGAGATCCTGAAGTTACTAGCAAAGAAGGAGGAGAGAGCTTAAAAACCATGTCACTGTTGGCATGATGCTTTCCAGCAACAAGTTCAGAAATGTCAAATGTGTACAATATTGAGTTATACTGACACACATTAACAGTCTGCTGTCTGTAAGAAGTCCTTTCAGATGTTCACATTGAACAACCAATCATTTCAGGAAGCAATGGAAATGATTCTTGTCAAACAATAATTTAAGGAAAAAAAAAAAAGAAATTAAAAAACATGGAAAACAAACAAACAAAAAAGAAGATCAGAACATTTTGCTTTGGTTTTGGATATTTCTGGATGTATTTCTGATAGTTCCTCTTTCTACTTTAACTTGTTCTGTTTTGTAAGAGGACCTTTATAAAACATGTTCCAATGCTGTGACCCGTTTTTACCAAATATCTGGGAGTTTTGAAGAAGTCTTGGATGATGTTAAATTCATTTGTCATTATCATTTTCACTAGAGATAAAAGCTATAGACAAATAATCATTCCTTAAATAAAAAGAAAAGAGATTTAAAAATACCTGTTCTGATGAAAAGCATTAAGAACTATTTATGACCTTACCCACAAAACCACCATATATCCATCAACACATTCATGTATATGCAAACACACGTAGTGACTTGAAAATTATTACAAGCTAACCACAGCGCCGAAAGGGTTCACTGGTAAACTGTGCACACCAAAGGTTAAAAGAAAAATGTATTTTCTAAGTCTCTGATGTGCAGCTAGCGCAGGTCACATGAAATAAATAATCTGCACTTTACAGATTTCTGTTATTTTGTGTAGAATGCTTTGAGGATTAGATTTTATGCCCTTTGTAGTACAGAAACCCTTATAATCAATGGTCTCAATAATTACTAAAACTTTCTGTTTTCCTCTTCACAATTATTACTTGAAAAAGTACAGACATACCTGAAATTTCCACAGACATAAACCAAATCACAGGAATATTAAATAAACCAATCAGTAACAATTATGCATAAGAGTGTTAAAACGGAATGATACAAAAACATGGACAGTTGCCTTTAATCAGAAGCCAAAACACAGGATTGAGGACATCTGCAGGCTGATAAAATGGCAGCTAAATTGTTTATTAGTTCTCTCTTTCAACTCACATTCAAATCTACGTGTTTCATGTGTTCTTGGCAACAATGACTGTTACAGGTTTTTGCTAACTGTGAAGGCAGAGAAAGATGTAAGAAATAGAAAACCAATGCAAATCTTCAGTATTTTCATACCATTTTTTCTTCTGACATATCGCCATTGACATCAATGCAGTTAAGGCCCATAAAACTGATGTGATGTCTTAGGAATGAGACTAAGTCTAAGCAGAAAACTATATTATGAAAGGATGATATCCCAGCAGCTTTATAAACTCACCACAAGTAATTTCTTTGCTCCTATTTAAGCATTTATTACTTAAATTAAATTTAAGCATATTATTTCCTTCTAAATGTTCCATCATACTCCAGATTACTTGTTTGAATAATTTTGTTGTTACTTGAATCTCATATTGCTTTATTATTTAACTCTAAATGCTGCATTTATGAATGAAAGGTACATTCAAAGGTGCAGAAATTAGCAACTGTAAATTTAGAGTTTACATTGTGGCATTCTCTTCATAAAGATATTTTTTATCTGTTCATATAAGTTTATGTATCTCCAAGATAAGAATAAAGAAACAAAATTTAGGAAGGACATTTTAATGTCTCATAACATCATAAATCCCCTGATTTCAACTGGTCGGAACACAAATTTTCAGCTAGACTTGTAATTAAACTATGATTCTAACTACTACAAATTTAATTACCCAAGTCTTCACATATTTTTTCTCAGACAGAATTAGCTTCTGGTTTTGGTTTAGTTTAAAATTATCATTTTGTATGACTTATGTTCTCCAGTGAGAAGGCAAAGGAAGAAATTAAACCAACCCTTTAATATTGCATAAAGTGGTGAAATAAAAGCAAAAAATGACTGCTGTTTAACAAATACAGCTGACTGAGAACCAATGGAAGTGCCAGGGCCGTGATCGCACCACCAGCCCTGCTGCACAAAGGCTCCCCACATCCCAGGACCCCATGTCAGCCCTCAGGGCTATCAGCCCCCATCCCATCAACTCTGCAGCAGGGATGGCCTCCAGTTCCCCACAGCCCTGCCCTGCTCAGTCATGTTGGCCCACCCAGCCAGGCCTACCCATGGCCCCATGTTCAGACCCAATCTTAACCTGACCCTATCTTCCGAGGAGGTGCCCAATGCCCGGTGCTGGGGCCGTCCTGGTGGCCCTGGCTGTCCTGCTTCTGGCTGGGGGATGAGATGGGCCCTGGATGAATTTTGGCCTCAGAGACTCACAGAAAATGGTATGATGTCTTCATCAACAGTAGTTACAAGCATATATATCTCTACTGTAGGATCGTGTTCAACATCTACCATACGTTCATAGCATTATTTCCTGCTTTGCATTTTAAATTTCATCTTTCCCCAAATGGTACAGTTGGATGAAATTCAATTTGCTGAATTTAAGCATCTAAATATTGGCTATATGAGTTTAATATATTCATCACATGCTTCATTTTTATGTCAATAGGTGGAAATATGCACCTTGAAAGGGTAATTCCCATGGTCTGAGGCAGGCCCCAAAAAGTTATTCACTTATCTCCATTAAATGAGGAGACTAAGGTGACAAGGTAAGATTTACACAAGTAACTTTTATACTTTTAAGGTTAGCCGAGCTTAGTTTTCACCCAACAGATGCAATCTCAATCATTTCTGCACATGCTTAACTTTGAGCATATAAATTTTCCCATCATATTTAGCTCTGTGCAAACTGAGCATTTACATTATGAACACAGTGTAACTTCTATTCCTTGCACTTTAAAATTTATGTATGCATCAACACTAGTCAATTCTGAAAAGTACATACCCTTTTGTAAGCTCTGAACATAGCCATATAAGAATATCTATCAATGTCCTTCAAAGGATATCTTTCCACAGTGCTAATTGCTAAACCAAGCTTGCAACTGAAAGATGTTTCAAATACAAGAGAATAGCCACTTCATGCTTAGAAAATTAATGGACCTGTCTTTTTTATTTTTTTTTCTTTTTCCTGATTGCTCCATGTAGAATTGTATTTGACTTGAGTACAGCTAATAAAAATGTTCTGTATTAACAACAACAAAATAATTCTAAAAGTGTGGAAATGCAGCACCCTAATGGCAGTACTTGGAATATATAGTAGCAAGGGAAGCCTGCAGCTCAGAGGTGCTTGTTACAGTAGGTATCCACCTAGGGCACAGCCAACCTCTAGCTACAGTGGGACACAGCAGGGGGAACTCCACATGCAAGGTGCGAGTACTCAGCCCAGTCCAGCCCAGACAACTCCATTGAGTGAGCAGGAATGACTGGAAGAGCAGAGCCCTGAACTGTGTGTCATAACAATGGGAATGATAAAGGGGTAGCAAGGAGGGAGTCAGGCTAGGACTTTCACAGAAACAGGTTTGAATTCCCATAATTCATATGCATTTGTTTATTAAGTCATTTCCCCCATCTCTTCCAACCTGTTCAACTCATTGGAATACTGGTGTAAAAAAAATCACCTTTCTGCTGTCTGTGTCTCTTCCAGTGAAAAACAATCCTGTGCTGGTGACATTGTGGTCACTCTTATATGGGAACTGACAATGATTTTCAAAGTATGAAGTGACATCATTGTGCTTGTGTTAATTACATGTTTTGATGTTTCGGGTGACCTTTTCTCATTTTTGATGTCATGTGAATATGAACAAAGACAAAACTAAGGAGAGTGTCTGGAATGCATAAATATTTTTCTGAAAAGAGAAAAAGACATTATGAAAAGTATCAAGTATGTAATTTACAGAATATAAGCACATAAGCCTATCTTTGGAATACTGCTTATGCCCGTGGATTGTGAAAGGTGTAAAAATATTTTCTCACATATCCCACAGAAGAGTATTATTACAAAAATTTCCACAATTTCTTTTTACAACCTTCATGAGCAACCTTTTTTGTAAATAGTGAATTATTGAGGCTTTTCCTTCTGTTGTTACCTAATCTTCTAATGTTATCAAACGTAAAAATTCATTAATTTGTTACTACACTATGCTTACAGATATTTTCCTTTGTATAAGAAAGATTTAATCTTTAAAGACAGAAAGGTAATAAAAGTATTCCATGAATACTTTGTCATCTCAAGTCCCAAGCCTTACCTCTGCAGGTCTTAAAAAGCTAGGGATTCATGGGGGCACACAGCTTTATCTGGAAGATCAGTTATTGCTAACCATCATTAATCATAAAATCACACACTGAAGTCAAAACCCACTCAGGAAATCAGCTTCTAATCACTAGGTTTACCTGTTGATCTATTATTAACAAAAGGCCTTATTTATTTACCTTTTGAATTCTCAATGTTGATCATGCATTCAAGCCATATTTGCAAATTGAAATTCTCTGACCCATTAATTCAGACTTCGGCTTCCAATTGCTATTTTGATGATCTATTGTGATTGGTGGTGGGGAAGAGAGGTGTTCAGCCACGGAACAATTTTCCCACAAGAATGAAAACCAACTATTTGTTCAACAGATACACAGTGATTACTCCCTTCCCTTGTCTATAGGTACAAGAACTTTTCTCAGCAAGTATAATATGTCTTTGATATAAATCTATTTCAAAATGCTACAAGTAGCATTCAGCCTGTTAGTCACACTGAACCATGTGATGATTTATTTTGTATAAATAGACTGCTGACTGCAGTCAGCAGTGCCCAAATAGCACAACCCTTTACTACCCATATACCTTGCACTGGCCACCTTACAAATGATGTAAGAAATAACATATCCAGTAAAACAAACAAACAAACAAAAAAAAGTAACGTAAACCAACTACATGGGTTTCTTTCTTTGCACTCATGCTATTTTGATAACATCAGTTTGCAGATTATATTTTTCTGCAGATAAGTAGATAGCAAGGTAAAATAAATACCCAAAAAGAGATATGTTAGAATGCTTCAGTAATAAAGATTCCTTTGGGGGGGAACAACAAAAGGAGATGTTTTCAAAAGGAGGAAGTATTGAATTCTGTCCTTTAAAAATCAACAGGCATGTATTTAGACTGCAAAGCTCAGCTCTGCAGTTGGGCAATGCTAAACCAGAGAGCATGACATGCAATACTTGCATGTTGTTTACGTACCCAGTGGTGAACATGGTGAAGGTCTTTCCTGTAAGTCTTTAAAAGTCTCTCTAAAACTACAAGTGGTGGGACAGTACTTCAGCTCAAGCAAACTGGCATAGCATTAATTACGTCAATGATGCTTACATATATTGATATTAGCAAAAAAAATCGGCTATGTATGCAAAGTGTAATGTACGTGGTTAAAAAGATTGTGTGCAGGTAAACAATACATTGAAACGCCCCCCTTTCAAATCTTAAACTACAATGAGAAAGCTTTGCTTTAAAAAAAACAAAAACAAAACCAAAATTTAAATATTTTTCTCCTGATTAATACCCCTGTCAAACTGTATTATGTTAATTTTTGTTTTTCTT
The DNA here is from genome assembly GCA_025345505.1 of Todiramphus chloris collaris. Classification (NCBI taxonomy): domain Eukaryota; kingdom Metazoa; phylum Chordata; class Aves; order Coraciiformes; family Alcedinidae; genus Todiramphus; species Todiramphus chloris. The sequence continues at coordinate 4,217,629 of JANVCC010000020.1, forward strand.
GATTGACTTCTGACAGCTCCAGTCAGTAAAAAGACCTATACATTTTCTTGCTATGAAAAAGGCTGCTGAAGCTAATATTCAAGAAACTTTCATGAAAGATTGATTGTCAGAACACAATACACTTCATATTCTGACCAGATACCAGAGATGTTAGTTGCCCAAACCAGTGGGTTACATTTTTGTCTGTATGCACTTAATTTCAAATTCATTCAAAGACCAAAAGTTATTTTTGCTCTCATGAAGCACTTGTGTAAAAATTCGGCAAAGGAACTGCAATAGTTGGGAAAGGATCACAAAGTTTGATGACTGGCAGCAAATAGAGCATCTCAGATTATAGAAAATTCTGCTGGGCTGGCTTTCTCATGTTGCACATAACTCTGGCCTTCACTGTGCTGCTACTTGCTGGGTTTTTTTTAAATGATACTTCAAAGCCAAATGACTAGAAGTAATGAACCACGTTAGCCATTTTCTACTAAAGTCTTTCTATTAATCTTTACTTCAGAAAATAACAGTAGGAATATTGACCTGCCATTTCCATTTAGAACCTTGTTTGCTTTTTGCATATTTTAAACAATATTTAAACCAGACTTGAACAAGTACTGTTTAGTCACATCAGCATTCAAACCCTGAATTGTACTGAGCTGCACAATGCCAGCATGCCACTGCTTGTTATTTTTGGCAGTTTTCTCTATATGCTGCACCACTATGTGACAAACTGTTGACAGAGTCTGTCAGAGGGAGAAATTTTTCTAAAAAAAAAATTCAATATTGCCCAAGAGACTAAGACTTCAGGGCAACCATGCAATAGTGCAAACATATTTGAAAAATAGTCTGTACCATCTGGTTGCTCAATATTCCACTTTAAATTATAGGCATAAATTCAACCATGCAATTCGCAGTAAAGTCAGTGAATACTAAACTCATGCAACAAAACAAAGTCAGGGCTGTCTATCTGTAATGAGAAATTGAACTATGACCTTTGCTGCTGATATACAGCAGCTCCAGGAGCAAGAATAGAAAGATGACTCTCTCCTTACCATTCAAGTACTGACTTTGGTCAAATTAAAGTAAATTTAACAGAAACAAGTGTTTGGGTTGTTTTTTTTTTTTTTTCTTTGTTTATTTTTTTTTTAATATTTCTGAATTTACTCATACAGTTTATTCATAACATCAAAAAGTCAGAAAATCAGCACATTTAAGGCTCCTAACATAATAAGGTGGATTGTTTTTTTTTATTATTTTTAAGTTAAGGTGCAACAGAGCTGCTCTGAATTTCTTTTTCAAAGACCCAACACCTTCTGCCATAAAAACCTTAGTAGTGAAAATCTCATTGCAGGGATCTGGGCTGAGAGGAGCTCTTCACTCTCAGTATACTAGGTTTGTAGCTCAATCAGCTCAATTCATGAAAGGTTTTCTCATCTTTTATTCAAAAAGTAGTTGAAATCTCTAAAGCAAACTCTGTTCTCTCAAATTCTCACCTTCATGCTGGCACTGGCCTTTGATGATGATCAGTACCTTTGAGAAGGCAAGTGAGAGGTCAGGAGGTTTTCAGCATGTGGTAGAGACTTTATAAGAGACAAGATTGTCTTCTCAGGGAAAATCCAACTATCCACAGATAAAAGTCAACACAAGGCAAAAATAACTATAGAAGAATTTCACTTGCCAGTTACTGAAGGGCAAGTCTTTAAAAGATTGTCATTTCTGAATGCCAGAATTAAGCATGTGCAATATAGAAAATGCTAAAAGGTTTCCAAGCTGAAATTAAAGCAAAGTTCATATAGCAGTTCTCCACCTGATGGCTTGATAGCAGAAGTATATTGTAAATCTCAAGTGCTGAGAATTAGATTTGAAGAGTAATTATTACTTCTTTTACCTCTTAGAAGTTGAATTAAGGAAACTTTCCTCCTCTAATTTTGGGAATGATAGATAGAAAGAACAGTTTCAGCAATTCATGTTGCGATAAATTTCCATCTCACTTGTATTTTACCAAATGAGGTTATTACACAGACTATGTAATGTAGAATAAGCCATTGTATCATCAAGAAAGATGTGGCCAAGTGCCAGAGAACAAACACAGCTTTCAATCTCTTTAATTACAAAACTAGTGTTCAAGGATATTAAAATGCAATTTTTAAAGGTTATTTTCTATCCACAGTAGAGGAAAATCAATATGCTAAGCTCAAAAAAAAAGAAAAACCAAGAAGCACACATGTAGGTCTCACTCTCTTACTTACACATGCATAAGCATGCACAAAATTACTATTGGAGAAAGGAGAATGGCAAACAATATTCAGTGACCCAGAAATAGCAGTGCTTTTCTTTCTACTTTTGCATTTCTTTTTTTCCCTGGGATATGACATCAGTCTGTATAAACAGTACATAAAAAATGCTATTCCTGTAATCTCTGCAGCATTTATAAGACTTCAACATGAGCCTTTCACTGAGAGCTTAGACAAATATTTAAATTGCTACGTAAATGACTCAGACTATAAGGCAAGCCCAAGCTACTCTAAAAATAAATGGTCATGGACAATAAGCCCATCCAAGCAAAAGAGAATTTTAAAAAGCCATGGAATATATTATGTCTCACAGAATAGTACAGACATATCTGGATGAATGGCTATGATTTTCTCTTTTTCATAGGGATTTTATGACAGAAAACCATTTCCAGAACACTAAAGAATGAAGCAATTGTCTACAAGTGACCTGCACTCTCGTAATGGAGCTCAAATCTTAATTGTTACCTAATTCTAATATTTTTCTTCCTCCCTTGCAGTAGTGATACTTGTATGCATATTTTATTACTCTCTGTGAGGGAACATGGCACTGTTCCACTTGTGAAATGAGGACAGTTTTGCATTTCACCTTAATCAGATCAAATTAGGGCAGGTGGTAACCCTGCAGGCAACATAATTATGAAAAATTCTATACAAACTGTCCTTCCAGTCTTGAGGTCTAATAGGACATCATAGTACAATCTTTTTATGTTTTACTGGCAGCTCAGAACACAGAAGCCCACAGAGGGTGGGACTTCATACTGCTCTCATTTTTTGTCTGTGCAAAACCATACAAATAATACATATGTTTTTCAATATTTACTCTAACATAAGAGGCAGAGCGTTCCTGGGAGTGCAAAAAGCTGGTGTGGGATGAAAACTAAAGTTAAATAGAGAAGAAAAAGAAATTAAGTCTCTCTCTAGTCAGGTCTAATTCTAATAATACTGTGTGAGACAGGCTAATCCTGCATTACAAACAGTGATTCATGTTTCTACTGTAAAAAAACCCAAACTGTCAGGCAGACATAAAGACAAGAGATCATACTGTCTGTTCATCTAACAGAAAAGAATTGGAACAACCTGAGAGGTTCCCTGAAGATAGAGTGTTTAGGATTTTTCTGATTTTATACTGATATACTGGCTGTATTCTTGAACAGACCACTCGTGATGAATAGCTGGCGAAATGCATTTGAAATAAGCTGAAAATTTCGTGCAAAATTCTACTCTACATTAAAGGGATAACACAGCCAGGTTCGTTTAGAATATTACTCCTCTGAAGACACCCCAAGCACTACAATAACAAATGTTATATCAAAGATGCACTCAGCAACAAATGCAATATGAGTCTCTGAGAGGCAATTTTTCAGTCTGTCAGAATTATAATATCACTCCATGGAAACAAATTAAGCAGCACAAACTCGGCTGTTGGGATCACTTTATTGGCAATGCAGCTTTTTCTCATAAAGAATGCTTTGCTTTGGATCTGTCAATGAACATCAAAGATGGCCAATCCGTTTTTATGGCACATGACTTATTATTTCTCTATACATAAACAAAACACTTTAACATCCAGGTCTCTTTCTGTAAAACTTCAAAAATAGTATTAAGAATAGCAAAACAATTCCTGATTGTTTTTACTGTACAGTTGAAGTCCAGTCAGGTTTTTTTTTTTTTTTAAATAACACTTTAATCAGGAGGGATAAAACTGGTACCAATGAAGGAATACTGAACAATGTTTACCTGGTGGAGGAATATCTATTTTTAAATAGAAACTGCAAAATAGTGAAAAATACTCTGCTCTGGTTAGCCAGCATGCTGACAATTTTGTTCTTTGTGCGTGAAAGAGAAAACACAGCCCCTGCTAGGTGGATAGGCCCTTTTAATAGGTCAGAGAAGGATGCTGCGCTTGCACTGTGATCATAAATTTCCAAGGCTGTTACAATTTACCCCAAGCTCAGTGGCTGCACTGGACTAGGAAGGCAGAGGAAAATGGATATGCTTTACTGTGTGCAGGGCAGGAGAGAACCCCCACAGCTCAGCATTATGCCATCAGACTCATCGGTACACTGAAGTGAATTAGTGCAAGCAATTTCATGAGATTACGCTAGCAATTTAGTACAGAACAGCTGCCACACCACACTAGAGGATACTCCTTTCAGTCTTTACTTACATGGCCACAAATAACTTCTGAGTTAAGCCAGACCAACATCATACATCTTTTATCTTTACCACCTTACATAGAGATATGCTATGCCATGTAATTAGTTGTTCTAGTCTGACATTTTTTTCAAACTCACAATAATTCTATTATCCAAGCCCAATATATCTTCATTAAATTAGACATTATGTACGACACTATTTCTTCTAATATTTGAATTACTTCCCATATCTAGAGCATGCACATTTTTTCCCTCAGCTACATTTTTCTGTATTCTTTCAACAGTGCAGTGTTTCTAAGCTGAGTCTTGATGCCAGAACAGAGGCATACGAGCAAATCTCCAACCTTACTAACCACATATATGAAACTCCACAGGGTATAATGTCCAACTGCAGAGGGTTTCCTCCCACACCCCCATGCCTTGGGTACAGGTATTGCTGTATTAATCATTTCCAATGAGGAAAAAAAGAAGCCTTTTTGAAAATTTCTATCTGGTGGGATCCTAGAGTCACATAGCTTAGCACTATGAATGCTGAGGCAGACACTAGAAATTAGGACTGGAACGTCTCTGACCTTGATACTAACACTTAAGCAGGCTGACAAGACAAGTCAGAACTGGTGTCCCCCAGGAATCCTCTCTCCCGCCCACACACACAGTCCTTGCCCAGCCACAGAGAAACAGAGCTTATACATGAGTGTCCTCTGGATTTATTTCCTTTTGCAAAATGGGAAGTCAAGTTATTGAAACTAACTATAGGTTCAGCTGGTTTTTTCTCATGTCATTAAAATGCTCACTTGACTTTGCTTCATTTCAGCAGATCACTTGCAGTTGTAAAAAATAACACTAGGTACACTTACCTTTTGACATTGTGTTAACTATTTTTCCTGTGGAGTACTTCAAAGTAGTCATTTATATGTTAAGTATTGAACTCTGTATCACTTCTGCCTTTCAATATTACATTGCTTGCTATGTATTTTCCACTTGTGTCTGTTATGTCATGGATCAGAAATTCATTCCTTCTACTTCAGTCTGGCTCCAGAATACCATCATGCATGAAATTTCAGAGACACTTTTTTTCCTGGCAGAATTATTGGATATACAGCTATAAAAGCATACATAAAAGCTAAAAGCCCTTAGAATTATTTGAAGGGGAAACAAAACATCCCTTAAGCTTCAAATCAGTTGGAAATTCTTCATACTGCTCTTATGTACCAATTCCTGCAGGATTTGCTATCTATTGTAGCTTAGCTCCTGCCTGTTTCAGGAAAAAGATCATCAATTATGATAAATGATTCTGTATGTCAGGATTTAGACCCAAGCTATAGAAAGCTATATCTAATGAGATTATCTGATTATTTTTTAAGGATCAATATTTTATTTATAGGCAGAGGCCTCAAAGGTTAATTTCTAGTGCTTTTCTCACAAAGCTATCCAGCACTCAAATGATGTGTAGGAGATGTACAATCAGAACTGGCTAATCCACATCAGCTTGTTTTGGAAAAAAAAAACAAAATCTCAGATTAACAAATCAATGATACTTACACACTACAAAATTGGTTTCCACTTAAAAGCTGTCTGGATGTACACAGTTTACATGTGGCATAAATCCTGTTTTCATGTAATTTAGCAGGGATTCCGGGCAAAGTGATTCTCCCCTCTCTTGTCAATTTACAAGACATAAACTGGCCAGCAGAAAGCCTATTGCAGCTTGATGGATGTCTATTGAGAGAAACAAGGGAGGAGGAAAAAAAAGAGCAAAGCAGGATTTTTGCTGTTTGGCTACAGCTTGCTGTCACTGATCATCCTCCTGTCTCTGCTTTCACAGCTAACTGTGACTCTCCATTTAGAGAGCTTTTCCCTGCTTTACAGGTTATGCCAAGAAGTACGCCTTAACTAACTTGTGACATGTTGATGCTACATTCATGCAACATCAATGGGTGCTACATTCAGGTTTTTTTCCCACTCATTTCCCTATTTGAATTCTGCTGACACCTGTTGCAGTCATTATTCAACAGTGTGGCAGCCATCAAGCACTCTGGCGTTGCATGCAAAAGTTAGCTTTGCTGCAGCATATTCTTTGGTATGTGTATGCACATCTCCTATCTCTCTCTCTTCCTCCCTTTCTCTCTCTGTATTTATTGTTCCCCTTTGAAGGCTGTGTAGCATTATCTAGTTTTATTTTTACTTTTTGTTACTTTTGGAATTTGATGGAGAGTGGGTTGCAGGAACACAGCACACTTGAGATCATTAGGACTATATCCTCCTTCACTGGGACAATAACAAATCAAGGTAGCAAACATCTAAAAGGTACAAGGATATTTTTTTTTGTGCAGTAGCCATGGAATTAGAAGAGCTGTGACATAAAACTGATTCAAGTGACAGGTCCTTAATCAACTGAATCTCCAACAACACTAATAATAGTTTCCTAACTTCTTTCTGTACCTGGAAAATATGATCTGAAGACAAACATAAATATTTGCAAAAAAAAAAAAAAAAAAAAAAAAAAGCACCATGGCGTCAGTTTGCATTTTTTCAGTATTGTATCTGCAGATCCAACTGAACTGAGGGTTAATGCTAACATTTAAAGACAGACTGTGCATAATCTAAGAGGACATGCGACATTTTTATGGTTCAGGCTAATGCTTTGTGTCTTTGTTGTTCAGCAGGGTCTCATGTAAGAAAGTAAGCTAATGTCAATGACTATCTCAATATTAAATAGATAAATAAATAAATAGAGACAAAGGAAAACATGATGGAAGTGGCTGAAATAAGTGGCACGTATACAGTACAGTAAACAATTCTGCCAAGCACCATTCTAATTTGTCCCAATCTACAACAACCAATTACTCTTGCCTCAGAGACTCCTTATCTTAGATTTTCCAAGCCAGCTAGCATCTATTTCTTGATAAAAGACAGAGCAGTATTTTAGAAAATTGCACATTAGATAAAGAAGAATCCCAGAGTTAGAAATAATTGCCTGCATTTTTTTTTCCCCCATCTGAGCCAAGTCTCCATCCAGTAGCTGAAAAGCTAACTACCTTCAAAGTTAGGTCTCAGTAATCCATCTGTATTGGCCACAAAATAATAGGCTTGAAAATATTGTAGAATCATTGCTTTTAGCATTACTGTCTGCAGGAAAAAGCTGGGAAAATAATCTTTGAGAGGTCAGCAAGAGCAAAAAAGGGCTGGGTTACATTGTCCTCTCCACTATACTGTCTGGACATAACACACACTTGTGACAGAGATGCAACACTGAGCTCCACAATGCACAAAAGGGAGAAATCATCCAGCCCTGCCTCTTTCTCCTTCCTCTCCCTCCTCATTTCCCTTCTAGCTGGAGCTAGCAGTAAGTACTACAGATAAATGTACTGAATCTAAAAAAAAATCCATCTCTCTCTCAGTATCCTGACTCTGGCACAGGCCCATAACAGATGCTACGAGAAAAGCATGGGAAACAAGAAAAGAGTTAAATACGTTTGTATACCATCCTTATCTGCAGACTGCTGTTTAGGAACATTCTACAGTGGAGGATGCAACCAGATCACGTTCTTCCCTCGCCACTCTTGGGAACTCAGAATTCTTCACCAAAGTATCTAGCTACTCTGGGAACCCTGAACATTTTTGTTACAACATCCTTAAGCAATAACTTCCAAAATTTTATTGTGCAGTGGATGAGTTTTCTCTGCTTTATACCTGCTGCCTTGTAGTTCTACGGTTATCTCCAGTTCTCACAAAATAAGAATGAGTAAATCTGTATTAAGCTTTTCTATTCCTCCTATGATTTTAGAAAACTCTTGTCACATGTTGATTTAGATGTCTCTTGTCAGAACAGAAAAATAAGCATCTTCATCACACACAAACTATTTCATACCTCCATCCATCTTTGCTGCCCTGTGTTTAAACAACAATTAGCACTTTCTTTTTCAGAGGCAATAATCAAAACTGCACTTGGTATGGGCAGAGCAGGGTGCGCTCTTGATTTACCACAGAGAAATAACATTTTGTCATTCCTAAGAGTTCCTAAGATCTTAATTGCCCTTTTGACTTTCACTCAGATGATCTTCTCAGTGAATCATCTGAACAAGATGCCAAGTAAATGAAGCAGCAGACAAAAGACTGGTACCAACCTGCCCTTGTACACTCCAAACAACAACACCACTTCTTCTTATGAAGCCTTACTGGAAAGCATGTTTAAAAATACTAGCAGCGTCATGATGACAGTCAGCTCTGTAAACTAAATCAGTTTGTTTCTCCATCCTAGCACCTGAACAATGCTGCAGAAGCACTGAGGCCCAATTTGGGCTGTGGCCATGTATGCCATTAACCTGACTTGCCTTCCTGGCTCCACCTCAGCTTGCCCCAGCCCTAGGACTTCCTTGGTTGTCACAGGGCTATGGCTAACCCTGCACAGAGTGCTCCACTGGCACAGCATGGCATGGTATGGCTGGCCTTACTGCTGTCCTGGGATCACTCTGCTTTGCCATGTTTTGCCAGCAAGTAGTCATTATACAAAACTGCAAAATGGCTTACCTAGTCTCTAAGGAGTTAAGGATGTGGGAGCTAAGATGTGGTCTGAGGCATGAGGGAAGAAAGCAAAATGGACAAAAATCTGATAATTCAAAAATAACACATGGAAATGAACGACTAAAAGCTTTTATGTGAAATTTGAAACCAGGGAATAAAAGATCAGGATAGCAAACAAAGAGCAAGAACAAAGAAAACTACCATCAGCCCCCTCCTTTTCATCTTCTAAAGGACAAATATTTCTCAAAGAGCACTATATGTACTCCGTAATAAGTAGCTTTGTAATTTTCATTATAAAGATCATGCAATAACAAGAAAATTACAAGGATCATTTTATTTTCTGACAGATGAAATGGCACAGGATTGGAAATTCAACACTAGACAATGACTGATATTCAGTGGAGTTTCTCCACTGCCCCCAAAGCATGTTATTAAGTAATATAAGCAAAGTGTAGGGTAATTAACATTTAACTACAGAATATTTGCAAAGGCACTATATTCTGCTGTGTATTGTGTATGATATTGTCATCTTCTTTTCCTCAAATCAAAGAAAAATGGAAACAGAAAGCACTCTTGCATATGTGCCTTATAGACTTGAATTTGAATACTATGAAGAATGATTTCTCTAAACCCTAGATGTGAAACCCTGGAGTTTCATAAAGAGTACAACATCCCTCACAACCTGACCTGTGTGCACAGGATGCTGGAGCAATTCCTGTTTATATAGAGCCTGTATTGAACTCATACAGAAAATTTCTGAGGATCAGACAATCTGTCTGGCACCCTCAGTTTTCTTCTCTGTGCTAGGAGAAACAAGGACCTCAAACCTAGACAGCATTTGACCCATAATAAATGGAAAATGAAATCTCCATTTGTAGCTTAATCTTTTATCTGCAGGTCCCACTACAGATTTAGTTTGGAGTTTATATTTTCATCTCCTGTAGCTGTCAGGACAAGCTCTTTCACATTTGAAAATCCTGGTTATGTAAAACATGCTGAATCTAGCTGTGCAAAGATGATAGAACATTTATTTTTATTTATATTACAGTTGAGGTGAAAGCATCCCTTATGCTAATAACCCTACTGTGCTAAATAGTGGGTGAATATGTCAAATTAAACAGATTATATAGTCATTTGTAAGTCTACCAGAGGATGCCATGTGCAAGGGTGATGTAGAACCTATAGCAGATTCCCCAAGGGAGGGGGCTGAAGAAGTACAAGAAAACTGCATATTCTTCTGTGCTATGGATATAATGACCAATGCAAAACTGAGATTTTAATTGCCTCTCAGCATCATAAACTGTGAGGTTGGCCTCACTTACTGATCTTGCATATAAAAATATTTCACTGCCAAAGACAATTCTCCAGCTACCCTTTACAAACAGAAAACCATAAATCCCATGTCTTGAATTTACAGAATATAAACCAGCATTCTGTAGCAGACTCAAATCTATGCTTGACAATGACAAGGCAATGGTGCCATGCAATTACCTTGGGAATCTCCACTGAAGGCAATGGCAATTGAAAGTTATAACATCTGGCTCTGAATCCTCACTTTATGACTTTGTGGAGAAAGAGGAACAGTCATAGCTTCATGACAAAACATCAGTTTCAAATTTTCTGACTTTTATTTCAAAGTCTTAACAATATTTAAATATGGCTCACTTCACATTAATGCATGTATTATATAAGATTAAAAAAAAATACAGGCTCCCACAAAGTCTTTTATAGGATATATTAATGTACATATTATTCAAGAGATTGAAGTCTTCTCTTCACAGACATTTCATCCGTCTGCATAACAGTAATATTAGGCAGGATTTAAAAGAAAAAAAAAACCCAACAAAATAATAACAATAAAAAAGCTTTTTATGTGCTCAAAAGACCAGAAGAGTTGAAATTATCAATTTCAGTGAGCTTGATACAGCCTGTTTCTTTTTCTATTTCTTTAATTAACCTGGCTTATTTAACCGGCTTGCTGGGAAAGGAGTTATTAGAGCCCACCCATTACTGGCTCTGAATCCTGCACAAAAAGACAGAAGATACCCTTTAAGTAACAGCTCTCATATAATTCTTTTGCTTTAGTAATACAACTATTTTTAAATCAAACTTTAGGGCCTAGAGTAGCTCAATTTTTAAAGGAAATTTTTATAATAATTGCTTCGTCAGCAGAACGCACTCTGCAGTTTACTTAGTCTGTAATATTCTCATGTGATAGTTATGATGAGTCTGAGTTGAGTGCTCAGAAATTAATTCTCTCTGTTTTGAAGGAAGAAGGGCTTAGCTGGGCAGGATGACAGATTGAATAACCAGCAGCCTAAATAATTTGTAACTAGTGAACAAAGAAGAGCAAATGGGAGTAGTTTCACTAGGAAATCTGAAGGTGGGTATGCAGAAGAGACAGGGATTGCAGCATACAGAACAAATACAGAACACTGAAGACACTCAGCACTAGCAGAGTTATTTTTCATGTCAGATTTTCTTTAACTTGAAAGCTCTCAGGGCCAGATCCATTAACACACTGACCACGATGCCTCAACCCAGGCATCGGGCTGCATTTGTAGGACTGTGGCCTGCATTTTCCTGACAAATGAGGCCAGGAAAGGGATGGGTTGCACTGAGATAGCTGACAGCATCTCGATGATACAAGGAGAGGTGCAGAAAAAGGGGGCTGTGCTGAGATACATCTGTAATCAGAGACCTCTCTGAGATGGTAATACTGATACAATAGTATGGGGACATCCAAAGACAGAAGAGCTGAATGCACATCTCCCAGAAGAAAATGGCCCCACTGCAGGGAAGAACATGGCTGGTCACGTTGCATGTAGAGTGTTATAGTCCCTATCAGGAACAGATAAATAGAAGGAACTATCAACAAACAAAAATTTAATGAAGAATTGGTGATCAGCATGAGAGTGACAGAAGAAGCCCCCTGCCAAATGTGCTAGACACACTAGTTGATGTGTGGCTTCTCAGAAGCATGAAGCCGCTGAAAAATTTCTAGAGGACGCACAAATGAGCTCTATCCTTGACCACATTAACCTGTGTGGACATGTGCTATACTGCAGAATAACTTGGGAAGATCAAAAGAGGCTGGAGGCTCTGTGAGCAGACACAAAGATGTCAGTTTTAGGGCTATTCCCATTAGTCCTTTTTGAGAAACATCAAAGATCAGATAAAGATGGATATGATCTAGAGGTAAGTACAGGTAGTGTTGACAGGAAAATAATCAGTTTTCTGAACCATGGAATGGTGCTTCATGAATGCAACTTCCCAAACTTCATCTCAGGGTAGTTAAAGAAGTGGCTAAAGCAAACTCACATGTTTTTGCAGTTCCTTTGAGAACACAGGCAGAACAGGTTTGCCTTAGTAAAACCAGAGAAAAATGTCCTCAAGTCCTTGACTTATAAGAAATAATAACAAACCTAAATAGCCAGATTGACAGTATGCTCAATGTTGACAAGATCCTTGCCCCTAAGAAGAATTTTGGGCCGACCTATCACTCAAGATCCTCTGTGAAATTCAACTGACGGTGATAGCTGCAGGGTCTGCATTCAGTGTTTTTTGTTCCTCCATATTTCACATGCAATTTTTCCAACAGTGACATATATAAACGTTTGTGTAGTGTATAAGAACTCAGGAGGAAGCTGAATGAAGAGAAAGACATAGCATGGAAGTGTTTGCCCCTTCCATCCCTAATTTCTAGAGAATAGCAGAGGCTAATTCAACTTATGGAATGATTCATATCAGCCTAAGGACTACTTTAATTTTTGCCAATTGCAGCATTTTAAAGATGTTTTGGCATTGAGAGACTGCTAAGTGTGTGCAGTCATTTAACCCCAGACGGCAACTAATGCAACTCAGCTGCTCACTCATTCCTCTCTTCTCTATACAAAGCATACAAGTTTACCTGTCTCTGAGAAAACCAGTTCTTCAGTCTCTGCAGAAAAGAATGTACAAACATTTCTTTGTAGGTCTAAATTCCCCTTCATTTGTAGCATATATGACTTTTAAGTGGAATCATATTTATACCACTAGAAGGCAATACTTTAATAAACTTGTCATCTAAATGGAAACGTTTTTGGAAGGGCATATAACTGACCTAGCGGTTAATAAGCAATGGTAAACTTGTAATGACTTCAAAATAAATGTGTGTTATGAAAACACATACAGTGAAAAAAAAAGGAGGAAGATTCATCATCCACAGAAGTAATAAAAACACCTATCAATATATAGCAGAGTAATCACCCCAAGACTTCGATTAAGTAAACACTAAGCCTTACATCCAGGAGTCTGATTCTAACCAGTAGTACACAGCATATATGTGTAAAAAAAGTCCAGGGGGCCGTCATTGCCTCACAAGACTTCTGGATGGAAATAAATCAGAACTTTGCCTTATGTGAACTGGGATTTGATATGACCTTCATGCTGTAGACCTGTCAAGCTGTAGCAATGATGAATGCAATCAGACAGCTATTAGACGCTGTTCTAATTTAGACAGAGCAAAACCTATTGAGTAATGTCAAATGAAACAAAAAGCAGGACTGGAGTGTGAAAGGGCTTTAGTTCCCTTTAGGTAAAATTCAAAGGACGTTGTAACATCAAGGCCTTGCTGAGCTGGGCATGAAGGCCTTGGAAGTGATGAGGCAAGAATATTGACCAAATATGGCAGAATCCTGTCACCATCCTCAGAGGAAGCTTACAATGTCTACAGAAATGTGTTCTTGCAAAGGCTTGAGCAAGGCACTTAAAATAATTTTCAAAGTTTGCCTTTATTCCCTTGTCAGTTATACCTAGAAGATTAATTCTTAAGCAAGAAATGTGTGAAGGAAAGTATAATTTATTTCAATACTGTTTTATGACCTTAGTCAAGACCACATCTATGAAAAACACTGGAACAATTTTATGTCCATCAATAACTACAAGAGAAGAAAGACGTGGAACTGAAAACCTCTCCTGTGAACTTAAACTATTTTCAGTATTTTAACATGTGGCTGAAAACTGTCCCCAAGCCCCTCCAAACCCGTATGTGGAAAAGTCCAGGATATAAATAAGTGTGAAATATCTAAAATGTTTTAAGAGTCTACAAAGCTGTTATTGGAACTGTCTTTTCAGCTAGACACTGGCTCAAAAATATTCAGTTTCTGTTCTTGACCCTGTCGCTGTTTATACCGGGAGTGGAGAGATGCAGCAACACACAAATTCAGCAAGAGCAGGCAAAAGAAGCAACTTTATTAATTTATAACCCTATTTTATACACCCCAGCCCCATAAGGCGATTGGTCAGTGATCACCCATCTCCTAGGCTGATTGTCTAAAGTCCTACAGCACCCATTTAAAAATATTTTCCCAATGTACCACAAACAGAACTTAGCAAAACACCAGGTGTTGGTCCAGCTTACAAAAACCATCCTACTGTTTTTCATAACACTGGTGAGAAAGGCAGGATTCTCACCGAATATTGTGAGAACCTGAGAAAATCCCTCTGTTAGCAGCTTTTCAGCATCCACATTGACCTCTCTGAATTTACAAGAAAATAGAGGGTGCTGTAATACTGAAAGCCAATTTCTTCTGATTAGATCAGATTTTCAGCCTGTTCTAGGTCAGAGGAAGTCTCCAGAAGAGTCCATGTCCAACAGAGGGATTAAATGGTGGTTGGAAATCATTTTAGGGATGAATTCTGTCTGGGACTTAGTAGTGACTATTGTTTCAGAAGTATATAAGAACCTCTATAGACAGATAGGACCAGCCTCATGTCCATAATCCCTAGTCCTCATGGGGAACATCAACCACCCCAATACCTGTTGGAGGGACAACACAGCAGGGCATAAGCAATCCAGGAGGTTCTTCAAATGCATTGATGATAACTTCCAAGTGACAGAGTGGAGCCAATGAAGAAAAGTGCTATGCTGGACTTTGTTATCACCAAGAAGGAGGGGCTGGTGAGGAACATGAAGCTCAAGGGTAGCCCTGACTGCAGTGACCATGAAGTGTTGGAGTTCAAGATCCTTAGGGCAGTGAGGAGGGCACACACTGCGCTGGAATTCAGGAGAGCAGACTTTGGCCTCTTCGTGGATCTGCTTGGTAAAGTACCATGGGATAAAGCCCTGGAGAGAAAAAGGGCCCAAGAAATCTGATTAATATTAAAAGATCACCTCCTCCAAGATCAGGAGTGATGGTTCCCAACAAAGAGGAAGTCAGGCCAAACACCAGGAGTCCTGCATGGATGAACAAGGAGCTCCTGGACAAACTCAAACAAAAAGAAGTCTACAGAGGGTTAAGGCAAAGACAGGTAGCCAGGGAGGAATACAGAGGAATTGATTGAGCAGCCAGGGATCAGGTTAGGAAATCAAAAGCCCTGATATAATTAAATCTGGCCAGGGACATCAAAGGCAACATGAAAAACTTCTCTAGTATCTTGGTTAGAAAAAGATGACTAGGCAAAATGCAGGCCCTCTCTGGAAGTAAACGGGACACCTGGTTACCCAGGACATGAAGATGGCTGAGGTACTGAGTGACTATATTTTTTGTCTCAGTCTTCAACAGCAAGTGTTTCAGCCACACTACTTAAGTTGCATAAGTCAAAGACAGGGACTGGGAGAAGGAATAATAGCCCATTGTAGGAGAAGATCAGGTTTAAGACCATCTAAGGAACCTGAAAGTGCACAAACCCATAGAACCTAATAAGATGAATCCACAGGTCATGAGGGAACTGGCAGATGAAGTGGCTAAGCCACCTCATATTTGATAAGTCGTGGCAGTCCAATGAATTTCTCACTGACTGGAAAAGGGGGAAATTAACCTCCATTTTTAAAAAGGGGAAAAGAAGATGTTGGAACTACAGACCAGTCAGTCTCACCTGTGTCTGGCAAGATAATGGAGAAGATCTTCCTGGAAACTATGCTAGGGCACACGGAAAATAAGGACGTGATTGGTGACAGCCAACCTGGCTTCAGTAAGGGCATATGTGCCTGCACAAATTTGGTGGCCTTCTACAATGGGGTTACAGCATTGGTGGTTAAGTAAAGAGCAACTAACATCATCTACCTGGACTTGTGCAAAGCATTCAACACTGTTCCACACAACACCCTTGTCTTGAAATTGGAAAGACAAGGATTTGATGGATGGGCCATTCAGTGGATAAGGAATTAGAGCTAAGAGCTGCAGTCAATGTCTTAATGTCCAAATGGAGACCAGTGACAAGTGGCATTCCTCTGGGGTCTCTATAGGGGCCATTGTTGTTTAACATCTTTGTCAGTGACATAGACAGTGGGATCGAGGGCAACCTCAACATGTTTGCCAAGGACACAAAGCTTTGTGGTGCAGTCAACACACTGGAGGGGAGGGATGACATGCAGAAGGATCTTGACAGTCTTGAGAACTGGACCTGTGCAAACCTCAGAAACTTCAGCATGGCCAAGTGAAAGGTCCTGCACCTGTGTTGGGGCAAGCCCAAACACAAATAAAGGCTTGGTGATCAGTGGATTGACAGCAGGTTGAATGGAGTTTTGAGCAGCTTGGTCTAGTGGAAGGTGTCCTTGGAACTATAGGATCTTTAAGGTCCTTTCCAACCTAGCCCATTCTATGATTCTATGAAATATCTGCTGTAATCCCCATGAAACATGTATTGTCTTTGCCTTAAGTGATGATGCATAACCATCAAGCTGGATGGAATAAATAACATAATGCCAAATGCTCAAAAGATTTCCAACAACCTATGAGATCCTGAAAGATCAGAAAGAGGAAACGAGGTTGTAATCCTGTGAGGATTACCTACTGCTGGTTATGACAAATCATGGGAGTGTGGAGCAAGTGAAGCAGGGCTGCACTGAACTGATACAGTTGGTAGGTGCACATCTGAAAAGCAGCTGGGCACATTCAGCCCTTCAAAGGGTAATCTAAACCAGGATGAATTGGTCTCTATGGAAGAGGGACATCACTGTGGACGGAGTCTTTTTCATTTGGGCTTGAAAATACCTGAATGCTTTTTGCAATATTTGCTAAACATTGTCAAACTAGCCAGATCCCAGTCTTGAATATGGGGAGAGTGAGAATATGGCCACAAACATTTCCTTGCTTTTCTCAGAAATTATGCCTTAACAAAAGGCTGATTTGCCTGAGGACAAGAATACCTAAGGGAGTTTTAGCAGGTCTAAAAATCTCTTGAGGTTAAATCAATCCCACCGGGACTACTAATATGTATGATTTTGACAGGCCAAAAATACCCCAACGAAACTTCTGGAAATGAATGGATATATTTAGGACACATTCTAAGACATCAAGAAATAGAAACTGCTTTTCAGCTGTGAAATGGGCTTAGGTCCTTTTACGTGAAACTAGTGACACATTGGCTACTTCTGTACTCTTAGATAAATAAGGTTATAATTTCTACAGTTAATCTGTGAGCATAGTCCCTGGTGTAATTCTGGTCCTTGCACTGTCCTAACAAATACGTGAGAATGGTTTCAGAACAATAACATTTCAAGGGACATTTCCCAAAGGCTTTCTGCACACAGATGCCCTGTTTTGGAGGCTAGAGGAACTCCCTAGCATAGGCATAGGCTGCTTTTGTTCCAGGCAGCCTTCCTTTTCACTTTTAATTAACTGCTTTAGATCCCAAGTCTGTGGAAAAATCTTCCTACTTCTGTTCAACACCACATACGAAAGGGTCCTGCATGTTCTACTCCTTTATTGATCTCTAGTGTCATAATGCAAGAATGTATCTGGACTAGAAAAGGTCAATTATTCCCTCAGCTGCAATTAGTATGAAGTTACTATTTAATTCAGCAAAAACAAAGTTGTTAAAATTGCAGTTAAAGTTGCAGTTATAGTTAAAAACTTTTCATTGTCCTAAAATGGAAGTAGAGGTAGGCCAAAGTGAAGTGATTTTGAAAACCCAATACAGATGTGGTGCGTACGGCAAATTGTAAATTCCTTTCAGGGAAAATTTCAGTCCAAGCCACTAGTGGAAATACAATTTGTTCTGTCAATTTGTATTAGTGAGATTCTGTACAACTTCACTTGCTGGGGTGACAATTTCTCAAATCTAGGTTTTGATTTATAGTATGTCCTGAGTATCAAAATACAACTTAATATTTATAATAATTGCTAAAGCTGCAGGAGAGAGAAGTAACACCAATCATTTGATGTAATAGGACTTCATGTGTATGAGCTGCTGTATTAGCTTATCATGCAATTGTTTTAATATTCTAACCCAAAGGCTCCTATCAAAGACATTACTAGTCTTTGTAACAGTGTGAATTGCCAGCAGTTTACATATTATTCATTTCAGTCGCCACAAGTTCCCTGTCCTTTGAGACCTTATGAACTTCAGCTGTAGTAGATTTATAGCTCTGCTTTGGAAATCATTACTTAAATTCAGTTAGGACTTATTATCTTCCCTTACAAATTGTTAACATTAAGTTGTCTATAGTAAAAGATTTTTAATATAGAGAAGAAATTTATAAGTTTAGAGTTAATAAGGGTTTCACTTCCACCAGACAGTAAATATGCAGCAGTATGAAGTCTCAGAAGCAGTTTATATGACTGCTAATTTCCTAAAATAGCCTAAAGTTGAATCTGTATTTTTTATTTCAGAATTTTCTCTTCTGTTCCAGAATGTTTAAATGTATAAAACACACTTAATTATCAGTATAAAAACAGAGTAAGTCTGGATACTTCATCTAGTATTCCAGTACTCATGCAGTGGAGGGCTGCAGAAGCTCCAGCTCAAAGCTCCATAGCTCTCCCTTGACTGCATGGAAGGTCATCATTAGATACACTCAAGCTCTTCAGCGATAATTCCCTTAGGAAAGAGGAAAATATTCCAAAGAATAAGTGATAACACAAGGAACTAACGGAATGGAAACAAGCACAACACACATAACTGGAAAGCATGCAAGGTACTGCTAGCCAAGAGTACTGTAGAACTGTTTAAAGTTATGTGTATGCTTGTGCTGATGTATTTGTAAGCAAAGCAGCAGATCTAGCCAATTTCCAAATTGAACAAGTAACATTGTATCAGAAATATTAATTTTCCCAGCAGCTGAACTCATATACCTTTTCTGAAATGCAAGAGGCCAGGGACCTGCATATAAGCCTCTTTAAAGGGTGTATTTTTAAAAGTAATGTTTTAAACCAGCTTCTCAGAGATATGACTTTTTTTAATATAATACTTTTGTATTTTAATAACTTCTGTTCAACATCCATGCTTTTGCAATGACATAATCTTCCCATGACCTATACTGCCTATTAAAATCTGCACTCTTACTCAAGCCTGTTGCTTTTATTTTGTTTTGTTTTGATTTTTAGGGGGAGTAGGGTGGAATTTATAATGTAATTATTTAAGACATAGCCAGAGATGCACATTTTCAAGGATTATTTGAAAAATTTTAATGGAATGGCTAATGCACTATGACACTAGGTAGCTTCATAGTTGTTTCTAGATGTCTTAGCTGTGTTTCTCGTGCTTTAGTTTAAATATAACTTCACTGCTGCATTTTTCTGGTTTACACTTCTTCATTTTGGAAGAAAACATAACATCTCCATAATTCAGGACACTATGAAATGATGATAACTATCTTACTATGAACTTTACTTTAACTTAATTCCTCTCTTGGAAAACAGAATTTCATAAAGAATTGTCTGTGAATACATCACAACTCTTCTGGAAAGTGAAATCACTAGTAAAGAACTTTACAAAACCAGTCCTTTCAAAATAAATATTTTAGATATATAGTGAAAAAAATGCATTCTGCTTTATAATTGTAATTGTAAGCAATTGCATTTAAAATTCCATTGTAAATTTTTTTTTTTTTTTTGTAATCTGGCAAAACATCCATTCATTCAAGCAATCAAAACATTAAAATCTGGAGTAATAAATACTTTCACAATACTGCTTATAGGCCTTACAAAAAATTAAGTTGTTTAAAATAGTTCTCCAAAAATTCAAATAACAAAGAGTCTTAGTAGATTACAGACAACTCACAAACATGGAATGGGTCAGCTTCTGAAAAACAACAAATAAGAACAAATATAATTTCAAAGGACTGATCTTAGCCTGCAGCAGAAAAGCAACAAATACAGCTCTAACTTAGGAGCAAGTTTCATAAATTCATGACTTAACTGGTTCTATAATAACTGTACTGTTGTGACAGCTTAGAGATGTCACTGGATGCCTAACTGTGTAATTAGCATTAAAAGTTAAATACACTGTTAAATACATTATTATAACACTAGAATTTGAAAAATCCCAAACACTAGGATGTTAAAAATTGAAATACTATCCTTAGAATCCCACAGAGAAACTTATGTTTACCAATTAGCTAAAAATCCCCACTACCTTACTTTTTTTTTTCAAGTACTAATAAAGATGCCAATATGGAAAAATCCCTCTAGTAAAACTATCCACATATTTCAGCTGATGATTTATAGAACTTCATTTGTCATTCCAAGGCTCCCTAATCAAATGTTGGAGTTCTACCAAAATAGTTCCAAATGTCAGTGTATTTCCCAAATTTTGACAATTATTTAAAAATGGTACTTAACTCATTTTGAAGCTACTTTTATAATATCATGTATCATGACCTTGAATTCTCTTTCAGCTACCCACAGAAAAACAATAATTGTCTACTTTAATCACTGTATGTTAACCCTTGAGGTTAAAACCCAGAAATGTGTCTTAGAAGATATCCCTTCTTTCCCCAGTAACTGCTCTGCTTAATATTCCAAAAATATAATTACCTGCTATTGAAGTGAATGCCGTGCACAGTTAAGACACCGTGCTTGTCATAGCACATCACATCTGCATTGATTTCACTCCCAACAATGTTATCAACACAAAGAATGAAGTTTTCCAATGGCTGTTTCAAATAATCTATGAGGTTTTTCTTCATAATTTTACATGTTAATAGCACTTGAAAACTGGATTCATCAAATATGCCATTGGAAAATTTCTGTTTAATGGAGATAATAATTAATAGTGAATTTATAATGCAGTTAGGGTTTGTAGGACGTAATTAAGATTGGGTGTCATTAAGTTCATCTTATCTTGTCAAAATACACAATAAAATGAAATTAAATTCCCTTCCTTCTGGACATTATTCTAAAAGACAGGTTTTTCAAGATCATCCAGAATTTGGAAGACGATTGAGTTCTGTCATATCCATAACTGTCTAAAAGAGACTGTCCCTTTCTCCCCTTTGTTATCCTCACAATGAAGGAAAAAGGTTATATAAATATTTGTTTTTTCTTAAGAGACATTCAAGAAAAACTTTGCTCATTTCTGAGGGAGCATCGGACTCAGTATGGTCTCCTACCCAAACAAAAACACAGGTGAGCATGCAAAAAAGCAAAGGCAACTACAGGCAGTATATATCAGTGGAAGAGTTTCCCTTGTTACTGTTCTGTGAAGGGTTGGGTGTAGAACAGACAACTGTGAGAAGTGAAAAAAACTAGCCCACACAACATCATTCATCAGTAAAACTGACTTAAGGAGCTCCATTCCTGAACTGAACTGGTTAAAGTCTTTTGTTGCCCCAAAGCTGTGCTAGTGCAATTGTGAGTCTACACTGTGAATTATGTAAGGGAACTGTCCACATTAAAAACAAGACTGTAAACTTCTCACCACAACTTTGTTGTTGTCAACTCAGGTAGCTCAATGCAGCTGCAAAAAATGCATTGGCTCACGCATGGTGATGGCAAGGAGCTGGGAACAGGGATCCAGAGGCAGACAGTTCATGTATACCTGGCACCGCTGTCAAAAAATTGGTACAAGGAAGTGTGATGTGAAAGAGAGACAGCAAGATATATCTAAAGAAAGTAGACCTTTGAGAAAAGCCTGTAAAAGAATATTTTGGGATAAGTGCTCCCCAAAGGGGTTAGGCACTATGAAAAAAATACATTATCTTCTCCTGTGTCCAAATAAAACATCTTTCCTCATAAACTGACAAGGTCTCTCAAGGCAGCACCTCAAGCTGTAAGCATTCTTCTGTCTGGACAACTCACAGGAGCAGGCAAGACAAATAATCTCCAACTGGCTTTTCAGTGAAGGGCTATCAAATATTTCCAAGCATAAGCCAGAATTCTGTAAAATTGCAGAGGAGACTACAAAAGTAAACAGAATCACCACGCTGTACAGAGTATCACAGAAAATAAATTAATTACAAAGTTGGTCCCGATGAGTAAAATATGGTTGATGTGTACAATGTGATACCCTAGACTTCTGCAAGGACTGACTACATAAAGAAACTGTATCTATCAGATGAAGAGGTTTCTCTGGTCCATTATCCTCTCAGCCATGTCAATCCAATCTTGTAAACCTGATTTTGAAAGATACAGATTAGACATGCTTTCTTGCTTTGCTTTTTAAATAGAATGGTTTACATGCTTTAGTTTCTGGGCTCAGAGAGGAGTGTATCAACACAGCTGAACAGGTAGTAAAAAAAAGGTGCAGATGTAAGAAGGGGCTGACATGAAGGGAAGGGAGCACCTGTGAATTTCTTAACATATTTTTGGTATTGAACACATCACTCCATCTAAGTACACCCTTAAACTAAGGGGGTCACAGGAGAGGTAAAAGTTAAGGCCTTAAGTGAATGGTCTCTGTAAGACACCATAGATACAGAAATGCAGCAGGAGAGTGACAGAGGTCTGGTTTAACTCAAGCAATGTGATAAACCAAATCTAGAATGAACAGATGACTCTTCCTTGCTAGGGGATTTAACTTTTCCTCTCCCAAAAGTCCTTCTCAGTCCTGCATCTCAGAAGGCCTTTTCACATGCATTTAAAATCTAATCACAGCACATTCTTCATTCCAGATTAAGTGCATTTGAAAAAAAAAACAAAAAACCCAAAACTGAAATTATGTTTAGAGAAGAAGTGATCAGCAAGAAGCAGTGAAAAGACTTCATATCTCAAGAAAGTAAAGAGTATCAGGGGTAGAGGTGTGCAGTATGGAGACCGTAAGTCCAGAGAAATAACAACACTAGTTTCAAGTGTATTGTCTAGAAAGAAAAAAGGTCACAAGATTAGGCATGTACATGAAACTTCTATCTGCTTGACATTTTTTGGCTCATCATTAGAAAGCTCCGGTGATTTGGTGGGTGTCATGGCATGAGGGCAGTTGACAAAGAGAAGGCTTGTGCAGTCACAAGGATAAATTTAAAAGAAGAAGCCCTAAGATTTAAAAGACTTAAGAGATACATTAGCATTCTGCCCTGCTCCTGCACAGAATGAAAGATGTATTTGAGAGTCTAAGAGTGTTATAAATTCTTGTGTGGCTATAAGGATATCTGCCTTCTTAGCTGGTATTTGGTTTACTTAAAACCCATCTGAATGAACAAAGAAACTGAGTATTTGCATTTAAATCTGAATACTGTGTAAGATACTGTTACGCTTAATCAGGTCATTCTATTGTCATGTCAGCTGTGAAGGAATATTGCAAAAATACTCTAAGATGTCAGTATTGGAAAGAAAGCCTTCCATTTCTGATGCTGTGTTTGTGTGTTCTGCTTTGTTGAGTGGAAAACTGTTAATAACCATTTTCTAAATTAATACTGCTAATATTGCTGTCCATATTTGAGCAAATTACTAAATACTGTTTGCTTATTAGAACACAGTGTGCAGCAACAGCATTCTATTTTATGCACACAAGCTGTAAATAGCTTCAGCTCTTTTCTCAAATATTGTAGTGTGTAAGGGCAAATGGTAGGGGAGAAATTCAAATTTAACAGACATCATTAAAACTGTCACAGGATTTGTCAATACTCATGTTGAACTTCTTGTGTATTAAATACTGTACCAGGGGATGCATTGTAGAAGATTGGTAATTCAGGCTACTGGATGGAAACCAGCAGAATTGCATTAATGTTTCTGGACCCCTAGAAATTTCACTGTCTTCACAAGCTCAATTTTTTTTTTTTTCATGCTCCCTTCCCTTTCACCAAACAAAAAGCTGCATTAGAGACTTACACTCAGTTTTATAGCTTAAGTCTACCTACAAACTATACATCAATACAAGACTAATTGTGCATAAAATTTAAATTCTATTGCACTGCTACATAAAAATGCAAAATGCTTCAGTGGTATAATGGTCGCTGCTGAGCTCAATCCAATAAGGGTTGCCCCAAGGCAAGTCATACAAATGCAATTATCTCTCACATACTCAAACTGCTTTCTTTCACAACATTACTTTTATTATGCAAATGTATAAATCTAATTTTAATCCGCAAGACCATCTAGAAGATTAAACCAGTACTCATGTCTTACCTTCTCTATAGTGTAATTAAAGCTATTTAAAAATTTAGTCTTGGAGGAATGATTCTAATACAAGAAAGAGTTCAATATTGCCCTCAACCTAAATTATAAAATACAGATATTAGGGAAAAAAAAATCTTTGATTCAATATGCTCACTTGCTCTCTCTCCCCCTTTCCTCCTGGAGCAAGGGGTGTTTATCGTTCAGATGAAGGTAAAGTGGAAATGGGACTATGGAGTAGGAGAAGTCCCTGTTTCAGTAAGGGAGGCAGAAGTGCTGAATATTCATTGCCCTGAAACCTGTGTAATCATTTTGATGACTGTGGTAGTTGCATTCTGATTAGGCGGCATTTACACTCACTCTACGCAACTGTGACTGACGATGGAAAATGCTGAAACAATGAGTGAGCCAGACTTGGCTGTGTCAGCAAGAAATGAGAGCAGAGTAAAAGCCTGTGAAGAAAAGTGCTAGGATAAAAGGACAAAGGGAAAGTGTCATTCACAATCAAGTGGGATGTGGAACGGAAGAGACTACTGCTTTAATCTTGCACCCCTCTGTAGGATCCCATGATTTTTTATGACCTGCCTGGGGAGAGGGTTTATTCCAGTGCTGAATGGACCTGCTCCTTCAACAGTAACAAGGGACTTTAGGGCCTCTTCTACCAAGGCAGTACTTTTGACCAGTGAAAAGGCACATCCCAGATAGGAAGTGCTATCCTGATAATCCCTGACAAATATTAACAGTTTTTAATGAACCCATGCAAAATGCTCTCTGATTTTGTAGCAGTTATTTTGGGTTCTCTGGAGAAGAACTGTTACATATGTGTAAGGAAATAACCCGTAAGATACAAGCCTCAGGAACACAGGAAAATAAAAGGATGGAAATTTCTTTTTACTTGTCTTTGAGCTGAAATATCAAGGAATACATTTTTCAACAATAAATAGTGCAAAAAAATTAAAATAATCTTCAGGAAAAGCTGTGATAATTCCAGGAAGAATGCCAACATATAAAGTGATGTGGCCCTTATCCAAGAAATAATTTTATTTTTTTCTCCAAAGAACTTGTTCTGAATATTTTCTGAATTTCAAAGAGGCATCCAAATCCTTCTGAAGCCAAAAGGATCATAAGGATGGAAACACGCACAAGAATTGGCAAAAGCATTTAGTTAGGTACTTCCTTTAATGTAATCTTGAAATGATTGTGACATAACTATTTTTGTCTGAATTATGATGGCAGATTTAAAATGTCTTCTCCCTATTCTCTTTATTCTCCAATCTTGTATATTAAACTATATAACACCTCAAATTCTCACTTTGTTAATTCACCAAGTGATAACTTGATGCAAATAAACAGGACCCTTCTCAAATCTGAGTACATGTAAAAGAGGGTTTAAAGTTAAAAGCCTAAACTTGAATACATACACAAAATAGGCTGTCACTTATTAGTTCTAAAGTGGATATATTTCAGATTAAACTCTTCTTGGAAAAAAAAACAAAACAAAACAAAAATATAAAGGAGCGACATACATAGACGGATAATGTAGCTTTATGCTTTGTAATGATTTTCCTGTTGCCATTATAAAAAAAAAAATTAAAAAAAAAAAAAAAGGAAAGAAGAATTGCAGAGAATATTTGAGCTCCATAATTTTCCTATAGTTGTCACTGGAAATTAATAACATTTTAATACATTTTCTGGTGTATAATCTTGTTTTTCAATTGAATCTTTTTTTTTTTTTTTGTTTCCATCAAGTTTAAAAGAAAACATACTTCTTTAGGCTTATTTATTTCTGCATTACTTGACAGAAAAGGTATTAAAATATCGGTCAAACTATGCTGACAAACAGAAGGGGACAAAACCATTTTGTAATATATCCTGTGTAATGTATAGTTCTTCACCCCTAACTCTAACATGGAAGAGCTAGCAAATGAAAGGTGGTATTCCATTGGCATAGTATGCTTTAGGTAGATATGTTCCTTATTTCTTCCCTTCCTACCATATACACTTATGTAGGAAAGAATATTTCCCAGCATGCCCATGGAGCTGTGAAATTCATTTGAACTGGGATTTTTATCCAATTACCTACTTCCCTGTAGATTTCTGTAGTCATCTCACTCCTTTCCTCTTCACTTGGTTTTGAGAATCTTCCCAAGAGCAAGGACTGCTGTGCTTCTCAAGTTTCCCATCCTTTTTTAATGTTATTTTATATCATATTTATTATTTTATTATTTTTAGTTATTCATGTTCCTCAGTCAGAGATTGAATAGCATAGCTGTAAACCAAAGTAAACTCATATGGTGCAGTAAATGCTTATAAAGTGAAGACAATGTAAATTTACCCTGTGCTGTGTCATAGCATATCTAATCTCTGGCCTAATCCTATAAACATTTAATCAAGTCAACTTTATATACATCGTACCAGTGGCTTAACTATGATTTCTTTGGTAAATAAAATATGCTTCTGTGAGGGGTTTTATGGAAATGAATTTTTGATGTAGCTTTAGACAGTAAAAGATAGCATGAAGTGGAAGAAATAAGGACTTTTTAGGAGTTTTAGGGACACCTTGGAATATTAAAGGAGGCATGTTTGATGAAGTACGTAACAGTAGAGTAATAAAATATGAAAATTTGTTTGAGCTGCCAGTTCAATAGAAAACAATTAAATTTTGAGAAGATCATCTCAGTTGTTACTAAATATTTATAGCTACCTAATTCTGATGGTTTTACAAGTTTATACAGTTAAGAGCTTGATAGCTGGCTTGGATCTAGAATTGTGAGCTTCCCTTCTTGTCCAGTACGAAAATTATGCCAGATCCTGCCTGACATTCTCTTGGCACTACCATTAAACCCTTAAAGATTCTTTCTTTTCTATGCAAGAGTTTTGATTATTATTCTGTTATGCCGTTGGTCTGATTATGGGTGAAAAAAACCAGGCTGTGCTAAAAACTATAGCTGTATGGGTCTTCTGTTAAGTGTTTGTTTCAGTGAGGCTAAATGATACAGTAAATCAGAATAAATTCTGTAGGTCATCTAATAACAAGTATCTCAGAAGACTGTTCTTTCTCTTTTCCAGCAATGAATGAGCATCTGGGTCCAAAGCCATATAGTATGGAAAATCATGTGAACATGAGCTCTCAGTTGTAATAAAAACTACTTTTAAGGGTATTTAAATTCATAAGGGATGAGGAGGGTAGTGATCCTGCAAAAAGCAGTGATTTCAGCTTTGTACATAGCAGCTACAAAACTAACACTGAAAATCCACATCTATGACTACATAACGACACTAGTCCTTAGTTTTAAAGGCATGTTGAGAAGCGGGATAGGGTAGAGAAAAGATCCACAAGAATGATTGAGGGTTGAAGCAAATGTCTTACAGACATGGATTGGAAACCTTAATCTGTTGCACTTATGGAAAAAGAATATTAAGAACTGACTTGATTACAAAGGATAAGTATCTTCATCAGAAAAAACAACCCTGGATAGACATGATACTATAATCTAGTGGAGAAATACTCAGAACTATTGGTGGCCAGGCAAATGCAAATGAGGATGAAGCAATGAAGCATAATTTCTTTTGTAAGAAGGTGGATGATTAACCTCCAAGAACTAACTAGCAAGAAAACTGGCAGTTCTGTGTGACTTTGCAATAGAAATCCAGTGCCTTTCTGAAAGGTGTGCTTTTGCCAAACAGTGATGCTTTGACAGATTCTGGAGTTTTGGGAGCAATACACATGCAAACGTGCAATATATGATGCTCTGTGAGATACAGGATAGTAGACTAAATTATTTAATTATGCACCCTAAACTTCAGATCCACAGATTTATGGAACCAGAATACTAATCTTTGTGGGTACAGTTCAGACAAAATTTTGATTCAGAAGCTGATGGGGACGAATGATTCCCTGGCAGTGAGACTGTTGTGACTCAGCTATGTAAAAAGGCAAAAAGATACTAGAAGTCCATGAAAGATGACTCTGAGGAGCAAAGGAAACATTCAGCTGGCATTTCTAAAAGTAATGTGTGACCCATAATGACAAACTTCAGGAAGACAGGGATGATACTAATCACTTAAAGACCCCATTAATCCTTAGGATTGAGTCAAAGTTGCCAAGTCAACAGTGAACATTTTCCTCCTTTGCCCATCTTCTGTTCCTAAAATCTGTTTGGATATTTATATTTTAAACAACTGATATCGAACACATCAGGGAAGCAGCCAGGGAACCTAAATGAAAAGTGTGTTTATAAATCAGCTGGACTTTCGAAATCAAAACCAAAAGCCGACAAAATATATAACCATTTCCTGAAAAATGTCCCACAAATAACTAACTAGAGAAAGAAATTTATCAGAAAGAAATTTAACCTGATTATATGCCTCTACTCTTAGACCTGAAAACACACTTCATCACATGGAAGGACATACTGCTATACATCTATCAATCAGAACCTGTGTTCAATCTCCACCCTCTGTATTTTGAAGATTTAAAAATCAGTCCTTCCTAAACTTCCCAAATCATAGACTAATTTATTTTCCTTTTTTTTTTTTTTTTTTTTTTAAACTATCAGGATTCTTTTCCTTTAAAACTGCAATGTTAAAGTGTCAAATGAAACTGGGTAATACAGTTCTATGGACCACCTGAGGACTGTTGTCCTGCTGGGCCACTGCTTATCTGTTTAAAGATTAAGCACCACTGGCAAGGCTCATTCAGGACCAACACCCTCAGAATGGAAGACACTTCCCAGGCTAAAAATTGGAGTATTTGACTCTATTTGTATAATGAAGTAATTTCCATTTTCCATGACACTGAGGAGTAAAGTAGAGCAACTACCCATTCTTCTTATTTTCAATATTTTAACCTTATTACTGGGGAAAAAGACTAAACCCTTCTATACAGATATTGCTCTGATAAGAGCTGATAAAATGATGCAATTGATTGTATAAAGGGGATTTGTTCTACAGTAGTATAAGAAGGAGAAAAATTTGAATTGACATTGCTGATTGGAAATCTTGTTCTCTGGTCTGTCAAAAATAGGAATGTTTTGTACTTCAAACAATAGAAAGTATTTTTAATTGGCTAAAAGGTGATGAAACATACTGCCTTGTTATTTGCTAATCTGTCAGACTGAAAAGTATTTAAAGTGCTGCAAAACTGTCGTGAAAATAATTTAACACAGTATTTGGAGGCTAGGCCATTCTTACACAAAAGATTTTGATAAGATATAAGCACAGTCAATGTACCTGCAGAGGATTTCAATAAAATATTGAATTAAAGAAGTCACTGTGAACTAAATGATGTTACACATAAAAAAAGGAGGGGGAGGGGGGAATGTAAATATGTTGCTCTTTATCCAATGAAATAAAGCACTTAAAATGTATTTTGAAGCATCACTCATTTACACAGTTCTGTTTGTAAAAGGTCATGTTTAAAAAATAGCCCTCTGGAGCTTCTAACAAAATGATATTTTACCTTATTCTGCTAGGCCAAGAAAATGATATGAAAGGGATAACAAATTATAGCAAGATCTAGCTTCATAGGAATACTTCTTTGGCTTTACAAATAGCGAGCATTAAATAATTACTCATTTTCCCCTTAAGTTTGCTTGTGACTCTCTAAAATCTGACATACAAATAAGATGCATGCATATACACAGATATCTATGAAGACTGACAAACAAAAGAAAGAAATGAAAAATAAGGATACACTCATAAGCTTAAAATTAGAGCTTCAATTATAAAATATGGTGAAAAAGTATTAACATAAAATATTCTGAAAAACATAGAGCAAAGGCCCAACCTAAGTCTAGAGTATTAAGCAGTGTTACTATTTTTCTCTTTTAAGAAATTAAATTCAAACTTGAAAATACTTTTAATGTCCTTTTTCCTTTTTTTACTCAGATTTAGTATTTGCTCTTTTTAATGTATTTGCAGTAAAGGAAATGAGCCCCATAAGGAGCCATTGTCTCAAAACTTACTTGCCATGCTTGGAATTATCAGTATATAAAGCTAAAGATAGAGAAGCCCAAGAAAGATAAAATGCTAAACAATAGTTTCTATTCAAAAGCATCTGGGCAAGTTTGCTTGAAATATCCATAGGAGCTTTCATGCATACACAATATCATCCTTGGTTATTCATGGACTATGTTTACTTACTGTCTTCAAATCTGCACCAATTTCTCCCTTGTTTGCATGTTATGCTAAGTACCAACCTTCTGGCCTCTTCCGCGTTGCAGTCTGTACTGCAGTGATATGTAAGCACATCTTTCTAAAAACATTTGTTAAAAATTAATAGGAAACTAGTGGCAACCAAGATTTTATACTGTGGAGTCGGCAACAATATAACCTCTCTCAGTGATGTAGAAAACAAGTTACAAGAAACAGTTTTTTAGCTTGTCATAGATGACTTTGGGCTAATTATTCTCAGTGATTTTGCCCAGCATAATCAGACCTGGAGAAAAACAGTCACCGAGGAAAAAAAAAAAAAAAACAAATCAAAACCAAACAGACATGAAACATATTGAATTTTGTTGAAGAAAAACAAATTTAAATCAAACATTTGCTGTGTTTATTCTAGTTTCTACAATGCTCTTGTGTACAATGCCACATTATTCCACTGCTGCATGAACTGGAAAGCCATTTTCTTTCCTCATCAATTACTGTAACACCTGCATATACACTCAAAGCTGATGGTACATCCATCCATTATTTCCCTAATACTTCAGTTAGTCTATTTGTGGGGAAAGCCAAAAAGCTTCACAAATGAAAAATATAAAAGACAGCCTGTTAAACATGAAGAGACAGCATCATGTCTGTACCAGACAGCAGCCCTGAAGTTTTCTACTACCTACTCAGATTATTTTAAACACTGCTTACTACACTTCTCAACCTGCTGGAAGATAACGTATGTTCCAAATGGGGCTCATTTCTGTTACACTTTATCCCAATTCTGCTGCTTAGTATGGGCATTGTAATAGTGAGGACAATTTCCACTGAGGGAAATTGTGTCAAATCTCAATCTGCTACAGTACATTAAACTTGGTAGGTTTAATGCTGAGTCCTGTAGACACTAGCACAATTTCCTTTGACTTGATATTTAATAGGACATAAAAGTGTTAATATTTTGACCTGATGAATTTGCTTTTTGCTTTCAGCAGCAGACAGTTATGAAAAGTTACAGTGGTACATTAGTTACAGTAATTTGGTTTTGGGACACAAGCAGAAACAAATAAAATCCATTAACAGAGCCAATAGCTATAACCAAAGCTAATAAAAAGGGCTAATGGCAATTTAGAAGAAGGAGACTTAAAATATCTACAAAAGAAAGAAAATTTGAAGTGATCTTAAGAGTAACTTAAACAGGTTTTTTTTTTTTTTTCCAGTACTTTAGCTAATGTTTTTCATTTTAAAACATTTAGCAATATATACAAGTAGGATAATGCATAAATCCTGTTTGTTTTCTCTGGTTCCATACATTGATTTACTTAAAATGTTTGTAAGACTTTCTTTAATAGGCATCAAACATGACAAACAAACCAGTGCAGAAGCATTAAAATGAGCCATCACTATAGTTCTATGTCTGTATCCGTTTATAAGCTTTCTTTTCCTTTCAGTGGTGGAATAGCCATTGATGTATTATTCTAAAAAAGCCATGTTGTTGATGTGCATGATGCGTGGGAACATTTTATTTTTCTCTCTCAGTCCTCACCAGACACAGCAATACCTTAATATATCATGAATCTGACCTTAATTATATCTTTAAATTTTTCTGAAATTACGTAGTTTGAATGACATAGCTACTTTACCCAATGGAAGATGTTCAGGACACAAGTGTGAAAGAAAAAGTTAGAGAGTCTGCAGATCTTCATGGAGAAAGAGGGACTCAAGAAAGGGTAGGGAGGACTACCAATGGATCAATAGTAATGGCAGTTTACAGCAGAATGAGAAAACCTCATTTATGAGGTTGCACACCAAATTCTTCTCTTGAATCAGAGATGAAAAATACTATACTGATTTCACTAGATCTCATGAAAAAACATCATGACAGGTGACTTAGAAATGGACTCAGGGACATTGAATACATATCATTAGTAGTAAGACACATGGCTTTGTGTTCCATCAATCTGGAATTGATTCAGTACACTATGGGTTACAGAAAGCACTCTAATGACATGATGTGTGTAGCCACTGGAACCAAGCCTGTTAGCAAAACCAGCCACCACACAAATTTATGTGCCACTTATGCTTCTGCTTCTTGGCTGTGGGTGGGGTACAGTGAAGGATTTGCTCCCCTAAGGGAAGTAAAAAACAGTAGCACTTTAGGGAGCTGGAGCCTGCAGTATAAAAATCAAAAATGGTTATAACTAGAAGTAGGATCTAGCACAGGTATTCATCTCCATTAAAAAAAAAAGAAAAAAAAAAGAAAAAAACTAAGTCTTTCCTCTTAATTGTCAGGAAGTTAAAAAAGTTTGTGTAGGCTTGTCTACACAAAGAAGATAAGGCATAGTAAGCCACAGCATGAAGCTGCAGCAGATCTGTAGACACTCTTAGTCCATTTTGGCTACCAAGTAGCTTACTTCATTTGAAAACTGCAGTAACGAGCCTCATGCAATTGTAGTTTTAGGGTACAGGCCAACAAATTTACACAGGGAAAACTGACAAGGAACCTACATACTTATAGATGTTAGGCAGGTAATTGCCTACTCTATCTACTCTTACCTTACAGGTAGCTTAGCCATATTTTTGTGTATATTTCTAACATCCATCATTACAAGTCCAGAATGTTTCATACACCATACACTGAAAAGAACAGATTTTCTGCCTTCCAATGTGTTTCAGGAAATTGTCAGCACTTCGTCTGCATAGCGAGTCGGGTACTGAAAGCATACCTGAGCTAAAATCAAATAACAAGGCATTCAGCTTTTAATGACCCAAGAAGAAACTGAAGGGAAACACAGAATGTTAGAGCTGATACCAATCTTCTCCAATATTTTCACAGTGCAAAGCTGACCCTTTGAGTCAGTCTGTTGCTTTGAAAGGAAGAGAAAGAGCAGGAGCTGAACATGACAGCAGCACTTAAGACAATAACAGTATTCTTTTACATAGATTACAATGAGTGAAGGCTGCTAGCTTCAGACACTATCTCATCATTTATGACTATGCCCTTTATGTAGAGATATTTGTCTTTTACGTGACCATAGCAAGACGCAGACAAAGAGCAAGGGGGAAATCACTAACTTTTAGAATAACGTACTTAAGTTTGACAGTAAACTAAAAAAAGCCCACAATTTTATGATGAATGTAGTTGCTGCAGAAAAACCTCCCAGCAGAAGTATTGAACAGTCTACAATTTTAATCTATTACTACATGATGATAACACATTTTTGCTTCACAGATCCAACTCTCAAAGAAGACCCCCATATCATGCTCACAGTCAGATTTTTATCACTAGCTTCTAGGCTAATTAATTCCTCTGGAGTACCTTACTTTAGAGAAGGTTAGAGGGTAAAAAAAACAAAAACAAAACCACCCACCAAGAAAAAAAATCTTCAATAGTCAGCGCCATTTCAATTTCATTTTGCTAGACATAACAATAGTGATGACGAAGTGAACAGTATGTTCCCTAATCAGAGTGTCCTAAGCTGCATTTGGCTGGAAAGCCATCTTTTTTTCCAGCCAGATCTGGGAAGCTGTACAGGAGAAAGCACCACTAGAGGCTTGCTCTTACACCCTGATATGTTTTTGTTGTATTTCTCTTCCTAACCTCCATGGGAAAAA
This sequence comes from Todiramphus chloris collaris, assembly GCA_025345505.1. Classification (NCBI taxonomy): domain Eukaryota; kingdom Metazoa; phylum Chordata; class Aves; order Coraciiformes; family Alcedinidae; genus Todiramphus; species Todiramphus chloris. The sequence continues at coordinate 4,251,607 of JANVCC010000020.1, forward strand.
CATGCCAAATGGTACAGCAGAACATCATCATAGACAGGAATTTTGGTTTGAGTCAATATGTTAAAAGAACAAAAAGAAAAAAGATAGACACTAGGAACTTAATAGATTCCACTGTATAGGTTGGGAGAACACAGAAATCTTTCCTTTGTGCTTTCTGTCATTAGAAAGGCAGGTATAGTAAGTGACCCTAAAAGCCATACCATAGTTTTTATGGAGTGAATCTCAAAAGAGCTACAAAGAATTAGTGACTCTGCTGCAGTTAAGGGGAATTGCTAGTTGTATAAAAAGTGCTCTTCAAGTTCAAATTATTCTGAAAATCCTGACTCATATCATTAAATTTTCTTCCTCTCAGGGTGTAAAGGGTCAAGGTAGTTTAAGATCTGGCTCATTTGAGTAAATGAGCTCTTCAGCTCAAAGGCTGACACATATTTTGCTTTGCTACTACTGAGGATGTTAGCGTTAAATAAATAGAGGTAAGGTGAAAGATTTCACACTAAATAATAGACACGCTTGGCAGTATTGTGGGCTCAGAAGAACTCCAACAAAGAAGGAGAACACTGAGATGAATGGAGCAATTCACAGCTGCTGGGATCTTGTTTCAAACCTTATTCATCTCCACTAGGTGTTTTCAGATAGGAACACTGAGGTATTATTAAGAGGCCACTTCATGTCTTCTGACACCTACTATGCTACAGACATCAGGTCCAGTTTTGGGGCAGAACACTAGATATCTAATCATCTACTCCTTGTCCATCGCTATGTACACTTACCACAGTTCTGCAGGCCCTTAAAAGCTTACATGAAAAGGCATTGGATAGCAAGACACTGGGTAGGCATTTTTTCTGTCTTAAAACAGCTTGAAATAATAGAAAAGGTATGGAGTGAGGTCCTTCTCTGAGTCCCAACCAGCCCACAGACAACCATAATTTCTATTTCCGTTTACGCCATTACAACCTTTCCCTATTCCTGTATTGTATTTGCAGATCCTCACCCAGTGGGACAAATAAATGCCCGTTTGGCAGGAAAAGGAAAAGACCTTACATGTAAGAGTGAATTAACCTGTACAGCTCATTCACTTTTCAATTCCAAACACCTCAGGGAGGGAATGCAGAAAACCTGGGCTGAAGTAAAGGTGAAGAAGTCAGGCAATAAGTAATGAGAATGTAAATATACGTGGGAAGCACACCTGGTAAAATCTCCAGTCTTTTATAAGGAAATCAACAGCATCTATAAATTTAGATGTGAAAAATTAAAGACATAAGCCAACATCTGCAATGCATCCTTTCAGATCTGCTTTTTCAGAGCAGTGGCAAATGAAAAGATTAATTTAGAAAAAAACAAATTCCAGTGTATCAGCAGAGTGTCAGAAAAAGAATAGAAAAAGGAAGGATCCTATCTCTGTGTTATTTCTCTGGTAAAGGAAGAAAAAAAAAACAAAACCAAAACCAAACAAAAAAAAAGAGCTGGTCTTACTAGCCTTTCCAAAACAACAAATTCCAAAAGACTAGAGAAATGCGGAAGGAAAGGCTGGTTTGTTTTGTTTGTCTGCTTTGCTCTTTAACCACTCCAGGGTTTAAAAAAGCCTTGTTTAATGGCCTTCCCAAGATACAGGTTATTGTAAATGGGTTAAATCACACTGCTTACTCATATATTAACAAAACTGTTGTGCTGTTACACAAAAGCTGCAGTATGATGGTTAAAATAATTTGTTTATATATTGGTACTAAGAAGTAATTTACAAAGCAGCAAAAAGCCTAAGCGAAGGCCATGGATTAAATCTACTATTTGATGCAGATTACCAATTTATAGATAATTTGGACTACATATGTTTGAGTTTTCTCTTAATCACATTAACACAATAAAATTTAATATATTAGATAGCCTTACATGTTTTATGTACAATTATGTACTGTCATTATGTCACTGTGTCAAATTTCTCATGAGATCAAAAGATCTTTGTTGCTTAAAAGGACTCTGTTTAATACTTCTAAATTGCTTGAAAGGGAACTGATGAGTGAACAGGCTGCAGTAATTTAATATAGACAAATGATTCACGAGGACCTCCAAGAAAGCAAAGCAGTGACTTCACATTCTTTTGCTAAACAAGAACTACTTTCCAGGTTGTTTGAGAAAGTCCCAAGAATAAAGGTTTTCCATTACAAGCAATTAAAACAATCTTATGCTGATATTTCTCTACTTTATAAAGCCACCTCAGTTACAGCTGAAGATGCTAATATTAAATACTAAGAAAAAAAGGAATAGCTGAGGAACTCCTAGGGCCTACAGTACCATTCAGGTTGTTTCAAAAGGCAAAGATGATCTACTTTTCCACATTAGGATGTGTTATCATTTCAATATAAGAACACATATCAAATTTGACTATCATTTTTTCTCTGTTTCATGGAAAGGAAAATCCATCTCCTGACATGGGGAGAGGACAAAGTCACTGTAATAGCTATCACTTGATTTACCTTTGCCCTTAGAATTCACTTTGATACACAACCTTCACTTAACCCCTCACAAAGACCCATAAATGTCGTATTTGCCATCTCATCTATGCACCAGTTCTGACACACTAGAATTTAGCACTGAAATTAGATATATTTTGTCCTTCAAGAGGTACACACAGCACTTGTGAAATCAGCACAACAGCTTTACACCAGTCTGCTCCAGCTAATCTTCCTGTTCATTGAGAAGTATGGAGATAAAGAGATATAATTAGTATGAATTAGCATGACACAGTGAAGAGGGCACACACCGTGTTTCCTGGTCATTACAAGTATTAAACTCTTTCTTTCTTTCTATGTTTTATAAGCTCTTCATTTCTGATTTAAACAGTTCATTGTATAGATCACACTTTTGGCAGAACTGAAGATAACAGTGTTGACCTCACCTCTGAGCAGCTTATCTCAGCAATAGCCAGAACTCCTACTCTCAGGTGAAATCCTGGCAATTGTTGTAAGCAATGGCTAATCTGATAAATATCTTTATCTTTTCCTGTAGAAACAAAAAGTATTCTCAACAGGCTGTTGGCATAAGCATTGGACAAATGTTAAAATAAAGCAGACTGTGTCTGTATACAGAAGCACATGCAGTGCTTTTCCAATTAAAAGCAATATAGGCATCTTCACAACATCATCACTTACAAACCAAAAGAAGAAAGTATCAAAAGAAAAAAACCACAGATTCAGTTTCACAATGTTTCCCTATCTGTATACTTTCTTTTCATTAATATAGATAAGGCCTAAGGTTGTAGAAGATGTGGAAAAAGTAAAACATAATTCTTAGCTGATTGGTCCAAAAGCTATACAGATCTTCTTTTATTTATTTTTATATATATATATATATTTGTTTTGTTTTTCTTTTTGTTTTTTTTTCTGAATGGGTAGGTGTGAGCAGGCAGAAATATATGTGACACAGAAAGTCCTCTACGGTTTTCTCCAAGGATGCCCTGATTTTCTTCCTCAATTACCTCCACAGCCAAATGATAAAACTTAAACTGGACAAACAGGTTATTATTTGAAGGGAGTAAGGCAATCCTCTTGAATGATGCTAAAGACAACATTTTTAAAGTTAAAAGGCTTTAGATGAGCAACATTATTCATTAACTGGACTAAGTTCTTCATCCTTCATGGAGAGGTCTAACAGTACCATAAACTACTGAAAATTAAAATAGTTTAAATAAAATACTTTTTACAAATATTGTGATGCAAGATGCACAAAAATGCATATTCTTTCTGTTTAATTATCTGTAATAGTTTTGTGAAGAATAGTGACATGATAACAGGATACACTTTTAAAGAGCTCATCTGCCCCTGCCTGTTATTAAATACTTGAAATCACAATAGTGTTCTTATGACATCATGAGTATTTCCACGGCAACCAATTATTTGTATCAATTACATTTAGTGAAATAAGATGGACACTTCAAATTCATTTTAATGTAAATAACCCTATCATTAAAAAAAGGAGAAACAGAACTACACAAAGCCTGTGTTTGTACAATCAGAAGCGTCAGTATGTATAATGAATGTTTTTCTGTCTCTGCCACAAAATGCCAGTACATTAAGAAGTGAATAGACTTTCTGTGTTATAAATGAATACACAGAGCGAGAGAAAGGCTCCTTCCCTTTCAACTCCATTCTTCACTAATCAATTGCTGCACTGTACCTTTTCAGTCTAATGGGAAATAAAACTACAAACTCTGCACTATTTTGATGTTTCAAAAGAAAAAGGGAAGAAGGATTAAAAAAAATATATGAAAGACCTGGACGATATTTCTTTCACTCTTCACTCTTTTGCACCATGAAAAATAGCTTGTGTGCATGTATTTTACTAAAATGTTCTTTGGAGTACAGTTCACAATGCTAGTACCTGAGGGACATGTTTGCTAGGTTGAACTTCTGGCCCTCTGTGATTTAACATGTTATGTGAGGAATCTGTCTTAATCTCAAGGTTGTCTTCTTTTACCGTGCTCTGAAAAATTACCTAACTACAGCGCAGCTCTCCACACAGAAATCCAAGTATGGCACCTTTGTCCTTTGCAGAACTCATTTGACTCAAATGTGGCTTTGTAAAATACATATGGTTAAAAAAAGATACTTGCACAAGAAAAATAAGCTATAAAAATGCTCTGCACTTAAAGCTCATTGCTTTCTTCTCGGTCTCAGTCCTATTACACAAGATATTGTGATTTGATCCAACTGTTCCACATTCCTCTAAATTCTAGTCAGTCCATATTTGATCACCTTAACCAGTGTGGTGTGAATTACTTTCCATTTGATTGATTTTACCATCTTCCAACCCTTCTCAAATTCTTATGTCTCTTTTAAACAAGAGAACTCTAATCCTGTATGGAGATGTATTCTGGGTTGATTTAATCTTTACCTTACATTTCAATTAAAAAGAATTGTGATGCTACTGAATGTGAAGTGCTTTAATGTTTTGCTTTTTAAGGAGTATTCGGGGCACTATTTCCCCAGCTGATCTGCTGCTTCTGCTGCCATTCTCACACTTTCCCTCCAGGAGGTACCAACAATTTCCCATATGGCAGCCCTTGAAAGGTTTTCACTTGAAGCTCTTTAAAGAGAGGATTTTAGCCACTATCAGAGTGACATTTTCAGAAAGTGATCTAGGCTTCTTAGACCTTCCACTGAAGGTGCTGAGAGACTTAAATAACTCACATTACAAAACAAATGAGACCCTCTAGACATTATTTAAAGACAAACTATTATCATCTTCGACAAACTCACAGTTTGTAGATTTTTACTAGAGTACCTATACAATGAAGCTTTAAAATAGTTTAGACTATTGTAACTAAAATTCAACTTCTAAAAGACTATTGCAGTTCTTGCAATTTTCCCCTTAGTAGCATTTTCTATTTTAAACATCTGCTAAAAATCAGTAGCATTAATTTAATGGGATAATCTGGCTGGGCTCTTTTAAAATTAATCAAACAAATTAGCATTATGGACTTCTAACAGAGACGGAAAAGAGCTGATTAGTATACCACACATTAAAGCAACAAGCACATCTGTGCTGGGGTACAGAATTCATAGCTGATGGGCTTCTATGGTGTAAAGCACATTTAAGGACATACTGTTGCCATGTATTCACAAAGTGACAAAGAAAAGTCCTATTCCATCAACAGAGATATGCTTCAAATAAAATAATTGCCAAAATAAAAGCATTTTCTCCCTTCCTGCACCTTCTTCTGTCAAGGAGGAACTCAAATAATTGCATAATGATAAATGACTGAGACACAGTGTTCCCAGACACTCATAAGGGCTAAGTGCTGTACGGATCATATAATACTGTGATGTGCTGCTATGTGATTCAGTCAATGGAACAAAAGAGCAGCGCAATGTTAGTTCAAATACAGTTGTAGAGAATATCTATCTGACACATTCATCCCTGATTTAAAATAAAAACAAATGTATCACAGTTATACTCAATGACTGCTTAGTAATGCAAGTTCTCAAACCACAAAGCTTCAGATTTGGTATATAATTCTAAGAAGACAGTGACAGATTTTAAAATGTCATCAGGTTGTTTATTAGCATTCAAAATTCCAGTTAGCCTGCAAATATCTGCCAAATGTGAAATGCAGAAACAAAATCTCTTGTGAAACTTCTATTTCTTCCAGGTTAATAATAGGCAGTAACACTGCGAGGAAACATCTCTCTTTAGCTCACATGTTTAATTCTCTCACTCTTGGCCCTTTTCATAATGAGAAAAAATAAAAGAAAATGAAGATAATAACTACAGGGAGTTCATTAATTAATCAAAAGGCTTCTCATGGCCTGGCTCAGGCTACCCAGGGCAGTGGTGGAGTCCCCATCCCTAGAGGGGTTTCAAAGCTGTGGAGATGTGGTGCTGAGGGACATGGTTTAGTGCTGGAATTGGTAGTGCTGGGTTAATGGTTACACTCAATGATCTTAAATGTCTTTTCTAACCAAAACAATTCTATGACTCTATGAATTTCTTTAAAAAATGTTTTTGATGTAATTAAAATAAAAATGTAGAAATAACAGCAAAAAAAAAAAAAAGTAAATGGAATGAAAATTCAACTTGATGTATTCACTGGTGGCCCTTCTAGTTTTTATTTCTATCTGCATTGCTATTTCACTTTTGAGGATGACATTACTGAAGGAGGTTCCATATGGATTGTGTTAGGAAGGAGGTCAGATACTTATAATGGCAGGTTTGTGGTCTTAAATTCTGTGTACCTATCAAAATACTAAGGTATGCATTATTTCCCATGTACTGACAGGTATGTGCTGCTATATCTCTTGTCTCCCTGAACTCTATCATAACTGCTGGTCATACAATCTTTGAGTCTTCTTTTCCCATCATCCCCTTTCCGTTCAGATTTCTCATTTCTATTTTTAAACCATGTGAATTCAAAAACAGTTCTAAAATGCTGTAACAAATAGGCTATTTTCTTCCATACACTGTTTGGTCTGCCTATGAGTTCTCCTACCTCCTTTCCTCCCTTAATTTGGGTCTGTTTTGGTCAGAATGTGGAGGACCTGTTTTTTATTCCGCTGTGCAGGGATTAGCATGGCAGGTTCCAGTTTCCACTGTCTATTGCATGGCACTGCAATAAGCATGAGTAAGGAAAATATTGGATTTCTTTTCATTAAAAAATGTTAGAGACTACACTGCACCACACAACTGAATGCTAATCCCCTCACTGAGTGTGCTGGGAAGTCACAGCTAAGTTTTGTATGAGTAATCAGGCCCAAATAAGACAGTTTAAAAAGAAGAGTGAACGCTATGCTGAAGGGCTTCTGAAAGCATTTCATAAAAGTTACAGCTATCACTGCTCTTGGCAGGTGTTTCACGAACAGGGTTTTGTCCAAAGAGACCCCTGATGCCTAGAAAGAAGGAAAATAAAGCAGAAGAGCTGAAGTTATCAGGTCAGGAAGACAAAGTTCAAAACAGAGCAGAACTATGCAACACTGTATTGAGTATTTATGCATTTGAATGCCAGACACCAATCCTGATGCTGGCCTGTCAGGCTGTTATTAGTAATGCCACAATTCACAGTGGTACCTGACAGCTACTGCAGATTCTGAAAGTCTGAAATGCACCTCTGAATTTTTGGCTGCAGTGGTTTGTATTGGAAAAAATCTGATAACATTTAACATACACATGTAAAATTCAACAAACAGGAAAAATTCCAAAGCATACGGATACTTAATCAGTGCACCGAACTCTTTAAATATGAATGTTTATTTATGATCTTTTTCTGTGAGTTTAGATTAGATTGCACACAGAATTAACAGCCTTTACTGAATATGACATGTCATCTCACACAAAAACATCTTATCTGAAAGAAACAGTAACTGGTGGAGTATGAGACCTCTCATAGGAGTTAATAGGGCATGATCAAGAACAGGATTTAAAATGGGATTCTGGAACGGTACTTTTTGAATAAAAGTAAGAACGAGTTTTAAAAACTTGCAACTCTGTGGCATATTTTGCTTGTTGATCATTTCTATTTCATATTTACAATTTTGCAAGTTAGATCTATGACATTCTTTTTATCTTGCTGATATTACTCCCCATATTCGTCCACTTAAATTTACTACATATAAAAGCTGAAAGCACTTTACTTCCAAGAGCGTTGGGAGGTTATATAATCTGAATCAATTTCATTACCATAAATAAATGTCAAATGGCTGAAATACATTTTCCCTGATTAAACTATCAAGGGCAAGAACATGCAGGAAGAGTATGTCTTTGTTTTATTCCTCTTATGGAAAAAAAGGAGGAGGGGGGAAGAGAAGGAAAAAATTAGTATCTTATGAGTGATCTTTACATAACAGAAAAAGTGAGGCAATACTTCCCAAAGACAAAAAAAAATGACCTAGTAGTCCACATCATTAGTAATTAAAAAATTCTGTTTGTGGAAAAAAATCTGAATGCCCACTATACTGAGTAGTTGTAACTTAAATCATGCTGTGCTTTCTTCAATTCTTTTCTTGAGCTTTTCTGCCCTCAGCTTATGAGGAAAACACATTTCCATTTTCCTAGCTATGTCAAATAAAATATAGAGAACTCCAGTATCTTCATACCATGCTTGCTCAGAGAATTTACTCTCTAGAAGGGGATCAAGTATTTCTAAGAATTGAGTTCATAAATTATTCCTATTACTTTAGTATCTGGAAGTCCTCTAGAAACATCTGGTTTTCACATTTTACAGTAAGGGAGTTGGAAGTGACAGGCTTAGCTGTCAATGTCTCATTTTCTTGGCTGAAGTCTCAACCAAAAGACAATAATTCCTCTGGAAACAGACATTCAGATCCCCCAGTTCAGTAACAAACAGCACCTTTTTAAAAACTCAGATTTCAAACCACTCACTTTCAAGGTACTAACCTTTACATATATTAACTAAATAAAGAACTGTAGATGCATATGATTAAGTAGTAGTGTTCATTTTGAAATTGGTTATAGAAATTCAGAGATATGATTTCTAGTAGCAATATAGCACTTGACTTAGACATTTTTATACTGTATATGTGCATCTTCCCAACAATTATTCATTCCTGTGGGTTTAGCTCCTAGAAAACACAAGTATTATAAGAACTGTTTATTAGTGTCAAAAAACAAGTGTACTTTAAATATTATTCTCATGCATTATGTATAAGAAAGAGTGGAGTGGCAATGTCAGAAGTAAATGGATTGAAAATAACAGTGTAGGGTTACCTAAAGGAGATACAAACTGGAAGTATCACTAATTTATAAGTTCTCTCAATTAAAATTGCCTAAGGCAAATACAGTTACATTAAGGCAATAAATACAGTTAATTGGGGTTATTTCCAAACTACTATCTCTGAGTTAAACCTTAAATAAAGTTGTTTTTTAAAAAAACACCCTCTTGGAACAAACTTAACCCTGTATGTTATGGAGTTAGAATTAGAAAATGCTCAAAATGTACAGATCTGGAAGACCAGTGGCCAGACATTGATTACCTCCTGGTTGTATTACACTCCATTGACAAGGAGAGATATCAGCAAGCAGTTCTCAGCACAGGAAGCACAGAATGGTATAATGTGACACTAAAGGCAAAAGAAGTTTTTTAATGACAGGAATGGTAGCTTTCACTCATGATCTTGGCCCCAGGGCAGCCCACTGAAGAAACCCCCTGCCCAATGGCTGTTTTCACAGTTGTGTAGCCTGTGATCAGGCACCTTTCCTGTGCCAGATACAAAGCTCCCTGAATGAAACAAATTTGATTTGTCTCTAGTTGATGAGCAAAGTGTCTTTGCCTAACCTTCAACAAGTTAGTGTTAGCTGTGTACCACTCTTGCATAAACTTTACTTTGGGTTAAGTTTAAAGCATGTTCAACATAATGGAAGGAGGATTTGGTTTAGTTATTAGAATAATGTAGACACTGAATCACTTTTGAGTTAAGTATCGTATGACATGGCTGTATTGATTTTACAGATGTGTCTTCTAGGTCGTTTCCCAGTTTTGAGTTTGCAATCTTTATTTTGCTTTCTGTTTTCTTATTCATCTTGTGCTTGGTCCCTGCTGTGCGCTTGTATCTCTGTTAACAACTGTGTACAATATATGACGAAATGAGTTTTTAACTGCAGCATGAAAAACTGGCCTCATGGTAACTGATGAATCACCTAGGCAATCCAGTACCTGTCTCCAGCAGCGCTCTACATACAACACAGGAAAGAGAAGTGAAAAACAAAACCAAATCCTCTCTGTATTAGGCCTGTCCTGTAACACTGGAAAAGAGAGGCAAAAGAAAGCTTCCGTCTCCACTTCAGATTACAGCAATGCCTAAAATCAAAGTGTCAATATAGCACACATACCATACATTCAAAGGAAAAATAAATATAATAAAAAAAAGGAAAAGCTATCTTTGAATTGATAGAGGGATTTGAAAAAGAGTATATGTGAACTGGAAAATCTGCAGAATAACAGAAAAGGACAAAAGTTGCTTCTTTCTGTTCAGAAAAAACTGCAGCTTGGGCTTTTGCACAGCATCTCTTGGCTGATCTGACTGACTCAGTCTTGAACAATCTTTGTGAGTGACTATCCTTATAATCGTAGCCACCATCTTCCCCTGCCACTCTATGCTACTGCCTGGGATGGGGGTAGGGGAAGTAGAGGAGTCAAAAGCAAAGGAGTGAAGCTGAGCAGGAGAAAGTGGGGAGAAAGGTATTTTAATGTTTGTTTTTCACTACCCTAGTGAAACTGGCAATAAATTAAATTATTTTTCCCAAAGTTGAGTCTGTTTTGCCCACAGTGGTAATTGGTAAACAATCTCTCTATCTCAAACCATGAGTTTTCTCATCCTATTTTCTCCTCCTGTTTTACAGGTGGAGAGGTGAGAGCACCTAAGAATTTGAATGTCAGTCAAAGCTAACCCACAACAACAGTTAACAACCTGGTCAAGTGTAGCATCAGATCTGAACTCTGAAGTTTAACTGGATATTTCTTAACTCTGTGAAGAGGGATGCAGATACTTCTGCTGCAGTCTAAAGCTTATCTTGCCATGTATCCAACATTTGGGACACTTTAATTGTCTAGTGCCTCAGTTACTAGGAGACTAACTGTACAAAGAAGGGAAAAAAAAGGAAATCTACTTGCAATCCCATAACCATAGCTTTTTCCATCCTTGCAGTATATGCTGAAAAAACAATAGTTTATAAATTATTACAGATTATGACCTAGTTTTTCAAAATTATAACTTAATGGAGAATATTATTAGAAAGACTGTTGCGTTCATTTTACAAATATGAAACAAAATGTTGAATTTTCAATAGCATTTAGTAATTTCTCAAAGAAATAACTGGGAACTAAGACTTTTCCAAAATCCTTTTCAGAGCAATAAAAGTCAGCCATCCTTTCCCTCAACTAAGCAACTAATATTACAGTCATGATTATCACCATCAAGACACAACCCAACATAATCCTTGCAAAAAATTAATGGTATCAGTGGCTAAAACCTGAAGTGGATCAGAAGACTGAGTTGCAATTTTTAAGATAGGAAAAAATATAGCACAAATCTGTGCTAACTCCAAGGACTGAGACAGACCTTACATGTCAGTGCGAAGTGCTGAGAACATATTGGTCTCATGAAGATTAGTTTAAACATCCTCAGGGCAAGTTATTACACATTCCTTACAGGTGAAATTTATGACAAGTAAAAACTAAGTAGCAAGAATAGATGCTGCATGAATCAGACTGCATCACTTTTTTGTTACTGTCAAGAAATTAACAGAGAATGTTGCTAATACAGCTGAAAATGGTGCAACCTATTTAGTTTCTGAAAGCTAATATCATAATGCCACAGATATCTGCATAAGCCATACATCAGAGAACTAAGGAAGAAAGTAGTTTAAAGAACCCCTACTGATTACAAACAATAATGTTCATGAAAACTCTGATCAAAAAAAAAAAAAAAAAAAAAAAAAAGAAAAGAAAAACAGAAATTGTGACTCTAGGATAGTTTTCCAGCCAACCTTTCTCCTTACAAAGTCAGTGCACTACTAATTCAGCTTTTTAAGTTTTAGGCAATGGAGTTAATGAAGTAAAAGAAACCATTGTACTACGAACAACTTTCATTTTAACAGCTTTAGCCCCTTGTCTGCTTCTCAAAAACATTCAAAAAAAACCCAAACCAACCCACAACATAGAGCTGACATAAAAGTTAAAGGACTTTATGGGGCATTCTAATTGCATAATCAATGAAGGAAAACATTGGAATGGCCATAGAGACATATGCAAATGACGCAGAGGTCATTTTATACTCAGCAATGCTGAAAAAACAGATGTGATTATTAGTGACAATTAGATAATATTGGTTTGAAGCTAGTGTTGGCCTAATAATATCACTCTTTCAGTTGATGAATAAAAAACCCCACAGATTCTAACATCTACATGAATTAATATTGAATGAGCACCAGCACTTGCAAGGTTCTTCGTTTCAAATCTTATAAAGAACCCATACATTTTACCAGTATTGCAGCTTTCCCATCACAGTTATCCAGATCTCTCATCCCTGATTTCAGAAGGAGACAGATATTCAGTATTAAAGACAACTGTACTTTCTGATTAATAATCCATATTTTATTAAGGGCTACCTGTTGGCATATGATTTTGGGGTGTATAGCAAAGTAAGATTGCACAAGAGCTATTATCTATGTCTGAGCCAATAATTTCTTGTATAAGTACATATATATATTTTTTCTTTAAAAAATATTTGCATTTTCATACAGAGAGTAGTACGATTCTCTTACGCCCAATTAGTCCATGCTGTTTATATATGAAGAATATTTTAGAAGCCCACAGGAAATTTGTTTTAGAGGGACATATCTGTAAGAAAAATTCAGGTATTAAGACAGGTATGTAATCATACATAGTTCTGTTAAACTATACTAAGAACTCAGTTCAGTGTGAAATGTAGGCTAAAACATCTGCTTGTTGAGTGACTTTCTTTTTATGCTCAGGCACAGGGTCTTGAGGCTGAGCAGTACCTGGTGTCTTTTTGTGGAGGACATCTTTCTCTCTAGAGACATCTTCTGCAGTGCTGAGGACTGCAGGACCTGAGAATTCAGCCCATTTCAGATGCAACTCCAGATGATAAATCCATATTCTATTTTCAGTATAATGTGGCACTTGCACCATTGCTGCTGTAAGAGCTTTTTACCTGTGCGGCAAAACAAAAACTTACCAGTGTTATTATACTAATTGAAAGAGGGCAATGGCAAGATTCAGTCCAGCAGCAAAGAGAAAGTAGCTGTGGACCACCTATGAATATAAACACAGTTATTGGATTGGAGGGAAAAGCCTGTATGCTGAACAGCTACTATGATAAACCAAGCCATATGTTTACAAAAGATCTCACTGCTCACCCAACATATTTAACGGACTCCTCTGACAATGCCCCTTGTTAGTAATCTCTAGGATACAGACATGAGGAGGGGGATCATGGAAACATGCATTTTATCAACCCAGTAATTGAAGAGAAAGATATAACCTCAGAGATTTCAAGGAAGCCTGCATCTCCCAGGATAAACAGAGGAAATGGACATAAATTTGTGTAGGTAATTTTGTCAGAATAAAAGTTGCATATTGTGTTGTATCTTTGCCCAGTCATTTATCTACAAGTCTCTTCTGACAAAACAGGTAAGCCAATTGACATGAAAAGATTGACAACTCACAACTGATAGTATTTCACCGAAGATACCTTTGCCAAAAAAAAATTACATGGAATATGAGGAATCCCCCTACCAGATATAAAATGATTACACTTAGTATCTCTCAGTAGCATATCGAATGATGAATATTACTTAAAATAACTACTGTGGTTTGTACCCAGCAAGTAGTGGTCCAACACTGTTTTTTCATTAAGGGATGTCTAATGAAAAGACATGATGCTTACAAACATCATACTTAAAGTCTGGTGTACATAGTTACATGTCTGACAGTCCTGAGAGTGTCCACTGAAGAAGACAGGAAGAAGGTTTAGAAGGTGGCAACATGAAAAAACCTTAGAACTTTGAATGTTGTTTCACATGATAGCCTCATTTGGTTAAATAATATGTCAGTCTAGTTATCAGAGGTTTAAGGTTTAAGGAACATGGATTTTAATGAAGAAGGGAACAATACTTTGTGCCTATCTGACACAACTTCAGAAGGTGTGTCTCTCACTAAAGGACTGCATTACTAATGTATTCATTCCCAGTGAGCAGCAGCAACTAAAACAGTTTGTGAGTTTTGCAGACTCTTGGTGCCTCAATAGCAAGGAAGATGATACAGCAGAATATTAGGATCTGACCCAAATAGAATATTGATGGGTAAATATACTCTTTTTAGCTAGTTTTAAATAACTAACTCTCCCTACAACACTCAAAAAAATCTATGTGAATGAAGTGCGTCAACATGCAACCAATGAATAATTTTTTGCCCTCCAACTGAAAATGTGGAATCAAAGATTCCAGATATCTTCTGGAATCCCTTGAATTTGCTACTAGGAATGTCTTCTAAGAAGCACAGCTGTGATGACCACTTACATACAGTTTAGGGGTCTTGTAAAACATGCAATTACAACTGTAAGAGGAACATCAGAGTCCCTTACTAAATTCCTGCAGCAGAAACCCCTCAAAAGACAATGAGCATAGACTTTATGGAATAACAGTCCAAGAGCACCTCATAAAGTGCATCTCAAAAAACCACATCACAGATACAGAAAAATTCTGCCCCTTCCCATTTAAAGGAACAAATAAATGGAGTCCTACTTTCATTGTTCTTCTCAGCAGATGCAGCAGATTCCAGAAAGGGAGGGCTACAAAAAGTTTATATCTTATCCTGGAATGCAGGACTCCCACCTAGACATTCTTCCCCTGCCCATCTCTCCTCCCCCCCCCAAATTGCATTTTGTCAGAGTAAACATGCTGGGTCTAAAAGCCCTGCACTAACAGCCAGGAAAAATGAGAAGATGAATAATGGTGGAGGTTTAAGACCATGTTTTCCAGAAGCTTATTTGAGGGGAATAATCAAAGAGGAAGTGAATCTACTTAAAAGCTTGAGGAATGACTAATAGGTATTATATGCCACTATATGAAGTACTGCAGTTCTTAAAGGTAATTAGAGTAGGTTTTCCCAGAAGGATCTTAGGGCTTTGAGGCTATTGATAATATAGTTGAGAACCCCTATTTTAACATTACTACACTGAGAAGAGGTGCAAAGGAGCATGGGAACCACAGTGTGATAGAAAAGGACTTTTCATCAGAATAAAAACTCAGAGGACAACCTGAATAAAATGGGGTCATGGTCCATGGTAAAAAGGCATATTTAGAACTTTGTAGTACTGTCAAAGATAGGCACCTTTAATGGTTGTGCTGATCTATGAGGAATAAGGTAGGTCCTCAGGGAAGCTATAAGAGGGTTTCAACCATAATGAACAGTTGAGGGTACTCTGCTTTAGACAGGCACAGAAGGACCATTTCCACTCAGCAGAACATTGTAAGAAAAAGAAAGGAAACAGTATGCCTCACTCCTCTTAAAACTATGGAAGAACATTGTGAAGTAGAGTTTGGAGCATGACCCTAAGTAGCACTGGCTAACAGCACTTGCATATGCATGCTCTGCAGTGTTGATAGGCATATAGATAAGCACTCCGAGAAACTCTCTTATATTTTTTCTCTACCTTAAAGGAACTTGCTGTGTTTTTAAAGCCAGTGAATGAATTTAAATATGCTTGAAGCAGCCTGCTTAGATGCATCATCTGAAAAACACAGCACTTGTTGATGTTTCTGCTTACTATCTAAGTGTATTTTGAAAATAGACTTGGCTCACCCCAAAAATAAAAAAGAAAATAGAATTGTTACATTTAACACTCAAGCCCCAGGATTATACTGACTTTTGGGAGATAGACCACAAAGCACAGCATAAAATCTCAGGAAGCATGCAGCACAGAGGCAAAGCACCATAGCATTCCTCATGAAAATTACACACGTTTATTATAAAAAAAACCCAACAAAACCAAAGAAAAAATGTAGTATCTGTCTGAAACAATGCAAATTAAAAGTACTCTAATCCTAACGTAACTAAACATGCACACCTTGTACAAATTATGTAGATCATATGACATGGACTCACACACAACCTTCAACATAATTTAAACATTGACTTGGAATGTCTAAGTAAGGAGTAAGATCATAACTTTTAATGTAAAAGTTAAGAATTAATTTCAATGTATAATTGAGAGTTAATGCTTACAAATTATTTTGCTCATTTATATTTGAGGTAACTAATAGCTGCTGTTGTTTCCTATTTGTTATTGCAAACACCATTTTATCAATTAGTGCTGAAGAATTTTACCACTTGTCTGTCAGCAGTAAACAATAACAATGAATATTTGAAAAGAAAAGCAAGTGAACAGAGATGACAATGAGAGCCAAAAAGACAATCCAGACAATTAAATCCACCCCTCCCTTGAGAACTAATCACTTCAGTTTCTAACACCAAACATAGGTGTGGGAGGAGTAAGGAGTAAAATGATAAAAGAAGTGCCAACAGCAAATAGGTTTTTCCTTGAATCAGTAAAAATATTGAAGTTTTAAAACTGTTTGAAATGCTGATGCAGGCATTTTTTTTTATTGTTTCCAGGAACAAATATTAACTTCTAGATGAGGGGCTTGCTTAATGCTTTTAATCTTTCAACCTCAGCAAACAAATTGGTTTTATTTACTCAAGTGTTAAGCACATTTTTATCATGGAAATGTCTCTTGCAAATTTTGTATATTTTGAGCCTATTTTCTATCTTGTGCTTTTACCCTTTTGGTACCCTTTTTAAAAAGAAAAAAAAAAAGCAGAGTTAGCATACAAAAAGCATAACTTAATTGAGCAATAAAGATCCTAATATTTTCATGCATCTAAGAAATTTAATATGCTTTGCAGCTCACTGAAATAAAATCAAATCAATAAGGCTTTGCTTTTTCCCCCTTATTGTTTACTTAAGCTTTTATTACTAGTGTGGTGCTCATGATGGGTGAAGAAATGACAGCATGGAAGCCTCGAGTCCTCTATATACACACCAGCTACAAATAGTTCAAGTGGAACCAACACAAAGTTATTCTACCAGTGCAGATACACTTCACATCTGACCTAAAAGTGCCATCTCTTCTAAAGCAAAATGGTTTCAAGTTCACTGAATTTTTTACCCCGAGGTGCACCTCCAACTGTGCCAAACTGTGCATGATGGTTCAATAATGCTCTTGCCAACGTACCAACAACCAAAGTTCAGACACCTCAGTAGGATTTGAATAAGAGATTCCAAACCTGCACAGTCAGGTACTAGGAATCAATATTTCCAGTACCTCCTCAGGGAAAATGATGGATGAGAAAATGCTTACAAAGAGATAATAAAGGCCTACACAAATGAAAAAAACACTTGTCTGACACTTAAATGTGCATCTGGTAATGTATAATTTACATTTCAAGCTTTGATTCAGATATCACATTAGTTACAAGGCATAATCCTTCATATTTAATTGAAAATCTTTGCAATGGACTCTTTCAGCATAGTTTGAAGGAAAAATCAGAGCTACTGTGTATTATATGGTTCTTCGATAAATTCTCCATAATAGACAAAAGCATGCATCAGATTTCAGAAATATGGAAGGATATTTAAGAAACAGTTTTTCTTTTTTATTGTTCATGAAAAACACAGTATGATATGATTTTTCTTAATGCGTATCTGTAAAAGTAATATTAATAAAAAGAGAGACTACAACACTATTTTACAAATCTACCTTTTCATTTGGAAGAAAGAGGTTCTTTTGCCACCGTAGTGGTATCAAATACAGATATTATTTTACAGTGCTTGTACTGGGATTTTAAAGTGTTTGCACTGGGATGTAGATGTTGTTTTAAAGTGTCTGGCTGCTATGGAGTTAATTTTTTTCCGAGCAGCCCTTATTGTGCTGTGTTTTGGATTTGTGAGTAAAACACACCAGTCTTTTGGCTTTTGCTAAGCAGTGATTACACGGCATCAAGATCTTCTTTTCCCACTCTGCACTCAGTGAGTTAGCTGGGGGTGGGCAAGAAGTTGGGAGGAGATACAACCCGGATAGCTGACCCAAATTAACCAAAGGGATAATTCATACCATATGATGCCATGCTCAGCAATAAAAACGTAGGGGAAAGAAGGAAGAAGTAGGGATATTAATGGTATTTTTGGTTTTAAGTTAACTGTTTTGTATGACAAGACCCTGCTTTCCAGGGAGTGTTTCAAAATCTGCCTGCTGATGGAAGGTAGTGAATAAATTCCTTATTTTGCTTTGCTTAACTGTCTTTATCTCAATCCATGAGTTTATTGCATTTGCTTTTCCTATTCTGTCACCTGTCCTTTCAGGGTGAGGGGAGAGAGTGACCAGCTGGGTGAATGCTTAGTAGCTGACAGGGGCTGACTGGCCAATCTACCACAATGTTGTTTTAGCCATGACGTACAGAACAAGTCATATTTTGCTTTTGCTACATAGGCAATCAAGAATGGGTGAGACTTTCTAGTACAATTTATGGTAATATTCTCAAATGTGATATCGTAAAGTTGACTGGGAACTAGTCAGTATCTGCACTTCTGTACATACCTTCTTTCATTGCAAATCTTTGAACCCAGTTTTCCTAGTGTAATGCAACAGGATGAACATAAAATGAATTAGAATACTTTGGGAAAAGAGAATGTATTATTCAGGCATATTCCATAGTTTCAGTTCCCTTATATGTAGGTTTTATGACATTAGACCTTACATCACTAGAAAAGGAAAGATTTATGTAGTTGAATATTAAGTCACTTCATGGGGTATCTTGCTGTTTTGAACCTTATCTGCTGTGTGAGTTTATCCACTGCGCTGAAACTTTTCTATATTTGTATATTTGTATTTCCATGTCAAGCACAGAAGTAGTTAAATGGAAAAAAATGAACAAAAGTTTCCCATTCCTAGATAACAAAATATCTCTTGCCCTGCAGAGTTCCCTAGAAAATTAGAATAATTAGGCACCTGCTAGGTTCCATGTAATTACAGCAAGATATAGAAGATGGGGTGAGAGATCTCACAGTCAAGACACTGGGGGACCTATTCCTCACCCTAGCTCTGACTTGCTGAATGACCTTTAATTTTAGCCTCTTTGGATTTCAATGTCCTTAATTGCAAATTGGTGGTATCAGCATTTACAAGGCACTCTAAAGTCTACAGACAAAAATTGCCAACCAAGGTCCACACACATACTAGTGCTACCAAATATATTTGGTCAGCTACTCTAGCATAAAAAAATAAAAGTGAAATAGATTTTTATTCCCCCCCCCCCCCCAAACACAACTGATCATTGCTAACAATTATTTATGGTGTTATTGAGATTATTACTACTACCATCAGCATGATATCTAGCTGCATGAAATAATATGAAATGTGTCATACAAACACTGAATAAAAAGGTAGTCTATGTCCTATAGGGCTTGCGATTTAATTTAAAAAACAAACAAACAAACAAAATGACAAACCCAAACCCCAAGAAAAAAACACAAAAAACCCAACAAGGGAATAAACACTGTCAGTAAGACAAATTGACTAGTGTGATAGCCAGTAATCTTACTCCATTTGCAGACTTGCACAGACTAGCTAAACAGTGCTACAAGGTGTATTCACCAAGAACCTGTGCCACTGTCATCTTCAGTGACAGGTTTTTTTGGTAATGGTTGCTACAGCTGCTTTCTCCTCCTTTCCATTTCTGACTGCTTAGAAAATTAAATTACCCACTTGCCCTAACCTATTGAAACTCGCTAAAGATTGGCTACATTAAAGATTATTGAATTGAAAGCAAGAGTAATATAAAGCATGTTGAATTTTTTCTTCATGTAAGAAGGACCATATATTGAAGAGACACATGTAACAGCCATATTGAGAAATCTGTTCTATTTATTTGTAAAAGAGGGTAGTTGAAAGAACTACATAAAGACTAATTACCATGAAGAACTGAGTTCTAAAACCTACCTGAACCAGAGTGAATAGATCTGATCAGCATTTCTAGCCCTTACTAACAAGAAAATCAGCCCAGGGATAAAAATTTGATTCATTTGAACACACAGAAAAAACTTGCGAGTTACATAAGGACATACACATCAACAAGAATAACATGCTATCCCTTCCTAGTCCCCCAAAAGATACCCCTGCTACAGAGATTCTGTGTGTTTTGTCTCTTCATGGAGTTTCTGACATATGACACTTTTCCTAGGTGTGAGTCAAATGACTACAGGACTCTTCTTCTGTCTGAAGTCCTCTGCAGATAACTATTGCATAACTCAATTACTAAATGTAAAGGAAATCCCTCATAAAATCTTGATGTAACCTGGGCTCATCGCATGCCAAAAATTATGTTTTCAATGCACTCTGGTTGTTGACTCCTCTTCAGAAAGCACTTATAACCTTGATTCTCTGTAGTCAGTAGTGCATGGCATAGGAATTTTGACATATATGTGCATGGAAAAGAAGATTCTTGTGTTGCAGCACAAGTGCGTTAGACACACTTGTGGTTTTCCTTGAACCTATTACCCTACATATTAGTTTTCTGTCCTGATCAATATATCATCTTTTGACTCACCAGAACACAAGTAACAGAAGGTATTAAAACAAACTTTGGATTTTGATTCTTTTAAGCTCTTTGTTACTGCACAATCAATTTGTAAACATGGTAGGCAATATTTCAACTACCAAAATTAGAAAATTGAACTTAATAAAAAAAATCATTTTGCTCTCCTAAAATTTTCTCAGGATGAAAACTGCTCACCACTGAAACCCAGAGAAATAGCCATTTTAAAATAGATTCTATCTGCCTGCATCCATCATCCTTTCTCCTGTTTGTCAAGACTCTATAGCCTTGAGCTCTGGTTTAATTCATAATGGTAAGTTAAGTTCATCCTTTATTTAATCTCAGTTTAATAAATTACTGCTAAATGGTCCTCCTGGTAATTTATTAACATAAAATAATGGCTTTACAGGAGGTCATTTAGAGCTGTTCTGAGATAGAGAATAGCTAGTCCACAGTGTTCTAAGGTTTTCTTTCAGTTGATTTATCTACTTGTCTATGAATTTGGGGGGGGGGGGGGGGGGGATGGGGTTGGGGAGGAGTTGTTGGTTAAGATTTCTACAGGATGATATTTTTCCATAAATACAATTTTTGATGGCTTCATGAGTAACAAAATTCAGGAACAGATATTTAGCTTTATTATAGTTCATGTTGATATTCACGTTAAGTTAATCAGGGGTCTCTAGAAAGGTAATATTAGATAAGAGTCCTAGAATTTCTCCTTCACTCACTTGGTGTCCTTCTTAAACTGCTCAGAATAAAATAGTTAATTGGTCTCTAAAAGAGTTCCAGACCTAACTAAAATGTCATCCCACAACTTAATATAAATCAGTCTCAAAACACAGGTGAAAACTTGGATTTTAATGCCCAGAAAAAGGGGTTTAATGCCCAGAAAAAATGATTTTTATTCATTCTACTAGTGAGAATTCAGAACTGTTCAGGTTAATCATGTACACTGCAATATCAGTAAACAATTCTCCTGTATCAGATTTTGGTCTGGAGGCAGTTTGGAGCAATTAGAGGCAAATTCTGTTGATGTGCAGTGTCTTCCTGAAAGTCATGGGAAATGGCAAATGAATAATGCCCACAATCTGTGACACTAGCTTCTTCAGGAAAGAGAAGAGATGAGAGTCCCAGTCTCCCTATTTTGAAAAGTACTTGAGTTTTTTGAAAGAATCATGGAGTCGTTTAGGTTGGAAAAGACCTTTAAGATCATTGAGTCCAACCATTAACCCAACACTGCCAAGTTCATCACTAAACCATGTCACTAAGCACCACATCTCCATGTCTTTTAAATACCTCCAGGGAGGGTTACTCAACTACTTCCTTGATCAGCCTGTTCCAATACATGACAACCCTTTTGGTGAAGAAAATTTTCCTAATGTCCAACCGAAACCTTCCCTGTCAGAACTTGAGGCCATTTTCTCTTATGTTACTTGAGAGAAGAGACTGACCTCAACCTCGCTATAACCTCCTTTCAGGCAGTTGTAGAGAGCAATAAGGTGTCCCCTGAGCCTCCTTTTCTCTGGGCTAAACAAACCTTGTTCTCTCAGCCACTCCTCATAGGACTTGTGCTCTTGACCCTTTCACCAGCTTCATTAGTTCCCGATAGCAATACATTGATAACAGCAGTGTATTTACACCATGGACAAATAAGTCCCCTATCTCCACTGATACTAGATAAGCCTTGTTAGTAAACACTTAATTCACTTACAAAAAGTAAAGAAAGAGTTAAGTATAAAGAAATCTGTAATGCCCCTGATTTCAGATAACCATATTAAATTTTCTTTGGTTCCTCTTGAGTATCTTGTTAAAGATGGTAAGTGTTATTAGCTATTACAAGAAAAGAGTTTCAAGACCTACAGCCCTAGCATCCCAGGATGAGAAGTTTAAACCAGGACAAACACCTTGCAAGTGAAGGGTGCCTCAGAGCTGCCTCCTGCCCAAGCAAAAATTCTCTGTTTGGTCAAATGTCTGATTTACAATATTAGATTATGGCAAAACTAGTTTCTCTTCCTTTTATCTTGACTCATGGGGTCCACCATGAAAACAAGGTATGCAGAACTTAGACAGATGGTATAAATTTACTCCTTAAAAATACTCCTCTCTGCTATAACAGGAAATCAGAATGAATGACAGCCATTACATTAACTGGCAACTTTGGCTAGTTACTTTATATTACAGTTTCATATTTCAATAAAAGGAACACCATGTAGTTTGATGTTTTGTTTTGGTTTTGTTTTTTAAATCTTTGCTTCCATCATAATTACTATAAAGTCCAACCAATTGGCTTATACTGGTGTAACCAAATTAGTCTTTTAAACCAGAAATTATACTTAAAAATTTATTCACGGGCATGTCCTTAATAATAAAAACAACTGAAGAATTTGCTCTTTAAAGAAAATTCTAAATGTGCATGCAGAAGAATTTTAAAAAAGGTCAGATTTTTGTATTAACACTGGTTATGCATTTGCGCAAATGACATATTCCCTTTGTTGTGAGAACTAACATAGAGAATGAGCTAAGTCAGTGTGCTTTATGTTGTTCTGGACTTCTCATGTTATCAAGTTTTTTAAATTTAGTAGTCAAATCTGGTTGACCCAGTTGGTGTACAATGTGTAGTAGTAATCACCTCAAAGGTTAATTGTTTTGCCAGAGTGCTCTCAGTGTCAATTCTGAGAAAGAAACTTAAAGCATTACTATCTTCTATCCCCTAGGCAGAACTCAGAAAATGTGTCTTACAGTACTCAACTATCTCTGGGAGTCAAATATTCCTAATGAATGTTACAGTATGTGGCAGAGAAATTCTCCCCTGGTGATAATAAAAAGATTAAGGGCCTAAAAATTAGCCATCAGTGAAATAAAAAATGAATGGTGTGCTTTTTAAAGTGGAGAAGGAAACAAAGTACTGCAATGATGGACAAACAAAAAATATCAGAAAGACTTCTCCTAAAATCTGAGATGTAAGAGATGGTATGCTGGCACCTATTAAAATAATAGCTTCATAATAGATTTTCTGATATATAAAAGTATTTTACCTGGATGTCCATAAAATAAAGTTTTTCCTTTCTGGGTGTCATATAATCATGGACTCCTAACTGCCTTCGTGTTCACAGAAGGGAATGTTTCTCTTGTTCTTCTTGTTTAATTCCTTCGCTGTTCTCTCATTTCTATCACCCTACTCTCCTTAACACAACAACAAAAGCAACTTAAAAGAGAGTAAACTAGAAAATAGTGTCATATGGTACTTTCTTCTCAATACAAAGAAAGTTTCTTGTGTTTGAACCATGCCAGGAAGCAGAACAAGAGGGTAGAATCCAGGAGATAAGTGCTTCTAATGGCCACTTTTCTCTGAATGTTTCATGGCAGGACCAAGAGGAGGCAAGTTCAAACATTCATAGATTTGAAAACCATGCCTAACAACTAAAACCATATTTATTATTAAGTTCTGTGAACTTTTTTCCATTACAGTTCACTCAGCTTTCCATGAACATACATCCAACAGCAATCCAGTACACAAATATAAAATACTACTAGGTCACATTGAAGCATTATCAGATTCTTTTTTATGTCTACGCTGTAGGCAAATTTTATTAAAATGCTCCATAAATGTCCATTGTACTTTAAAGGTGAACATTTACTGGTAAGCCCCAGCACACATAAGTTTGAATCAGTATCCTCTAATTACTTTTATTAGCTGGTATAGTCTCTGTATCTGGTCCACTCAGTAAAATCTGCTTGCACTGAAAGGAAAAGAATACTATAGGATTAAGCTTATGTTTCTTTTTAGGTAGGTACCAAATTCTGGTGAGTCATTTTTTTTTTCTTTTAGTGAAGCTTGTGGTCTAAATATCCACAAATGCCCATTCATGCTGCAGAAGCACGTTCTGAATGCAAAGACGTGGTTATTGTGGCAGATGGCATCTGTGTTTTCATAGTACTGTAAGAACAGTACTCCGTGTGTGTAGATCAGATTACCACATTGTGGACTATTAGACCAACCCATACCACAAGGAACATCAACAATCTGAGATCATAACCTTGCAAAACTGAAATATGCCTTTTCAGCCAAGACACTTCCTGAAGGAAAAGAAAGAAAAATCAAGGTATTGGATGAAGATAAATCTTAACATAGCTTGGCGAGAAAATCAACTCCATCCCAGCCAAACCCAGTACACCTGCTAAGTCCTGAATAAACAAAGGAAAGGTATTTCCTATATAGGAAGGAATTCCACTGAAATTACTTGTGCTACAACAATCACATGGGAAAGAAAGCTATTCAGAAGCAGAGACAATATTATTATATGATGTTTCATGTGTTCAGATGAATGGGGCCTGAACAAAAAACTTGCTAGTAAATAGAAAAAAATAGCAGTATGACAAAGTCTGTATTAGCAGAACGGGTGATAAAGCTTACAAAACCTTTTTGTCTACTTACAGTCATAAGGAAACTTTCAACAGCCCGATGCTAGGTCAGCAGTGCTTTCAATCCACTCAGAGCAGATAAGTACTAACAAGCAAGCTACTGAACTCTCTCTCAGGAGCTTGGCCCCTATTGCGGCTGCTGCTGCCCTGGCCATGAACACATTTCTTGATTCCTCTGCACATCAGTTTCCCAAATTGGCAAAATGTGAAGAAAAGTACTAGTTTTCCTTAACAGAAATTTTGGGATTTACAGAGCACTCAACAATAATGCAAAATACCATGCAGGAGGGTGTTATTATTGTTATGCTGCAGTTCACATCCAAGCATTTCAAAGATCTCAGTGGGTAAAAAAAAATCATCCTTAGCATATTTTATTCCAATAGCTTCTTTGTCGTGCACTGAGATAACTGATTAGGTTTCACTTGCAAAACTTCAGAAATACATAATTTTGTCAAAGATAAGACTGAAATGGCGAAAAGTGACAAATATTGCAACTCAGTATACTGAGGCTACATTGTGGATGAAACTGAAGCTGAGATTTTTGTAAATGGGTTGTCATTCTGAGGATGCCTCATATTAATATCAATCTATTTGGTAAGCAAACTGTTCAAAAAGACAAATTATTTTTAAAATAAAAATTTTCAGTCACTGATTCTATTCTAGTCTAGAAAATCTGGTATATTGAATATATGCATCCATACAGAAGAAGCAGAATGTGAAAAACCTATTACACTATCAACCATTATATTTGGCAGGCAGGTAGTCTTTGCAACGTAGCTTGCAAACACATTGTACCCAGTATCGGCACAATCTAGAAAGGATTTTCTGTTACCACTTCCAATCATTTATATAGATCATGGCAGTGGGATTAGACCCTAGTTTGATTTCTCAGGTTCAAATCCTTTCCTAAACCTTGTTGCTTCCAAAAGATAACATTTGTCTGTCAAATAATCTGATTTACAGATCTGTATGTTAACTTGGTAGAATAAAATAATGAGAATATTTTTAAGAAGCATTTTAAAAACTTGTTTCTACCCTAACAGTTACATCTCAATTACTGATCATTTTCCTGAGAAGACACCCTGTAATAAACATGCTTATATTTCTCTCTCAGGTGAAAAATAATGGACGTGCCTCTACAGGATAAGATTTGCAGCAGGGCTTGAGCAAGTCCATGGCTGGATCAAGGAAAAGACACAAAACAAGCTGCTGCAACCAATCAATACTGTGATATTGTCAGACTCATGATCACAAAAACTAGGCTTCTCTTTTACCTAAATAGGTCTGGAATTCTTAATAGGAATAAACAGAGTAGACAGGCATTATCATCCAAGGAGAGGCATCACATAGATCCAGTAAAGCTTTAAGATGTCTAACTCCTAGTTAGGCTCCTAAATAAGAGTTGACTTCAATGTACTGTTAGGATCCTTAGTATTCCTTTGATTCATGCCCAAGCACTGTAAAATACCTGTGAAAATTCCAGACAATAACAGAGAAATATCTCTTATACTGAGACAGCAAACAAATTTGAGAAAGGAAAGGTGTAATCATATCTCTGACATATGAGTTAAAAAGAAATTTACTGTATCAAAATTCAGTGAACTTTTCAGTATTATAGGTGCATTAAAGTACCTCCTAAATAGCTTTAGTATAAAAAATATTGATGCTGTTGCTATTGGTGAAATGAAAATGTTGAGAATAGAAACATTAGCTGCATATATGCACCAGATTCCAGTTTAAAAACTGCCAGACATTTCTGTTTCAGGAGACTTAAATTATGCAAGGAAAATTTTGAGATTTTCATGTATGATTTGATGTCAGTTCAGTTTACTGTCATAGCTGTCAATTTATAAAATGTTGCTGTCCTTCTCTCTTAAATATGTGAGCTGGCCATTTTGTGGAAGATTGAGGAATAAAAATGGAAGGAATAATTCCTAGGCACAGTTTTGAGCCTGTACACTGACAAAAGAAATACAGGCGTTTTCAAGAAAAGGAGAGATGATGCCAGATTCCTCAAGTGATTATGCTCTTTTTACTCACCACCTTATTCCCCCACGGTGTAACTCCTCCAGCCCCTAGTTAAGACATAACTTTTTGCTTTCTTTACACTTTGGTTTCACAAAGAATTGTTCATATTGTTTGTCTCTGTGTTCACAGTACTGAGCCTCCATGTGGAAGTCAACCCAGGCTATATATGTGAAGCTATTCAAATTGAAACTCTCAGCTGTTAATTATCTAACTAGCCTCTCTCTGTTGATTCATTTGAAACAGAAAAAAAGAATAAAATTTATTTCTCTTGGAGTGAACTTCCTACAAACATATTATCATTCTTTAAAATTAGGTCACTTTTCATGAAATGCTCTTTAAGGACAAAGATCCCTTGACTTTTATTAGATTTCTCCATGACACACTAAGTAAGTCAGTTTATTAAGGCCAAGTAAGGAAGGTGGTGGTTAGTGCTTTCAGCCCATGGTTTACCAGTATGCGTACAGTAAGAACAGCAGACAGAAAAAGCTATACATATTTACCTGTATTCACATCTTTAAATAAAAAAAAAATACATGTGTTAAAAAAAAAAAAAAAAAAAAAAAAAAGCAGAATTACAATTATAACAGACCTCAGTACCTGCATGTTAATAGGATATCTTCTTTGACAAAGACTTGCTGGCTGAATGGGTAAGTAATGAGACATAATACTCTTCAACTCCACATAAAGAGACTGAATACACTCTTTGCTGGGAACTAATTAATCTCATTAAAATCTGTAAGACATGGACCACCTCTTAGTTCAAATAAAATGAGAATGTGCCTAGTGAAACTGCTACCTGCAAGGTGCCTCACACTTGATCTCCCTCTGTCAGTGTTAGGGAAGGCCAAGGATTTCAAAATAGTGGGAGACAGACGGGCCCCTTTTCCAGATCAGAACAAAGGTGTCCTGGCCAATGTTGCACCTAATCTGTGTGCATAACAATATCAACAGAGAACTTCAGTTTATAGCATTTTCAATGTGTCACATAGGACACAGCACCTAAGAGACAAAGCAACACCCTTATTTTTAATGCCAGTGTTATCTGACTGAAAAATGTTCCTTAAAATTCTGAGTAAACCAAAATAGAAATGTAGATGTCAGCATAACTTGTGCATCTCAGGCTCATTTGTTATAGTAAACAACCGGTCTCCTCCCACTTTTTTACAGACATTATTGTTTGGTCACTCCAAACACATCTACAGCACAGTGAAAGGGCCCAGCAGGAATAGAAGTTTCATTTGTTCCTGTACATTACCTTCTCTTAATGGCAGAACAGTTTTGTAAGAATAGACTCAGCCTCTAAATTTTCCACAGACTTTACGTCTGTTGCTGACTTGTCTTTATCTACATTCTTCTTTTCCGAGACAATAGTTTCATTTCCAAGAAATGAGGAAATAAATTCTTCCAGAAGTTTTAACACGTGTGAGGTTTAAGTTCTCTTTCCTCTTAGTTACAGAACTTCAAGATGACGTTAAGAGGGACTAAAGGAAAGATGGAGATGGCCTCTTTATCAGAGACTGTAGTGACGGGATGAGGGCTAACCATTTTAAAGTGAAAGAGGGTAGATTTAGATTAGATACTACGAAGAAATTCTTTACTATGAAGGTGGTGAGACATTGGAACAGGTTTCCCAGAGAAACTGTGGATGTCCCCTCCCCAGAAGTGTTAGGTTGGATAGGGCTTTGAAAACCTGGCCTAGTGGAAGGCTTCTGTGCCCATAGCAAGAGGGTTGGAACTGGATGATCTTCAAGGTCCCTTCCAACCCAAATCATTCCATGAATCTATGATATACTGAACAGGGAGGGCCAGACTGTATTCAGTAAAAGGGAATCCTAAATTCAGAGGCAGAGACTATCATCTAGAAGGCACTTCACATGCCCACTTACTTTTCAATGGCAGCCGCACAACTCCTAGTTGCATTGCAGAGTCTCCCTGAAATTATTCATTATAAAACACTCAGTGACAGCATACGGTGTCTTAGCATGAGAGAGTGCTCAGGGAGATGTTCAGAAAGAGAGGGCAAGCATTTGCAGTAGGACAGGAGCTGTGTCTGCATCAGGCCTCAGTGCTCGCTCTCTCCTCTTTGAAGAGGTACAGAATGCTCTTTGAAGGAAGAAGTTCAGAGTATTTTCTTTTCACAGTATTTTCCCTCTTTTTGTTTATAAGCTTCAGCCTTACACATGCTAAATTTAATTGCATTTCTCATACACTGGCCAAGACACTTCAGTTATCTAAATCCCTCTGGATCATTCTGTACCGTTCAGGATTATTCACTTTATCATCAGCTAACTTGCTATCTCATTTGAAGCATTCACATCTGTTATCACTCAAGAAGTTCCACCACTGTTCCTAGGGACACAAACTCCTCGCTTCTTTCCAAAACCACAAACCACTGCTTTCTTATTGCTGGCGAGATTTTCAAACTGCACCAGTTCTTAGCATTGGGATTAACTTTTGATATGGAACATTGCTAATCAGTTTTACCTGTATATTCAGAACAAGGAAAATAATTTCT
This sequence comes from Todiramphus chloris collaris, assembly GCA_025345505.1. Classification (NCBI taxonomy): domain Eukaryota; kingdom Metazoa; phylum Chordata; class Aves; order Coraciiformes; family Alcedinidae; genus Todiramphus; species Todiramphus chloris. Next base: position 4,281,192 of record JANVCC010000020.1, read on the forward strand.
AAGTTCAAATCACCAGAATGCAGTAAAGTTGTTTAATTTTCAAGTGACAGTGGACATAACATTTTATCCATCTCAGAAGAGTCTATTCCCTTCTATGTAACTGTATCTGAATTATCAGAATATTAAGTTCATAATTGCACAGATATGTAAAACAATTCAGTGAAACATTAAGGGAAAATTACAACCAAATATGTAACAACATTGACATTAATTGTATTTATTGCACAGTATTTTTGCAGTATATATCAGTAATGACTTTACAATAACTTTTTTGCAGCTATACTAATATCCTTCCAGGGAATTCATTTAGGGTTAATCTATCTAAGTTTAGAAAGGCAGGCTAAACAATTCAACTTGTAAGCATCCAATACAGTACAGAAGATCTTAGAAAATGTGATCTAAAAGAATATGTCCCTGTGCGACTGCATATTCAGGCAGGATTAATATATTGTTTAATAGTGAAGGTCTCTTCAAATCATCAGTATTTTAAACAAGCCCTTCGTATCACATGAACAGAGTTGAACTACTTAATTATACTTAATACTAAAATGAAAGGGAAAAAAAGACTGATTTCTTAAAATTACAAAAATCTTAAGAGGTGGGCCATTAACATTCAAAACTTGTTTTTTCCTAGTTTATTCTCCTGGGAATTTCGATACTCCTTATTTTTTATTTAATACTTTTGGCATTGCAAAAAAAAAATGAAACCATCTATTATGTTCTCTAGAATAATATGCAGTAAACAGATTACACAAATAATTCTGACTAATTTTACAGAAATATATCTCATTATATTTACAGAACAAGGTGACTGACACATGAAGAGTGTAGCATAAATCTGCTGAGACTATACGTTTAACCTTGCAAAAATCTACTGTTAACCCATCAGACCTCAAGCCAATATTTTAAAGGTCCATTGACACTGTCTGCTACAAACAGCAACATTAAGGCATATTAGTAAATAGCTCATTTCATTTGAGCATAAAAAATGTAGGTCTGTATGAACTGAGAGGTATTGAAAGAGAACCTTTTTTGTGGTTGGATTAGAGGACATTATCGCCCCCCAGACAGAACCTAGCTCCAAGATGTATCTCATGAGTTATATTAATTTTTCTTTCAAATACTTCCATAAACACAATTTGGAACTGCATCTTGTTTTACCAATTTTAAGATTGCGTTTTCTGAATTTCTAGAGTTTTTTGTCTGAATGCTTTTATTTCTCACCTTGTTTGGTGGCGTCTTCTGCCTTTTTAACTCTGACACACAGGAGTTTTTCACCACTGAAAATTTGTGCCTTCTGTTGTAAGAAGAATTACAGAGAACTCAAACCAGTGAAGGTCTTTTAAAAAACCCAGATAACTGTAATGTTTTAAGGGATTGAAAAAAGAAGAAATTAACAAAACTAAAGGACTGCCAATTAGCAAGCAAGTTTACTTACATATTTTTTTCTAACACAGCTATAACTAGGCTTAAAATACACATTGCTGCACATTCAGAGCAATGGTAGATATCAACAAGCAATTCAGAACTCTGCTGCATGTATGATTCAGCCTACTTCCATAACCTTATATCAAGCATGTTTAATTTCATTTGCCTTCATGCTGCCTAATCGTCCATCTTTATTAGCAGTCAGCAGAGTTCCTCATGATTGTCTCTGGTGTGAATTTTTTTATCTCATTTGAAAATTTAAATTTGATTATTTGTTTATTTGGGTTTTCCTTGGTTTTGTCTAGACAAGAGAAGACTGAAGAAAAGAAAGGTAAGAGCTTTCAAATACGGATAAAAGAACTGCAGGGAGGCAAGAAGAGCGTGTTCTCCATGACTGCAGCAAACAGAAGAACAATGCAAATGAATCATAGTGAAAAAGATTCAGTTCATCTGTTCCGGGAAGCTTGTTAAACACTGGAGAAGAGGTGAAACTGTAATTTTTTAGAGAACAAACCTGATTACTACCTTTTAGGCATGGCATGTCATGACTGACTTGGTTTTGGGAAGATGAGTGGACAAGGACCTCTTAAAGTTTTTGCAAACTATAGTCTCCATCTCTGCATGTAAGACTGTGAATTCTTTAATGCCTTTGGAATCATATGTATATGCATTTGCAACAACTGTCATGGTAATCATCCAAGGGAGAGGAAAGGAGGGGAACGGACAGATTGTTGTTGCTGAAATTCCTTTAGTAAAGTAATGCTAGAAGGGGAGTACTTAAATTACACAACAGGTCATGTCTGAACAGTCAGTAGGAAGTAGTATGTTTTCACAAACCCCTAAATGCAGAAAGTGTTCCCATTGTACCAAAGTTTTATTCTCCTAGTATCAGTATGTCTTTTAAGAGGGAATAGGAAAAGTCATGTACACCTCACTTAAGAGACATCAACTATTAATTTAGCAGACACTAGACAAATGTTCTTATATATTCCTATTTCCTGATCTGAAGTAATGCCATTATGTACTTCTAATAAAAAGCCAGGCTACACGAAAGGACATCACAAATACAACGCCTACTGAGATGTCCTACACGGCTCTACCAGGTGTATAAACTTCTAATGAACAAAAGGTTTTGTCCCTAACACATACAACTCACAGATTTAGCCAGCCATCACTGCTTGATATAAACACCTCAGTCTGGGATAGTAATGGAATGAAAATTGATAGAGAAGCAAATGTTGAAAACCCCTCTGTACTGTAGTTAGCAAGATCTGAAACAGGAAATGTCAGTTACTGTTTTTCAATAGATTTCATCAAGTAATACTGTAGCATAAAAATATATATATACACAAATATATAATTAATCTATTTAGTCTGGAAGCGTTTCCACTGTAACAAAAGAAATCACTACAAAGGTGGTGAAACATCAACTTTTGCTACCTTACAAAAAGTAAATCTCAGGCCAATGCAGAAGAACTGGTATAAAAGACTACCTGATATGGCTAGAAATGCCCTTAACTCCTCTCCTAACTTTTCCAATCCCTTTCTACTTTTCCCACCTGACTTGAACTGTCTTAAGACAGAATGTGGAATTAAAAGCCATGTGCTTGAGATTTTATAATTAATAAGCAGGGAGAAAATTAGTATCTAACTGTCTTGGGTTCTGATGAAATATTGTCCTTGAGCTGGCTACACTGCCACTTGATTTTTCAAGTTTCTAAAAGATTAAAAAGTAGTTTTAAAATACTAACATGCTTTGCAGAGTTTAAGTCTCTATCCTGATGTTTCCATTTCAGCTCAGGCCCACACAGAGACATTAGAGAGTCATACTATTCACACTTACAAAGAAAAGTAGAAGAAAAAATGTAGTGTAGGTGGATTTTAAAAAGGACTACTCAGTTTTCGAATAGGAAAACAATCTCATTCTTTCTTCTAAGTAAAGAACAATGAAATTAGAATTTTAAATTTAATTCTTAAATAGTTTCCACCACTCATTTCCCTTGCCACTTCTTTGGAAAATAATAACTGCAAATATTGCAAATGTAATCATGTAGTATTTTGGACCCTTGTTTTCCTCTGAAAGGTAATATAAAGGTACTATACCAAAATAACAGAACAGACATTGTTTCTGAATTTCATTTCTGTAATTGTGATCACATCTTTGTATTCATTACATTCAAGCAAAGCTCTATAAAATGAGAGAAATCACTTTTCTGCTTTTTTTTTTTTTTTCCTGTTGTTTTGCTTTTATGGTTGGTTTCTCTTTGATTAGAAAGAAAGTTAGTTTGGGCCTGTATGAGACCTCAATTTCAATAAACTTACAAATATATTTCTAGCTCTACACACAGAACACTTTTTTAAAAGGCCTTTATATTCAACTTTAAAAGACTGTCAGAATGACAGTAGGCTATGTTTGTACCATTTTCCATTCTCATTATAATTACTATCATAGATATAGATTCAAAGTGCAGCATTTTTCTCTCGTTGCAATCCAAGGCACAAGAAACAGCTATCAGAATTTTATCACTTCATATATTCTATAAGTTAAGTACAGTTCTGTATGGCTTTGACCTTTTCAATATTCCATAATTTGGCTGACTGGCTACTCTAATTTTTCCCCTGTTTACTGTATCAGAAACCTGTGGGGAAGAAGAAAAATGCCCAGCCAATCAAAATACTGAATGCTGAAAAGTTCAAAGTAGTAAAACATACTACAGTGTTTCACAGAATATATTAGGCATTAAAAATTTCATATCACACTATAAAAAGATAACATTTTCCAATGCAACTCTAGATACTATAAAAGTGGAGACACTAGTGCAGCAAAGGTGGTATCACTAAGCCAAATAACAATTTATACTACTCATAGGTTCTTGGTTTAGACTATTACATATTTCCTCAAATAACTAGCTCTTCTGTAGCACTGAGATTGCATGAAATTCAACTTTAGTTTGATAACTTCAAAACAACCTCATGATTTTCCAGTATGTGTTCCAGTTTTGGAAACTGCAGGGACAGATGCTTCTGATCCCACCAAAAGAACAGCACAAAACATTTGTCAACAACAATCAACATTTCTGACTTGTCACCAGGTGGAAGTTTTAATTTTCTTTGTGGTTCATAGACACTAGATGAGTCTAGTACCACAGAGGCAATTTTACATGATTTTTGTTTACATGGTTCATTTACACTCCTCCACAACTGAGTAAATAATAGTAGGAGCAGGTGAGACAAAAAATCCATTGTTTTGCCAATACAGCATTCTATGAGGAAAAAAACATAAGTCATCCTACTATGTCAAAGATGTTAATGGTATACAATGAACAAAAGAGATTAAAAATCAAATGTAAACAACATTGGGATGATATAATCTGAATACTTTATGTATTCATTTCCATGTAATCATTGCAGCTTAATTGGTTTATGAAACTATAACATATTACATTGCTATCACAATGTGTGTTTCTTTATCTACTTGATAATGAAACAGACTTAAACAAGATGAAAAACACTAATATGATTTGATTTGTAATTCTGCCCTTGAAAATACCCAAAGAACAGACATTGTGATTACTGATATTCTTATCAAATAGGGTGTCCTATTCACTACCTTTTACATGAAAATTGCTAACGTGTATCCTTAACAAGTTTCCAAATCGACGCATGGTCAATTAGAAAAGTTTGTCACTATAATGCAGATTTATCAGAATCTCTGTCTCCTCTTCAGCAGCAGACCACTTAAAATAAAGAGGTTAAAATATTACTGTGAAGTTGCTCAGCCTGCTTGCAAGTCTGTAGCTTGTGGTATGATCAGACAGCAGGTGCAGTCGCCAAGGAAACAAAGAAGCTACTTCAGCATTAACCTTCACACTGGAATAATAAATGTGTCTTATAAGACAATAAGAAGTTACAATATTTGCAAATAGGATAATAATTCATGTTATAAAATTTATAATTTAATAACTCTAGCTGGCAAAAAAACAAAGACAAGGGTGCCATCTAATTTGTTGCATCGTTCTGGTGAGCAAGGTTTACAAGCAACAGTGCAGAGCAGCAGGTATGGATCTTCCTCACCTTCTAGTCACTTGGTTATATGATATGATCTCATGCTCTATGCTATACTGTTCTCTCTTTCTCCCTTCATATTGCATTACAGTTACAATGTATCCCATCCTGTTTATTTTTAATTTTCTCTACCTCACGACCTGTTTCTTGTGCTGCCTCACTGAAGTGGATCAACAGAGCTGCAAAAGCATCTTCTAAAGGTAGTCTCTTACAATTTCTGAGAAGCCTTGAAAGTTTTGCTATTTGTGAATTTCTAAAGAAATGTCAATAGCAAGAGGTACGTTAGGACTCCACTAAGACTAGTAATTTGGGTGGGGTTAAGGAGAAATGACAAAAGTTCTTGTGTATCTCTCTATACAACTATCTGAAAAGAGTTTGTAACGAGGTGCGGGTCAGTCTCTTCTCCTAAATAACAAGTGATAGGACAAGAGAAAATGGCCTCAGGTTGTGCCAGGGAAGGCTTTGGTTGAATATTAGGAAAAAATTCTTCACAGAAAGGATTGTCAAGCACCGGAACAGGCTGCCCAGGGAAATGTTGAAGTCACCATCCCTGGAGGTATTTGTAAGGGCATGTGTAGATGTGGTGCTTAGTGGTTTAGTGGTGGACTTAGCAGTGTTAGGTTAATGGTTGCACCTGATGATCTTAAAGGTCTTTTCTAACCTAAACAATTCTGTGATTCTATGATCCTATGGATATTAACACAGTGTCCATGTATGTAAATAGAAAGATTGGCAATTTGTGCAGGATATGTGATAAGACGTGATACAGGTAAATGCCAGGCAGAAAAAAAACCAAACCCTGAGTCAGCCTTCATCTTCCCATGAAAACAGTGGTATATGCTAGCTAAGAATACACTTAGATTGGAAATTGGATGATAGTTTTTTAGTAGCAAGCAGAGGAATATGTTTCTGTAAAGAGATCCAAACAGTAGCAGCTGAAGAAAAATATCTTTATCTTGAATTACAAAGGAAAAGTACAATGTTAAATGTTTTTACTGCAGGTAAATAGAATAGAGGATTTACTTTTCCTCACGACTTACCACAAAAGGGGGATAATTTATACATATACATTTGTGCATTTATTTTGTACATGTATTGGGTAAAGTGCAAGGACTGATCTAGAAAGATGTCTCACTGAGTTAAACACCATAAAATTAAGCTTATGGTATTGCATGAGACAACCCATCTCCAAAGAGTTTGCAGTAATCAAGAGGAATATGGACTAAAAGAAAGATTATTTCCTAGTTGGAAGTATCCGTAATTGTTCAATGGACAATAAAGGGCATATAACTTCTGTCTCAGATGATGATCTGAAAAAAGGCTACACTGACCATTGCCAGTCTACTTGGCAATATATGACTAAAAGTCTTAGGAACATGCTCCAAAACACAACCAGAACACTTATGTTCACTTTTGTAAAAATACTGACAGGAAATGTAGAGTTACTGAATTATAAGCACTGTACTTCAAGGGAACAGCTGAGGAACGCAGATGCCAAAGCTCAAGTATTACTATCTGGCAGATAGCCTAACAGAAATCAATCCAGTTCTAAAGGAAAATCTCCTCTAGACTAAGTGGAAATTTAAGAAGAGACGGCAAGTAGAAATGAAGTTCAGTTCCAAGTGGAGTTATTACTGCAATCAAAAGATATTCCTGTTTGTCACTATGTCATAAAAATAGTTGTTTGCTGACTCACATGATAAGGTACCAATTTAGAAAGAGTGAGGACTCTGGTAAGAGGGACACTTTAATTAATTCCATAACTGAAAGTCCTCCTTGCAGTTGGGTGGATGTAAACATGGTGATTTCTCCAACTGATACTGTCTATCAACCATGACCTAGAGCTGTCCTCACAATCATAAGCTTACAATCTGCTCTTCTTACTATTTAACTAAATGTGAAAGAGGGTATTAACAAATATGTTTGTAATTTAATATGTACATAACTTTACATATGGAATATAAGTCTTAGTCTTCCTTTGTGGTTGATGGCAAGAGCTTCATTTCTCCAGAGGCCAGACCAAAGAACAAGCCTAATTTTGGTGCTCTGTGTCATTTGCTTGATGACTTGCTATTCTTGATTATATGGGAAGATAAAGGCACCTGGCTTCACAAAGCCAGGATTATAACTTGCAGTTATCCACTATATGCTGTGGAAGAATATTGTCACAAATGAAGACTAGGAAAAAAGCAATGTCAAAGGTGGAGGAAGAAATTAATGGTTTTTTTTTTTTTATTGACAGATTGCACTGGAAAGCTAGAGTATTACTTTTTGAACATCATGTGGTTTGTAGGATTACATGCAAAAAAAAACCCCAAACCCCATTCTTTTCTACCTGTCTTAGTATTAGATCTTATATATATCAGCTTACTAAGGAAAAATCTTTGGATGCAGAAAATGCTAAGATTGGGGGGAAAAGCCTGTAAGAGCCTTCTCTTGCATCCTCTGCTTTTATTAAAGGCATTTACAAAAATTTACAAACCAGTCCCTTTCCATTTTTGGAACTGAAGCTTTAGTGAGGTTTGAAAATGTTCTGAAACTCTTCTCATGTGAGAAAGGTTATTTTCAGGCTGCTTTGCTCCTACATTCTACAGAATTAATGATTTTTTCTCAAAAGACATTGTTAAGAGATTTCCAATGTCATTTAATAAACTTAAGAGCTCTGAATAAACACCTTGATATTTTTTTGCAACCACCTAAGCAGCTTTTGAAATTTCCTGAATGTATATTGATACCAGAGGCATCAGGTAGCACTAAATAACCTTATTGGATTAGCTGACCTAGGTCTTACTGTAAAACATGAATAATCAGTGTTTATTAGGGTAAGTTTAGGCACAGAAGGCAGTTTTCTGAGTCTCCTTCTCTAGTCAGTGAGAGTAGAGAGGGTCCTTCTAAGAAGGAGCCCTGATACTGGGTTCCAGATCTCCTTGAGATGGCAATCGCTCTGTTGATGGCCATCTCCCCTGATTTTCCCATCTCTTTTGGACTATACAAGCGGAAGACACATATAAGGTAAAAGCCAAGAAATAAAATAGCATAATTTCAGAGTAAGAACATCAGAATGAATAATATGTGTATCACTAAAGATAAATTCCAAACATATATCTACAGCGTGTGTATCCACATTATGCCAGTGAGGATTCAATGGTATCTATGAAATTTTCAGATGCTTCATAAAATGGCATATCAAAATGAAATTGTATTTGAAAACAAGAGCACAACTGAGCACAAAGGAGTGAAGAAGTCAAGGACTCACTGAGTGGGTGGACACAGGCAAAAGAATAGCACATGTCAGCACTACCAATTAACAGTTATCAAGTGTGTATCTGGCAGTTGTATTAATTGCTGAAATACTTCTCTTTTTGTGCTTTTAATTTTTTTTTCCCCTCCTCTCTGATTTCTATTTATCTTTCCTTTTCCTTTTCTCTGACACACTAACATTTCCCTTTAAACTGTTCCCTCCACCACCTATATCCTAGAATGATGACTTCCATTATGGCGAAAGGGAAGAGATGAAGAGGTGGAACTCAGAGAACTGTGAATGAAAAATATCCTGGAAATATAGATCTGTAATATCATAAAAATGTGGGGTATGAAGAATTCTGCTATATTGAGACCTGCAGTGGTGACCTGGAAATGTTCTGGTATTGATTTGTCATAGGCCTTTTTGTACAACAGGAGACTATTGAAGAGAAATCTCAGAGCTAAATTGTTCAACTGGCTTTCACATTCCCACCTGTCCAGATTTCACTGCCATGTCTAGTGAATTCCCACGTATTTCCTATTCTGTTTCATCGAAGACCTTGTTTAAACATGGTTAATTTGTCTCCTGTCATATGATACCAAGCAGTTTAAAATCTCGCAGTAGGAAGTAAGCAAACTCAGCATGAATTTGACCCCAGACCTCCTCCAGTCTTTCCCTCTTGTCTAATACAGCATATGCATAAAAAGAACATATGTTCAAGAAAACAAATTAAATTCCAACTGCTGAGCATTATAATTTTATCATTGACAACATAATTTGTCAGAATCCTGAAATACAAACAATGTTTTCTTGACACTGATGGCATGATCAGTTGCTGAGAGAGACCACAGAAGACATTCTTACACCAATAAGTGATCGTAATATAGTCAGCAGAAATAGGGTAAGAAAGAGAAACTTTATGTAACTATTACTGAAAACCTATACAATTCAGACCAAATCTTCTATTTAATTAATTCATAGTTATTAATAATTCATAATCTGTAAATCTAAGGGAGTATTATTATAGGGATTTATTTATGTCTCAACACAGCAATCAACATTCATTGTATCCTCAAATTAAATCTGCATATACACAATCCCATTTTTAAGTAAGTTATTCCAATACAAAATTTAAAAAAATTAAAAATCAAGCTGCTTTTATACACAATGAATGCAAACTTAAAGATTAATATAGTAGCTTTGGCTTGGTTTTTAGGCTGTTAAAGACAGGCTTAAATTCAGCATGGATGCAGAATGAAGCACTGTGTAGGTGGTCATATGTAAGAAAATGTCATAGTCACATTAATTGTATCACTAAGGAATCATTATATATACAAGTCAGATGTCATTACTGAATTTCATAACAGAACACTTGGTAATTTCCAAGAGGAACAGAATTAATGCATAGGATGAATTATTTTAATTACTTTTAAACTTTACACCCATGCTCTCTATGCCTGTATGCATCACACTCTTTCCTAAATTCCCTCTGCCACATATCGTCCCCTCTTCTTTCTATTCCCTTTTGTCCTGCAAGACACAGACTATCTCACAGGGGTTAGAAGAGGAAGGAATGAGATCACAGGGATGTACAAATACTCTTATGTTTATGTGCCTGGGAAGATAACAAAAGTCATTTGCCATCTGTCAACTTCATCTTGCTAAACAACGGACCAATGGGACTGCCGTCCAAGAGAGGTGAAACACAGTCTTCTAACTTCTGTTAAACTCTAATGACTAAAACTTGTGATAGCTTAGAGTGGCCCAGGAAATAGAAGAATCAAGATCTCCTTTACTTTTCCATTTGAAGTTACAGGAAATGCCAGCCTGCTTTAATAAACAGGTAGATCTCCATGAACCTTCAATGAAGCTACTCCAGTTTCAATAAAGGCTGGATAAATTGTATGGCTGTAGCAGTCAGTCAAAAACTAGCTGTACCAATACCTGCCAAAGGAAGGGATGCCCACTCTAATAAGAAATAAGGTGATATTGTGATTAATACCATGAACGTGCTGCAGAGTGTACCAGTGAGTATTATAATAGCAAACACAAGTTTAAATCTTAAATGTTATCAAACTTGGTTGCAAAGGTGAGTCACATCGTCCCTCTGAGACAACTCAAACTGGATTACTACGATTTGCAGAACTATCAGGGACAAGTATTAGAAGGCCTATTTAAAGGATAGCACTTCCCCTCCTGATGAAAAAAAAAAACCCTGCAAACAAAATTTTATATCACCAATGTAACCCCTTTTCTTGCTGTAAGAGAAAAAATTGATTTGAGAAATCATTTACACCACCTACTATGTAGTCTCCTCAATAATGGTTAATATCACAGAATGTCTTTGGTTGGAGGACACATTCAAGATCATTTAGTTCAACCTTCAACACTGCAAGCTCACTACTAAACATGTCTCTAATCATAAGGTCCACACACCGTTTAAATGCCACCAGGGATGGCAACTCCACCACTGCCCTGGGCAGACCATTCCAATGTTCGGTGAAGAAATGTTTCCTAATATCCAGCCGAAACCTCACCTTGTGCAGCTTGCACCCATTCCCTCTGGTCCCGTCACATGCCACCAGGGAGAAGAGGTTGTCCCCCTCCTCTCTTCAACCTCCTTTCAGGTAGTTGCAGGTCACCCCTCAGCCTCCTCTTCTCCAGACTAAGCAAGCCCAGCTCCCTCAGCCACTCCTCATAGGCCCTGTGCTCCAGGCCGTTCATGAGCCTCGTTGCCCTTTTCTGAACATGCTCCAGCACTTCTATGTCCTTGTAGTGAGGGTCCCAGAACTGAATGCAATATTCAAGGTGTGGCCTCACCAGTGCCAAGTACAGAGGGATGATCACCACCCTATTCCTGCTGGCCACAGTGTTTCTAATACAAGCCAGGATGCTATCAGCCTTCTTGGCCACCTGAGCGCACTGCTGACTCATATATAGTTGACTATCGATCAATACCTCCAGGTCCTTTTCCAACTTGCAGCTTTCCAACCACACATGCCCAAGTCTGTAGCTTGCCAAGGGGTTGTCATGACCCACGTGCAGGACCTTGCACTTCACAGAAGGGCTGTCAAGCAATGGAACATACTGCCCAGGGAAGTGGTTGAGTAACCATAGAATTACCTAGGTTGAAAAAGACCTTCAAGATCACGGAGGTCAACCATTAAGCCTACTCTACATGACCACTGCTAAACCACATCCCTAAGCAACACATCTACACAACTTTTAAACACGGCAAGGGATGGTGATTCAACCACTCAATCCTCTCTTACCGTGGGAGCGAGTTGGCCCACTTGGTCCCTGAGTTGCAGTCCATCAAGCCAGAAGGTGTGAGGAAAGAGACTGCAAGTGAAGAGTGGGTCAAAAAAGTCACTGAGTACCTCAGCCTTCTCCTTATCTGTTGTTAGCAGCTTGCCAGTCTTGCTCATCAGGGGTGTGTGCTTTCTTTAACCTTCCTTTTCTGGTTGACATATCTATATAAGCCCTTCTTGCTATTCTTTGCATCCCTTGCCAAGTTCAGCTCCAGCTATGCCTTGGCCTTCCTGACCCCATCCCTACATAACTGGGCAGTGTCCCTATACTCTTCGCAGGATACCTATGCCTGCTTCCACTGCCTGCACATTTCCTTCTTGCCCTTTAGTTTGACCACCAGGTCTTGACTCAGCCATGCTGGTCTCTTACCTTCCTTGCCTGATTTCTTACACTGGGGAATTGAGAGACCTTGTGTTCTCTGGAAAGCATCCTTAAAGATCTGCCAGCTCTGTTCTGCTCCCATGTCCCTGAGGGCCATTTCCCAATGTGCTACAAGATTTGTGTACACAATGTATAGAGCTAAAAATATGTCTGAAAAAAACTATGACCTCTATAATGAGAAGACAGTAGGAGTAAAGTGCTGCATCCAACTCACGTTATTTGCTGCAAAATCAGGACTGGTGGTATACACAGTGAAGTGCTATGCTGTGAACACACACTGTATGTACAACTCAGTAACTTTTCTGTAAAAAAATTTGTGTGAAAAACCTGAAGGAACAATCTCTCATGTACTGAAAGGGCCTACCAAAAATAATGAAAAGCCACTACATAGAAGGAACTGACCACAAATCGTTAAGTGATTTTGTGTATTAAGAAGAAAAATTCTCTCATTCTCTAGAAGTCCAGAGAAACACTTGCTATGACTGTTACTCATGTTGAAATAAGCTGCATGGGAGGCAAGTGGAGTAAACACCAGGAGCACGTAAACAGCTTATAGTTCCAGAAAACCTGGAAAGTCAACACACACTTGAGAATGCAGCATAGGGCAATCAATTTAAAAATGCATATTCACTAATTCAGATATCTAAGCAGAGAGTGGTATGATTTATTAGATACCTGTAGATGCCTTAACTACAAATAAATTCAGTGGATAATTTGAAAACATAAAAAATTAAAACTAACTTAAATATCAGCTTCCTAATGCTTCAGCTTTTTTTTTTTTTTTTTTTTTCAGATGCAATGAATTTTCAGCTGAGTTAAATGATAGGAAGGTTGAGCTTCAAATGTGAACAACACTGAGAGTTTAGTGATTCACAATAAATGCTTTTCTTTGTAATTCAGAACACTACATACATACAATTTATTCTGGGGATTTGTTGTATTTTCATTTTGAAAAGTACCACACTCACTGAATATTAGGATTATAATGTTGTAAATAGGCACACCACCATTTTTAACAATATATCTACCTACCGTCACAACATTCTAATGCAGGTATTATGCCACATTCTAGCCATGTACATTACAAAATTTATATTCCTACTGTCACACATCACTTACTGAAAACATCATAACAGCCTCTTAATGATTTAACAAGTAGAATGATAAATATAAGTTTGAAACATGCACAGCTTGAGTCTGTCCCCACTGACATGGCTTTATATGCCACATATTTTTTTACTGCCTTGTGGTTCAGCCTCCTTTTCATTCATAGATTTGGAATATATTTGCATTTTTTTTCCTATGTGCACTACTAAAATACATTTGTATACCTTATTTTATTCCTTTTTGTGAATTGTCTGTCATGCATACATATTTGGGTGCTGACTAGTGATGAAACAAAACTCAAGATACAACCTGCAGACTTAGTGGCACAGTAGGCAGAAAACTAGGATGTGAATTTACGTTGCGGCAGTGGATAGCAGCAGCTATAGACATGCTTACTAGTGGTTTTACTATTTTAAGCTTTCGACTATTCAATTTAGGGCTCTGTGGGCTGCTTGGATGCAGCAATGCAATGCAAACAGAATGAAGTCTAAAGCCAAAAGATACAGGTCAACCAGGTACTAAAAACACATCTACAGAACAATGGAAAACAAATCTCAGTTCTTCAGGCATTTCCTATGTTGAAAACACAATAAATATGTTATATGCTGCACCAGCCACCATTATGTACTGAGAAAGAATAAAAAGTGGGAAATAGTTCTTTGTGCTTATAGAAAGTATATATTTTTTTCCTCTAATTTTGCTCCAACTCCCTTCCCACAGAAGCTGATGGTAAAACTTCTACAAATCACAGTAGAATGATCAAAACTTTGACAAATGAAACTTTTCTACTTTCTCTTGAAAATTTCATCTAAATTAGTTCAACACAAGATCTGCTAGAAAAGTAGTGAATTTATGAAACTGTTTCATAAACATGAAGAACTTAATGCAATACACTCAAGCCAATACGTGATTCTAACAGAGAAAGAGATAGCTGAACATAGTAACTCATCCAAGATGTGATGACTCAGGAAGCATGTGACAGGGAAAAATAGAGTAAGAAAAAAGCAAAGATCAGCTACCTGTCTTTGGACTTTCAAAAAGATTTGGAAGAGTATTATTAATATGAAGTTAAAGCTACAACTCAGTTGTATGTAAATAATTTGATTTCTTTTCTTTGCAAAGTATTACCCCAGGGATTCCTCTTAACATTTGGCAGTACATAAAAAATATTTCATACTTGGCAATAATTTACAACCACAGTGTTCTAGAAACCACCAAGAAGATAAGATACTAAAATTCTACTACCCATTTTTCCCCTTGGCATTTAATTTAACTAAGCTGCTGACTGAACTTACTGAAAATCTGTCAAAAATTCAATCATTAGCTGTAGTTTTGGTCACAGAAACACTTTTATTAGCAATCTGATCTGCAACTGTACAGAATATAACATACTTCATGCCCCAAAACGTCATTGTTTTCCAACTAACAGTGAAAACATACTCATTTTCAGAGCAGAAGGGCCATCCATCACGTATGGAAGTATCTGCATACAGATAGTTAACATGTGAGTTAGAAGCAATCATAAACATAAAGCTCTTTACTAAAAATCAGAACACTCTGTGAATGAGAATCATTCACTGTTCCCTAAATTTATAGTAACATAGACTCTGAAACAACATCCCAGCTGATTTGTTCTGTTTTCAAAACCAATTAGATAGATTCATTAAGGTAAACTTTTGCGCAAAGGCAGTTTTAATTTTTTTACCTCGTATTTGCCACCCTCCACCGGGAGGCTGATTTTTCTTGACAATTGTTCCAAATGCGGTGCCTAATGAAGATTCTCAGTTTTGTCGTAAGCAGACTCCAAGGCACCCAAAACACAGAGCAAAATTGCCATGATACCGCAAAGGAGAAAACCTACTGCAGTGGTCATCACCAAGGGAAAGCCCTTCCCGGTCTCTGAGAGCTGTGATGCCATCTCAGCGTGGCTGGGCCTCACTCCATGTGCACCACACGATCCATTGCCATCCGAGGGCAGGTTTGGTATAGAGTTCTGTATCCTTCTGCCCTTAATATTCCTTTTCTGATTTGTTCCTGATATTCATTAAATTTGCTATAGTCTTAACTTCCAATCTTGGGTGAGGCATTTTTCTTTTTCATTATTCCCCTTTGCATCCTCCCCTGCGAGGGGAAGGGGGCTAATCCTGCTCTGTTTTTCATGTGGGCTTGCCTGCAGCTTTAAACTGAGAAAAGGCGACACCACAGCTTCAGTTAAGCCTGGGAGAAGCCAAAATGGTATGAATGGACATGTATTTTCATAGAGATCAAGGGACTAAGCACCTTGTTTAGCTCTAGTTTTCACCGAATCCCTGGCTGTAGACTTATGACTGAGGAATCCATAATACTGCAGGGAGGGGATTAAACTTTAGCATGACAAATGTTTATGTATTTCTGCATTTTCTATAAACTAAAAACTGCAAGCATTGGTTTCACTCTTTAAAGAAAAAAAAAACAAAAACCAACACCCAAATTTCTATAAAATGAAAGTTGCAAACACTAAGCCATAATTTATATCATGAACAAATTGAGAAAGGTATTTGAAAATAAAGGTAATTACTGCAGGGATTTCTGAGTCACCCTCTGATAGCATCCATCTGCCTGAAAAGTAATATCATTTGTGACAGCAGCTCTGCAGCTGCAAGAGATGAGCTACTGTAAGAAGCGTCCATCCTGATTTAATAGGGGTTGATGAATCACAGAAAAATAAAATCGTCTGCTCTTTAAACATTTATCATATTGTTTAAATATTAAAGATTAAACTTTTCTTCTTGATTGCCAAATCAGTATTATACAGGTTGGAAATTGGTTTACGGTCTCTTACAATAGGATCACTACCTGTCAGTGTCAGATGATATAATTTTCAAGCCTCTGGCTTGTGACAGCTTTCTTGCTGTGAGATGCCAAGTGTAATTAAAACTTTTGCTTCAGATACATTTGCATTTTTATTCCTGATGAAAAGTGTTTCTATATTATGAATCTTCAGACTGTAGGGGTGAGCAAAAATATTGACTTTTCCTCTAACTCTGTCTTAGAATTTACAGATTGAGGTGAATAATCATTGTTGAAATTCCATCAGAATAATTATATTTCTATTTCTTCAGTAACTAATGCAGAAAAATCAGTGAACTTATGCTAAGGTAAGAAAAGGATGAGAAAAAAAGCTATTTTTTTTCCCCTGAGTGTGGTCAGTATATTTTACAAATACTGGGAAATGCGTAAAAAAGGTAAAATTAAGTAATTAAGCACAGCTATTAGTCAAGGCAATGAAAAAAGGAGACCCAATCTTACCAGCAATTGGAATAAATTATGTACTTTTAAAGATACAACAGAGAATCAGAAATAACCCGACTCAAATTTCTAGTGCTAAATAAGCAAATTATTATGGAATTTCATATCTGCATCCAGGCTTCGTGGCTGGCTCTACTGCCAAAAGCTACAAATCTACACATTTATAAATGATGCAGGTATTCCGCTGTGTATCAGAAATACACAGCTCAGCTTACTGTAATGCACAGTGTTTTAGAAAACTTGACACTTCAGAGTTGCTATTACCAGGCAGGCAAGACAGAATCTGTGTTGCTGAGGAACAATGAGTTGTCGCAGAGAGGTACCTAAGTTATCATTTGAAAAAGGTGGATCTGAAGTTGTCATTACTGCAGGCAGTCAAAGAAAGATACTTTCAGTTAAGAGTTCAGTGGAAGTCCTGTGCTAAACAGCTGAGGAAAAGTGGGCCTCTATCTACACTTAACTAGTAATTCTAACCAAAACCTATCATGGAGTTTTTCTTAGCAAACTACTTGAGCTAAACACAAAAACATGGATTATATTTCTAGGAAAAATGGCAGATCCTTCTCTCTTCCCCCAGTCACAAATATCAAGGAGCATATATCCAGTATTTCTGCAAGAAAAACAGATACTACTGCTCAGTCAACATAAACAATTGGACATATTTTCATATCCAGCAATGCATTACATCCTGCTGCTTAGGATTTTGTAGCATTATAGGGGTTTATGTGATATTTATAATTTCAACAGCGAACAGTTTGATTATAAATATGCATATATATCATAAACACATACCTCGTTCTCTGAAAAACAGTTTACATGTAAAAATTCTCATCTAATGATTCTGCCAACAGATTTTTTTTTCATATTTTTATTTATTTCTATGTTATTGACTTATAAAAGTTATTTAGACAGTTCTGATTTAGTCAATGATTTAAGACATTGGTTACCTTGCTCTGTAAATTCCTAAGCTATCTTTAATTAAAGTAGCCCCATTACTGTAAGAAATAGTCTTTAACTGCCTATGAATCTCTGAGAATCAGTACTTAGGACTGTTTCTACCCCTTTTTTTCGTAATACATGCAAGTTGGGACTTAGTGCCCCAGGGTATTAGAGGAAGGCAGGGACAGTCTAGACCAAGACCTGTTAGATGCCTTGGCCAAAGGATGTTGGAGCTCAGGGAGGCCCAAGACTGTATCTTTTCTGAAATGAAAACAGATATACCACGATCAGCATGCTTTTTTTTTTCTTTTCCCAAAGCACTGGTGAATACTGAACCTGGCATTCCACAGAGGGTGAACTTCATGTCTGCACTACTATAATGGCCTTGTGTTCTGTGATGTAGTAGTAGTATTTTTAAGGCTTTATAGGTTATTTCTAAGCCTACCATTAATGACTTCAGGGGAAAATAATAAAGTGTGCTGCAAGTATATCAGAGCATATACTTCAAATTTCTCTTACATGCAGTAAATATATTCTGTTGCATAAGATAAACAGAGATAAAAAAGACAAAACAGACATGTGCACATTCATTGTCCTTGTCTTCCACAAATTCATTTGTAGCAAAACAAGAAGCTACAGGTAAGAAGTCTCATGTACTGAGACAAGGTTATTTCTTATCCTCCTTGTCCAAGGAAATGGATCTACTGTGACAATTCCTGTTTTACATCAGGGGTATGAGAATGTGAAGGCATTCAAGAGAGAAGGTCAGACAAAACTGGTGGAAAGTCTGATATAATCTTTTGAAATATCTTGATTCATGACTACTCTGTGAGACGGAATGCACAGCTGAATTACTTTAGACAATAACTTGTATCATTAATGAATAATCCTGAGGTTAATTTATGTAAATAATCAATTTAGATTTACACTTTTAATTATGGTAACCTATAAATTACAGAGCTTCCTAGACTTTCCACAGCATTTTTTCCCCTATGTTCCATTCCTAGTTCCTATTTATTCTTCTATTAGGGTTGCAGAGGAGTATTCAGAATGAAACTTTATCAGTCTTCAACCACATCTTTCCAGCCACCTTCTCCAACACTGGTCTAAGTTACCAGAGCAAAGGTGAGTCTCTTATCTTGGTCTCAAATGAGTTGCACCAGCAATAGCATATCATACCTCACATCAGTGGATTTGGTATACCTGCCTCTATGACACTGGTATGTGGTGATAGAAGATGGTGGTACATTATTTATCAAGCTGAGGAGAAGACTGGGTGTCAGACAGCAGGCAACAATTTACATTTCAGCATAAAAGAGACTTTCAGTTACAAAAAAAACAATAGCAACCAAACCCAAATTGTAAATGCTCAAACTGTATTTTGGACTTACTGGCAGAGAATAAGCACAGAACCATATTACAGCATTTTCAGAATCACTTTGGAAAGCTCAGTTGCACTCAAAACAATAACATGAACAGTGTCTAGACTCTAAAGCGTATTAAAACCAATTGTGGGAGTATAGATCACTCTGTCATACACTATCCAAAGACTATAATTGCAAGTTAGCATTCCATCTACGTCTAAGGCTAACAAGATAAAATTGCAAAAAAATTAAATTATTGTCTGACATCAACATACATAATAAATAGCATATATCCTCCATTCTGTAAGGGAATTAAAAGGGCGTACATTTATGTACATGTGCCAATTTAATCTCTGATGTAACTATGGAATTAGACAAGGGGCCATTTGAACAAACAGCACATACAAAGAAAACAGATTACATTTTAAGGTCAGTGTGACCTCAAAAGTCAATGGGATTAATCTATGCCTTCATTTTCCCAACAGCATGCATAGTTTTAATAGTGGCTACAGTGAAATCACATTGCCTCCATGCTACCACAAAAACAGAACAATATTTCGGAAAACAAATACTGTATTTTGTTATGTGCTTTCACAATATAACACCATGGCATTAAAGCTAAATTTCAAAATGAAGAATTTTTTTTTTTTCAATATACAATGCCAAACTTGAAGGCATTGACTGTTGTCCCCATTTGATCCAAACTCACAATATCAAGACCAAATTTTCATTACATAGAGAACAACAGAATTTGACCCTTTGACCTTAAATAAAGTCTCAAAGATAGAATATGTAATAAATATATGCCCATTTGATAGACTATTCAGATATATAACACTGGCTTGGCTGATTGTTCCTAGGAAATTCTTAGGAATCCTTCCTCCCTTTCATTTGTTTATTTGGGGGGTTTTGTTTGTTTGTTTCGTGTGTGTTTTCTTGATTTGTTTTTCTGTTGTTTGTTTGTTTTACGATGAGAGGAAATTGGAAGGTTATGACTCACATAACCTAGTCATGTATTAGGTCCTTGGCTGGAAAAAGCAAGAGAAAGTGTGCAGCAACACTGAAGACAAAAGGCAGTGGTACTGTTTCAAAGAAAGAGAGTGAGGCAAAGGAGGGGAAGAAGGGATCTCAAGAACTCAGAGATAGCGACACTGGCTAAAGAACTCTTTCAAGCACAAACAAAATGGATAAACTTTATGGCTCTGTAAGAACTTACACCATAGTGATACAATTTTAAAACAATGTCAAGTTAATGCACAAAGAGCAACTTCTGCAAGAAACAAATTCGCTCTATTGCAGCAAGAAACCTGAAGGCCATATTCCTGCAGCTCAAAATGTCATTAAATGCATAAACATTAGTAGTCCTATTTATTTGTAATGCTCAGAGAGCCATACACCTTCTAAAATTAATAAGCAGTGTTCCAAACTACTCCAGCTTCCCCAGATTTAATCACCATTAAACCATTTATGATGGTTCCTCCACAAGGGATTTAATATTCTTTGATATTCTTAAGTATAATTACTTCTTATAATCAGTGCACAGCTATTAAGTGATGTACTGCTAAACCTCCAGGTTTCAAATGGATAAATATTAGCCTAATGTGCTCAATCAATGCATAGAAATAGCTTTAAGCACTTTTCCTGCAAGGGAAAATATTTACCATATATCATACTTAGATTAGCTTGAGGCACTAAGCAGTTGATAGAGGAGGACTGAAAGCCTGGAAATCACTTTAAAAGTCCTTGCATTTCTGTGAAGGACATCTCAACAAAGAGGGAGAAAAGAAGAAGCAGCTCTGTTACCTTGAGCTTCCTATAAAACAGAGTACTTAGGATCAGAACCATGTCAGAATATTTGCTTCATGAGACACAAAATGCACCTTTTTATAGAGAAGAATAGGACACAAAGAGCTTCTCATCTCTTTAGTTTATGTTTTTTTTCAATCTAAGTGACAGTTAGCAGCTCTGAAGCAGGTTGTTAATAAATAAACATTCACCAGTGACGTTTACACTGTAGCTGATGTCATGCCTGGCAAGATATAGAATTAATATATTATACCCAATTACACAACTCTTAGACAATATAATTTTAATAATAATAATCAAAAAGTACACTCTGCACTTCTCAGTCTGCTGATAAGGGGCAGGTAGAGTAACTTCTACACAACTTAAAGAAAGTGCAATACTGTATTCAAACTAAGCTGTTTCATTTTCTTCTTCATCCCTATTTAATAAAGTAAAAAGAAAATGCAAATTGTGCTTTGCAGGTATGAAGTCAATGTTTTAGGGATTCTTTCCGCCCAGAAAAAAATTTGCTTGCTTCAAGAGTAGTATTATAATTAAAACAGCAGTAAGTTTAGCTAGGACTCCAGGTATATTTAGATACAAAGGTAAAAAAGCTACACAACACTTTATTTTTACACTGCAAAGCGGTAGTTTCCCTTAGCAAATATATCACAGGAAAATAATAATCTTAAATTTTTTTGTTACTTTTTAGTTAAAAGCCATACTAATTCTTATTTTCTCAATTTTTCTGATTGTGAACTTATTGCTTGCATATGTTAAGTTATAATATGTAATATTCCAAACAGGCTGTTTACTATCTATTTGATTTCATTATTGTTCTTTGTTTTGTCATTTACTGAGTTGAAGATTTTCTTATATGTGGGAACAAAAACCATGGAATTCATGGATCTTATAAAAATATTCTTAGTAGTACTGTTGAAATGCAAAACCATTTCTGTTTTTACTCTACCTCTCAAAACTTCTTTTGCCACACATGGTTTACCATTGTGAACACTGTTTGTTTTGCTTCTTCATTTGATTTTTTCTGGTTATGTAGCACATAATTGATCATCGACAGGTAAAACACTGAAATATGAACTAAGTTAAAATACACACTATTTGCCTTCCTTTTGAACTAGTTCACGGCTAAACTGTTGAGCAATTAAACTTTACAAATTATTCGTCTTTCAGTTTCTTGAAAAGAAATTGTATTTTTGAATGGAGTATGTTGCAATCCTTCATGAAAGAAAAAGTGTACTTTCTTTGGAGCTTGACAATTAAAATTCAATACTATTCTTTCAATAGCAAGTACATTGTACTGAATAACATTAACAAAAACAAACAAATCATTGAAAGCAGAGTGCAAGATGGTAAAGCAAAATGATTTAAACCACAGTTTTGAAAAGAAAGCTTTTGCAACTTTTGAAAAGTAGCTACACAATACAAGGAGGGAATTGTTTCCTTTAACTCGAGCTCTTGTTTCATAAATTATTTCTTATTTCACATACAATGGAATTGCTGTCACCTCTAGTAAATCAGGATGTTTCTCCCTTTTCTATAACACTTTTTCAGTGCTTTCTTAATGAATTTGATGTCAGGCTATAACCAGCAAGGGCAGAAACTACACATTTCTGACATCTTAGCAAAGATATGGGCCGAACGGTAACTGCGAGAAAGGCTCCACATGTTACTGTGTCTTAGTCTTAGAAAGCAAAGGAAGAAGCAGGACAAAAATCAGAATTCTGGGCCTTAGTTGAAAAGGCAAAGCCAATTTTTTCAGTTCAGTTTTTGCCAAATTCTAATGTGACTAAGTATTCCCTTCATTTTTCAGAATAAAATGGAACAGTCATTTTAAGCCAGAATTTCAAGCACAGATAACAAAATTTCACTTCACTGGATCATCAGAGCTGGATTCATTATGCTTCCTGAAGGCATTCTTCATCTTTTATTAGCCAAGAAAATGCCTCCAACCCTAATGGCTGCCAACTCAGTGAAGAAGCCAGACACTGACTGTAAATAGACTAATTTCTTTTATTGCAGAATGCAGTTCTTGTTCAGAGCTTAAACACATTGACTGAGAGATGTAGGAAATTATGGAGATTCCATGGTCATTACTCTTCTTTTTTTCATTAATGGATACAAGTCTTTATCCTCAAGATTTTCTGATCTCATGTTCTAATGCCAGATTTCCAAGATAAATATCTAACTTCACTAGCCTAAGCCTTGTTGAAAGCTTTTGAAAAGTAGAAGATGTACATGCACTGACCTAAATTATGTATATCTGTAAAAAGTAATAAAAATTATTTAGAATGAAGGACATTTACACAAGTAAAACTTCACTTAAGATCATATATGGCCTACACCTGTCAACAGGACAGGAAACTATTTCTGGTAAAATAATTGGTTTTCTTCCACTTTCTGTGCTCGGTATACTACAGTGATTTCATATCCTCCTGCTCCATCCCTTATACTAGTTCGTAACTTCTTCAAACAGGAAAGACTAAGGTTATATTTCCCCTGTAATACTTGGAATGCTGCATCTCTAGGAAGAAGAGGCTTTGTACAGATGACATAATAGAATTTTTAGATAGAATTGGCAAATACAGTTTAAATTCAATTGACAGGAAGAAGACCCTAGAGTTTAAAAACTACTTGCTACTCATCAGCTCTCCCTGTTCTCATTGGGAACTGCTGGTTGCTGAGTTCTTTTGAAAAAGTCTGTCTCTCTACTCAGTGACTGACTTGGAGCACTGGCATTATGGAGCTATTTTTAAAACTTAGCTCAACATTATTTACTGGTATATGGAAAAATATATAAATAAACATATATATATATATATTTATTGGAATGGACTGCCCACGGAGGTGGTGGTGTCACCTTCCCTGGATGTGTTTAAAGAAAGGCTGGATGTGGCACTTAGTGCCACAGTCTAGCCAAGGTGGTGGTG
This sequence comes from Todiramphus chloris collaris, assembly GCA_025345505.1. NCBI lineage: Eukaryota > Metazoa > Chordata > Aves > Coraciiformes > Alcedinidae > Todiramphus > Todiramphus chloris. The sequence goes on from JANVCC010000020.1 coordinate 4,305,053, forward strand.
TTGGGTCATAAGCTGGACTTGATGATCTCAGAGGTCTCTTCCAGCCTCAGTAATTCTGTGATTCTGTGATCAGGGTCATAAGATCCTTTGTCTAGGACTATGTACTATACATTTTACAGTAATATAAAGAATTATAGGAACATGTAGCAAAGCTAAAATATGCGTTCATGAGTGTGGTTAACATAACCAATTAACATTATGCAAGTAAATGAGATATTTGTTTGTTATTGCATTGTAAAAGAAATCATATTTGTATGCTCAATTTACCTTATACAAAAGGATCTATTCTGTTCATTCCAAAATACACTGTGAAAAGAAATGTGCATGTGAAGTCAATGGTTAATTGCACATGCTAACTCTCTACTGTTTTAATTGTAATAGTTCCTTCAGCCCATAAAAAACACAAATTCAGTTTATGCATTCAAATAATCTATTTTTACCAGGTGTCTATTAAATTGAATTTGCCATTGTAAGATGCACTTAAGGACATAAAAAAACCCTTGCAAAGTGTAATTCTGTAATGCAAAAGCAACTCATATGAATTTTGTATTGCTCCACAACCAACTTATTCAAATTCTACTATCTTTATTAGATTTCAGTTCTTAACCCACTGTTGAAGCACAGTTCAAGGATGAATGAACTACCTTATGTTCATTATTCTCAGAATTATTTAATAAAACCTTGCCACAAGTCTACAATTATGTTAGTCACTGATCAAAACAAAGAGGTTTACACATCACACATCAATAGTTAAAAACTCAATTTTAGTCATAAGATTATTTACTTACGTGTCCTTAGAAAAAATCTCTGCAAAATCAGAGTAATGTAATGAGGAAGGAAGGATTACTATTGGACATAAATATCTCACTGTTTCGACATTCTCACCACATGTGTTTTCAGATTAGTCTTCAAATAACTTAGAAAAAAAATACAATTCTGTAAGACACTGAATTTAATTTTTCTTGCAGTATGATGTATGAATGTCATGACAGTGAATCTTCAGGATACACAGGATCATAAAAGTCTGTAAGAGGAATCTTATGAAAGAGGCAAGAAGAAAATGGGATGGGGAAGTTTAGAACAGCAGCAACAATAAGGAAAGAGGCATCCAATCCAACCAATTTTCATATTGTAGGCTAACTATTGAATTTTCAAGATCGATAGAGAAAATGTTATTTTTAGTTGCAGACGAAGTATATTTAACAGCAGTCAAACCCACAGTAAACACTGCACTGCAATGCCATTGTTCCATTCAATATTCAGAGTGCAATCATATTATATTGGGTGCTACACCAACTCCCCATTTTTAGTACTTGGCCTAGTGACTCCATGTAAATGAATCATAACACAAAACCACAGACTTTGGAATGAGACAACTCTATCAGTAATTCTGCACCTGACATGACACAAGACCAGCATATGGAGGGAGCTGGCAGCTTTGTGACTTGTAAGCATTACCTCATTAGGCAGTGATGAACTAAAGCTGTGTTAGCTGCCACCACTAGTTCCTTAGACAAATGGAGAGCCAGCAGTGTCATAGAAAGCACATATTAAAAATCCTTGTTCCTGATGAAAGCAGAAGTGCAAAGAACAATTTGTTTGCCTGATGACTTAAGTCTAGAACATCACCTAGCATACAAAAAGGCCTCTGAAATATCCCATTACATCTGCCTCTCTTAAGAAACCAAAAATTCAGAAATATTAGACCTGTTGTAGACCTTTCTTTCCTTTACATCCCTGGAACCAATGTTCTTTTTTATCACTTAGGAAAAATCAAAATGTTACAAAGTATATTCAGATAATCAGAAATAAGGCCTTTCTCATTTTCACTGGGCCTCTGGACAATAGTGTACCTCCAGGACTGAGCAATTATCTTCTTTTCAAACTGTCTGATCAGGTCTAAGCATCTTTTCTTCTCCTAGTCTACCCCAGCAATTTCCATGCTGCTGCAATGAAAATCTGAGATTCTAGAAGAAGACTCAGAAATCCCCCTTTCTCTGTAGAACTCTGTAAAATATACTCTGCTGAAGTACTGAGGAAATGTTTCCAAGGAAACCTGAATGAAAGAGAACTTCACCTGATTTTCAGTTTTTATATCTGATATCAAGTTCAATGAGAAGTGTCCTAAGGCTTGCAAACCTTTTTAACTGAACTTTGGCCAGTTTATGACTTCAAAGAAACTGCAGAAAATAAAGGATTTTTTTTCAGCTGAAACTGAAAACTAAGCATCAGACTGCTATTTGAATGAATTTCACATGCATTCTACTATTTTTAGAGCAGATGTAAATCTTATAAAAATATTTGAGAGTGAGGTATTTATGAATACATGTAAAATTAGGCCCAGATCTGCCCTTTTGCGTACATGCATTTGAACATACTGTTCAGTGATGCTAGTTTCAGTGGTGCTGCTTCTGAATTACTTTTGGAAAGTACCACAAATGAATCCAACTTGAAATGAACTACTGAGAAACAGTTCTCCAAAGGGAGAACCCTCCAAAGGGTTTTGTAATAGATCAAATATAACTTGATTAACCAAATTCCATAGTGCTCCTATTTCATTGTCCCAGAGCCTTGATGAGCAGTAGCATCTGGGAAAACAGCCACTGACTGAGTTTTCACTTGCTGTGATAACTTTAAGCAGCTAGCTGCAAGTTTCATTTTCATTTCTTTCCCATTCCTTTCTTTCCTCCTCATTGCTCGCTAGATATTTCATAATTAAATGTGCATTTGAATAAGGTCCAGAATCTGTAAGTCCATCCTCTTAGACTTAAATTGGTTTTCTAGAGAAAAGAGTTTCAGCTTCTCAGGGGAATGGTGGAAGCCTCTTCTGAGTGAGTTTATGAGGTGCCTTAGGGCACTAGATACACAATTCCTATTAACAGTCAGTGATGGCCACATACCTTAAACATGTAGGTAGCTTTAAAAATCCCACCATTCAAGGAAAAAAAAACAGGAAGCAAGCTATCATTTCCCAGAAACCAGAGAATTCAGAATTAATAGACTAGAGCATTTAATGATATTAGTAGAGATTCCACTGATAATGTTTCACATGGATTTATTATGATAAAGTGTGATCAGCATTTCCTTTGGGGAGTAGAAAAGACTAAGAACTAATAAGAGTAGGCAGGGAGAGCTTGTTCTACATTGTACTAAACTCTCCCCATAGAGGTCTGATTTCTTTCATAAAGACCAACTTGAGCAGGATTTATGGTTTCAGCAAAATAATTGCTTTTGTGTATGGTAAGCGATAGAGATACCGAGGAACTTGGTATCAGGTACACTAGAAAGCAGGAATTTTATGCTGGACACTCTACTGACATTTAACTGGCTTTAACAATTTACTTGGCATTTATATAGAAGCTGTAGACAGAAAACTGCCAAAAATTTTGTTACAGAAAAAGACCCTATTGTGATACTTGCCACTATTCAGTCTATACCTTTACATCCCTCTAAGACCTAGAAAGAGTCCAAACATATATATGTCTGAATGGGAGATTCAGCATGCATCATTCTTTTCCTCACAGTCACACCAGTAACAATTACTTTAAAACGTATTTCAGTAGTCCATTATGTGTAAAACCCTCAATTTGACATGACCTTTAAATTGACTAGGCATTTTAATTTAAATTGCATATATACTTTAATTAACTATCAGCTAAGGACAATAACTAAGTGAATGTCTGTTCTTTTCAAACTGAAATACAATTTTCCATTGCAGGATCTATGTGCTTGCAAACTTTGGTCTCTGCCCCACGCCCTTATTTTTTACTGTTCAAATCATAATGTTATCCACAAGGATAAGGATAATTACATAAACTCCAATAAAATCCACTAAAACATCTTGGTTAGAAACATGGTTCCATTGCAGACACCATGATTACCATTTCATGTCTGAAATAGCAATCTAAAAAGCTAAACCCACTAGAATTTGGCCAATATGAATGAATAAGGGTTTCTTCGAGACTCTCAGAGGTTTATAGAAACAAAAATTATATTTGAAAACATATAATGAAATACAATGTACTGTAAATGGTAAGTTTATATCAGTTAGAGAAATCCTTGTTTGTAATTTCTCATATCAATGTTTTTGTCTTCTTTAGCAGCTAAATATCTTTCCAGGAACTCTTAGGTACAAAGCAATATAGTATGTCTTTTCCAACTGGGGCTACTAAGTACTTGTGAGAAAGAATGGAGAAATGAATGGGCTGGATCAGAAAGGAACAAGAAAACACAGTTTATTTCAAAGGCATTGAGTGGAGAAGAATATAGCTTATGTGCTAATAATAATGATAAAAAGGAGAAATGGTGTGGAAAAGGTGAGAAAATGAGAACTTCAGTGACAACACAAGCATGGCCTAAGTTTTGAGATGACAGTAGAAAGGAAGAGGTTCCATAAACAAAGTACTTCTGAAGAGGTAAGGTTTATCCTTCTGCTTAAATCAAGAAATGCCAAGTCTACCTGTAGAGTAACACTGTAGCCCAGACCTCAGAACAGTTAAAGATTCTAAAGATTAAAGAATCTCTAAGTTGTTTTTTTTTTTCTCCTCAATCATTTGTCCCACATCACTTTGTGTGTGTATATATATTATGGAAAATGACAGTGTTTTATAAAAGAAAAAAAGAATGTGTTATGGCAGATATCACACTCAAAGTGTCCAGTGAACATTCAAGGTTGGTAACTTCTCTACAGCGTGAAATAATGTAAAATGCTCTCCAGGAAAAACAAAAATCTGCTAATTCTTCATCTCAAGCAGAGATGTATTTTTGACTTGGGACATTTCTAAAATATTACTGATCAATGTTAGGCACATCTAAAGCCCACTTTAAAATACGTAACTAGAATAACATGGATAAGCTAAATTTCTGTTTCCTTAAAACTAATAAAGTTCAGAGAAAGTTTTGATAAACTTATGCCTGTCAGCTGAAAAGCATACTAAAGAGCAAAATTATTAACAGGCAGTGGGTTTGCTTTTGTGCAAGTATAACTTTGGGGGTTATAAAGAGAGCGGAAGTGCTTCAGGAGTGCTATTTTAGTCTGCATGATTACCACTTGTGCCAATGGTAGCAAGCACTGAGTGGAATCAATAAAGAGTCCTTGGCAGGTAAATACTGTTTCCACAAATTATGCAGTTCACTCTTTGAAAGGATAAAATCACAGTGAAAGATTGCCAGCATCTTTTAACATTTCTCCATGGAAAGTTGGAGGATTACAAGAGCAGTACTGCATAAAGCTAGTATTTTGGCAATGAAGTGAAGAAATTAAAAAGGCTAGTAAAGGGACAGGTGCAGAACTTATCAAATGAGAGAAGTGTGACTATGTCTAACCAGTGTTGCTAAAATAAGACAGAGTGATCATTCAATTTTCCTTGTACAGAGGAAGAGATTTATTCCCATGAGCTAAGCTACCACCCAGTCAATAGCATGTGGGGATAAATGCCTGACAAATTTAGAAACATTTCTTACTTTAGTTTGCATCAATTACACCATTTCTTGAAGTGGGCCATATATTTTATCTCTTTTTTTTTTCCCCCCTCCTTTTTTTTTTTTTCTTTCAATGAGGAAGAAAAGGAAAACAAAGCGGAGTTTACTTGTTAATACTGTCCATGATTTTCTGACACATACTGCATAAAATATCACATCCTTAGTCAACTCCTTTGAGGGATATGACTTTCTGCAAAAACAGCATGAACTGTGATCCTTTGGAACCAGGTGCTGGGACACAGCTGTGGATAGGAGAGTGGCCTAGGAATAAAGGGAGATGTACTTTATGTGGCAAGACATTTCACTTCTCTATGCTTAAATGGAAAGTAAGAATAGAAAACACTACATATATGAATATATTTCACTTATACTTTGTGTTTCTATTACAGTCAAGCTTCTTAACTTTAATTTGCCATCTGACATTCGAGATCTTTCACTTATCCAAAAAAAATGCTGTGTATTTTGTGCTCTTCAGGCACATTAAGATCTGGTGCCTTACTAAACTGTGATGAAAGGCTTTCAGAAGCCTGTTATTCCAATGTTATTATTCTCTAACAAAACTTGTAATCTCATGACAATTATAAAGATTAGTTTAAATACACATATTTTCCACAATTATTTTTTTAGTTGTTTTTTAACATTTTCCTTCTCCACCTTATCATTACTTGAGTCCAAACACCAAATGACAGGCCTTCAGTTACTTCCTGGTAAACATTCTGGTTTCTCCTTTCTGAAATATTTTAGCACATTAGCATCCTTCTCCCTTCAAAACTGTTCTCTGAAACCTGTTGTATAAGCAACATTAAGTCTGCAAAGATTCTCAGCTAGTTCCTTTCAAGGAACGCTGTGCAGCAAGGGGCTCTGGCTGTAACACCTGACACCATTCTGAGAGAATAATGTCAAGAAAGAAGAAAAATATTTTCTGTTGTTTTAGTAAGTGGAAGAAATTGGAAAATTTGCAAAAATCCTTTGCATTAGAAAATGAACCATACCAAGAGTAGGAATGCATTTTAATACTCATCTATCAGAATCTGGTTAATTTTCTTGTGAATCTCTTTTTTTTGAAAAACAGATTCAAAATGCTTGGATGAGGAGCCTTGGCAGGAGACCCAGATCCGCCAGGAAGTCTTTGCTTATTTACAGCCTTATCAAGCCACTTCTGTCAGGAGTGTCATCCTGTAGTACAGGGAAACATTGCCTCCTTTCCTCAAAGTCTTGAGTGTGGAAATTGTAGTGGCTTAAGGGAGAAAAAGAAAGGCCAGTACTTTTTCAGAAAAGTCAGTAGCCAACCTCTCAAAACATGCTTCTTGCTCAAAATGAAGCTCTCCCCAGGAGTGGGAAACTCTCAGGGAAGACAGTAGCAGCAGTGAGATGTTCTCTCTCAGGCACCATTGTTTTGGGGCCACCTGGATCTTCTGCAGTGCTATGGGGTGTAGGACAGCAGCTGGCTCTGATCCCTCAGGATCACATATTTGATAAACCACTGATAAATCATTTCACAGTACCATTGAAGTTACAATGCACACTACTAGATTTTATGCGTGACTGAATGGCATTCATATACTTTTAGAAGTATTACATTAGCATTGATAAAGCTATTTAGGATAAACCTCAATGCTATATTCACCCTGTTCAAACAAAAATGGGGGTTCTGTTTCCCATTTAAAAATACATCTGCATTTTCTAAACTTCAATGTGATTACACTCCTGCAGCTGCAAGCTGAATTTTAACTGTCTTCTTTTTGCACGGTATCACTTACTTGCAGTTTCCTCTTTGGAAATTCTCAATGTTAATTGGTTATTTTTATTTTTTTTTTGTTAATTTTTTTTTTTTTTTTCAGCTACCAGAGTACCAGTCTGGTACTTACCAGGTTTCCTTACCTAAGCTTTGAGCCATCTTACTGTTACATATCTGTTGGTTTAACATGATCTGAAGTATAACAAATAATTACAGCTTGACTAAAATTGTAAAAAAAGGGATATATTCTCATACGTTGTCAATTCCTCACAAATATGTTTAACTTGGATTCAAAAATAAATACTTTGCAATAATATTAACAATCAAAACTTTATTCTTAATATAGCTTAAAAGTAATAAATTAGAGGTGGCATTTTTGGAAGATTTTTCTTTAAATTTTCAAAAGTAATGAAGAAAAACATTCTAAGTATGGCAGATTAGTTAAATCAACAGAAAAGATAAGGTTTGTTAGGAAAAAAAACCCCAAACCAACCTCCTGAAATAAGAGGTAGAGTATTCCTAAATCAATGTAAGATGTATTAGTAACAATTATTTTCTAGATGAAAAGCCTGAGTATGATTTCTTAGAGCATTAATATTTAATAACTTTGCATTTGCACTGTGTTAGACCACTACTTAAAAATGAAATTGGCTTATAAGTTTTTATAAGAATTGCTGGTCTGCCAGACACTTAAGGGTACATTTTCAGCACTGTGTTTAGGAATTAACATTAATGAGGTTTATGCAAGTCCCTGAACACCACTCCAAGTATTACTCTGTTTTGTTACTAATTCAATGTGGTTGCATGAGTGTAAATGAAAGGAGAATTTTGATCTAATAGCTTTATATTAGGAACTAAATATAAGTAATAGTTTGATTCTCCCCAGTAGAAAATAGCTCTTGGACCAATTTTTTTTCCTATATTCTGAATAGTGAAATACAAATATTTTGTCTTTGTCCAATCTTCACTACTATTTTTAACAGAGAAAATATCATTACCTTGAACAAATGCAGGATATTAAAATGAATGTTGTATTCATTTAGTAAATGCCTATGCGTATGTTCAGTATAACACATACTTTATTTATGGTTTTGATACTGTATTGTTTTTTTACTATTATTATTATTTCAAGGAGGAACCTTATTTATCAACAAAGAAAAAAAGCTTTAAAAAGAACCTCCAGTAAACAAATCCCAAACATACAGGATAGCCTACTGATATGACTCCTAAAATGGAATTCATAATGCTCAGGGTTTGTTTCCATACATTCTTATCTTTATCTCTTTTCCCTGTTTTGACTTCAAGGAAAAAACAGACACTAGAAAAAATAAATATAAACAAAGCCAAAAGTTAAACCACATCACAAAAATGCATGTCCTAAGTGATCAAGTATGGATATTTACTTCTATAAGCAGGTACTGCTTACAATCCCTATCTGAAAATTATTATGCTCTATCATAAAACTGTTAACATTCACAAAACTTGTTCTAGAACAGCAGCTTTCAATGGTTAGAAAAGTTATATTTTCCATCCTAAACTTCTCTTTTGACAGTGCACACCCATTTGGTTTTATGTGAACAAAGCTCTTAAGCTTTTATCGTGCTCTAATATTTATCATCCCTGCAATATTTCTAGGCAGCAGTTACATCCCCTCCCAGATCTTCATTCTTCTATGTTAAAAGGTCCAAATTCTTTTGGCGTCTTTCCCACTCTTACCCTCACAATATGTTACACCACTTTCAGTTTACATCAGATTTCGTGAATGGGGAACCAGAACAACATGTGTTACAATGTGAGCACCTGCATAGACTAGCATGAAATGAAAGATTACCCAAAAACTTTCACAACCTCTTTTATTTCCATGTTTATTTACTAGTTGACACTATAAATGTCCTTTACTGTATAAGACTTCATATATATCACAGAGTCAGTACATCTAGACATGCTACCACCTGCTGTGAGAGCTGAGCTGTGATATCTGTCTGCCCACCCAGTCTTGGCAGAGCAGTGCTGCACACGCTTGAAAAGGTTAAGCAAAGTGTCTTCACTGCTCTGGGCTAAAAGCACATAGAGGGCACTGATGATAGCTCAGGTGATGCACTGTAATTCACAGAGCAAAGACTAAACCTGAAATTTTTAAAATTTTACTATATTTTATCTCTACTGGTAACTTCCACTGAATTATTAAGCCACACATACAATAAAGTCTGTTGAAATGGCTTGCAACCACCAGCAAGCTTTACTATCTGATGTGCAGCTGAAGGCACCAGGAGTTCAGTAAGTCAGCACAGTCTTCGGGCACACAATGACAATTGGTTTTGAATAGCTTGCTGCTGTTACAATTACTGGTAGATAATAGCACACTGTGACAAATTCAGCACCTCTAGTCCAGTACTATAGTGGTAAATGAGAGTAAGTGAACCCCTAAGAGTTCATGAAATTCTTTTTTTCTCCAGGTCAAAACAGAAATATACACTTTCCTAAATCTACAGTCTCATTCAGGCATATGGACATACGGGTGGCTAACCAATGCTTTACAAAAAAATTGATATTGTCACATTTTCTTTGTAAAAATTAGAAAAAATGGTGTTTCCAAATGTCATGCTTTGAGCAGTAACAATTTCATTAACAAAATAAATTCACTGCTTAGAATAACATTCCTGAAGCCTTAGTAGTAAGCTTCTTAAGTAGTTGACATTTTTCTACAAGTCTGGCTATACTTCATCTCTCTTTGATGAGACATACGTATTTTTATTTTATTTTTTTGGTGTATATGCAAATTGTTTATAGACGCAATACACAGCAATAACAAAGGCCAGTGCATAATGCACACATAAATTTAACAAATGGAATAGGGTTAGCTGGTTTTAAACAAAGCCTTATATAAGCCTCATAACAGCAGTACTATGACATGCTTGTATTCTACCTGGTAGCATCCTTGGAAATGTATAAGTTCTCTGTGGTAGTTATTTCCAATGGGAAATGAATAATTCAGGGGCCATAAAATGGTGATTTCAAATATGAGAATTACAAAAATACTCCTTGGGACATCTACTCAGCCGTCATCGTCCTATGTGACCTTGAGCAAGCCAAAGACTCAATGCTTCAGTTCCCCATGAGTAAAGCAGACATATAAATATTTTCTTTCTTTATATGTGTATTTTTAAAGCAGTAATGAAAGCCACACAAGTACACAAAATAGAAAACACACGTGTAAAAAGACACTATTTCCTGATAGGTAGGAATAAGCCAACACTTGTGGCTTATTTAGCTCTCACTCTTGGATCACGTCTACTAAGTTGGTACTTAGGGCTTCCTCATACTTGTTAGTCAGGTGTTTATCTGGGATAAAGGAACACAGATCTCTATTTCTGTGAAGTTCAAAGCTAAAAAATAGGTATTTACCCCTACTGTTACTTCAAATGCTGTGAAAGAAAGTAGCAATTTGCATTGAGCCACAAGGCAGACATGAATTGCACCAAATCTGACATTTTTGGAAGAATTCTTTCTGAAGGCTATGAGGAAAGACAGAATTGGTAAAAAAATACTTTAAAATACTGTAAAATCATTATGGCAATGTAGCTAGAGTCTAGTTTTTTTACTTAACTTGCCTGAACAACTGAGTTTATGTAGCATAATAAAATATGTATCCTATATATGGATAGACTCATAAGCATATAAATAAACTGAAGAACCTAAGAAGGGCAATTTGCTTTCATTTTCTTTTTTTACACTCTTGTTTACTAACAGAGTCATACAAGGAAGCAATAAATTAAATTGCAGACTTGCTGTACTCATCCATCAGTTCATCTAACCCTTCCCTTTTCAAGAAAAGGCAGTAATTTTCAGGCTCTAATTTTAATCTTATTCAACTTTAATAAATAGAATGATAGACACTATTTGATTATAGATAAAACTATATCAACATATTTATTGCATACATATAGTATATTTTTACTCATTTCACACCCTATAGATGGGAGTGCTTTCATAAAGGGAGATGGATGTATCTTTACATTAATTAATGCAGAATGAGTCACCTGAACTTTCCCTCCACATGCAGGAATCTGCTTTCATAGACAAACATTTTCATTCCATAAAATTTTCCTTCTTTTTACCCTTCTCCTACAAAATGGAGTCACAAGAAACATGTTCAAATATGTGATTTAACATACGTTGTGGTGGAGAGATAATGGAATATGTTAAGAATCCATGGAGGATCACAAGGATCCAAACTTTATAGGACAAAGAGGCAATCCTGTATCCATTATGTAGGCATGAGTCCACCTCATTGGATATCTACAGATCACTGTGAAGTATGTGCAAGTATTCACATTTACCACAGGAATCCGCTAACCTACTGAGATTGTCCCAGGAATAAGAAATATAAGCCAACACATTTTAAGACTGATAGTAGAATATTGTATTGTAGAATAGTAGTGTCATAGTGCTGCCAAGCCTCTACTGATCATGTGGGGAATACAAATAGAAAACTACATTAAATATGCATACATAATATACATACAACCTCCATCTAATACCTCATAAATTGAAGGAGAAGACCTATGAGTACAAAAGAACTCTGAAGGAAAACAAATAAACCTCTTCTACATGGACTGAATGGCTAGCAGAAACAATACACCAAGTGTACAAAAATAGAGAGCTGCAGAGGATCTTGAAGTCTAATGTATTCTCCTGTTCAAGAAAACAAAGGATAGTTTTCATCTTTGTCTAAAATTAATTATTTTACTCAGCCAAGTATTAGTGAAACTAAGTAGTATCAACTAGACAGTTCAGGAGGAACCTCTCTTAAAACATACCTTACAACAGCACATATTTATGTCATTTAACATTTTATCTATGTATTCTAGAATAACTTTCACAGAACAGTAACAGATACAAAACCAGAATGACAGCTAAGTGCCGTCTGAAAATTTCAGATGGAATATAGGCATTACTTAAAATAGTGTGCTGGTTTTGGTGGGACTTTCTTCACAGTAGATGGCATGGGTCTCTGCTTTGGATTTATGGTGGAAACAGTATTGATAATACAGGGATGTTTTAGTTATGGCTGAGAAGTACTTACACAGAGTCAAAGCCTTTTCTGCATCTCACCCCAGCCCACCAGCAAGTAGGCTGGGGGTGCACAAGAAGCTGGGTGGGGAGACAACCAGGACAGCTGACCCCAAATGACCAAAGGATATTTCATGCCATATGACATCATGCTCAGCATATAAAGCTGTGGAAGGAGGTCGACCAGGCTCAGGGACTGACTGGGCATCAGTCATTTTGTGGTGAGCAACTGTTTACATTTACATCACTTGTCTTTCTTGGGTTTCATTGCTCTCTCTTCATTAATTTCCTTTTCATTACAATTTATTATTATTACTATTATTATTTCATTTCAGTTATTAAACTGTTCTTATCTCAATTCATGAGTTTTCTCCCTTTCACCCTTACAATTCCCACCCCCACAGCAGGCAGAGAGTGAGCGGGCAAGCGGCTGTGTGGTGCTTAGTTGCTGGCTGGGGGTAAAGCATGACAAATAGCTTTTCATTTCTGGATACAATAAAACAGAACATGTACTTATGTGATATCAAGCTCATCCAAGGACTTCAGAGCCATGCCAGCTGAACACACCTGGCAACACTCCTTGAGTATTTCTCTTATTCCAGATATTAAATTTACAGAATTTGGCTTCCCACAGAGCTGAGTCTCTGAATGCCAAGGCTGAAAACATTTACTTCTTAAAAATAGCAACCACTGTCTCCCAGAGCAGTTTCTATTTTTTCATGGAACCACCTTAAGAACTGAGTCCATGCAGAAACTAGTACTGCTCCCATGAGCAGTTCCACATTTGCTTGATTTAATGTCATAGTGTATCAATCACAGACACAAACAAATATTAGACATCTGATGGGCTTCAATTTAAGTTTACATGATTTCTCATGAATGGTGTGAGGCTTTGTGCTATAGCTAGATTCTATACCTGATTTCATCAGTATGAACCACAGCTGTTTTAACAATATTTGTAATTAAATTATTTCATGAAGTGCTAAATCTTCCTCTTCTCAGAATAACTGCCACAAAGCATTAATTTGTTGTTTTGATACAACCAGTCCAGATATTTGATAGATATTAAAAGTGCAGCCAACGTATCAAGTGCTTAGCAGTATAGGCATCAGGTGCCAGGACAATAGAGTGCCAAAGATACTGGCAAGCTCAATTTTGAAATATTGGCCTGATTTGGGGGAAGCAATACCAGCAATCCAAAATGAATTGGTAATACATTCTTTCAAACAAATACTTCATCCAATACTGAAACTCCAAGCATGAAGCATTGGGTGTTCTGCAAATGAGGGAATTCTGTTAATTTTGTGAACTTTCTGAAAAATTACTGAAAGGTCCTGGACACAGCAAGCAAACCACAAGGAAACAAATTATTTAACAGCAGGTTTAACTAAACTCAGAGCTACATGCAATGACATTTTGATATGCTTGGCAACAAGCGGAGCCTTGGTTCCATGAAACAAGCAAACAGAGAAATTACTGAAGTCATTTAAAGTTATGCCACTATGAAGCCAAACTAAACAGTGTATCAATAACTGAAATGACAGATACACCTGAAGCTAGAATACTGTAGCTCTCCTTGGAAAAAAATAATTCAGAACTAAATGCAGGTTAATTCTCAAGGTAAGTTGGCTTCCTTTCTCCTGAACTTAAAGCTTCAGTGGCTGCTCTTGACAGTAAGTACATGGTGTATTCTCCTCAAGCATTATCTTTCTTGGCATCCCTGGTGAAGGTGACAACATGCATGCCAAGTAAGATGGTCCACTGACCATTATCAGCATTGCTCAGAATATTTATATCAGTGAGAGGGGAAAGAAAAAAAAAAAAAAAAAAAGAGGACCATATGAATTGCTGACATTCATGCAAGCATGTAATTTCATGATAGTAACATGGTCCTTTATTATACTGTGGAGAACTTCTGCAACAAATCTGGAACGGAACAACCATTATGGTCAAAAGGACAGTATACACATTATGTTCCCTGACAGACTCCAGCACCCTAGATTACTGACAAATATTTTTGAAGCAGTGACAAATACTTTTGAAGCTGCATAGCTCTTCACACAATTTTCATAGCTTTTAAAAAGGCTTCTTGTCCCACAGAGTTCATGTTCCGATCACAAGAAGTCAGCATGAAAAGAAAGGCAATGTGAATGTAAAGTAGAGATCATGCTTAAGTCAAAGAAAAGAAGCAACTTATATCGCAAGTGAACAATAAAGATGTATATGTTAATAAGCAGTGAATTTATTACAGCACCAGAAAAGAAATGGGCGCCATACAAGACAAGACCAGAAGGAAGAATGAGTCAATAGGCATCATATTTGGTGATGTATTTGACAGTAAGAAGTGAAAACATAAAAAGTAAGGCAGTGGTATACAGGGATAAGAGAGGAGGTAAGAAAAAATATGAAGGTCTGCGTGGGAGGACACAAAAGTGCATATGAAGTAGAGTTCAATGATGCTGTTGTAGAAAGCTGGGACAGATGAAGTCTAACAGAGGTCAGATAGCAGTATCTCAGGACAACAGAACGCTGACACCAGACTAATAATGTTTGACTGCACCTGTATACATGTGGTAAAATCTAAATAGCACTACCTTGTGCTACGTAGACTTTAAAAAGTCTACACAACTGACAGTAAGCACATCTCAATGGCATTCTAGTGTACTAGCTGTCTCAGATATCCTGCCCTGCAGACTCAGGAGTATTGTATGTTGTAACAGTTGTCGAAAGGTTTGATTTTACAGAAGATGAAAGAATACCTTGGCTTTTTTAATGATGTTCAACTTTGTTGAAGGAAAGACTTATTTCCTTTACTGCTGCATTTTTCATTATTACATGGTGTCTAGGATGGGCATGCTCCTAAACATAAATAAATCAGTAAATAAATACGCTGTGACACAACTGCAGGTTATTTCACCACACCTAGGTCCACTGAAGTCATAGACTACAGAAAATGGCCTGCATGTGACAGTCAGTTCAGACCCCCTGGATGTAAGTGTGGGGCACTATGGCCAGGATTCTTCCATGACACATTTTTTTTCAGGAAAACAGATAATTTCCACCCAGGTGCACAGAAGGTAGGATTCAGACAAGTGGCAGCAGCCTTCCAGTAGAGAAGGAAGATGTTCTTCAGATTAAAAGGTTCATACAAAAATGCGGACACACAAAGATGGTCTTCATGAAGAAAACACTTTCAGAACCCTGAGTACATGGTAAAAGATGAGAGGTGCTCTTTTGTTACTCATTCATTGCGGGAACTGTTTTTTATTACAATCTTATAAAGTGAGCTTCCTACCTTTAAGAAAATTGGGATCCACAAGACCATATTCAGGTCAAGTCCTACCAAGTTCACTTCGGTGTACTTTGCCTAATACTTTGAAAGTAAACCTTTGTTTTCATGAGAACATAAATGTTCTGAAAATTAAATAAATTAGAAGTCTGTGCAATGGACATGTCCTTTCTGCAATTTTAGAGATAGGCTATTCTTTCCACTTTGACAGTAAATAATACATTTTTGAACATCACAATCACCCAAAGTTTCTTCTCAGTCTCCTCATTCAAACAAAAAAAATCCCAATTTTTTCAACATCTCAAGCACAATATTTATGGGCCCCAAACTCTTTCACAGGAGTTGAAAATGCACATGAAAAAACTTGTGCTCCTTCTCTAGATAAGGAGGTGCTATCTGGCCGTTGTGAGATATAACCTTGTCTTCTTTTTCATCAGAGAATACTTCAGAAGAGATTTATGTTGTAATAGTGGGACATTCTCTCTTCTGTTTTTAACTGATACTACATTTGCAGCTAGATGAAGGAGCTCCATAAGGACATGTGGAGAGGGAGAAAAGTCCTTCTGCTATCGAAACAGCCAACTAACAAAGTGAACACACTTTGAGAACCTCTGTTCATTTTTCCTTGATATACTTGTGCCACTACCATAAATTCATCAGAATAGTCACAAAATAACTTTAATGAAGATAACAACAATTTTACTTAAAATGGAAAAATACCAAAAAGACAGAAAGGAATCTCCTTAAGAAAAGCAAAGAAAAAAAATTCACATGACTGCAATAAATTATCATGGTCAGCCCTCTAAAAAGTTTCAAATGCTTGTTTTGGCTGTATATGCAACCTGCACAATTTCTCTCTGATATCTCAGAAACAACTATACTATTAGAATGGCTACTCTGGATACAGTTTAAATCCATTCCAAGAAAAAAGGGGGCACTGAATTTAGCAGTCAACATTTTAAGCAGAACAAACACAAAAATAGTATTACTTAACCTGTATCTGATGTCTGAGGGTCTCCGGAGACAATGCCTAGTGCCTTGTGTACTTGGGAGTCTGCCTCCTTACACCTGCTAGAGCTGGTATTTTTGACAGTGCTTCCAGTCAGTAGAGATTAATGACACTTTTTGGCAGAAAAGAGAAATAAAATTCTGTTCCAAATCAATTTACAGCAGTGGTAAAAATTATATCAAACTTGATTCAAGACAGGCTGGCAAAGTCTATTCCAAAGAGATTCATCCTGTTTTGCAGAAAGAATGAACAAAATGCTCTAGAAGCTTATGGAGGCAGAAACCTCTATACCAGACTGGCTGGCAACAACTATTTCAGAATCCAAGAGAATTTTTCTCTGCCTCAAAATAACATGTTCTTAGAAATATTTGAGCTACTTGCAAAACAAAGACATGCCTTGCTGTACAAGGCAAAACCATAATGGAGAAGCAGCTAAAGCATATTATAACCACATTCTTCAAAGAAGCCCACTGGAAGCTTTCATTTCAATCTAAAGTTGTATTGCCTAATTTCATTTCTAAAATCATGCCTTTGAAAACAATTATAGACTCTCATAATATTTCTTAGAGAAATTTCTTGAGGACGTAGTGACTATGAGTGTGACAACCACAATGTGTGACATCTGCCAATAACCTGGATACCTTGCATCTGGGGACATGGTTTGGGAATCCCCAGTGACAGCAAAAAATGAGGAGAACAAGCACAAGAAAAAGATGTCAAAGAAAGCAGCAGAACTTGTCACATATTATTGAAAGAAAATTATTTTCAGTTCATCTTTGGGATTTTTACATGCAGAGCATTAGTTCACATCCTGGATTGAATCTATGCTAGGAGGCGTTTAGTGTTCCAAGTCAGTGAAGGATGCTCAGCCTATCGGAGTACTGAACTAGGGAGAGGCCTTAGTTTGATTCACATCAGTTTTAGAGTTTGCTCAATAGTCAACTGGAGGATAGGGTCATTGGCTTTATAACAGGACATCCCAAATTTACAGGCTCCCCCTCTCTTTCCCCTTCAGTCTAAAACACATACACTGACACACACTTCCTGTACAGGCTTATTCCCAAAACTACTAATGATACATGAGCACTGATATTGTGGAACATGTCATAGAATCATCTAGGTTCAAAAAGACCTTAAATATCATTGAGTCCAAGCATTAACCCTACTTTACCAAGTCCACCACTAAGCCATATCCCCAAGCACCACACCGATACAGCTTTTAAACACATCCAGGGAAGATAAGAACTCAACCACCTCCCTGGGCAGACTGTTCCAGTGCCTGACAACCCTTTCAGTGAAATGTCCAGTTTAAACCTCCCCTGGTGCAGCTTGAGACCATTCCCTCTCATTCTATCAATAGTTAATTGGGAGAAAACACCAGCGCCTACCTTTCTACAGTGTCCTTTCAGGTAGCTGTAGAGAGCCTCCTTTTCTTCAGACTAAATAACCCCAGTTCCCTCAACTGCTCCTCACAGGACTCATCCTCCAGGCCCTTCACCCTCTTAGTTGCTCTTCTCTGGACCCGCTCCAGCACCTCAATGTCTGTCTTGTATTGAGCTGCCCAAAACTGAACATGGTACTCCAGGTGCAGCCTCACCAGTGCTGAGTACAGAGGGACAATCGCCTCCCTGGTCCTGCTTGCCATGCTATTTCTGATACAGGCCAGGATGCCACTGGCCTTTTGGACACCTGGGCACACTGCTGGCTCATGTTCAGCCACTTGTTGATCAGCATTCCCAGGTCCCTTTCTGCAGAACAGCTTTCCAGACACTCTTCCCCAGGCCTGTAGCATTGCAGGGGGTTGTTGTGGCCCAACTGCAGGACTTGGCACTTGACCTTGTTGAAGCCAATATGATTGGCCTCAGCCCATCAATCCAGCCTGTCCTGGTCCCTCTGAAGAGCCTTCCTACCCTCAAGCAGATTGACACTCCCATCCAACTTGATGTTGTCTGCAAAGTTACTGAGCATGCATTCTATCTCCTCATGAAGGACATTGATAAAGATGTTAAACAAAAGTGGTCCCAATACTGTGCCCTGAGGAACGCCACTTGCGACCAGCCACCAGCTGGATTTATCTCTGTTCACCACCACTCTTTGGACCCTGTCATCTGGCCAGTGTTTTACCCAGCAAAGCGCATACCCATCCAGCCCAGTTTTTCATGCGAACGCTGTGGAAAACAGTGGTGAAGTTTTTACAGAAGTCCAGGCAGACATCCCCAGCCTTTTCCTCATCCAGCAGGTGGGCTATCTTGTCATAGAAAGAGATCAGGTTCATCAAGCAGGACCTGCCTTTCATAGACCCATGCTGACTGGGCCTGATAACCTGTTTTTCCTGTATATGGTACATAATGGCAGATGATCTGCTCCATGACCTTCCCTGGCACTGAGGTCAGACTGACAGGTCTGTAATTCCCCAGATCCTGGATGCCTGGACAAACAGGGACAAAACTACAGGCCAAGAAAAGCCAATGTTTTGATGCTTAATTCCATATTGGTATGTTAGTAATACTATAAAAATATAGAGTGAGGGACCATGAAAGTAAAATTCTGCAGTTGTGTGATAATCTGTAACATTTCTTGCACAATTTGCAATACTTTTTTACTTAATATGAACTTAGTAGAAAAAAAAGAAAGAGAATAAAGGAGAGCATGCTAGCACATGTAACAGAGGTTTTTTGGCAAACAATAAAGTGATGCAAACCTAGAGAGAAATAATTCCATACATTCCATGTCATAGTGTTACTAAATGGAACTCTCAAACACAGTCATAAATAATCCCCATTTCTTTCCAGCCTGAAAAAATAGGCTGGTATTCTGTTCTAAATGGAGCATTACAATGCCTGTTCTTTGTGCAGCCCTTCATGGAACAGTGTGCTGTGTAAAATCTGTCTAAAAATGCCGTCTCTCTCTCTCTTTTTGTCTATCTGCTACCATGGATATGACATCATTTTTGCCAACCGTTGCTAAGTCATGAACAGAGGGAACATTTCCTTTTCTCACACAGAGGGCAGGGTATGAGCCAGAGCTTCCAAGAGACACAATGTTCTCTTTATGCAGCCAGGGAAAACAGTAAGAGAGGACTGCCAATGGTCTGGGAAATGGCGGGCAGCCACAGAGCACACAAAGCTGACTGGCCGGCCTCAGTTCCCACTAAATTGGTGGCCTATTTTCTCATGTCAAAGAAAGGAAAGGGGAAGAGAAGGGAGCAAAGAAAAAAGCCCTACATCTTCACCGTCTAACCCTTACTGAGGCAATGCGCTGGTCCCTTGCCCTTCTCAACAAGGGCTGCATTTTCTGTTGAAGAACAGGAGAGGGAGTGCTTATGATGGATCTGGGAGATGCTGCTCCTAACCCCACTGCATGCTGCACCTGTCAACCATGAGTATTACAGCTGGGGGAAAAGACAAGTTTCCAGAATGGAAAGATCTTAGGCCCAAAAAGGACCCAGAACTCAATTATGGTCAATATAAGAACCACTTTAAGACATATGCTTTCTGGATAGCTGTATAGACTTAAATGCAGGTCCTGAAGACCTAACACAATAATTCCTAGCAGACAAAACTACTGTTGAGATCAGCGTAAATATTATATAATTATTTTTGATACATGAGCGTTGATTATTTCCCACACTTGCATAGCTACAGCAATGTAGATTACAGTGTTAAACACATTAAATCTTTTGGTAATTTAAAAAAAGTTCTGCTTAGTTACTTCTCAGAAAAGACATCAATGAAGCACATTTTCAGCAACACTTAATACAAATTTGACAACTGAAGCAGTGGCTAACTCTCTGACAGGCCTGAAAACTTTCATAGCTCGCATTGTATGACCTGCACTGAGGAAAGGTAAATGTTTACTTTCTCTTTAACAGAAGGGATGAGGTTTTTTCCCTTATTGCAGCTATTTATCATTTATTAATTTAACTTACAAAAGATAGACTACAATTACTTTTGCTTACCTCCATTCTAAAAGAAAAATAGAATTTCCTGCATCTCTGATAATGGCACCAACTAAAAAAATCAATTGCCTTTTGTTTTTTGAAGAACCTGAATGCAAGGTAAAGGGGGTGATATTTCTCAAAGGAGATGGGAAGGGGGGGGGGAAGGGAAAGATAAAAAGAATGATGCTGCTTCCGTAAGACAGAGGATGTATTGAGATTCAATCTAAAGTACTACTTTTCCATTTGACCCCAGACAAGGTTTGCATAAACTGTCATCTTCCATTGCAATCAAAATTTACTGCAGCTAATTATCTCAGGAATAGGTAAAGATTTGAAGTATGTGCTCCTATTTTCTCATAATTTTTAATTTGTGCTGGAAAACAAGAAAAGAACATAAATACATGTTGACTCAAAACTTGCATAAATTGTCTGTTCCTTTAAAAACCACCAGTAGGGGACACTAAATGAGTGAAAGATTTTCATACTTATTTACAAATATGTGAAATTGCTCTTCATGGCTAATGGTAGAAAGTATCTACATTAAGAAGCAAAACCTCTCTGAAGTGAAGCCTCCCTTCAATCTATATCTTTGGTCTTTCTATGGAAATAATTTCACATAAACAAATTTAATCAACACAGGTACCTGTATGACACAGGCACCTATATAACACAGGCACATGTTTCACTGACATGTGAAACAGCTGACATGTTACAATACTGTTTTAGACAAAAAAAATATTCCACCTGTTTGCATTTCTGAAGGGAGATGCATGTATAAGTTGTTTTTGTAAGAGACATTTTAAGTGTAAACTTTCCAAAACAACAGTTATCAACTTATTAAAAAATGTGCTCACGTAGTTTGACAGGATAGGATTAGCATATAGTACATAGCCTGTGGCATAAAAGAGACTAAACTTCTAGCTCCTGTTCACAGTTAGATAGAGCATCATGAATAAACAGTGAGCTTCTGTCCTCAGTCATCAAGGGAGGGCTTGATCCTACCCTCTAATATAAAGGCAGGTGTCTTGTAATATCAGCTACTCTACTAGCACTGTATTTGATATTACAAGACACCCAGAGATTTATGCTGGCTTACTAGAAAGAAAACTCAAAGCACATAAAATAACTGTACTCTGACAATCCCTGTCTGCAAGCAAAAAAAAAAAAAAAAGAGATGAGGATTGAAAAAAGGGCTAATGGAAAATAACCCTGCTACCCCATCTGCAGTGTAAGAAGGAAAAAAATGGCAGCAGATATAAATTCCCAGAGTTCAACTGAATCACAGCATCAGAAGCAAGGAATTTATATTAAGCCTTTTAGAACACTTTGGGCTCTACTGATGGCATTTGTTTTGAGTACACTTGCGCCTGAATGCCCAGGAAGGAAGCAAAGTGAATGTGCAATGTTGAGTTTGCAGGATATGTTGCTTGATAGGGTGCTGTCATCAGCAGGGTTCATTTTCTTCTCAGACCCCAGAGCTGCACAAATGTATTACTGTGCGCTTTTGTGCAACACCAGGGAAGCTGGAACAATTCCACAAACTGTATGGATGAAAAGATGGAATGCATCATCCCACAAAAATGCACTCCTTTTTCCCTCCTCCCCTCCCAAGAGATTGCTTATAAGGGGAGAAAAATGTGATCTCTTTTGTAAATCTTTCACAATCCTTTATTTTGTGTTTGCACTGAGTTTTCTTTGGTGAAACTTAAAGTTGGAACTCAAATATTAAATAAACGTGAGGAAACTGTTCTTGCTGTGAGGATTCCCAGCACTGCAGATCTATATTCTATTACACATGCAAACTCTATCAAAAATGCCTTACAGCTTTGCAGAAGAGTTTTACCTTAATCTAGATTTCCATTGTTTTGTTGGCACTTGCTCACTTCTCATTTGTTCAAAAACTTAAATTGCACGCACCCCTTCTTCCTGCCAGACTAATGCAAGACCAGATTTACATTAATCAACACAAAAAACTGTGGATTAGCAAGGAAAATATCCTAAACCAAATAATTCATCTTTGAGAGTATCTTCTTATAAAAATTCACAACCCTGGATGTCTATTTGCATTAATTATTTTGGACAATTTACTAAGGAAAATATGAATAGCACGTCTGTTACTTTTTTTACTAGATGAACAACTTTTTGTTAATTAGTTGCAGAATAACCAGCATCTTCAGGAAAGAAATATGCCACTAGGGAAAAGAACGTTACTAATATAAGGAAATATTAGAAGAGATAATGAACCTATTCAATAGATAATTATGTATTTTTGTTCAAGAAGAGCACGATTCTTAATTTTTTACAAGGCTGAAGCTTATGGACTTTTCTGAGTAATTGCCATAAAGCATCAAACAAAAGTCCCAGAAAGGACACAGACCAAATTGGTTTATAAATGTGTTTAAAAGAATGTAGCCAGGAGCTGAGCTGCTTCCTCGCTCTTTCAACTAACATATATGGTGGCAAGGTGAAAAATGAATAGAAAGAGTTTGATGCATTTGCAGCATGATTATATCACAGCAATGGAATGGAAAATGTTAAAACTACTGAATCTTTCTGAGTGAATTAAATGGGCATCATTAAATAGTCAATCATTTTCTAAAATCAGTACATTGCAATATCTGGAGCACTGCAGTGACTTTAAAAAGGAAAGGGAAAACCCAACTACCTGAAGAAACCTCTACTCCCTGCAAGTACTAGTAGCTTCACTAGTACTACTAAGAAGTAAATCACAGAATCACAGAAGTAAAGAATTATTATTGTGAATAAAGGTAGTAAATTTGACCTTTAGACTCTGCAGTGTGGTCAAAGATGTTAGGCAAATATGTAATTATGCCTACCAATATACCCATGTTGGACACTTCCAGGCCATCATTGCAATGAACTATTAACCCTTAGTATTAGGTGTTGAATAATTCAGAGATGAAAAAATCATAAGAAATAAATGAAACTTGAAGGAGTCTTTGAGGCGATTCTTTTGGAATTAACCAGCAGTTTCAAGAAGGCTAGTGTCTAGAAACTGTTTACGTACTTATCTAGGGATTTTAAAAGCAATTTGAATATAAAAGCAGTGAATTGGACTTGCCTTACCAGACTTTTCCAGGACAGCGTCCAGTTCCCCAAAATTAAAGATGAAACCCCACAGTGTAACCTAATATGATGCAACAAGATTTGTTATACATATGTCCTAGGACTATTTTGTTCGCAGAAAACACATCCTGCTGAAGTGTATTTTTTGAAGTCTGAATATAAGACATGCATTGAACATTTCATTGGCTGTTTTTTGAAAGACATTAGGATACTTAAAGGATTGAGCAAGAAGATTCTCTTCTCAAATATTAAAGAGAAAACTGTTCTTGTGAAAGTTTAAAATCCTCTCATATTTTAATATTGAAAATCTTCTATTTAAAAAAACCTACTCTATTCAAGTTGTGAAGCCTTGAAATGTTTTAAATATTCTATACCATAGTTAAAAACGTATACTTGCAGATACGTCATATTCAATATAGTATGCAAATGTATAGATTCAAATCTTTTTCTAAGTAGAATCTGGGGAGCTAATGATTTAAAAAAAATGCAAAATCATATTCTGATAAAAAAATATTATTCAAAGTCCAATTGAAATGTATCCTGTTGAACTATGGAAATACTTTACCATCGTTTGGTTCTACTGTATGAAGCCACATTGTAGCTGCACCAAGGGACTTAATTTCTTATTCCAAATAAACTAAGTTTCAGACATCCATTCATGCCCCTTCCAAACAGCAGGGGCTGCTGTGTAGTAGGGTACCTTGCCTGAAGGGTAAATGAAAGGAAATGGAAATCATCTGCAGAATAAATAAATTAAATCTTGTAGTATGGCCGATGCATTAGAAAAGACAGAGCATAATGAGACATCTCATCAATGTAAGAGTAAAAGGAGAAGTCATATTAATCTCAGATACTCTTGGAAATGATCCATTATAGCCTGCTGCAGAATTTTGGGAAGAAGCTCCTCCACTATAACTTGTTGGACATTTTTCATTACATCGTGTTGCCAGGAAGCCCTGAATGACAGTATGTATGAGTTATGATGGCACAGATTTAGAACTGTGGATGCTACTACACATTTCCATCTTACTCTCTGGCAAATTCAGACTTATCATAAGATGACAAAACCCACATATTCCTTATTCTGGTACATATTCTCTGAATCCTAATGCTACATTTATTTTTTATTTTGAAATAGGCATGCAAACATAGTATTTTAGGTCTAGACAACCAGGGGTGTTTTCCAGTAACAAACTGTGCAGTAATTAAAGTAAATAATTACTTAGATTGTCATCCAGTGAAAACAGAATACTGACATATGAAAGCACATTATTTATTAATTTTTCCTTTCAAACATCTTTCTATTTCCTAGTCTTAAACAGGTGGCGAAGCAAGTGTTTTGTAAATAAACATGACCATACTTCAGCTTAGACAATAAAGAAAGATTCTGAAATTTCCAGGACAATCTGATTTCATTATGTATTTTTCCTGAACAGCTACCCAAATGGAACTTCCAACTTTTCAAATGCTGTTGCTTTCATTTTCTAGCTTTTTTAATGAAGTTTTTAATTTTCTTTCCTTTGTACCCAAAGTTCTGGTGGCCTGCTAATCCTGTGGTTAAAAGAATACCTTTATATAAAACCTTACACTGCTTCCATTTGGTTTTCAGTGCAAACTTTGTTAACTAGGGAAATACTCATACCTCAGATATTGTATAGCTGCTGCTGGTGATGCTAATTAATCATGTGGTACCTGGAATATCTTTAATTATACTTATACAAAGTTGGATTCCAAAGCGAGAGGTTCCCAGTACTTTTAAACTATACACTTCTGATAGAACAATTTAGACTTGGTTGCACTTTGCAAAATCTCTGTTGACAAGCCTGTATAGTCTGACATTCAAAAAAGGAAAATGTGGCTCTAGGTTACAAAATCCCCCAAAATTAATGCAAATCATAATATGTAAAGGATACAAATCACTATTGTTTTCCTGCCTCATATACTGGCATGATATACCACTGTGATAAAATTATTATTGACCTTTTCAAATGGAAAACAACATATTAGCCAATTCATTGTTGATACAGAAATCACTGGACATCTCCCTTAAAGTGACAGTAGGAATAACCTCACACCAATTTATATCACTATTAAAAAAAAAAAAAAAGGTTCTTTTATTCCCAAGGCATGAGTTTGTTAGAAAAATTGGTTGGATTACACTATTATTTTCAAACAAGAACAAGCTGCTGTTTGAAACGTATGAATGGTGTAATAGTGTAGAGTCTTATATTTTACACAGAAATGAAGAAAAACATTATTTGTAACTAATCGATCCAGACATATAGGTGAAGGTGATATAAAATCATCAAATGGGTGACCTCAATAGCTACAACAGTATCAAGAATTCAAGTGGAGTACTCTACTCACTAATGAACACATGCTCCATGTAGTAGTATTCAAAATGGCAGAAAGCAGCATTCTTTGTAATTTATACATATTTGATACATACAAAGTTATATCAACACTATATATATGGTTGAAAACAACAATGTATGTGCACACATGTATATAAATGCACACAGATACCTCTGTGTATCTTTGAATGTGTAATCATATAAAAAGAAAGCATAAACCATTTCTTATGTGTGGATATTGGCCACCCTCTGGTACCCCTTGGCCAGGAAATACGTAAAAGTCCTCTGGTTTATTTAGGCATTATATTTGTAAGAGGCAGGTGTCATAGGCTGCATGAATCTGGAAATATCCACCCATACAGCCATTTTTTCTAGTTAAATATCCACCATTCACCTACAAGCTGACCCCAGGTCACATCTGGAGACTCCAAGACTGTCAGGGTAGCATTTAAGGACTGACCTGAGTCATCTGACTGCAATGGACCTGAAGGGTGACGTAAATACTTGCAACAGATTCAAGTGCTCACCTGCATAACTCTGCTCACCAGTGAAGAAAAAATCAAAACAGTAAACCACACAACTAAACCCTATTTGTAACTACATTAAGAAAGCATTTTGTTCAATGTATCTCATTTTCACTTGGGATCTCAGGTATCTGTTGTATGTGCTAGTTTTACTGAAAATATGGTCTGGTTTGTTTTAAAAGATAAGGATCTGACTTGTAGACAGTAAGCAGTATTTTTAGCACACCACAATGCACACAGTTCAACATCTAAACATGACACAGAGTTCAGAGTGAAGTTCCATGTCTTGCTTCTTAAAGGTCTAGCTTTGCTCAGTCTTTACTGCGACATGAATTCTTTTCTTGATTTAATATGTGATATAATACATGAACCCAGAAGCACAGTACTTTGGCCTTGTGCCCTAAGGATTGTGAGTCTCTCAGAAAGCAGGAAAACTCTTATTGGAAGACCTAATAGGGAATCTAATCCTGCAGGTTATAATAATGTGGAGTGGGGATATGGAGGAGGAAAGAGTTGGTGAAGAATCCATTTAATTGCTTGAATGGTGCTGCAAGTTCTTCAATTTATTAAATTTTTCTACTTTCCATGGCTGGTTTACATGACTAGATAAACATCCTGGTTTGGCATTCTGATAGCATCATAAAAGGGGAGGGACTTTGAAAAAATGAAAATCCTAAAGACCTCAATAGTGTTGTACTGAAATTATCAGCATTCTTCCCCCTAAACTAAAACCCACAAATAAAGAACCATAGTGGCACGGATTTATATGCAGCACTCCCAACTGATTTCAGTGAGGCTTGCTTTGAAAAATCAATGGTGTGTCACACCACAAAGATAGAGATTAATTTTTTTCCTACTTTAAAACAACAAAATACATTAACTATGACAAATTACAAATTGTTTTTTAACATTCGTTTCATTAGATTAGGGCATGTACTATTTAGAAGTCGAATAAAAATCAAACCAGAGAAAACAGATGTCATTTCTTACTCTGCAAAAGAAAAATAGCATATAAAAGACAAATAGTACAACAAGATGAAAACAAAAGTAGCCAAGACACTCAGAACACTTACAAGAAGCCCAAAATAGATGAAAGTATCACCAATGCCTTGAGCAAATAAGAGTTTATACAGAAATACTACATGTCAAAAAAAACCAAAACAACCAACAATAAAACAAACAAAAAAAAAAATCCAGAGTGAACTCTGCAAAATTATCTACATATTTACTGTTAGCTATTACAAAAACTCAAGTAATATATTAATTTTCATAAGAAAACATTGAAAGGGATATTTGAGATGTTATATATACCTTCTGACAACCAGCTACCAAACTCTCCACATGGACAATTACCAGAATATCAAAGATAAGCCTCTGGTGTATTTCCTGTTTTACTGCAGGGCGCAAGTATTATGAAGTTGGAAACAATACCTGAACCATAAACATTCAATGCTCTGACAACCAAATTCCTCTGATGGCGACTGATGTAGCGTACCAAAGTGTTTAGCTTCACAATCAAACTAAAATTAAAATCATAACCAAGCTAATAATTACACAAAACTAAAACACCCAATTCACCCTTTCTTTTTTTTTTTAGGCTCATTTTAAGGATATAAGAAAGTGGTAAATTGTCTTAGTAAGAGCAATAATAGGACACACAGCAGATAATCTTGCTACCCAAAAGTGTGGCATTATTATTTTTTTCAAATCTAAACCGAAAATATTACGTCAAATTCACCTACAACCCATAGTTCAACACTTCAATACTATGAACTTCTTTAATACTTTAAGGGGTTCTCAAAACCCAATACTCGTTACATTTACAGACTGTCTGCTGAAGCACACAAAAAAGGTGACTTTCTAACCTCACTTGGAAATAATTAAGAGCAACAACCTGACTTTGTTATTCACTATTTTTGATTTACTTTAATAAAACATAACACTCAGGCCTTTCAAATACTGTAGAGATGATTTTTATCTTGAAAATATGACTGCTTATTTTGACTGTGACTTTGAGAATGATTTTTTTTATTCTTTTAAGCACTTTTATTTCATTAGTTTATTGAAGGGAACAAAACACTGAATTCTCTTCTCAAGAAAATCAGAGGGAATGAAGACAAAACAATTCTACCTACATAGAAATAGTTTTCATTTTTTAATCAAGCAAATTTCTAAAAATAATGTTCTATATAAGCCACATGAATTTTTTTTTGTTAAGTTGTTATGGCAACTCTGTTTTTTTAACAAAAGGAAATAACATAACTTTCTACTTGTACAGATCTGATAGAGCACCACCCTGTCGAGGATCTTAATAAAACATAGAACCATTTATGCAAAATTATAACTATTTTTTAGTGTCACCTGCCTATTCCTTTGGGAAAAGGTACAATGCCCCCAGGGAGGACATTGATATGACTTGTTACTGTGATCTTTTTTCTTTTCCTAGACTTTATTAGCCATAAAGTGAACTTGCCGAAAGCACTGTGTATGGGTGTTTGTCATATTTTAATTCCACAATATCATGAGGAAAAATGGATTGAGGAGGCATTCTGAACTCATCTCTGATGGTTAATGATATGCTGAGAAAAGCACAACATTTTAAAATGACACATTTCATTACACTATCAGTAGTGTAATACAAATAACAACATGATAGCTTTGGTTTGTCTATATGAAAAGGTTTCCATAGTTTTAATGAAAATCATAGTCACTGGATATCATATTCCTTATTCACTCTAGTAAAGAAAATGCAACCATTCATATTTCAGACACAGGGGCAGGTGGAATGCTAAATAAAAAGGAAAGGCCTTGGTGCATATTGCTGAAGATCTCCATTTTAGCACACATACAAAACTAGGAAAACCCTACCTACATTTTTTTCCTTTTTCCTCATCAGGGTCTTCGTGATGTCCATTTAATATTCAGGAAAACAAATGTCACATGTGAATCACTTTGCTTTGCTGCATTATTTATGCTTTGCATAGCTTTTTGCATATTACAGCCAAGGAGCAGGTTTCTTTTTGGTGGCCACATACAATTGTCATCGAAATGGCATGCTACAAGCAGCAGTGATGTACAGCAACAGAGAAAGGGGGGGGGGGGGGGGGGAAGAGGTAAACATGACATTTTCCTCCTGAAGATTAAATGAATAAGCCCTGAAGAAAAAGTAACGATGAAGCAAAGAAATACTGTGAGACAACTGTGTTTTGATGTAGACAAACAAAAAAGAGGAAGAATAAATCAGCCAGAGCCTCCATTTCATTGATATTTCTAAGCTGTATTGAGGGCTACTTTGCACAAGATTGTGCCCTACAGACAAAGACCCAAGTTAAGCACAGTGCACAAACTGGCCAAAGGGAACTCCAGGAGGTACTGTGCCTCACTGCTTCTGTTTTACAGACTCAGGGACAACCTTTTATTCAAGCTATTCAAAAAAGCATTAACTCAGAGCCTCACCATCTCATTTAAAAACTGTGACATCTTCTTGGAAGTGCAAATTCATAAAAAAAAAAGAAATCTTCCTTTTGGTGTAAGCTCAGCAGTGATTTCATTGAGTAACTGCCAATTTTTCTACTACATATTGTTAAAAGTAACAAAGAAGTATGAGGAGGAAAGGAGAAAAGAAAAGAGTTCATTGAGCTCAGCAAATTGCACAAAGCTGGATCTAGAGAGTAGTTCATTTAGCCCTTGCAAAAACATTGGATTGCCTCCAAAACGGAGACTCTACAGACTTTCTTCATAGCAGAGTGTCAGTACACCCAGGGAGGTTTGCCTTCCCTGGGAAGAAACGGGCATTTATCTACTTATTTTCTGGTCCTATGAAGACTACTGTTTAGGCTTGTGACCAAGCTGGCATGGGTTATATGTTTGGCCTTCCCAGGCTCATCATAAATAGTATGGATCCATGAAAGAGATCAGTAGTGTGTGTCTATTCAAGAGCATCCTCCCACCCCTAGTTTTAAGAAATCACATGTCCATCACCACACTTTACTGTTTAAAGACCTCTGAGAAAATGAGGAAGAGGAACAATGAAGACCTTAAAATTAAATGCTGGAGAGAAAGTGAGAACCTGTACAGACAGGCAAAACCCTTCATAGGAATAGTGCATACACACATTTTTGCTATGCTAAAAAGCACTACTTTTTTATTTGTTGCAGAGATTTTAATTCCATGTCATAGGAGAATAAGCCTGCAGGTAGAGAAAAATGGCATATACCTTCAGCTAAGATTTCCTGGAGGTTTAGATAATTCTTAGAAACCTTGCACACCTAGAATCAATTTTTTTTTGTCTTTCAAAGATCTCTTTGGTTAAAAAAAAAAAAAAATTAAATATTTTCTAGAACAATTTATCTCCAAATGCTACAAATAATGAATTTACAAAGGAAAGAAGAAAAAAAGGGAAAAAACCCACCTGTTGCAGAAATTATTCAGCAATACAACACTATGTTCTTTCTTTAGGCTGTAAAAATATACAACAGCTGTGTCAAAATTCTTCCCTGTTGAAACAGGTAAATTCTGCTGCCTTAGCTGCTAGTAACACTAAATATGGATTTTATCCATGCTGTGTGGCAAACAGTAAATTTAATGAATAGTCTGTGGCTTCTGTTTCTGAACAAAAGAAAAAGTAGTGATTTGTATGGACATTAGTTAAATATCTGTCCACACAGAGGGATTCTTTTGATGATATATTTTGTCTCCGAGAACATTTTGCACTACTTTTCTGAGACTGCACTGAGAACTTTGCGTTGTGACTATCTATTCTCACGTTAAAACTACACTTTTCTCTTATGCACATGCCTACTCAACATGTACTTGCTTTTTACTCTCTTAGAATCATAGAATCATTATGGTTGGAAAGGACCTACAGGGTCATCAAGTCCAACCTTTGTCCTAGCATTTCTCTAACCACTACACCATATCCTCAAGCGCCACATCTATTCGTTCTTTAAACACCTCCAGAGATGGTGACTCCACCACCTCCCTGGGCAGCCTGTTCCAGTGCCTAACTACCCTCTCAGTGAAGAATTCCCTCCTAATATCTCATCCAAACCTCCCCTGATGCAACTTGAGTCCATTCCCCCTTGTCCTATCATTACTAATTTGAGAGAAGAGACCAACACCAGCCTCGCTACAACCTCCTTTTAGGTAGTTGTAGAGGGCAATAAGGTCTCCTCTCAGCCTCCTCTTCTCCAGACTACACAAACCCAGTTCCCTCAGCTGCTCCTCATAGGGCATGCTTTCCAGCCCTTTCACCAGCTTTGTTGCCCTCCTCTGCACTCGCTCCAGCACCTCGATGTCCCTCCTGTCCTGTGGTGACCAAAACTGGACACAGTACTCAAGGTGTGGTCTCACAAGTGCCGAGTATAGGGGTACGATCACCTCCCTACTCCTACTGGTCACACCGTTCCTGATACAGGCCAGGATGCCATTGGCCTTCTTGGCCACCTGGGCACACTGCTGGCTCACGTTCAGATGGCTATTGACCAACACCCCAGGTCCTTTTCTGCCAGGCAGCTCTCCAGCCGCTCCTCCCCAAGCCTGTAGCGTTGCTGGGGGTTGCTGTGACCAAAGTGCATGACCCGGCCCTTGGCTTTGTTAAACTCCATACAACTGAGCTCAGCCCATCTCTCCAGCCTGTCCAGATCTCGCTGCAGAGCCTTCCTACCCTCAAGCAGATTGATACTTGTCCTTAATTTTGTGTCATCTGCAAATTTACTGAGGGTACATTCAATTCCCTCGTCCAGGTCATTGATGAATATATTAAACAAGATGGGTCCCAAAACTGAGCCCTGAGAGACACTGCTTGTGACTGGTTGCCAACTGGATTTTACTCTGTTCACCAAATACATCAGAGGGAAAATATATGGTCTTCTCAAAGCTGTAGAAAGAATGAGAAATTGTATAAACATGATTCTATAATTCTCACAGTTTTAAGACTGTTACCATGTATTCTCTTTGGAAGCTTTGCAACATAAATTAAATCAAATTTGTAATTTGATAATAGATAGAAGAACATTAAGGAAAGACTCTATTGACTAGGATGTCCTAAGAAACAACTCATTTTATTATAATCAAGTCTATCTTACATTCTTGGCTGCAGACCAGCAGAACTAGCTGGCAGAATAGGGGCAATTTATGATATTTTAGGGAAGTATCACACTCTGATTTGAAAATGCACAAAGGTTCAGTGGGCTCGATTTTATTTTTAATTAAGGTGACTTCCAGACTGGACTTTTTAATTTAATAATCATCTAAACAAATTACTCTTTATTTTGTGCTAAAGTTCTTCATTTCAGTGATCTGCTCTGAAGCCAAAAGCCACTCACACTGATATAGTAAAAAATTGCTTAATCAAAGGTTGCATATGATGATAAATTGACATGGCATTTATTCTTCTGCCCTTTTAATGTAAGAAAAGGAAGTGTCCTTCCAATCAACTTGTCCAATGACTCCTTCCAGACATCTCCTTATTTTACAGGACATTACTATTAACCAATAATTATAATTACACAATACAGAAAGCAGAAATCAACAATGAATAAAAATGAGAGACATTTTAAGACTAAAAGGGTATGGCTCGATAACCATAAAATGTAGTCATTATCTTACTGATAGCAAAGTAACAAAGTGTAGTAATTACCCTACCAATAGCTAAGTAATGAAATAGATTGGTACCTATGGTGAGACGTGGAGATTTGAAAAGCACTAGATCTTTCAGTTCACAATAGACCATATACTTGACAGTGTAGAAAGGGCAATATGAAATAGAAACCAGTGCTAGGCACATAGCTGAATGGGAAGTAACGCGCCAACCCAAACATGCCCCTCACATGCCCTCTCTCTCTGTTTGTCTTCCTAGGGCTGTCACTTCTGTCCTGGCATCAGAGTACGTGCGTGTCTGCAGCCACTCCAAAGCGGTGGAGGATAGAGTAGAAAGCATCGAAGTGAGAGCGAAGGAAGGTTGCCCAAAGGGTGAGGAAGGCAAGAGGCAAGGAGGGGGGACATAAAGCAGATAGGAAATCAAGAAAGGGAGCCAGGAGACCTGCATGCTTAAACAGGGAACTGATGGTCAAACTCAAGTGGAAGAAGAGAGTCTTTAGATCATGGAAGGAGGAGATGACCACTTGGGAGGAATATAACACTGTTGTCAGAGGATGTAGGGAGGCAACTAGGAAATCTAAAGGCCTTCTTGGAGTTAAACCTTGCAAGGGAGGTCAAGGACAAAAGAAAGGGCTTCTTCAAATACACTGCAGACAAAACTAACACTAGGGAAAATGCAGGCCCACTACTAAATGAGATGGGTGCCCTGGTGACAGAGGATACAGAGAAGGTGGAATTACTGAATGCCTTCTGTGCCTCTGTCTATACTGCTGGAGACTGTCCTTGGAAGCATCAGACCACTGAGCCCCCAGAGGAAATCAGGATAGAGGAGGAGACTTCCTTAGTTGATGAGGACTGTGTTAGGGATCAACTGAGAAATCTGGAGGTACGTAAATCCATGGGCCCTTATGGGATGCACCTGTGAGTGCTGTGGGAGCTGGCAGAAATCATTGCTAGACCACTCTTCATCATCTTCAGTAAGTCATGGAGAACAGGAGAGATGCCTGAGGATTGGAAGAAAGCAAATTTCACCCCAGTCTTCAGCAAGGGCAAGGAGAAGGACCCAGGTAACTACAGACCAGTCAGCCGCACCTCCATCCCCAGAAAGGTGATGGAACAACTTATCCTTGGTGCTCTTTCTAGATATATCAAGGACAAGGGGGTCATCAGGAGCAGTCAACATGGTTTTACCAAGTGGAAGTCATGTTTGGCCAACCTGATAGCCTTCTGTGAAGAAATAACCAGGTGGATAGGTGCTGGTAGTGCAGTGCATGTGGTCTATCTTGATTTCAGTAAAGCATTTGACACCATCTTCCACAGCATCCTCACAGCTAAACTGAGAAAGGGTGGTCTGGATGATCAGGTAGTGAGGTGGATTGTGAACTGGTTGAAGGACAGAAGTCAGAGAGTTGTGGACAATGGGGCAGAGTCTAGATGGAGGCCTATATCTAGTGGAGTTCCTCAAGGGTTGGTCCTGGGGCCAGTATGGTTCAATATATTCATCAATGACCTGCATGAGGGAAAAGTGTGTCAGCAAGTTCACTGATGACACAAAACTGGGAGGAGTGGCTGACACACCGGAAGGCTGTACTGCCATTCAGCAAGTCCTAGACAGGCTGGAGAGTTGGGCAGGGAGAAATCAAATGAAATACAACAAGGGCAAGTGTAGAGTCTTGCATCTGGGAAAGAATAATCCCAAGTACCAGTATAGGTTGGGGATTGATTTGTTAGAGAGTAGCATGGGGGAAAAGGCCCTTTGGTGGACAGCAGGATGACCACGAGCCAGCAATGCGCCCTTGTGGCCAAGAAGGCCAATGGCATCCTGGGATTTATTATAAGGAGTGTGGTTAGTAGGTCGACAGAGTTTCTCCTCCCCCTGTACTCTGCCCTAGTGAGACCTTGTTTGGAATATTGTATTCAGTTCTGGGCCCCTCAGTTCAAGAAGGACAGGGAACTGTTTGAAAGAGTCCATCGCAGAGCCACAAAGATGATTAAGGGAGTGAAGCATCTCTCTTACGATGAAAGGCTGAGGGAGATGGGTCTCTCTATCTTGGAGGAGACTGAGGGGTGACCTCATTAATGTATGTAAATACATAAAGGGTGAGTGTGAGAAGGATGAAGCCAGGCTCTTCTCTGTTATGTTCAATGATAGGACAAGGGGCAACGGGTGCAAGCTGGGGCATAAGAGGTTCTCTGAAAATATAAGGAAAAACTTTTTCACTGTGAGAGTGACAGAGCACTGGAACAGGCTGCCCAGAGGGGTTGTGGAGTGTCCTTCTCTGGAGACATTTGAAACCTACCTGGATGTGTTCCTATGTTACCTGCTCTAGGTAGTCCCGCTCTGGCAGGAGGATTGGACTGGATGATCTTTCGAGGTCCTTTCCAACCTTTAACATTAAATGATTCTGTGACATGCTTTTAGGATTAAAGCTGCTTTCTACAGCCCTGTGTGCTTCAGAAACAATGGACTAATTCTCTTTCTTGCACACATTTTATGCTATTATGACTCTACACAAATACCACTGGCCTGGCACTGACTGTAAAGGCATAAAGGATCAGGGTCCTTAGTAAAACCAGTAAGTAATATTTAAATCGAAGTGTGAAAGGACTAGTATAATTGCCAGTGTGTGCAATGTATAGGGCCTCTATAGCTGCATAGTGTGTGGAATTCTTAACTCTCAAAGGAAAAAAAAAAAAAAAAAGGGAAGATTAGGTTAAGGTGAAATAAAGTCAGCCAGAAACAAGGAAACATCTCAATAGATTTTCCAACTCTTTTCTGTCACCAAAGACTCTGTAGAACAGTATCAGAGCGTACTCACTGCACTTTTTACTCCTACAGTACTCTTCATCTACAACTACTTGCTAAAACTTCAAAGGAAAGAAAAGAGAATTTAGCCAAATATTATGTTTTTAAAAGGGAGGAAGGGGCAAGCTAAGGCATCTCTCCTAGAAGCAATATAAAAATCTGCTTTTGCAATAACTTAATGTACTAAGAATTTATCTTTTTATGAAGTGCCCCATATCTTTAAGTGACCACAACTACAATTTATTTGACTCAAAACTTCCATGAGAATTGTCTCAGTTTATGAACCTTTATGAATTTCTTCATTGCTGCCAAATATTAATTGAAACAATTAACTGTGAAGAACACGTGGGTGCAAAAATATTAGTACCACATAATCCTTTCTAGTTAAGAGGTCCTTACCGGATTATTGCTGAAACACTTTGGAGTTCTAATTACCTACGGAAGTCCCACAAGGTTACTGCGGAACATGGTAATTAGATGGTTGTAATATAAGGTGTTAGCAGGGGATTGAGGATTTGTGCTAAGAAGCATGGTGTTTTCATGGCTATTTACTGTACAGACTACCAGAATTTAATGGAATTTGGTGGAAATCTCCAATGACAAATGTAGTTAAAAGATGGGGGAAATATCTTAATAGGGATTATTGAGCTGGTGAGGGAAGACTAGTTATACTACACTGTGATCTTTATATGTGACTCATGTTAAGATTTTTATGGTATTTTTAAAAATACTTCTCACTTTTGTGTACAAAGTATTTCAAATAAACAAAAAGACCATTTGACCACTGGTCTATCACTGGTAAAAAAGTTAGGTCCCTTTTTGTGGTTGACAGCAGACAATAAAGTGATGTGGCTGATGTTGTGTCCAGAAGCCTTTGATTTCCTAGATCAAAGGACAAGGTTCTCAGTTACAGAGTGGTGTTAATGCAAAAGCTCAGGACAAGGGCCAGAGCACCTATCCCTGGCTCCACTGCAAGTCACTTGAACTATTTAGTCGCAACATCTCATGCAGTAGAAACAATTCAGTTTTGCTGGTTCTTAACTTCATCTAAATGTGTGTACAAATTACAGAGGCAGAACGCTATTTAATTATAGTAAGATAAAGGGTAAGTTTTGAGTACCTAAAATTGAATTAAGTAGCAGTACTGCAAATTGACACTGATAAATAGGGAAGAAAAATGCAGTCCCTAGTGTGTATCTTCCATATGGATGGGGCATTCATAACATGATTTTGCAAGTCTTAAGCCATTCACACACACACCATCCCTGGGCAAGAAGGGGACTAGGATGACTTGATACAAGAGTCCAGTCTTTTCCCTTTACATCCCTTTACAACTCTGTGAAATGGTTCTATGGCACTACAGATGGAAATTATTGGACAAAGTGGAGAATCCTTCTCTAAACAGCTTCTTTACAATTTGCCTGATGATTACTAGAACTCATTTGTTCACGATAATGAACATTCAATCTTATGAATCAGTCTCACAGCACTACAGGAACAGTCTTCCACAGCACACTTTGTATAAAAGTGATAGTCACATTTCATAGCTAAGCATATAGCAAGGTTAGATATCCTTTATTATTAAAATAACATTACCACTTAGTCTTCCTTATCCTCTCTTGTCAGTAAAATACACCTGTCAGCTTTGTATGTCAGACTGAACAATAGAAAATTTATATAATTCTGAAGAACACCTAACAATTTTTTAATTTGCTAGACCCAATTGTCTAGGTACTTGTGTTTAAAAAAACATGTATTCTATAGCTATTATGATACTTATGCAAACAACCATGGAGAGGCACAAACATCTTAATTTCTTTTAAGACACTCATACAAATTCATTTAAAAGGAAATAAAAAGAACATACAAGAATGCTCTGCGTAACACTTTCCCTAATATTTTTCAGCTCCTTTTAATCACAGCAAATATTTTTTATTTTTCTGATTCTGAATATATGACCTTTCAACATATAATGTTTCCTGACTCTGTATATCTTTTGATTTGTGACAAGGTAACAGTTGCTGCTTGCATTAGTTCATAATGGTGACTCATCAAGTGGAAGTTAAATTCTGGCTCTGATGATCCTGGCCCAATTAAAGCAAGTTTATTTTGCCATTTTTAACTCAACATTAATTAAGAGCTTGTTACCTTTTGCAGGTCTTTCTAATGAAGCTGGAATGAATAGGGATTGCTGTGGAAGTAAAAGCTGCCAAGATATGAAAATCCATGTGTGTCTGTTTTTCAATGGATTAAGGAGAGAATTCTCTCCCAGACGGGGTGGGGTGTGGGAATAAATAAAAGAGAGAGAGACAAATTCACCCTGAATAACTGTTACTTTTCAGAAAAGCAATCAGCTTTCCAAACATTAAAGCAAGGAGTTAGAAGCAAAGAAAGAAAGCTGCTGGCTTGTTGTCTCTTATCAAAGGATTTATCCAGAAAAGCTAATGTGGTATAAAAATAATGCCAAAGAACCAAAGAAGGGAATGGGGGTGAGAGGGGGAAAGAGCCACAAGGAATGGTGAAATTGATTGAAAGCAAGAACTGGTCTGAAAGCATGTGCACTTCCTCTAACATATGAAGCCACAACAGAAGGATGAGTTTGTTGGGAAAATACCCATATATTCACTGAGTGTCACTCCTTTCATCCACCCAATATGCACCTGTAAAAGTTCCAACAGTGTTTTAAGTTATCCACCTGTTAATGGGAACAACAGCCCAGTGCACCTCACAGCTTTCCAAAGGACACTGTGAAGTTTTGTTTATTGACTTATTGCATTATGTGAAATGGAAACTGATTTTCTCATTATTATTTAGATGTATCCAAAGTTTTCACACCATGGGTAATGACAGTACCTAACTGGCTAACAATTTTACCAAGTAACACATTTACACCTTGGGGAAATATCTTTTCATGGTATATACTGGAAGCGCTAATTGACTTTTATTTCCTAATAACTGTTGAACCTAATAAGTCTGGAAAATCTGGTGATTTCAAAAACCTGTAAATTAGCCAGTAAGATATTTTTTAGCCTGTCAAGCCTGTATGTGAAAATCTTAAAATGTCAATATTTAAATTTCTGTCCTATGGACTGATTTAATGAATTCATCAATAAGTCAATCATAACTGTCATAATGCAGAATGTTGAGAATCTAATAACACCATATATGAATTACTACTACCATAAGTTATCAGGAAGGTAATGCAATTGCCTTTCCCTGAATCAGCAGAATGACAGCACGGAAAAAACCTGAGCTGCAGCTAAGACATTTAGGACACATTTGACATTATGTCTCAGGAATTGGTCTTTTTTAAAATGATCTTACTGTGTGCATCTGACAGTCTCTTCCCTCACTTTATTGTACCACTCATCCACACAGTTTTTCAACACATCAACTGATTCTGCACAGGAGTACATACTAAAATTACCACAAGACCTGCAAAAGTAAGCAGACAGAGACATGAAAGGGACCTTGTAAGTGTCTGAGGGAAAGGAGGATATAAGAGCTCATAACGTATCAGATGGCAGAGAATCCACACAGACAAACCTTAAAATGTCTCAATTGCAAGAAACTTTACAATCAGTGCTTGTATGTTCTCAGATACCACAGTCAATTGACCAGGAATCACAAATCCAAGGGAAACCACATGTTACAGTTTCTCACAATTGAGAGAGATCACTGAAATGCCAAGCCTGACTATCTTCTCCTGCAGCTTTGAGATCAAAACTCATCTTCAAAAGTTTTTGCCTTAAAGGTGGGCAAAGTTAAAAAAGGGGCATTAGAAAGAGAATAATGGAATTTTGGAAGTCAAAAGAAAAAAAAAGAAAGAAAAATAACAAAAGAGAAGATAAGCTCCCCTCCCTGCACACACCCTGCTCCAAAAAAACAACCCAAACCCTGAAATGCACAGATGGCAGAATCTGTACCAAGGAACAGTGTAAGGGGCTTCACTCACCCACTGGGCCACTGGAAATGGTGACACCAGGAAAACGTGACTGCGACCCATGCTCTTATAAAAAGAGACAGCTTGACCAAATTAATCTGGGCTGTGTTTTATTCACTCCATAGGCTCTGACTCATTCAAAGGACATTAGCAGTCACAAAGCTGACTGCCAACTGCTTCCCTATTCAGTGTTTATAATTGGAGTGAAGGTGGGAGGTGATAAAAGCAGGGAAAAAGCATAACAAGTC
Organism: Todiramphus chloris collaris; assembly: GCA_025345505.1. Taxonomy (NCBI): domain Eukaryota; kingdom Metazoa; phylum Chordata; class Aves; order Coraciiformes; family Alcedinidae; genus Todiramphus; species Todiramphus chloris. The sequence continues at coordinate 4,345,145 of JANVCC010000020.1, forward strand.
CAAAGAATAGAGTGAAAGGTAAAGCTGGCCAATGAAGTTAAAAAGAGGGGATGGAAAGATAATTAGATACCTCATGCTGCCAAAGCAATAAAACAGTGGGAGCCTGGAAAAGAAGAGAGAAAAGAAAATTGGTGAAGTTCAATCAGGAATGAAGGGGGCAATAGCCCAGTAAGAATAAAATGAGTGGCAGATGGAAGAAGGGAGTATGGGGTGGGGGGCAATCAAAGACATAGAGCATAGATAAAGAGAGTTACATGGGAAGGAATTAAAGAGTAGAAAGACAGTGTCACTGCACTGAAGACATCAGGAGATCTCAGCTGACACAAAAGTGAGAAGTGAAAATACAAAGGAGTGGGAGAGAGATAATGAGGGAAGCAATGAGATGTTAAAATCAAAGAATTGAAACAACACCTGCCACTAAATATTCCAGTAAACCTGAGAGAAAATACTGTAACAGAGCAAGCTGAACTGCCAAGATCTGAAGGCACATAGGAAGGATATCAAGTAGCGATACCAAGGGAAACCAGGATGTGTGTACGTTGGCATGAGTCCTAAGATGATCTAGTCAGTGCAAGATACACCAGAATTTGTTGAGACTTATGTTACATATATAACTCATATTCATATTTATTATTATATATATTTATTTTTTGTCCTGAAAGCAGATTTCCTTTCTGATCTGTAGTAGCTTTTGATTAAGGATGTTTCTAGTACAGCAACCAGAGATATCCCTGCTTCTGGAGCTCTGAGCTGTTTGCTGGTTTTTTTGCAGTTTGCCAGCACCTGGTGACTTTCAGACTTGAATCTACAAATCCATACTGTTTGCTCAGTCTGGAAAATTGAGCTTTAGTACCAAATATCCACTAAGAAACTCTGAATATAAAATCATATTAAAAAAGCCAAGTGAGTCATAATTCATACAAAGTACACTATAAATTCTGTCGAGTGACCAGACACAATCAATTTTCTGTGGAAAAAATAAGCTGTAAAGTAACAGAAGTAATTCCATTTTCACTTTATGCTCTGAAGTCTATAGGTTTGATCCCACACCTAATATTTAAATTCAAGTTTTAAAGTTATTTCAGAAGAAACCAGAAATACATTTGACTAATATTTCACTAATGATCTACATTGTTGTCCAGAAATACAAAGTAATCAAGAATCACTTTTCACAGCATTTTTTGAAATCAATATGTCTTTGTCAATGGTGAACTCATTCAGGACTACATATCTCACTGATGCTTACATCCGGCATCATGAATGTTCTTTCTTCCAGCAAGATCACTATTCATAAGTTTCCTATTTCATAACTAAGCCAGACATCCAAATTTCTACAATTTCTAACAGAGGTTTTTGCATATGAAACCAAGTTTTAGTGTCATGGTATTAACAGTTTTGTAAGCTTTAGTTCCATTTTAGTTTATCAGGGACTGTTACACCTTATACAACAGGATCTGTTACATCTGTATGTTATTGTCTCCTAGAACTGACATCTGAGGTAGCAAAGGTCCTTTCTCAGACACCAAGGATTTTATAACCATTATCAGTAATGTAGTGAATTGCATTATTTGCAGAGAATACTCTGCCATTTAGTGAAGAAAGAGACAGATGCTGTGCTGACCACTTCAGAGTGCGGCAACGGACTATTAGAAATGGGGGTACTAATAGAACTATTGTGTCCCATTTCACTTCTAACAACTGTGACCTATTTGTGTCCTTCAGCAGGGTTTCCAACATGCTAGCCACTCAGACCTCAAGAGCCATAGAGATTCTCACTAGACAGCAAAATTAGATGACAGAATAATTTTCTACCAACTTTGTCTTGTGCTTATGTTTATCTCAAATGTAATTCCAACAATATCTAATGGTATTGCAGTTCTGCTTCTGAGTTTCACCTATATTCAGTGAATCATCCAGAATGTCTTTTAGTTTTGCAACAATATGCATTGTTTGATTCATGTCCTTATGCAAACATTAGTATCCTGCTCACTGAAACTCTGGCTTTTAAAATGTTTTCTATTGTCTTATAAAATGCATCCTTTTTTCCCCTTAGAACTTTCCTTTAATTGCCTTTTTAATTTCTTGTGGAGATTTCAAGCTTACAATAGTAAGGACCAATAAAATTCCTCTTGATCTATGCTGGCAAACAAACCCTTGCTTTAAGTAAACTACATAGGTTTTAAATAAACTAGACACATATATGAAGAAGTGATGAGACATACATGTCTCATGGAGTTAACATAACCCTAGTCTCAAATATCATTTATTCCTTAAATGTTGGTGTAGGGCATGGGAAAATTGTGCTTAAAAAGAGAGATGATAAAAAGAAGGAAGAAAAATTGAATGGCCAGGTAGTCCAGAAGAAAAGGTGAATAAGCAGAGCAAGTAAAATGAGTACATGGGCACCTGTGCAGTAAAACTAAGGAGAAGGCTTGATAAAAACAGCCATTCAGCACAGGGAAGAGTCAGATGAAGAAAAACCAACAGCTTTCTGAATGTGTTCTTCAGTTTCTCAGAGTAGGTATATTGGCTTGAACATCTCTGTCGTTTTAACTCTGAAGGCCAAAGGTGGAGAGAAGAATAAGTATCACCTACACTGCAGCTTTCCCCAGGGTGGGGGAATCATCTATCCCACACTGTTACCCTCTGAAAAGCGTGGAAGAAGGAGGTATTGCCAATTCCATGCCTTCTCCCTGCAGCCAACAGTCTCTTTTTTACTTTTGTAGTTTTTTCTATTGTCTGGAGTCCATTTCCGTCTTTCCTGTATGTTTGATTATTTCTCTTACTATCTATTCTCACCTTCATTCCTCTTCCTATACCTACATGAGTTTTACATGACATTGTACCTCATTATGGTAAAAAACACAGATTTTTTTTTTTTTTAATGAAATGCTGAATGAATGAACAAAAAAGAAAGAAAGAACAGGATAATCCATGTATCATCCACAGTAAGGAAAAGAACATGAAAATGCAACATAAGGAAATAGTGAAAAATAGAGTCAGAAATTCCTGCTGAAACTGACCCACTTGCAGAGTATGCCTGCTCCATGTTATGATGTTAAATGCTTATTCTTAATAGTCAGTGGTTCAATTCTTCTAACATAACATAAAGAATCATATCCAAATGAGTTGCTTTTAAAAGCAAAATCTGACCTCAGTAAATGGAGTAGTCAAAGCAGTATGGAAATTTCTGACATATCTTAAGCTCTAACATGAAAGCTGTACCTTGCTATGTACCTATGTGCACGTGTTAATATATGCATATATATACTGTGTTTGAATATTTATGCATATTAGTCATATACAAATATTTATGTTTATATAAAAGAGGTAACATGAGTTTGCAATGGATAAAATAAGCACTGTCAAAACCATGAGGCAGCAACACAAGTCATCCTAACTGATCAAACTCCATCATTCATTCTGTATTTTATTTAAATTTTACAAATATATTACTATAAAAATGTGAAAAAGAGTTTTACTAATTTTACTAAGATTATTTTTCATATCCATCTGCTTGTAAAAGCAGGATCCCTTAGTACTAAGATTCCAACTGTAGAGGGCCCTGAGGGAAAGGAATAGTATATTTTTTTTATAAAACCCTCTCAAATTATGCAAAGTAGATTTCCAACATATAAAACGTGTCATAATCTTAAAGTCTGCTGTGAACTAAAAGTGCCAGTGGAAATCAAGGACTCTTCCCTAAGAGCACAAAGTTTCTATTTTTATTCCTTAGATTTGCAAGATATCTCTAATCAGTGCAGCTCTAGCACAGAACTTTACTCAGACCAGATCTTCAACAATTTTAGTGGTGTTTGCACACATCCCGAGAAGACAAAAGCATTAAAAAGCAGCACTGTTTGTCTTGCAAGATGTACTGAAAACTGCAGTTTGATACTCCTCAGAGGTGTGGAATTGTGCTCTGGTTAAATCCTGTTGGGACAAGGGCAGGAATGTTGATTAAAGTGGCTACAACTTCATGTAACCACACCACTTGTAAGTCATCACATGAATACCTAATGTGTGTGGCATTATACAATGTGACACACAAATAAAATAAGTGACCTTTTCAGTAGTCATATTGGCCAAGGGAAACTGCAAAGTGTGGTATTTGGGAGAAGCCACATGGGAAGCTTACTACACAACCTGAGTTTAAATTTGTCCTTTTACACGTAGGCTACTGACATGTATTATAGATAACATAAACAAAAGTTAGAGGTTTAGTTATACACCTGGAAATGGAAACATGTATTTTGGCAGTAGATTTTTCCACTCTGGCTTGAACAAAATGAGTTCAAACTTTTAAAGAAGGCCAGTTTCTGAATGATGATTGCCTCAAGAAGTCTGGAAGATCTCATTTCTCCAAAGGCAAGAGAAAAGCTTTTCTAAGCCTAATAGGCAAAGTAATACATTTACAAGCTGCAGTTACATATCTCCAGCCACTTAGAAGGAAAAGGACTTCTGAAATAAGGGGAAAGCCTCATGTGACAGAATTTAAGAACGTACAAAATGTGCTTAAGAGAATTGTCTTTCAAGAATATGTTTAAAGATGGATAAATAAAACATTAATTCATTCTTAAAAGCAATTACTTTAATTGTAATCATATTTTGCTTTCAGCTGTGATAACTGTATTATTACATATTGATATTCAACATACAGTAGGCTGACCACATTTGAACTACAATGTAAAGCTATTCACTAGTGGATTGAAAAATTCAGGGAAGATGATTGATTTGTATTGAAAGAATGGTCAGAGTAAGGTTTATCTGATAGGGTTAAATTTCGCTGACAAAGCTAGCATATGTACTTTGTACGTAAAAATTTAAAAGTGAAATGTAAAACTAAACGAAGATGTACTTCTCCATTTGAATTGCATCATCTTCCCAAAATAAAATGTTTATAATGATGAAGTCAGATGACAAAGTGAAAGCAAAATACAGCCATGTATACATATCTGTACACATATGAAACTTGACAGACAGGGATCAGAAACATCAATCTAGAGTAACTTTAGTCCTTTCAGTTCATTTTATAAATACTCAAAGAAGCAGAACAGCAAGTTGAATCAGGACGACTCCTTGCAGGTGCAAATCATTACATTCTGCTCAGATTTATCCAAATTTCTGTGTGTAAGTCTATGTCTACATGCTGCCAGATCAGCAGTTTGTAAGTGGGTGGTTGAAGCAAGCCAAGATTTCAGTGCTATCTCTTCCAGATTTTTCTGGTGCATTAGTATACACTTTCTGGCTGCAAACAATAACATACTGTATGTGTCATATTGTTAGCACTGTGCCTTAATTTCAGATGTAAAACTGCCTCTCAAAATAGAGCAAGGAGTGAATTAAAAAAGAATGTCTTCATATCAGAACTGTGAGAAACTAGAAAAGACAGAGGACCATACTTTCAGCTTCCTTAGATATATCACAACATATGGTCTAGAGAACATTTCGTATTTACAACTTCCCCAAAAATACAGAATTGTCATACATAAGACTCTTCTGTGCTTTTAAATTCTAAGGACCAGAATTTAGTCTTATTTCGTCTTTATTGTTGGCATAAATCCATATATTCCAGTAGTACCTAAGTTAAGACATTAATTTATCTAAGAATTACTCTTTGTTTTCTGATGTCTACTTAAGTGACCAGGAAGCCCCCTATATACATATGGGCCCATTGCAACTAAAGTTTTCAAATTCAGGAGTCTTGTGTTACTGGGCTGAATTAATGATATAGATTTTCAGTGTTATGATTAAAACAAAACACTTTTCCCAATTCTAGGCACTTTTCAATTTCAAGATGTGATAGGCTACCATTTTAAACCCTGCAGGAGAAAGATTTTAAACCATGAATAGTTTTAGCATAAATTCTCAAAAACCAAGATCCATCAAGAGCTTCCATTACTTTCACTGGGAGCTGTGCAACAGAATCTTCCATTCAAAAATACGTAATTCCAGTAATTGCAGGATAAGAAGTATCTCTTTAGAACACGGTTCTAAAAGGACTATAAAGCTTTCCAGTATAAAGAAGCTGTGATTCTCACTTGCAAGTTAATATTGCTTTCAAATATTTAACCATGAGATAATATGAATTACATGATGTTTTTAATTACCATAATTTAAGCAGTAATCATTTCTGAGAAATCATCTTGGTTATAAACTAGTCCTGATTTCTGGTAGGACTGGAATATCAAAAGTGTGAACACAAATTTTCTTATGCTGTACATCATATCACTTCAATTATTCTACTTTCCTGTCAATCTGTACAAACTGATTATCAACAGCTTCTGGCTGCTTTGTGAGAGACAGAGAAAGTCACCTTTACACGCACATAAGAGCCACAGGAGGAGCACCCCAAAGTTAGGAAACTCTTGCAATGCAAAAGAAGCAGGAGCTGTCCTTTATTTTGTGGTCATAGTCTGTTGAATGATATCACTTCTACAACGTGTATAGCATCTAGAGAATAAATCCATCATGGAGCTGGCCCATACTAGAGGAATACTGTTCCCTTCACAAATTTTAGTATGGCTAAAATGAAAGCATGAGTTAAACTATCTTACATTTGCTCTAAGGCTGGACCTTGCTATTTGCACTAGTGTTGCACATACTCTATAAACTATGTAGTTATAGACTGTGAGATCTATCAACCGTGTCATATATACTTTCATTTTTACAAATGCTCTGAATTGCTACTATTTTGTAAACAAAATTAAAATAATATAGATGAATTGCAAGTTGTTTTGTCCTTTGTTTTTTTTTGTTTGTCTTGGTTTTTTTTAACATTAGCAATCTGAATTTTATATGTCCAACATTTAAATGTAAACTCTGTTACAGAATGCTGCTTAACTGTCACTTAGAATTAAAAGCAGTGGAACAAAGGAGGGAAAATGCTTTCATGAGCTTCATCCGGTACATAAAATACACTGTTATGCTTCCTGTGCATCTCCATAGTCATACAATGTGTGAGGGGTTGAAATTACTTTTGAATACAATATGTTTTGAAACAATATGTTTTTCAGGTTAGGATGTATTTCAAAATATGCTCTAAAAATTCTATGAAAATGGGTTTATTTGGAAATAATAAAGCAGTTCAGTGAATCAGTCCATCTTGATGACATTGATGCTATCCAGCAATGAGTTTGATGCATTAAAATTCCTTTATCCAGGAAAATATACAAGTCCATGCATAAACATAAGCATTTCAGTACCAACTGGGTTAAGCAATGAGCTGCTAATTATGCATATTCCTGTGCACTGCAGACCAGCAATATTCCTTCCACTCGTGGAGGACTGGATCTAAGCAGCAGCACACTCATAATTTTCTGAAAAGAGGAAAACAAAAGAGTGAGCCACAGGTTACTTCAAATAAAAGCAATGAGTAAATGGTGGAGAAGTCCTAGGTTACTCTAGGATGAAACAGAGAAATGGGGACAGAATGACATAAGAAATTTTTTTTTTTTTGTGTGTTGGTTTGTTTTTTTTTTTTGTTCTTAGCTTTTGATGTTGCTTCTGTGATGGGAAAAGATTATCATGTAAAATACCCATAAATCCAGGTGGAGTTGGGAGGAAATAAGGAGGCTATGATCCAGTTCTCCAGATCATAGTATCATAGAATCATCTAGGTTGAAAAAGACCTTAAAGATCATCAAGTCCAAACATTTACTTTACCAAGTCCACCACTAAGCCATATCCCCAAGCACCACATCGATACAGCTTTTAAACACATCCAGGGAAGGTAACTCAACCACCTCCCTGGGCAGACTGTTCCAGTGCCTGACAACCCTTTCAGTGAAATGTCCAGTTTAAACCTCCCCTGGTGCAGCTTGAGGCCTTTCCCTCTTGTTCTGTCACTAGTTACTTGGGAGAAGATGCCAGCACCTAAGTCTCTACAGTGTCCTTTCAGGTAGCTGCAGAGAGCGACAAGATCTCCCCCCAGCCTCCTTTTCTTCAGACAAAATAGCCCCAGTTCCCCCAACTGCTCCTCACAGCACTTGTCCTCCAGGCCCTTCACCAGCTTAGTTGCTCTTCTCTGGACCCACTCCAGCACCTCAATGTCTGTCTTGTATTGAGCTGCCCAAAACTGAACATGGTACTCTAAGTGCAGCCTCACCAGTGCCGAGTACAGAGGGACAATCGCCTCCCTGGTCCTGCTTGCCATGCTATTTCTGATACAGACCAGGTTGCCACTGGCCTTTTGGACACCTGGGCACACTACTGGCTCATGTTCAGCCACTTGTTCATCAGTACCCCCAGATCCCTTTCTGACAGACAGCTTTCCAGACATCTTCCCCAAGCCTGTAAGACCAACACATTAAGATTTTTTTTCTTGAACAATATTCTACATTTAATTTGAGAATGAAAACACTCTAAATGCTGATAGTATTTTGCTTTTTTTTAGAAGTAAAACTTAATTTACTTTGTAAGAAAATGTAATGACAAAGAATTGATTCTTCGCATAAATCCTCTTGAATACATTTATTATTATGAAAATTTTACTTTTCATTAAATAAGGTAAATATACCATTTGTAAATACTTTTGCCTTGAGGTAATTATTTCTAGATTTTTGCAAAGTAAAAGCTAATTTCTGAAGTGGACTTTTGCACTTAAACATGCACAGCAAATACAGAGTCACACCAGATAAATTCAGAATAGCTTTCACAACAGTCTTTGGAAACTAGTCTTTAAATTCTTGAATAAAGAAAAAAGCCCAGTGTGACTAAAGCGCAAAATTGAGAGAGAAAAACATATACTATTAGAATAAATAACTCCTTGTGGACTCACATACACTGTAAAAAAATTACTTATTTTAATTCTGACAGCTATGTATCAGACATTCGGTTCCCTTGCTAGTAACTAATTTTGGTCTAAGTATGCCATTCATTATTCATACCATTGTAAGAGAAAACTGTCACGTCCAGTGCAAAGATGTTATGAAGTTTCTGACCTTAACTGTGCTCCAGCTTTGAAATAACTGCTGACTAGATTTAGCTTGATTCATTAGCAGCCTCAAAACACTCTATTCAGTGTTCCATCTACAAGCATGGCTGCTTGAACTTCACTGCTCATCTTCCCATTGAGAACAGAAGTCAGCTATGTTAAAGCAGAATAAAGTTTGAAGCCTTCACAGAAATACTAGAGCACTGGATAGAAAAGTAGACAAACTGCTGCATTTGCTAACTTATTTTTGTGTTCCCTGGGTTTGGTATTTTGAGGTGTGCGGGTGTTTTATTTTTAAAATTCTCACATTCTCAAGCAGAACAGGTCTGTATGGAAAGTCATAAAATTCACACTACTTACCCCATAGGCTAGAATGGCTTCCTTCACAAATAAATAATTAGGCAGATTTACAAAACGTACACTGTTTTCTCAAGTGAATGGAACGGCTCCAAGTGATTAAATACATAATTAGGTAGTTTTTCTAAAACGCTTATTATTTACCTGAGAGTCTCATTGCAGACTGTCTGGTAAATACTGTCTCCCTGCTAGCAGTTATTACCAAAAACGCCTCCATAATTTTCAGCCTTCCTCCAGCAGTGACATAAACAGAGGATATTACTTGGGGCAATGGATCATGAAAAACAAAATCTGACTATGCCAGCCAGCCTATTTAACTGACAAGCTGAGCTTCCTTTGTACCTGGAATTGCACTCTTTTGTGTTACTAATACAATAGGAAGCAAATAAAAGAACTTCTCAACCTTTTAGTACTTCAGTTTGTGCTTTACCTGGACAGAAATCTTGCTAAAATTGTACCCATGTGCCTTTATGTGTATGCATGGTTACTGAAGAGAGAAAAAAGCCCCAAACTCTCATTAATTGTTTTTGTATATGGTAAGGATAATGAAGGACAAGGATAATGTGTCAGTCACAAAACAAATAAGCAAGCCCCCAAGACCCACACTCCATTTGACACAGAATTTGACAGCTGTCTTGGAACAAGTTATCAGAAGGGACCAGCCTTAATCTGTAGCTCCTCCTGCTGCCTCTCTCTAGGGGACACACAGTCACAGCCATCAAGTGTGCAACAAGTGAATGTGAATATTCCTGCTCGTGATTCACTGGCTGGTGTTTAAGCTGGCTACGGAGAGATGGGAAAGAAAAAGGTCAGGCATTAAGACCTAGCTAGCTCACCTATGCAGCCAAGGGACAATATCAAATGCCATTTTCCTAGCGATCGCAGACAGTAAAACTGACCCTCAGAAGTGACCCCTTTACATTACTCCACCTCCAGAGTCAATCTTCCTTACATTTTTATCTACCCAGAGGCCTCACTGCTTTGTGGTCCTTTACAGAACAGATCAAGAGTGACTGGAATTTCAATTTAAAAAACAGAGGGCAGAAGGAGAAAGCAAGGTATGACAAGGTGAGGAAGAGGAAAAAAAAAAGATTAAAGAAAACAACAAAAGCAAGAGAAAAAGAGATGGAAAAGAATCAGAGGGTGAGCCAGTAATATTTAGGGATCAGCAAATAAGGCAACAAAGATGGGCAGACAACAAAGAGAATGGCAGTGAAGGACAGAATAGAAAACCTTTTGCTTCTCAGAAAGAAGAAAAAAAATAAATTGTGAAAAGAAATAATGTAGAATCAGGATAAGGTTATTCTTGGGGGAGAAAAAAAAAAGGAACAATGAGAGAGAGAACTCAGAACAACTCAGCAGGAGACTCTTACTGTGCATACACCTTTCACTGTATTTCTGAGTGAGATGGTTTATTTGTCTGGTTTTTAACACCTTCAGCTAAGCTATTTGTGTTTTGCACATATATAAAATGAATTCACAGTCCCAACCAAATATCTGAAACAGGAGTGAGAGTTTCTTCAGAATTCTAATTTAATGTTAATAGAATAAAATAAAATTCTGCTCTGGATATCTTGGCCATTTCAGTAAGTCTAACAGTAAATGCATTCTTGGAGCATTAGTAAGCGACTCATGCAGTGTGAGCCACGAAGCTGAAGGTGGAGTAGCTGAGGTGTGCACCAAATGGTGACAACTGCACACTTTGCCAGGTCATTGCTTTTATAGCAGGTGCCTCATTTTTTCTGAGGTTTAAAATGAAACATCTATGATGAAGGGGAATAGATAAGAGAAGAAAACAGGTACTGACAGGCAGATAGTGGGTGATTCTGGGAGCATACCAAAAGCTATTAGATGCTCTCTGTTTTAAATATAATTGTCCCCATAACATTCAGATCTCTGTTACAAATAAACAGATTATACAATGCAACTTGGTACTTCAGTCTAGGCCTGGGCACATAATGCTTAAAATTTAACATATTATGTAATTTTATGAATGTTGCTGTATTACATCTTATTTTTACTTTTGAAATTTATCTATAAGCATTTGCTGTAAGCAAAGTGTGCAAAGATATTGAGAGGCAATGCGTGAATACTGTTCAAATTTAAATTATTAGTGAAGGATGCATATAGCAAGTTTCACTTTCATCAGTATTTCATTAACGGAAAAGTCTTACAAGAGAACCTCCTTCACTCTCATTTTCAAGCCATTTAAACAATGTATAAACAAGACATAAGTTCCACTGTTATCTGCAACTATCTCTTCTGCCTTTTATCCCCTACCTCAGCTATGAATCAGACTTAATTGTGTACTAGGAAAGTTCCTTTCTAGAAGGTGTCCCTGATTCTGTCTAGCCATGCTATTTACCTAAACTCTGCAAATTGCAATGTTAATGTCCTTACAGATATTTAAAGGTCAAAATATAAAATATTGCAGCAAATATATGGATATTAAATTGTTCTGGCAGATCCTATTGACCTGTTACTTTCACTGAAATAATGAGGCTACGTTGTTTTGAAAATTGGAAAATGAAACATAAACATTGCTAAACTAGCCCAAATTTATCAGACATCAAAGTAAAAAAAGCTAACAGTAAGCATCTGAATAATTCCTTTACAAGACCTTATTAAAACTCACCATCTGCTTAAACACATATATTTTTTATCTTAAAGAAACTAAACCTCTATCCAAATAAGACTACTCTGTTACCGTATGGTGGCAAATCTGTACAAGCAATAGCTCAACAAGTGTAGTGCCTTCTTTCCCTGGTCTTCTCCTAACTGCCTGTGTTCAGTGCCATTGTTCCATCTACCCTTGCCATGCAATGGCAGTTTCAAACTATCCAGCAAAAATACCACTAAGAAATCTCAAGCAGGTAGATTACAATTGCAACATACAGGGGCCAATTCCTGAAATTGGCCTATGGCATCAGATTCTAAGAAAAAATATTGAAGTGTGAACCTTTAGTCAATGCCGAGACTGACACAGTGCAATGTGCAGATGTTCAGATTTCATAAACCTTTTACTTTTTAGCTAGTATGAAAGGATCTTGATAAAAATGGCATTTCATCAGTGCAAGGGACACCATGTTTTCCACCCTCACTTCTGATTTCCACAAAGTATTTCAGCTACAAAGAGGTGGTTTGATTTCTACACTTATAAGATCCTTTTCTGCATTCTTAGGCAAAGAAAGAAGGCTACCAACTGGCAGTAAGTGACATGATGAATTTTGTAATGTGAACTTGGATTCCCCATAGACCAGAATAACAACACTAAGTTACTGCATACAGACCTTTCACCTATCACCAATTTCACCCACCACTACATTGGACTGTATTTGACCCAGATACAGAACAGAAATCTCTTTTCTAAATCATACACCTTATCTCCTTTCCCCCCTATTTCTTGCTTTTCTCAAAATACATTTCTGGGGAGATATAATTTATTGAGATGCAGTTTGAACCACATTACTTTTTATAACCTTCACTTGCACCTACATTGTGCAATCATTTGACACATCTGCTATATCAAGAACAAATTTCATTTAAGGGTTTTAATAAGAACTTGCATCAATAAATTATAACAGATTGGTGATTAGTAGTATTATTTATATGCAATATTTTTGTACCGCTTATAATGCTGATGTCTGCTTCACAGGGATTAATTATTTTCATAATTTTGTCTAAGTAGTAATATAGAAAATGTCAAAAAGAAAATTAGATTTTCACTTTCCAGACACAGAAATTTAATTAAAGCCAACTCCTTGTTGAAGGGGAATGTCCTTAGCTGGCTCTGTGATGTGGCAGAAGCTCTACATGCTGCCATGTGGGAGACCAAGGCTCAGAAAGTGACTCGGGGAATATTAATCACCAAGCTTCAGTAACTAAACACATGCTGAATGTGCCACAGTTGGTCCCAGCAGGTTATCTATTGACTATATAAGGTAACGAACAGTAATGACTTCTTATAAAGGCTGCTGCTTGAAGAGCCCACCTCAGAGATGGTGCTATACTGAAAGAGACCCTCTGCTCAGATAAAAACTGATCTGTTAAGAAATCTCTAATTACTCAGGCATGAAAGGGCAGTTTCCCCTCATGCTGCTCTAAAAGTCTAAGATAAACACCTCAAGCACATTACAGCTGCAAAAATTAGCCATCTTCAATGGTCCGTTGGACACTCAGAGGGCAAAAACTCATGTTGTCTCCAGTCCGATAAACCATGAAACTATTGTAATTTAAGTTAAATTTCCAGCCTCGCCAAAAAGTAAGGGAAGTTGAATGCATTATTTTCTCAGTTTACCTACCCTCCCTCCCTCTTTAGATCTTTTTTTTTAACATTCCTTGAATAGCCACCAACATTTCTCCTTAAAGCACAACCTCTTGACTCTCTCTCAGTTCCTTCCTTTTGTGAATCCTCTTCCCCCTATTACCTCTATTTCCTTCCTTCCTTCCTCCCTCCCTCCATTATCCCCATCTTTCACTAAAAGTCTTCCTCATTAAAATTAACTGCCCACGGACTAGAATGGGAGCATCAAACAAGGCCATTCAGGAATTCTAAGCACCAATGAGGGACAACAGTATCTAGTCCTGGTTCTAAGTGACACTTCAGTCATGGATGAACACAAAAGTTTCTCATTCTGAAACAGATCCTTCTTTCTTTAAAAGATAATTTTTTTTTTTGAGAAGATAAGATTCAAGGAGATACAGTCAAAATCATTGTACTTGCCATAACAACATATATAAGATGAATTAGAAAATAGCTTTAATTAAAAACCTATTCAAGCAGATGAGTGTGAAGTTGAGGACTAACAAGACTGTATTCCTGGATTTTATTGTTCATGTAGGTGATGATTTTTCTCAATTGGATGGCATATTGAAAGTGACTTACCAACCATATACCCACAGCAAATGATTCTTATAAGATAAACCAATATGGGCAGAAGCACTTTCACTCATAACAAATACCTTTGATTTCCAAAGACAAAGTCACAGCTCTCACTGACTCCAGATGAGACAAAAATACACCTCCACTTCAGCTGAACATAGAAATGATGAAAGATGGATACACCCCCTCACACCACTTCTGCCACTGCTTCAGCATGTCTGTTTTACTTTGATACTGGACATCTTATTATACAGAACAAAAAGTCTGCTTTGAAAGTTGATTCCTAGTTGCTCTTAAAGCCAATTAATTTCTAAGCAAGACATTTTCATTATCTCTTGTCATTCATCATTATTTGTCAGAACAAGCCCATGTGTGCTGTAATTTCCATGCAATTTACAAATTAAATATATTGCGACAGAAGAACTAGTAAGAGATAAGGGAGAAAAACACTTATAGTATGATATATCCCATGCTGAATTTAATTATGGCAGCTCAGATTTTTGTAAGGACCACAGGTATGATTTCACTGTAGTTGTTTGCAGAGAAGAATCCAATGCCTGCCTCAAATACACCATGGGATCAAGCTCTGCTTGTTCTATAGATTTTGAGGCTGTTTAGATATAGAATTGGCAATCTGCTGCTAAGGAAACAGAGCAAAGACTTGAGGGAACAAACCTTGGATGTCGCTACTTGAACTTCAGTCAACATTGAAAATGGAAATGAAGAAGTTGTTGTGACTTTTAATCACATCATTTAAACCAGACTCCTGTGCTTGTGCTAGCAAAGGAACACCAAAAAACCACTTGATACACTGTTGGTTCATGTTTATTTTAAGCCCACAGAGAGAGAAGAATGCAGAAGACACAAACAGTTCTTTAGGAAACTGCTGCAAATCAACTAACACTTGAAATTAAAATCTGGTTTATCTATATGCTTTTTGTTCCCTCCTCTGTTAAAATCTGGTTGGAATAAACTTGTAATTACTTGAATGAAGTCAGGCTAGCTTCACCTCCTAGACCAGAGTAGCAAGCAGTCTAGCTGGATTCTCTGATAAGCTTCCAACAATTTTAAAAAATAATAGGGGAAGTGGAGGATCTTTTGTCAACAAAGCTCTCTCCTCCAGGGTGCTGCACAGATCTATGCCACTTGTTCAGTGCACATAGTCTTATGGAAAAAAAAAAAAAAAAATTACTGAGCATATTGACCAAGTGTTAGTAGAAAGTCAAAATAAGGGAAATTAGAGGAACCTAGTTTTAAAACACTTCAGGGGTGAAAAAGAAGCAATATGCTCAAGGGAGAAGCACTGTAATGAGACTGACTGCACCTAGGTTCCAACAGAAACTCAATCAGTGATCCCTTGTCTAACCTCTAACGTGACTTGTTGCCGCCTCTTCTTATCCCATGTTTTCCCTACTGAAATGATAAGCCCAAAGGAACAGACATTGCTTCTTACTAAGGAATACATTTAACTAACTCTTTTGAGTGTGCTCAAACTACCATAATGTGAATAATAAAATACCTGTAACAGTATGAAGAAAGGAGACAATCCCCAATGAACACTTATTTTGCCCATAATACACAGAAAAGGTATGGTCAGAATTAATGAGTAGGCCAAGCATCTGAATTCTTTTTATATAGGGAAACGATCTAAGGTTTATTGTTCATCAAACCAATACACTGTATAATCTGCTTTTCATGAAGAACTTTTTGGAATTGACAGGAAGAAAAGGGTTTCCTCCTCTATGATGCCCTTCACCACTGCAGTCCTTGCGTTCCCTCTGCAGAAAGAGTAACCACCTTCCCCTTGGGGATGATGAAAAGAAGCAGCTTAGTAGACATGCAACCACTCTTTAGACTAGATAGCAGGGTTCAGCCATGGAAAATTAATGATACAAAAAGTCTAGGAAGGAGGGGGAAAAAAAAAAAAAAAAATCAGTTATTGCCAAATGCTCTTCCAAAAGATGCTCATATATTCCTTTAAGAACATGAGTAGACAACATGTTTGAATATCTGCACTTTCCCTGTCATAGGCAATGCTGGAAAAAAACTAAAATGCAACTAGAACTGTCACCACAAATGTTCTGAAAACTGTAATTGCTTGTTTATTAAACTCCTCAGAGTGGGAAAAAAAACCCTCTTCTAAGATGTACAATACATAAAAAATAAAAAGCTTTACTCCAGCATCGTACATCTGCCGTACACCCAGATATTTCATACCAACAAGAAATTACAAAAAGTTTATAGCTGTCAAGAATTTAACACCCCCTAAATATTAAACATAAGAAGCACTTTGAGGAACTTCATAAAGCTGCAAATGTGTGTGGTTTCAATCCCTTGTATTTTATTTCTTTAATAATATGCTGCCATTTCCTTCATTTTCTGATTTCTTAAGTTACTGCAAATCTTTTTAAGCAGGGTTATTGGAGAAACCAGATTTCCAAAACTGTTGATGTCTCAAGACTTCACACCAGGTAAATCTTATTTCTTGTACCAACTGGTGCACTCTTCTATTTTAGGCCCCACTAAACTATACCTGCTTCCTCATCACATTCTTGAGAAGTCTCTGTTCATAGATCACTGGCCTTCACTTTTCACTTTCTCACCCCTCTCACACACAAGCCTTCCTAAATTTCATAGAGATTTTGCCTGTAGCAGAAAAGATTCAAACACACTATTTGGAGTAATTAAATCAAATACAGTTTTTCTCCTCCCTTTGACTTACAAACTTAGGCTACCTATTTGTTCTTGTCTTTTCTTTTTGGATACTGTGATTTTGAAAGATGATTCAGAGATTGGTCACTGCATTGACATCCTCCATAGGAATCAGAACATACTGTTATTATACAAATAGTATGTAATGGGGATAGGAAAAAAAAAACCACATACGCCTCCTTAATCATTCTCCAGAAGCTTTCTTTCAATGGAACATGGTTATTAAGGTAATTTATTGTACTTTAAAGGTTTAGTCCTTTTCATTAGCAGTTCCATAGAAAAACTTGTGGTAATTTTATTTATTTATTTATCTCTGTGGGAAGATCAGGTTACTTCCAGATACAATGGTGTTTTCCAGTCATTAGAACTGCATTTTTTATCCTTTAAAATATATTATGCATGTGATTACTTGCATGAAATAAATTGATGCAAAGACATTTTTGCAACGTGCCTACAGCACTGTAAAACCTTGCCTTCCCTTGGCCCCACCAACCTTTTTTTCTATGAAAAATTGGTGGAAGTTTATTTTTCCCTTGGGACCAAAACCTGTAATGTTATTTTAAAAATGAACCTCTTCATAGGAATTGTATATGTTTAAATGGAGTAATATATTGTATATTTGTATACAAATTTCTGATTTTAGGTAGTGCTATAAGATTATTGCCCTGCACAGGAACTAAATAACCATAAATGATATTTCATGCATATGCAAATCTATCCCTCTAAGCATCTTATTAATTATTTCAAAGATACTTGGAGGTCACCACTCATAGAAATTTCTATGCATGAAGCCTCATTAATACAAGACACCATACAGAGAGATGGGATAGATTTTTGTTTCCATTTAACAAGGGCAGAGAAAGAGTAATTTGCAACATTTTTTTTTTTAAATTTTAATGACCAAGGATATCCAGCCAGCTCCTCTCGGTAAGTCCTTGGTCTGAGATGATACAGTGGGTTTGAATCATGGTGTTGCTGCCACACTACTCAGAACAGCTAACCCTATCAATGCACCAGTTACTGTGCTCAGAGCTCTGGTCCTCAACTATGGCTATTCTCAGCTGGAGTATTGCTGCCTGACACTAGATTAGCAGCTAAGCACTAAGGAATTAACATTCTTCTTCCAAAAATCACAGCAATGACAGACTTTGTGTCGGAACAAAGTGAAGCTATGGCATTATCAAG
Source organism: Todiramphus chloris collaris (assembly GCA_025345505.1). Taxonomy (NCBI): domain Eukaryota; kingdom Metazoa; phylum Chordata; class Aves; order Coraciiformes; family Alcedinidae; genus Todiramphus; species Todiramphus chloris. Next base: position 4,363,216 of record JANVCC010000020.1, read on the forward strand.
GTGATATGTCATAGCTCATCAGCTGACATGATAGTCTTCATATTATCTCCTGCTTAATTAGGCCACATAACAGAAAGCAAAGCAAAGCAAGGGTATAACCACACAAAATACCTGAATGCAATGATAAAATGCATCTTCTGATATATCTGTATCAGGAAACAAGAAATTGAACCTACTTGAGAATCACTATTTATTTGAAATCCCTAGATCCTTTCCAGCTCAAGTTATCATACACATCTGATAATACTGATCTCATCTGTCACAGTGACCCTTTGCTGTAGCAGCTGCTGTTTATTTTTATTCTATTGTGTGTGGGGGGCTTTCACCTCTAGATTGATCCAATAAAAGATATAAAAAACTTGCTATGTTGGTACATTCCCTTGATAAAAATTGGGAACAGTGAGTCAAATGTTAATGGAAACTGCAGGCTATGTTCATTATGTTCTATTTTTGAAAAACACTAGAATGAAGAGAACTAATTGGAAGTGCAAACAATTTAAATAGGCTTAATTACAAAACCAACCCCTTCTGTACAGTTCTAGGGCATTGTGTGTGCACATGCCTTGGAGAAATGGGCTAGTTTTTCTGTAAATCTATTCTTAAATGAAAATGGAAAAGTGAAATAATTTTTAAATAGTCTGAACTTACAAGATTAGTATTTTCTGTTCAAGACACCATAAATACTAGTTCAGCATTAGTCTGTCATGTTTAAAAATACATGTATCAGCACCAACTGCTTTGGTGTGTCTGTGAAACCTGGTCACCTACTATAACATAAATCTCACTACATTAAATACAACTTTGTTTTGTATTCCTTTTAGAAACAGGCTCCAATCAACATCTGAACTTTCAGTAATGCTTGGATCTACTATTTTTTTGCTTTGAGTCATGCTCTGTTAGAGAAAACATATTAAACCAACATTGCCACAGTAAGAAAGAAAAGTCTTTTCTTGGCATATCCCATGGTATCTTTCCTGTCAAAGGCAATACATTTTAGCTTTCACTGAGGTAATTAGAGAAAGTTGTGTCAAACAGTGCTTTATCAGCCTCACATGAGAATACAAACTGTAAAGTGAAGTTCCAGAAATTAAGATGGTGAACTGTAGATTTCAAAAATGCAATCTTACACTATTCAGTAGGAGTGCTATGATAAGTGGAAAAGAAAATCACATGATACTGTTCTGAATGTTTCTTAATTGAGTTAATTGCTGATGAAAACTACTGGATTTATAGCTATGAAGGAGGCTTAAATCCTTTGTAGCAGAACAGTAAGGGAGGAGTTGGCAACTCAGGCATTCCTCTTCTTCACAGGTGTAATGCAACTCAGCCTCAAAACTTTCTCAAAGATCAAAAAATAGTCATCAGTTCTTAACTCAAAAATAACCTAATTCTAGAAACAAGCAAGTTCTTGAGTACCAGAAAGTCATGTTTGGGTAGCTGCAGAAATGGATCAGTGAAGTTACAACAGCGCTGACTAGATTCTTCATCCTGCAAAGCACTCTGAAAGATCACATGTACAAATATTTTTACTGATACAGAACTAATACCACAACGAAGAGAACTGATGCATGTAGCAACCAATATCATGTTTAAAACCACTGAATACTCAGATTGTGACTGAGAACATCTCCAGAACAAAACATGCTGACATAGTATAATGTCGGTACTTCTTAGAGATAACCAGGCTGCCTCTGTATAAGCAGCTATGCCTAGACAGCACGGCACAACACTGTGCAGAGATACTAGCACAGGTCCTGCAGTGGTATTTGTCTAGGCAGTCCTCATCAGCCTACCAGAAGTATTAGAGAGGCCACCCTACATGCTATACTTCCTTCCCTTCAGCATCACAATTCAGCTCTAGCTCAAGAAACTCCGTACTGCACCACACACTGCACAATGCTGGACTGCAGAATGCCTAAATTGTGCACTCCACTAGCACAGAGCAGCATCTCCTCAGAAATTTTTCCAAGAAATGTTCTTACTAACTGGAGACCAGAGAGAAAATGTATTGCAATTGTGTTGTTATTATTGTTAATACTACTATTAGTATTGCTTTAATGTATAGTTTTTGAAAACAACTCTCTGATTTGGGGAGTTCTGAAATGTTTAAGATTGGCAATATTTTAGTATTTCCATATTTAGTTATTTTAGTGCTAAAAGTATAACACAGCTGAGGCTAGATTGGCAGCAATAGCTGCTTTTCTATTCCCAGAGCTGAACCCTATCTCGCTTCAACAGTAGAAATAGAGTCACCCTTTGTGCATCCTTTATCATAACCCTTTCTTAGGCCAAGTCTATGACTCCCCCACCTCTCAAAGACTGGAATCACATCCCTGAGCATTTCAACTGTCTTCATGCATTTTCTCTTCATTCCATCCCTCCTCTGATTCTACCACTCAATTCCCATAGTGTTCAATACATGGAAAAGAGAAAGACTGGCTCGCTACTGTCAGATAAAACTTCTGAACTGAACAACTAGATTTGCAAGATATATGGAAAAATCCTAGTACAAGTCTTGTGCAGCATGACTAGCAATTGGTTTACAGACAGAGGAGGTGGAAGGGCTATTAGTTTAAGATAATAACCTGAACTGGTGGAAGCTCTGTGACACTAACCATGGCTGCAAGGAGGCCCACAGAGAGAAGAAAGATGAGTTGCCTTTTGCACCACTGGGATAACTGATTAACCTAAGGAGCTAACAGCAGAACAGGGGAAAGAACTGATAAACAAGCAGAAAAAAGAATGGATTCAACTCAAGTAGCTGATTAATTTGCGTGGGAGCAGAAAATGGATTAACTTTTGGAGAAGCAAGGAAGGAGGCTGAGAGTATAGTCTGACCACACACTACTAGAGTAATTTCAAGGTAGGAGCACTGGGTATAAAGTTCCTGTTAGATTTCTCATGACAAGCATTCTACTCAACATAAAAAAATGTTTTGTGCAGTATGACATCAGTGTGTAAATGCAGTAGCAGAATAAATTGTTGGGGGAAAGTAAAGTGAGACCTGGTGAGACATAATAAACAGCAATTCTAGTGAAATATGAGCTGATAACCATTGCTAGGTTGCTCCTGAAGCAATTATAAAGACTTTTAAATGATTCTTTCAATATCCTTAAGTAAATTAAGTAAATTTAAGTAAATGTCATCCTTCTAAGAAATTTTGTAAATTTTTTTCCCATCTAGTGATTCGAAACATATTTGTCATCCATTCAGGTAAACAGGCAAACCCACCCTCTATGCAGCTTCTGGTATGATGGAAAATTATTCTCACATCACTATACAGCACTTGTGACAAACATATATGCACATATGCAAATTTTGCAACAGGAAAACCAAATTCTAACATATTTCTTCACAGGAAAATAATTGGGGATTTTGCAATGCGTGTTCCAGGGTAATTGAATCAATTCTCAAAACACATCTCCAAATGCAATGTAAGCCTTTGTTTAGTTAAGTCAAACTTTGTTTCCTACTCAGGTAAAACAGAAAAGCTACCATCTTCTCAGGGTGCTCTACATTTCATCCAATGAGTAGCAAAAACTTAGTCAATAAGAAGGCTAAGCAGTCCAAGAAAGTTAACAATTTACTTTGTTTGAAAGCAGAAATTTAGTCAAGGTATTTTTTTTTTTTTTAACCAAAGTGTAATGTTATCATCTGCTAGCACTTCATCATTATAAAATATTTATGTGAAGAAAGTACACATCTGCTTTTAAAAGAAATGCCCTTTGAAATCCAGTTAATTGCCCAGTTTTCACGCCCAACAAGAACCCTTCAATATTGAAATATTTTCTCCATTACATGAAACAATTGCTATGAACACAGTATAATTTCACAGATACACTCAAAATTAATAGGTGATAAAAAAAAATTTTGCCCTGACATCAAAATCACACGACTTAAAAATAATTAAAAAAAAATACCTAAACCATACCTACGCAAGGGAGGGAATAGCCAAGCTCCGGGTCATGGATGAACTGACGGTCATTCAGCATGGTCACACAGTACAAATGGAAACAGTCTAGGCAAATGACATGGCGATGTATGCACTGGAACACAAGCACAGGACTCCTGTTAAAAACAAAACAGTGAAAATGATGAACAGGGACTGGACCAAATGATTCCCACAAAATGTTTGTTTTAAAATTCTAACCTTATAATAATTTTTCATTAGTAGTACACAATATTACTATCTACATAAAACTGGAATTTAGCCTGGCATATTGCAGCACTTTTTAAAAGTGATGGTTTCTAACATGAATCAGGTGCAAGAAAAAAGAAAATAACTTTTTACTAGAAGTTGAAGCTTTACTGAAAATGGGAACCTAAAGCAAGGAAAGTGCTTTAGTAACAGAAATTCTTTGTATGAGGTAAGGTAAGCTCACATACGGTAAAACATCAAATGGTGGTAGATAGGGTTAAATAAAACTGTGACCAGCTAGGAAAGCTAAATAGGACTTTGAAAAGATCACCATGTGCCTTCAGCATCTCAAGCAGCCACTGGAACACTGTACAGAGGGCATTCCCTTGTTAATAATGAACAAAATAATTCAGCTTCTGGTCAGAGGTATGGAATTCAATTTGGGAATGAGACGCCTAAATTTCAGTGTGATATACAAATATCTACCCGGATGTTAGGTGAGATATCCCCACTACAGTCAATACACTCGAGGTGATCAGCTTCCAGGTATCTGCATTAGGGTGAGATGAATTGCCCACTTGGCTCCATTGTCTGTGTGGATTAAATCTCCACGGCACCATCACAGGAGCTCAGACACCCGCCACACATGCAGACACCTACAAGGAGTAATATAAGAAATATTACATACACATGAAATGTGTCTTCAGTGCAGGACCACAGTGATAAACCTAATGGATTTCCTCTAATGTAAGTTATCTTCTGCTAACTTCTGATGGACATACCGTAACTGTCAATTCCAAAATAATGACTATGACATCTCTGATAAAGGTATGTGCTCTGTAAGTGTTATACAATACCGCTTGCTTATCTCTCCTCCTTGGGAACTATTACCAATCCCAAGTATCAAAATTGTAAAAATAGAGAGCTGCATTAAACTCAAAAAGAACAGTGAGATTCCCATTCAAATGCTGAACTACTTTACTCCTTTTATTTGTCCGTGGGAAAATACAGGTAGAAATTGTTAATATTTTTGGGTTTTTTTTTTTTTTTAATAGGAAGAAAGAGAATTATTTTTCAAAACAAAAGTAAGAATTCTCATATATTCACTGTACTTCAGGTGACAGGTATTAAAATAGAACACCAAATACAGCAGGACATGCGATAAAATCATCAGTGTTAGCAATACTGCTGTAGCTTCTCTGAATGCTGCTAGACAATGCATTGAGAACCTCCTGAAACACTCAATCACCAAGACCTCAATGTGGGAATACAACTGTAAAATGTAACCAATGATAAATTCAAATACTGTACATAAGCATTTAATCTTCCATGAAAATGTGCTTTAGAGTTGCATATACTATAGAATTCATGGCAGCGTGTTGGTATCTCCAAAAATATAATCTCTATGTTTTAAGGATTTGGTTGAATAAAGCAGCTTAAAAACTGAATTAAACAAAACCTCCCCATTACTAATCCTTATTAGTTGCCCCCTTGCTGTTCGAATGTAACAAATAATAATTTTAAAAAGACAGCTGTAAGGCAAAATGAGAAGCTGATATGTATCATTTTAGCTCTGGATAGTCCCAAAATAATTATAGAGAGCTGAAGAAACAGTTATCTTGTCTCTATGGTGCAAAAGTTCCCATGGCTCACCAGTCAAATATAATCTTAAGAAAAACACCCTAAAGATTTCCTCCTGAAATGCAGACATAATCAATTTCGCCTATGGCTTTAATGGATCTTTCTCTTTTAGGGTTAATTGCTCATTTTTATAGCTGCAGTATCTGAGTGCTTTTTTATTTTCATGGGAAGCTCCCTGGATCTAAACTCATAGTTCTCTGACCTTCATTTCAAAGACAAAATAGATCTTGTTTTTGATGAGAGATCCACAAGACAAAGACATCATAAGTTGGCTATCTTAAAAAAACAAGGGCAGAAATGAAAATGGCATTATTAACACTGCCACCTAAACTTGTATAAAACAAAGACAAGCCCTTCATTATGCAAATGAACTACTACTATCAATTACTAATGTAAATTATTTTGCAATAATCAATTTTACTTCTTAATATATTATGACTGTTTGAAATTAAACTTTTTTTTTTTCCCAGAAGGGGCACAGACATATACATACACATTTAAGCTGCATCTATAGGAACAATATTAATGCTAAAATGCGCTCTCTTTTAAAACCATCAATCTCACAAGTAATGCATAAAAATAAATCTGGGTTCTGACTGCATCACAAAACACAAGCTTAGCTTTCACAGCTATTACACTGTCCAATAATTTTGCAGCCCACAGTATCTGTGTCATAAGGCTTTGAGAAACTCAATCTCTGTGCAATGCAGATTTATCCAAAATCATTTGGCATTGGAACAGTCACTACCTTCCAATACTTGCAGATTTTGTATCAAAAGAACGCACTGCTAGTTCAAAAGAGTTATAAAAGTTTGGTTTTTTTCCTGAGATCTGTAAAGACGAAGATGTAGAGATTATGTTCATAATGCTCAGGTGAAGCTAATAAATACACATTTAGAATAATGCCAAGAGTTATTAATAGAAGCCTTGCTTGAATCAAACACAATTTATTTTAGAAAGGAGCATTATGAAAGTAAAAAAATTTGCCATATAGTGTAACAAGGGCCCTTCCTCAATCTAACATAGCAGTCTAGTAATGTAATTCTGATGTATATTTCAGAAGGTATTTCATAGGTTCCATTTACATAATGTGTTTGGCCGAAAGAGAGGCTTCATGAGAATAATATATAAGAAAAATGTTTCTCATGCAAGGGATAAATTGGTCCTTTTTGTTCACCAATTAGGAAAGTAACCACTTTTAAAAATTGAAAATCCAACATTACAATGCATCACAGAAAATTTCCATAATAAGTCACTCACTTGTGTGCTCTGATTCCTTTTCATTAGAATTTTATCAGCATGCATTTACTTAAATGAAAAAGAAAAGAGAACCTAAATGTTTCTGCTTCACGTTATTACTGTTGGATAGCTGTGTGGCACAACAACAGCACAGTTGGAAGCACTATAAGGTCTGTACACTCTTTCCTTCCTCTCCTAACTGAGAAGCAGAAAGGCACAGATAATTTTCAAATAGACTACAACAGTATACTGCCAAAATAAAGATATGAGGACTTGATCTTGTTTAGATAAGAAGCCCACTGGGAAATAAATTGTTCCAGTATATCCCCAAATCGTATGATGGTTATTAATATACTGAGAGTGACTCCAATGTATGTGAGGCGCTACTCAGCGTAATGAAATATTTGCAGATGTAACAGTGGAGTAAGTGACATACCTTCAATGCCTACTGAAGAAAAATGTGGGGCACCTTCTCCCTTGCTTGGTGTTTATCCTTCATATTTTGAAAAAAGCTTGACTGAGTAAAGGTTAAACAGCACATCACATACATCAGTCCATTATTTTTTAGAAAATGTGAGTAGCCACAGTCTGGAGCACTTCAGAGCAAGGAATATATCTAAGCCTGTAGAAATCTGTGAAAAACATGTTGGACAAATCTGTGAAACCCCCTCGAGGTCTTTTCTAGGTGACAGTTGGATTTTTCTCACCTCAATCTCAAAATCTTAACCAAATAATATTAAAAAAACCTTAGCAGATGTCTGTAAGACTGTCTTGCTGGGATTACAGTCAGTGAAGCAAAAATAGCCATTTGGGATTCAATTCTGTGCAGTAAATAAATCTGAATGCACACAGCTATATCACAGCCTTTAACCCCACCTATGAGCGCTATATTTATCATAACATACTTGTGCATTTCTAGTATATTTTTCCATGTTGGCAGTCTTCCTGTACTACAGAATGCTTTCTGTGTAAGTACCATGAAATAATTTCATTTATGAATGGATCCCTATGCCATTCCAAAATGAATCTTTGTTAACTTACAGGTCAGATCAATAAACACCATTCAAGAAAAGATGAATCACTGAATAAAATGTGTTAAAAAAAAAATTATGGAAAATATAAATTTTGATGACACAGATACTACAGGCATTTTCCTACTACATAAACAATTAAAGTAATCAAACAGAAATATTCTCATTGAGAAGCATTCCATCAGTTTTGCCTCTACCCTTGCAGCAGAACAAAATGACAATGCCTAAATAAGCCAAATTATTCATCCATCACATGGCTTCTTCATAGAACTGTATGTAGAATGAGTACAGTCTTCTAATTCATACAAAGCTGCTGCCACATCTGGTTTTCCTGTCTACTGCATACAAACCACAGTCTGATTCAAAACTATTGAAAGAATTGCCTGTGTATGATGCTTTAAGTGTGTGGTTTTCTAACCATGAAAATGCTTCCAAGTATTTCCAGTTAGAGTAGATGAATAAATTCCATTAGAAAGATGCTACTATTTATATAAAATATAAATATAGAATATACAGAAAAATGACCACAGTGATTTCCATTTTAGAACTGCATCAGTTTGGCTGAAAATATGAAAGTATAGTTGCAAATCCTTCCTTTTAATGAGCTATATTCTATTATAGATAAATAGAAACAGGGACCTAGCAATTGCAGACAACTTGTAAGTAACAATGCAAGACTCGAGATACTTAGACAAAGGTAGGCATTTGAAAGGAGTATCAAGACTATACAAGGGAAAAGAAACAATGATAAAGTACTAAGAAAGAAATCTCACTCGTATGACTTTGCAGTCAAGAACACATCTTTCACAGAGTTTTAGGAACACACAAAAAGTACAACCCTGCTTTTCCCTTCCTAAGGGATGAAAATAAATCTTTACATAGACTGTGACAAGTTAAAAACCCAGTGTATATAAATACAGTATTGTCAGAACGCTGACATATTAAATCCACTAAAAGAACAAAACACTTCTCGTTCTGTGTCTTTGATCACTTGCCACGCAAAGCATCAAAGGTCATAAAGTGAAGGTTATGAACAGCATGAGATATCACTGTACGAGCTTAAATTTTCCGTCTGTGTTTCTGTATAAAAATGTATTCTGACCCACAGCTGTTAACTTAAAGGGGCACTGGCCAGTGAAACTGACCTACTTTCCCCTCTATTATGTTATATGTTTTCCTTTAAAATGTGCTTTCATGTCTCTTATTTCTATTGGAAAGCAGAGCCAAGAGACCACAACCTGTGAACAGCCTGACAGTAATAAACTAGAATATAAGAGGGAAGAACAGGCGCACTTAAAATTAATGCACATTATGGCAAGTGCTCCTTTTAGAAGTGTTAACTCTGTTGTTGAGGGTTTTTTTCTTGCTGTAGAAAGTGATAGACATGATTGCCTGGTGATCACTGCAGCAGGCAATAGCATCTGTCTCCCAAGGACACAGGCAAGGGAATTCTGTTACATGTGCTGGTATATTCATATTAGTACCAGGCATTAAATATGTGCTGTGGCTGCTAGCTCGTATATGCCTTGTCAGAGATCCGTGTTCAGACACAATAGCCCCCCTTGGCACTAACAACTGAATCTTAAAATACCAAGAAATGGACAGTGATTAGGATAGAGAAGAAACTTTTCCTGTAATCTATCTGACCAGCTGTCTACAGCACTCCTCTGCACAGCAAATAATGGATAAATCAGTCATATTTTGAAAGATCAGTAGAAGTTTCTCATTTTCCTTCATTTATGCCTTTAAAAATCTCATTACTGCTCCACTGGAGAGAAAAGAAAGAGACCTCAGTAATGGAAGCAAAAGATGACAAACATGAAGAAAGGAAGAAGCTTCATAAACTGCTCTAATCCAAGCCCTGATGAGCTCAAGGACTGCCCTGGCATCAGGCTCACCATGATTTTTTTACACATGTATGCAACTGCGCTCAGTCACACATCAAAAGTAAGACCATAATCAATCATAAACTCTTTTTGGCTTCTTGTGGAGGCTGAAATCCCCAGAAAGACACTGGAGTGAAAGAATATTGGATATCATCTTAAGGGACACTGTCCCATTATCTGCTTCATTCCCTGGAACTCTAGGAAGGACTAGGACTGTTGGAGACAACATGTTTCCACTGTGTACATTTCAGTTATTCCTCTCCAGTTAACTTTGACAATACAACCTGGTGCATGAACTTTAAGACTATGTCTTTTAACATGCACAGAAGAAAAGAAGACAACTGGTAAACAAGGTCAGGTAGTGAAGGGGGAAGGGGAAGAAAGTAAGAAGAAGCAGGAGGTAGAAGTGATAAATTAAGTGCATTTGCTCTTTGAGAATTATCTTTCACCACCTTAACATTATGTTTTATGCTTTTTTCTCATCTTCCAAATATGAATATTCATTTTATATGTTCATCCAAACAATAACTTGAGGTTGCTTCCCTTTAAATGAGCCTTCAGTCTCAATCAAAGATATGATTATCTTATGAACAAAACCACCCTCAAGGTATTGTTAAAATAAATACGTTTCTTTACAGAAAACCACTTTTTTCAACTCCTTAGTATCATTTTAATTTACAGATATTTTACCCTTTCATCCTCAAGGCAAATACCTTAGCATATACATCAAGGTATGGTTATCTGAGAACCTCTTCTACATCAGCACTTTCACTCAAAGGAAAAAAGAATGAGCCTTGGGCTAGCAAATCTCACTGAATTCATTCTAACTTGGTAGATTGCAGGTGTACAAAGCAGTTAATTTACCTTAGTAGTTTGAAGAAAATAGCTTGCAATGTCCATCACAAAACTGTACTAGCAGTGAGAATGGCTTATTTATGTCATTATTCTATATTGCTTAAAACCACTCTCATGAGACTGGAGGAAAGCCAATGTCACTCCAGTCTTCAGAAAGGGCAGGAAAGAGATTCCAGCAAACTATAGACCAGTCAGTCTTACCTCCATCCCTGGAAAGATAATGGAGAGGCTCATTCTGGAGGTTATCTCTAGGCACATGGAAGATGAGAAGGCTATCAGGAGTAGTCAACATGGATTTACCAAGAGGAAGTCATGCTTGACTAATCTAATAGCCTTCTATGATATTGTAACTGGATGGCTAGATGCAGGGAGACCAGTGGATATAGTCTATCTTGACCTTAGCAAGGCTTTTGACACAGTATTCCATAACATCCTTGTGGAGAAGCTTGGGAAGTATGGGATAGAAGAGCAGGTAGTAAGATGGATTAGTAACTGGTTGGACAATAGAGTCCAGAGAGTGGTGGTCAATGGTGCCAGATCCAGCTGGAGAGCTGTAACCAGTGGAGTCCCCCAGGGATCAGTGCTGGGTCCGGTCCTGTTCAACATCTTTATCAATGACATTGATGACAGGACAGAGTGTCTGCTCAGCAAGTTTGCTGATGACACAAAAGTGGGAGGATCGGCAGATACACCTAAAAGCTCTGCAGCCATCCAGAGAGACTTGGATAGGTTGGAGAACTGGGCAGGGCAGAACCAAATGAGGTTTAACAAGGATAAGTGTAGAGTCCTGCATCTAGGTAAGAATAATAAATTACACCAGTACAGATGGAGGTGATCTGCTGGAGAGCAGTCTTGTGGAGAAAGACTTGGGAGTCCTGGTGGACAACAAGTTCTCCATGGAGCAGCAATGTGCCCTTGTGGCCAAGAAGGCCAATGGTATCCTGGGGTGTATCAAGAGGAGCGCGTCCAGCAGATCAAGGGAGGTTCTCCTCTCCCTCTACTCTGCACTGGTGAGACCTCACCTGGAGTATTGTGTCCAGTTCTGGGCTCCCCACTTCAAGAGAGACAGGGATTTGCTTGAGAGAGTCCAACGGAGGGCTACAAGGATGATTAAGGGACTGGAGCACATGCCTTGTGAGGAGAGGCTGAGACACCTGGGGCTCTTTAGTCTGGAAAAGAGAAGACTGAGAGGGGATTTCATAAATGCTTATAAATATATGAGGGCTAAGTGTCAAGAGGAAAGGGACAGCCTCTTCTCACTCGTGCCTTGTGATAGGACTAGGGAGAATGGATATAAGCTGGAGCACAAGAGGTTCCACCTTAACATGAGGAGGAACTTCTTTACAGTAAGGGTCACAGAGGACTGGAACAGGCTGCCCAGAGAGGTTGTGCAGTCTCCTTCTCTGGAGATTTTCAAAACTTGCCTGGATGCGTTCCTGAGTGACCTGTGTTAGGGTAGCTTAGGTTGTAGGGTAGATTAGGTTGTAGGTTAGATTATATGATCCTGCCCTGGCAGGGGGGTTGAACTTGAAGATCTCCAAGGTCCCTTTCAACCCCTAACACTCTGTGATTCTGTGAAGATAGTCACATTGTAAATTTTTTTTCTGGTCTCATTATGGCCCTTGTCACAAGAGTAAGTGTGGAATTTAAGTGTCCAACATGCATACAGCTCTCTTCTCCTTTTTCCCCTATATGTCAACTTCCATTACAGAGAAGAAAGAGTAAATGGCATCAACTTTCCAACCAGAAAGAAAACAATCCACAAATTAAATAGTAAAAACCAAACATAATATTTCAAACTTTGGGAAGTATCAATTCAGAATTTGTAATTTGTCCCATTAAAAAAGTTCATAGAAAATTCTAAAGATTTACACATATTAAACTCAACTCAAAAAAAGGATTCTGGATATTCAAATAACTGTGTGCGCCTCTTCTGTTTAGTATCAGCATATACATTCATTAGCTTTGTATGGCCTACTTGGAAGCTGACTGGTCCTCTTTATACTTGTTCCTTCAAGGAATTATGGTATATTTTATGACTCAGGTAATCTACTGCTCTTTTTACAGGAGTATGCAGGGAAAAATCTTCTCTTATTTGTTCCCCTGACCTACTAATCTCTGTAACACTCAAGAAGACTGACATTTATCCAAATCTAGCTTTGCATTTTTCTAGGGCCATTCAGTTCCAGATCTTGATACCCAAATGATGCACAGAGAACAGTGAAAGAACAAAAAAAAACAAACCCCAAAGATATTGTGAGATTTATCCCTCTTCTAAATTTAATGAATGTTATAGGAATAGGAGCAAGGGTACTGACAATATCATTTTAGAATATCATCTCTCTGTGACGCTAACATGGACTGACTTCTCATTGCAAGAAAAAAACATAGTGGGGCCTGTTCTGTCCTTCGAGCATATCAGGTTTTTAGTTAAAGGAATAGTAATACACTATTCATATAAATATCACAGAACTTATATGAAGACTTACTGGGAGAAGTGTGCATGAAAGAGCATATATCTTGGGAACCTTAATTAATATTTCATTTTTGCCCATCTTTCTCTTGTTTTGATGAAATGGTTTACTTTCCACCTCACACTTAGCTAGTTAAATGAACTGACAAGTGGTGAGGGAAAGGCATATGGATTTTTGATCTTAGCCCCCTGTCCTCATTGAGCGTTTGCTCAAAGAGAAGGATGCAGCAAGCAAGCTCTGTGACTTTCTTGGAAGGGATATAACAACCATAATTGTTCCCAGTAATGAATAGCTTTGACTTCTCATATTTACCTACAGCTTTCCCAGAACAGAGATCATTCCCAGAGACTATTCACATTCAATATTTTGTTATACTCTCTCTGACAGAGGAAGTAACGCAGCCTTGAGAGAGAAGACGGGTTATAACTAGAAACTTGATACATATCCCAGTAATTTCTGGGAATAACTAAGACAAATAAATTCTGAAATATTAACAGGCATTTACTAAGTTAAGTTTTCCTCTGCCTTCAAATTTCCTTTTGACAACTCCTCAACACACCATACTTACTGCACATATTAAGCTAGGGTCTGCACTACAGTCTAGCTAACAGGAAAAAAAAAGGAGTAAAAAGAACAGGGAAACAGAATAGAAAACAAGCAAGACAAAACATAACATAATAAATCAAACTCATTTAACATGTGAAGTAATATCCAGGAGATGTCTTGCAATCATCATTACTTAACTTCATGGTCCGCCTATATTTATTCACTGGCTGATCAAACCATAAACTATATACAGAAATCTTTCATTAGAAATGATGGATTTCTTCCCTTACAATGGTAAAGAGAGTAGATTTGTATAGGGGTTCTAAGAGCTCACTTAGCTCTAAGAATCTGCACACCACTAAAATGTGTCCAAGAAATATATTTGCACTCTGGGACAAAATCTTTCCTACTTCTTTTGCTCAGGGAACAAAGACAGATATGTTATTTCTGAAAACATATTGACAAAACAAATGAACAAGTGAGTATCACTTAATTCAAAATGTAGGACAAAATAACAAACGTTTCCCAAAAGAAACATTTCTGAAGCTCCTGCATTTTTCCTGTTTCAAATTATAGAACAGTGCCTGAAATAAATAGCAACCTCACCTTATTTAAAATGGTATTTAACAATGATCACTGCCAATTAGATCACTCATCAATCCCTATCTTCTACTTTTAGGTGAAACATTCAAACTATTGTAGTTTTTGTACTATTGTACTGTTCTCCAAGCTATATTTTTTACCCTTAAAGTTCCCTTTGAAGTTTTCAAGTTTCACTTAAAGTTTTTACAGCCCTAAAGTTTTTTTTTTTCTTAAATTCGTGTTTAAGAGACAGGACATGTAGCTACTTTCTATCAAAAAAATCCCCAGGACACAGGGGAACAGCATGATTGGATTTTGTTGTTAGTGTTTTTGTTTTTTGTTTTTTTTTTTTTTTTAATTTTTTTTTTATTTAGATGCTATGTAGAAATAACCTTTGGGATTAAGATTATACATGGTAAAAAACCCCCATTTTTTTAGATGTTAGTAATCAAGAAAAAAGTATGTTATCTTTCTGTAGTCTGTAGATTTGTCAGATAAAATACGGGAAAAAATGTAACACAAAAAACCACATTGCCTGCCTCAAATCTCTGCATTACCTTCAGATACAAACCCCTTAGAGATGCTAAGGAAAAAAGACCTTTTTAAATTAAGGAGTCTCACTTTATTTTGTTTCAGAAAAGTCTAAAAGTCCACATGGCATAAGGCTCCATTCACAAAATGGAGCAAGGACTTCTATGGGATATTAACTTCCATAACCTAAGTTGCAACTCATAACAGCCCATGTAAAACATGGTTTAGTTACATTATTATCAAGTTTACATGTAGGAATGGAAGTGTCAATGGATGTTTTAAAATAATTCTAATTCATCTGTTTTCTAGGATGTAGATGATTTCCCCACAGAATTCTACTCATGAAGACAGAAACTTTTCTGCTAATAACGAAGAGAGCCTTGAAATTCAGTGATGAAAAATGAAGCACAAACAGAAAATGCAGCTGTGCATATGATGTAAACAAGCAGGGCTAGTAGGAGCACAAACTTGCCCGAAGTCATACACCCTGGTCTCAAAGTCATTTCCTGTCTTCATGTCATGTGCTTTCATCAAGTGCTGTATTGTACTCAGCCCCACTCATCTCTATACAAATGGATACAGCCTACACCTTGATTAACACAAAAGCAATGACTGAATCTGGTAGGACTCTTCGTGTTCCTTCTCTGAAGATACTACAGAAATGTGTTTGGTTTTACTCTGCAATGGAGCAACTAATATCACAGCAACAAAAAACTGCACAGAATGCTGTCAAGGAAATTATTAAAACAACTAACATAAAAGTTAGGACTTGCCAGTTCTTTTCTAGGTCAGATTCTGTTTTCATTATAATCAATAACTAAAATGTTATTGAATTCAGATGACCAAATTTTGGCCTTACACTTTTTTGAGTAACTACAAAGACATAATTTAATGTGAAAAATAATATCATCTTAAAGTGACAGGGGCAGACCAGGTGTTTTAATCACACCTAAAAAATGTAATTGCACAGCAGCTGCTTACAGAAAACATGTTTGCACCTCTACATCTGCTTGATTTCACCTAGAAAACATTCTGCTTTAGCATTCATTGGACATCTTTGTATTTTTAAGCAGAGGAAGACAGAAAGTTCAGTTCTAAAATAAAATTAACTGATGAAAGTTTTACTAGAATTTCCTTATCTGTCAAAATATCTTTCCTCCGTCACCCTAAATAATGTAATCAACATTTGCTCATACTGTTTAAGACCGGTGAATCTCACCGCTATGCTCTGACTGACCTGATTTAGAGTTCGGAGTCAGAGAGAATAGAAGTCCATCAGCCATGTTCAAGCTGAAAGCGCAATAAGACACCTATAGGATGCTCATGCTTCTAACTATGCCAAGGTTCCTAGCAGTTACATCTTTGGCTACACAGGTACTGTAGTTGACTCTGCCTCATTCCTCCTGTGTGTAAACTTCATAATCCCCTGGCAATGATAGACTGGGAAAGCAAAAAAAAAAACAAAACAACACATATATGAAATCCTCGAAAAGACAGCTACTAGGCATACTAGGAGTACTCAGCAAGTGTATGGATTCAATTCAGAGCTCTTCCAGAAACTGCCAAACCCTGTGAGCATGATTGATCCCTCAAAGAAGGTTCAGGCCAATTCTTATCACAACTGACTCACACATTCCCAATTATATAATGTACCAATTATGTTTCCCATTGTCTCTTACATTAGCTAGTCTGACAGTGACCTGTTCAGTCATGTGTGATTCATCAGGTTTGCCTTCTGTTTCTAAACACGTGCTATAGGAGAGAGCAGCCCTTGAACCCCAGCCTGATTTGGTGAAGTGAGAGAAGTCAATGACATTTCCTTGTCTTGTGGCAACCTAAACGGGGCAGCCTCCTGGCGCTCTGAATCATCACACTCCACGTGCTCTGCTGAGCACTGGAGCCGTGCAGGTTTTATAAATAGTGCCTACGCAGGGTTTCAGTGTACTTGTGCAAAGGACCTTTTTATTTGAGGGCTGGCCTCACCACAGACAGCGTCATTACAAGGGGTGAAGTTTATCACATTAGAAGCAACACTGTTAGTATTCAGGACACGTTTCCAAGTGTATATGACATGTCAGCTGCTTACATATCTTCCAATTCTGCTTCACATATTCCTTTTAAAGTTAAACAAGAAGTGACAGAAGTGTAGAAATATCTGTGTCCTGCACTTTGTGAACATAACAGCTAAAAAAACCACCTTGACATGTCAGCTGACAACAGAAAAAATATCCCTGACCTCTGCCGAGGCTTTCTGATTTTCCTAACATCAACTACTTGTAATAGACAGGATAACTCAAAATTCGTAATCCTGAACTCCACAAATAAATATATATATAGCATGAGTAATTTTGTTTTCATGCCCCCAACACAGTTTCAGTCTTTGCTCCTCTTTCCATGTCTGTACAACCACTTATTCTACTTTACAGACATCACAGAGATCTAAAAATAGGGCTAGCTAGTTGTTTGTTTCATGCTTTTGTAGCTATTTTCTTTTAAAATATATTTTTCTGCATCTTCCATTGACAGATACAATGCTTTCAGCAACTAGTTCTTCCATTGTTTAAATTAACAGAGCACTCCCTGCAGCAACTCCTTTTCCTACAAAATTAATTCCCTGCTACTTTGATTTTGTCTCTTTGTCCTTGAGATTCCTTCTTCAACATCTCTCTAATTCTACCTTCAGCTGTTGTCTCCAAAGAGAGGCCAGTTTGGTCATCCTGAGTTCCTGTGGGGCGAGAAATCTAGTTCACCAAGAGAGCGACCCTCTCATGAAAGTGACGCTGCATTACATTTCTCCTATTAGTCTGACTCTGCATTCTGTATTTACCATACAAACACCAGTTTACTGAAGCACAGGGGCAAGAGGTATAGATAGATATACTTCTGATAATCACAGCACGTTGTACATTGCCAAAGGATTTCTTCTTAGAGTTATTCACATCTTAATTTTATGTTCAATTAACTACCAAGAAACTTTTGACCTTTTAATATTCAATATTTGAGAAGTTATATGATGAAATAAGACCTTTCATATGCCTAATAGTTGTATGATGGGGTTGGTTATGCTTTAAATGCACACTCTCATGGAGCGGGAGGGGGAAGCTATAGCTCTTTAAAAGTCGTATGTGCCCACACGACCTTCAATATCCTACACATGCTGTGAATTGCATGGGAGACATTTGTTATATACCTTGAAAGGTGAAGAGCTTCCGCAACCTTGTCAAGATTCCTATCTGTACTCAGAGAATGAGGCCTAATTTTAATCTTGCTTAGTTCTGCATTAATCAGAACTGACTCTACACTGAGGACAGTAAAACTGGTCAACTGTAAAACTAGTGGGAGATCAAAATTTTGTGGCATACCAAGTACTCGCAACCCTTTCACAGTGTTTCTTAGATGCTGGGTCACAATTGGAACAATGAGAAAATTGCAGTAAAAATATCACCTCACTTATCATGCAAAGAAAATTAAATTAATGGTACAATCTTAAGAAGGCCAAAGCATTTGAAGTCAGATGTTGTAGGTAACAGTACTGCACATTTTAAAGACAATATGAAAGGACGCCTATTAAAAAAAATACTTGTCTTTGAATTGGGCAAGCAGACCACCTGAAAAGTTTGAGAAAATCATCCCTAGCCATTTTATCCAATTTAATAATTTTTATTTTATTACTTGTTATAGTTATTTGTATAATCATGTCATATTCTAAAAGGCCACTATTCTTATCTGTCATGGATATTTCAGAAAAATCTACCTGACATAAAGCTAGTGGGCCTGTTTCTGGGATGAAAGTGCTTTGAATATTTTCTCATGGTAATATTAATACTCTGCAGCAAAGGTTATACTTAATCACCCTGGACACCAACCATATGTGGTGTAATAGATTGTTGTTAAATAAATTGTATGGATATGTAACTTCCTGACCCAAGTGAGAGAGGAGCAACAAGAAGAGGTGCTCTGCTGGACCTTATGCATGAAACAACAAAGGGCTTGTTGTGGATATGAGGGCTGAAGGCAGCCATGGCTGCAGTAACCACAAAAATATGGAATTCTGAATCCTAAGAGGAGGAAACAGAATGAAGTGCAAGATTACACCACTGGACTTCAGGAGAGCAGCTTGGGCTTCTTTAAGGATCTGCTTGAAAGAGTCCCATTGGATTAGGCCCTGGAAGGAAGAGAGATCCAAGAAAGCTCATTAATATTCAAGGACCACTTTCTCGAAACTCGATTGGTCCATCCCAATGCCAAAAGTCAGGCATAAAGGTCAGAAGGCCTTCATGGATGAATATGGAGCTCCTAGAATAATTCAAACATGAAAAGGAAGCATATCTAAGGTGGAATCAGGGTCAGGTTACCTGGAAGGAATATGGGAACGCTGTCGAAGCATGTAAGGACCCAGTTAGGAAAGCCAAAGACTACCTGGAACTGAATCTATTGAGACATGTAAAAAGGCAACAAGAAAAGCTTATATAAGTGACAAAAGTAAAGTCCTGCACCCAGGAAGGAATAATTCCAGGTACCAGTACATGATGATTAAGAGACTGAAGCATTTTGCGTATGAGGAAAGGCTCAGAGAGTTGGGACAGTTTAGCGTGGGGAAGAGAAGCCTCAGAGGGAATCTTGTCAATGTACAGAAATTAGAAGGAAGAGTGTAAAGAAGAAAGAGCCAGGATCTTTTTGGTGGTGCCCAGTGACAGGCCCAGAGGCAATGGGCACAAATGGAAGCACAGGAGCATCTGTCTCAACATAAAGAGAAACTTTTTTACTGTGCAAATGCCCGAGAACTGGTACAGGTTGCCCAGAGAGCTTGAGGGGTCTCCATCCTTGGAGATACTCCAAAGCCATTTGGAAATGGTCCCAGCAACCTACTCTAGGTGATCCTGCTTGAGCAGGGGCCTGGGACAGAAGACCTCCAGAGGTTCCTTTCAGCCTCAACCATTCTTTGATACTGTGATTCGTGCAAAAAAAAGAACAAGTGAAGAAGGTGAAAATTTACTATATTTCATAAAAGTCAGCCAGAGTAGCACCATTCAGCAATAAAAGGTGACGAAGGCTAACCAAAGATTGCAACCTCAGATACAAGAGTGTGCATGAGGGATTCTGGGCAACGTACCTTTTAAACAGAAGAAAGTGATGGGAGAGGGTTATTTTACTTTGTTCATGGTGGGATCATATATACTAACTGTAGCTAGCATAGTATCCTTTCCCTCCCATGAGAAACAAAACTGCTTGCAGGGTTCCTCTGTACCCTTGTTTAATCTGTGACACTGCAATTGGAATTTGTCACTCTAGGAGCTACATCTGATGTTACAGCCTGAAGCGGAGTTAAACCAAAATAAACAATCTGCTCCATTCTGCTTAGACTAATAGGACAGTGATGTAAGCCCCAGCACAGCAGAAAATGCATAAATGGCAGCCACACAGCACACACACACACACACACAAAAACATCAGCACAGCTCACAAGGTTTATTACTGATACACACTGTGTGAAAGAAGCCTTGCTTGGACTTTGACTTTGCTATGCAACAGTATGGGGTTTTTTTTGTGTGTGTATTAATGTGGAAAATATGCACTGAGACAGTGTCTTGTTCTAAAAAAAAAAAACCAAATAAAAATAGTTCAGTCAAGTATTTCCTTCATCAGAAGTTGTGAAAAGTTATTAGGGTCGGAGAGTTGAATGGGATTATTTTATCATAAACATTCCACAGTGACACAACTGTGCAAATATTTATCCCAATATCTTTGTGTTTGAATAGAGCACTCATCCCTTCCTCCCACCCTCTCTCTCTGGTTTTTGATTTAGGGTCTCTGGAGCTTTGCCAATGCTACGCTGTTCATTCCAGTTGCACATACAGGCTCATTTATGCAAATAGTCACATTGAAGCCCTAATCTGGTTATTCCTTCTAGTCAAGATCACTTGATCAGAATGAGGATGGGGGGGGGGGATGAGCGCTCTATTCAAACAAAAAGATATTGGGATAAATATTTGCACAGTTATAAAGATTGAGAATAAA
>JANVCC010000020.1:4384256-4520925 GCA_025345505.1 Todiramphus chloris collaris
GGGGGGAGGGACGGAATTCTGTACATAATTCTGTTAAATTCATCAGATGGAATGACTGACCTTAAACCTAGACTGTTACATACAGTCATTTTTCCTTTTCTCTCTCCCCAAGCTAAGAAAAACCTGCAAAGGCATCCAACTGAGCAGGTCACATTTTCTATAAAGATACAAAGAGGTTATCTTGTTCAAATATTTTTTTTTTCAGGAAAAAAAAAAGGATGGAGTGAGAAGGAAGGCAACAAGGTCACTTCAATAACATCTCAGAATATTTTATCTTCTGCCTTATTATTTATATATTTTGAACTTCAAATATGCATTTTCATACAGATATTTTTTATTTAAAAATCTAAGGAAAAAAAACAGGGGAAAAAAAACCCCAAACCTATGTGAATAAAGCAACTCATGAAAGTTAAGGGCCTAAGAACAAAAAAAAAAAAAATCCTCTCTTCTCATCAGGCACAATCTCTATGGCCTCAGTGCAAGTTTTCCTGTATTGTCCTGCCAGTGACCTCAGCCCTCGTCTTTAAAATCATTTTATCAAAGGAAATGAGGTTATCTCGTCCGGGTAACCGCTCCAGTCCTGTGTTTCTTCTCATCAGAGGCGCCTACACGAGCCCAGCTAAAGTGTAACAGCTAACATGTAAAATTAATGCTGAGAAAGACACTTAAAAAGCAGTGGATACCCATTTGCATCTTACAGAGAAACTGCTGGCCTTTTATAAACATCTGGCTCTGCTTTCTTGCTGCTGCCTTGCTGACAGCCCAAACTGCCAAATGCTCATTTTCCATGTTGTTGCAGATCATGTGCTGCACGCTGGCAAGGCAGGACTCAGCCATCACTTGCCACTTTTGACTGTGCCACGGGACCGCAGCACCAATATTAGCAAGTTTAGTATTCCTCCTGTTTTTTTTTTTTTAATTCTTATTTTAAGCAGCTTCTTCTAGCACACCCTGCTGATAAAGGCATCATGCTTTGCATGCATTTGTTTCTATTCCCAAATTGTATCTCAGGCTGGACCTAGGTTATTTCCCAAAGCCTCCCTTCCCCCATTGGGCAGAATCCAGACAGCAGAAATGTTCAGAAGTACCCCTAGATGGGGCTACTGTCCACAAATCGCTGCACTGGGGTTACAAATTCAGTTCTCTGAATGCAAGAAGCTGAAATTAAGTACTGACTATTTATTAATCTCTGGCCCATTTATTAAAACCCTCATCCTTCATATATACTTCTCTGGGCTAGGCTGGCATACACCAGCAATCATATTAAAGCTTTTAACTCTTTCTCATCTGTTTTCTACGCTGCAGTAAGAGCTATTTTCCAATCATACACAACTAGACAGAGAAAGGAAGAGATAATGACTGGAGAAAGCTACATATGCTGCTTAGGTTTGCAGCAGACAGCAAGTGATATAGGGACAATTCTGTCATGAGAGCCTATACTGAAATATTGCAACAAGATATCATAATATTGAAAACACCTAAGGGATGCATATACTGACTTTTATGTTTTAACTCATATATCATCTTTCACATTTATTGTCATGCAAGTTATCTCCTTCATATAATTTTCTATTTTCACTTTCTCACACTAGCTTGATTGCAACTCACAAGCACTATAGTGAAAAGACAAAGGAAATCACTAGAGAATGTGTTTAATAACCAAATAAAATAATTTCACAAATGCTCCATGATTTTATCAAGATCTCAAGAGTGATTTTACACAGCAGAATGAACAGTGATGATACAAACAGATAAAAAAAAAAATTACTTGGCATATTTACAGGTCCCCTTTCCACATGATTGCTTCAGGAAGCCATCCTACACTGACCTGCACCTTTAAAGTTATTTCCACTTACACTCAGCACAACTCACTAACGTGAGTTGGAAACATTTTATATCCACTATGTACAAGTAAATGGACAAAGACAGGAAGCAAAGAATTAATTCCTCTATGGTTACTAGTCTCTGCCAAAGTGATTATTATGCTATTTCTTTCCACTCCAACTTGAAGACAGAGAGATTCTGCAGTATGTTTCCTAGACTACTCTAGAAAGTTTGCATATTCACCTTTAAGTAAAAGAATTTATAGAAGGGTTGTTGGTACTGCTGTATGAGAAGATGAAATGATTCCACGCTAAGTCCAAAAATAAAAAAAAAAAAAAAAATTAAAAAAAAAAAGAAAAAGAAAAAAAAGGAGCATGTATAGGGGAATAAAGCAGACACTCAAATAGAAGTAGACAGAATAATTATAGATGTCTGAATAACACTCCAGATGGCATTTTGGGCATCACAGTTAATAAGCAGACTGTTTCAGGGGACCAGCATGTTAGCACATTATTGCAACAACTGGAAACCAGCAGCTGAAGCATGTCTGTCTGATTATCCAAGGAGCAGGCTACATGCAGCAGCCAAAACCAAGAAAAATACAGAGTCTGGATGCTCACTTGTATGACAGGTTCATAGACTCATTCTTCTTAAGAGCAGGAGATGCTTAAAAGAAGTTAACACAGCCATAAATACCAGTCACTTCACAAGGAAGTGGTCTGGCCTATAGTTCGGGCATTTAGAAAAGATATGTCTTTTTGGCTGAAATTACCCCTTCTATATATTTAAATTAAAATTTCTACACTTCTGGTCAGATGAAAATCAAGCTGTTTCCTGTGTTCTTCTCCCTCTGTGAACATTTATTTTAGTAAAAGCAACAATAATAGCTGAAAGGGAGTTTATACTAAGATTTCATTTTATTGCCCTTTTCATCATTGGAATCTGCAAACTACTGCAATTGCAACTGTTCAGGTTGAATGCTAAATTGTCTGCCAAAATAAGCTTGATACCTTGTCAGTTATCTTCTCAAATGAAATACATCATCTTCAGTACAGCAAATAGTCCTATTGCTGATATGCTGCCTTCAGGAAATGTATTTCAGGGATGGAAGGTCTGATATTTCCATCAAGTAGAAAGACCCTTAGCAATACCCATCCCATAGTAATCCCTAAATTTATTCTAAACCAGCAATTCTGTGAAAACATAATATATTATATTCTTCTAAATGTCAAAAATAATGTGCCTTCTTACTTTCAATTTCAAATCAAGGTTACACCATAGAGCTCCTACAGATTTGAAATCAGAGACAAACTCCACAGTTTCAGCTCTGGAATTAGAACCTTTAGTTCTGAGTATCTTCATTCTTTTTTTTTGACTCCTGTCATTAGGTTTTCCCATTAATGATTCTTCAGGTTACTTGGTACCCAAACAGATCTTCACATAAAAATACCAAGAAAACAAACAAAAATCCCTCACTTAACACTAATTTCTGAGATACTATCAAAATAAATAAAGATATTTGGAATAATGTCTTTAGCTCATGGTATGGTTTTAAACTGTTTGCACTGAAAAAATTGTAGTTGCTTACTGCTCCTAGGTTCACAAAAAAATTCCCTTTTAAGTGCTGTAGAATAAACTTGTCAATTAAAGCATTTGAAGAGCCCTCCTGCCTCCCCAAGGTTATTAGTTGCTTGTTCTGAAAACAGAAAATAAGTATGCCATGGTGGGTTATTTTGCCTGGGATTTTTATGACACTGTATCAGAAAATAATGCTTAAAAAGTTTGGTTTGGAAAAGATACTGAAAATATACCATAGTTTTCTAGTTCACTGTGATATAAAATGTATTTATCTTTGTACACACATTCCACCCTCACTGCAGGATTTTCAGTTCTAATACTGAACAATACGAAACTTGATGTACCTTAAGGTTGGCACATATACCCATTCCTAGTAAGGTTTATCCTCTGTGGAATAAGAAAATATCAAATACATCAGAAAAGACAATTCTGGGGTACCGAAACAAAAGTGTGTCCAGCAGGCCAAGGGAGGTTCTCCTCCCTCTCTACTCTGCATTAGTGAGACCACATCTGGAGTATTGTGTCCAGTTCTGGGCTCCCCAATTCAGAAGGGACAGGCAAATACTACAGGAAGTCCAATGGAGAGCTACACAGATGGTTAGGGGACAGGGACATCTCTCTTATGAGGAAAGGCTATGAGACCTGGGGCTGTTTAGCCTGGAAAAGAGAAGACTGAGAGGGGATCTTATGAATGTTTACAAATATCTGAAGGGTGGGTGTCAAGTAGAAGGGGCCAGTCTCTTTTCATTGATGCTCCGTGATAGGAAGAGAGGTAATGGTAGCAAGCTGAAATACAGGAAGTTCCACCTCAACATCAGGAGAAACTTCTTTACCACAAGGGTGATGGAGCACTGGAACAGCTTGCCCAGGCGGGCTGTGGAGTCTCCTTCTCTAGAGACTTCCAAGACCCACCTGGATCTGTTCCTGTGTGGCATGCCCTGGGTGATCCTGCTCTGGCAGAGGGTTTGGACTCGATCTCCAGAGGTCCCTTCCAACCCCTATCATTCTATAATTAAAAATTTATGACTAATTCATAGTGGCTACTTTGGCTCTTGCTTAGTATCTCTTTCAGCTTGTGTACATTTAGGTTCAAGGAAAAAGATTACAAAAAATATCTAGAAAGGCTGACATGAAAAAAGTACAGGTAGGGGCTTAACTTGATGAAATATACTAGATATGATAGGCATTCTGATTCAACAGGGTAATCTGGTTGACAAAGTCCTTTTTTCTCTTCTCAATAACATTTAACAAAGTGTCAGAGAAAAACAAATGGAAAAAAAATCCAAATCAAAGCAAAACATAACTTGAAATGATAAGAAATTAAACACAAATCAGAAAACAGACAAAGGTATTTGATGTCAAAACATAAACTCATATTACACACTTTAAGCGTAATTACTTAAGATGTAAATCCCACAAGGAAAATCAAAGTACTGAGTATTATTTATGTCCAGCTTGATTAAGTAAACTGTGTGGAGAGGTTTTAGCATTTCCTGGATGAACTCTGAAACACTGCATGCCAGATAAGCCACAATGGAAAGAGATGGCATAAAAAGAGATGCCCCTATTGTCAGTTCTATCCTGTACATGGAAATTTCCTTGAGCAGCATCTAGACCACTGCAGTGAATTACAGAAACTTTTAGGAAATATAAAAGAAACACAACAAAAGTTTGGTTTGACAGCATCAAAGCAATGCTTTGCATGCTGCCCTGGAGGAGATGTTAATAAGAAGTGGCCCACCTCTGCTGGAAAGGATTTTTATGGAGTTAGGATCTTAATATGATTTGGCATTTCTCTGACCTCCTTCGTATAACATGCACCTTGTCCCTCTTCTCTGTATATCCCTTTACATGGTGCTAAAACATTTGACAAAACTTCTGGAGATTTCTGCTCTCTTACTACTAATCTTGCCACCAGTAAAAACGGGTATTCTGTGAATTAAATTAATTTCCTTCAGAAAATCACAACAGACACACAAAACTCCTCCAAAACCCAAGAACTCAAAAAATGCATTTAGAATTACAACTTATATCTTGCCAAGATTACCTACCTTCCTTCCTTCCTTTCTTTCATTATCTTAAATGTCTTTGAGTCCACAACACAATTTTTTGAACATCAGAAGTAAATTAATGCAATCCTAAAAGAGTACGGGAGGACGCATCATGGTTTCTGGTTAAGCACAGTAATAAAATAAGTTGGCCATCTTCAGAGGAAGTCTGAGATTAAACTCAGAAATGTGTTTTCGAATGGATTCAATGATCTTCAGTTCTAAGGCCACTGAGGAACCACTAGCAAAGATAGCTGCTGAATTCCAAAGTTTTTCAGAATTTTTCAGTTCCAAATGTATAAAATCTTTGCATTAAAATATGATAAATTGAACTCAATGAAAATACTGATAAAGCTTCTCTGAATTCTCAGCTCATGAAAATGAGATTTACATACAAAATACTGATTTACAAGATACTCAAAGAGAAAGGTGATTACTATTCATTATTTGAATTATAGTCATACTAGAAGACACAAGGAAAATTTACACCTCATTGTGCTGTGCGCAATATAAAATACAGAATGAAAGACAGTTCTTGACATAAGAAAGATAAGAATCTAAATAAACAAAGGAGGTAAAATGCACAGGGAAATAAAATGACTTGTTTGGAACAATAAGCATTTTTTTACCAGGTGAACAACAGAGACAGCATGTAGGGGTCCTGAATCAGGATGTGTCTGATGTCTGTGCTTCACAGCATCACAGTGGGAACAATGTCTTTCACAAACAATCTAAATCAAGACACTTAATTGAAATGGAGAAAAATAACCAGAGTCTACCAGGACAGATTAGGGGTTGACCTGCTGGAAAGCAGCTTCATGGAGAAGGACCTTGGATTTCTGGCAGTCAATAAGCTATCCATAGGATAGCAATGTGGCCTTGTGGGCAGGAAGGCCAATAGTACCCTGGGGGTCTGTAAAGAAGAGTGTGTCCAGCAGGCTGAGGGACTTCTCCCCCTCTACTGTGCATTAGTGAGACCACATCTGAAGTATTGTGTCCAGTTCTGGGATCCACAGTTCAGGAGGGACAGGCAAATACTAGAGGGAGTCCAATGGAGAGCTACACAGATGGTTAGGGGACAGGAACATCTCTCTTATGAGGAAAGGCTGTGAGACCTGAGGCTGTTTAGCCTGGAAAAGAGAAGACAGAGAGGATCTTATGAATGTTTACAAATATCTGAAGGGTGGGTGTCAAGTAGAAGGGGCCAGTCTCTTTTCAATTGTGCCCTGTGATAGGAAGAGGGACAACAGTCACAAACTGGAACACAGGAAGATCTGCCTTAACATAAGGAAAACTTTCTTTTCTGTGAAGGTGATGAAGCACTGAAACAGGCTGCCCAGGGAGGCTGTGGAGTCTCCTCTAGAGACTTTCAAACCCCGCCTGAATGCATACCTGTGTGGCCTGCTCTAGGTGTTCCTGCTCTGGCAGGGGGGTTGGATTTGATGATCTCCAGAGATCCCTATTGACCCCTACCATTCTATGAATTACCATGAATAACATGGTCACAGGTTCAAGGAATGGAATGTCCTTCTTACTTTCTCAGCAAAATTCAAAATGTGAAAATTTTATTCATTTCTTGGGAACATGGGAAAAGGAAATCTGATTAGCAAGACAGTTTTATCTATAGAGAGACCTGTACGAATACCAGTGACAGTGGATGGAGAAAGGTGATCCTACAGAAGCTTCCTTTGAATAATTCCTGGGACCAGAAATAGGAGAGCAGAATATCACAGACCAGAGGGAAACTCAATTCAGAGAAAAACTTTTGAGTAAGAGTGTTTTCCTGAGAGAAGTAGCATTTACTAAACAGACAATCAGATTAATCATCTGTTAAACTAAAATAAGCTATTAAAAAAATGGTTGTGAAAGCAGCTATCAGCAGAAGACAGAAGATGAAGTCATGATGTTCAACATCATTTTAAACCTTTAAACCTTTGAATATTTTTCAGCCAGTAGCTTAGGTCACTAATGAAAAAAGATTATTAATGTTTGACCTGCTCCCTTATGAGGCTCAGGAAAAAAAAATAGTTCATTATGATAAGGTCTTTTTTGTTTGTGTTCTGCACTGAAAATCTGGACTTTGAATAGGTGGAAAGTTGCTCAGGATGAAAAAGCCTGTCAAACTGCAGATGAAAACTTCTGAAGTTCAGAACTGCTTTACATCTCACTTTGGGCTCTTAGTCCCTCATTTTTAACATATTCATATTCTGTCATCAGGATTTTTGTTAACATAATGCTGTAGAAGAGTGAGCCTGTAAAATGAGCCTGCTAAATCCCAGCTTTATTCTCTAATGACTGCCTATCAAATATGTTCAGATTACCTGTCAAAGAAAAGATGTTTTTAAATTTCTAGTTCTTTAAGTCATGTGGGAACCCAAAAAATCACAGCACTATTGGCTTTGACAATCACACTAGTAAGTAAAAATAAGAAATCAGAATGTAGCTGACAATCAAGGTAATTATGCCAGCAAAGTGCAATAACTTGCACCTTTATAGATATGTTTTCCAGACAGAAGCACCCCCCCGCCCCTTAGTAAAGTAAATATGTTGGGGTTACATTGTTACCATTTATAAATAGCTCTTTTTTTTTTTTTTTTTTTTTTTTTTCCCTCAAAGCATTGTAAGAACTCAAGAATTTGTAAGGTGGATTTTCATGAAAGGTTTGATGTTCCTGCACTTTGCAGCTTAAGGTTTGGAAGAGGTATGCTGAGGTTCTACTGTCAAGAGATTTGTTGGATATACATGGAGAGTGGTCTTTTCTACACTGGCAACTAACTAGAACAGATATTCTGTAACAATTATCCCACAATAAATAACCTGATACAATTACCATGTTTGAAGTGACTATATTGTGCACATCTTCTGTTCCAGAATAATATGTTCTTGTTTAGAAATATAAAAAGACATTCAGAGTACAATGATTATGAGAATAGCTTTTCCATTTAAATCCCTTGTTGTAAATAAGCCTTTAACATCACTTATCCACATTTTACAGATGAAGATCTGAAGCAAATAATATTTCCCTACCTCAAAAAGGAGACTAGGTACATTATATAATGAAAAATCCTATCTGTGAATATGTGTTTTAATTCCCTTAATAAGGAATTCAATATAAAAAAATTTCAGTAATAAAATCAGTAGTGAAGTAAAGGATATTTACTTAGAACCAACAGAATGGTAAAGCATAAAATCCCCAGCTTTTCACTCTCTGAAAATAAATCACTGCTTTAAACTGCATAAAATACAGTATACTTCCTTATATCCCTGAACTATATTAGACTCAGAACTGAAAATTTCAAAGAGGGTGGGCATTGTATCCAACATTTTCCAGTAGAATTTGCTGTTGTGATACAAGGGTGATACTTACGAAACGTAAAAGAATGTTATCGTGACTTGTTTTGTTGAAACTCCTTTAGTACCTACTCTTTATGACAAAGATTTCTTTTTGTTTGTATAGGCATCTTTCCTCAGAGGGCATTTTACTGAATATGGCTTTCTGCTCAGAGATAGAAGCTTCCAGGGCTCTGGTACCTGTAGCGGTAATAAACAGCCTGGTAGCACTGTCAGATGCATCAGAAATCTGACAGGAGGAGAGTAGGGAGAGGAAAGATTAATTCTAACCAGATCAGACTTTGAAATTTTCTAATGCAGATTATTTTTCAGTATTATTTTATTTTTACTAAAGCTATACAAAATAGACTGTATACCTTTGCCAGCACTTGTCGTCTTTCCTCATATATGCCTCAGTTCCACTTCACTGGTTCCTCTGAATTCAACTCTTTGTACATGGCATTAAATTACAGTTATAAAGGTATTTATGGCTGTAGTTCAGGTAGCCAAGAATACTGCCAATTTTCAAAAGCAAATGAATGTAAAGATTTCTTTTTTTTTTTTTAATTGTTTTCTGTTTCTTTTTTGAGGGGATGATTTTTGTTTGTTTGTTTTTGAATTAAAGGCTTCAGTTACTTCCTCTGGAATATTAATGTTCTGAATAACAATGAAGATAATTTTCTAACATTTGTGCATTTCCATGTAGAATTAAAGAAAATGAAAAAGGAAAACTGATAACTGTATTAATAAAATTACTATGGTAGATGTACAGGATGCCTTTCATTTTTTTCTTCTTTTCCCAGAAAAGAGAAAACAGAACAGAGTCCTGGGCACTTAGTTTCTCTGAGCTACACTGCATATCTGATCTAGAGTTGAAGTAGTCAGATTGCTTTGAAAAACTGCCCTTAAATGTGTGTTAACCAAAAAAACACTGTAGGCTATCAAGAATCACTGAAGGATGTACAATAAACTGTTTCCATCGTGCCAGGCATGCCTTAGACAAATAATCTTCTATACACTCAATAAAAATTCAAAGAGAACTGTATTTTCATACAGAATGAAGCTATCCAGTACAGTGCTGAAAATACACCAGACACTAAGAACCACCCTGATGTTCAAGTTAGGTACATTATATGTTTTACTGGAGAGAATTTGGAAGCAGAATTGTACAAGCAGTTGAAACTTTGTCTGTATACAGAATTTACCCATGGAAGGAACATAGCTAGCTTTACCCTTTTAGATACATGCTGGAAAACTATGAAATTGGGGTAAGAACATACTCTGCATGTAAACAAATGAACTGTATTTATTTTTGTAGCTTTTTTCAATCGCTCAACTTTTCAAAAAGCAAACCACTTCAAATATAGTCTAGCAATACCTTTGACAATTTTAACCAAACAAAAACCCACAACTTTTTTTTTTTCCTCTTTCTTAATTGATAATTCCAATCCATAGGCATAAAGTCAACTAAAATAAAGTCTTAAGCAATGCAAAGAGAATGGTACCTGTTGAGGAGCACTGATATCCATTAAATATTCCTCTTGACTATATTCATAATCTGTATAATTACTGTCATGGTTGTATTCTAAAAGATACGGTATATATCATATTAAGAACATGCAGATTATACTTGAGTCTGTTTAATTGAAACAAGAACTAGCTTAAGGTTAACTTTCCTGTTGTTACAGCATAAAGTTGTAAAGACAAGACAGTGACTTTAAGCTGTTCATGGTATTTATTATCTGAATGCTGCTGCAAAATGCATATTTATAGCCTCAGAGCTTGGTAGGCATTAAATAGCTGTCAGAGGAGATTTCAAGAATAACCTTGTTAGGTTTTAACCCAGGTTTCACAGTACAGCCAGCTTGACTCACCAGAATTGCCTAGCTCAGGTATAAGCAGCTACATAGTGCAGTCTTACATAAGTTACTGCGTCCTTCTCTGCCTTTACATGACAGTAAAAATCCCCTCCTCTATGTCTCTAGAGGAGACACATATCACATCATTCTTTGTGCTTCAGCACACTGAACTCCCCTTGCACCTCTATGCACATGAAGGAATTAGGAAGGAAGTCCTTCAGGAGGTCACTGGGGAACTACCAGACCTTGAGTGGTTTAGTTACCACTCTGGATACAAACTCTGCAGGTCATCACTTCAAGCGAATGAGAAACTATTCATCAGGCCACACAGCGTATCCGATAAAAGCATAATTTAATGGACAGATTCTGAACATGGACACATTATACCTGGCAGAAAGTCTAGTCTAATTTTTCACTTGAGGCATAACCTGACACTAAAAAAAAAAAAAAAGGATATATTACTAAGTATACTTCAGTCCTTTAATAATATAAATAGTAGATAGGGGTAAAATAGAAAAAAACCCAAAAAAAAGAAAAAAAGAAAGAAGAAAGAAAAGAGAGAGACACTACATGTGCACTTTATCCCCTCTATCAATACTGTTATATGTAACTGGCGTGGAGGAAAATTAAAAAAAAAAGTTTCAATTGTGAAAATTCCATGTCCAGAGCAAACTGGTTTGCACTTCACTAGAACTCACAATGTCTGCTTTTCATTGGCTATAATTCACCAGTACGAGGAACTTGATTACAATGATCAATGATGTTTTAAACAACAAAATGAAAATTCACAATAATCAGAATTACAAGAAAAATGAGCACAAATTCATACATACTATTTGGTTTGAACCATATTTTGAGATTGCAAACATATGGACAAGGCAAGTCTGCAGCATCTGCACTCAATTCTCATAACTGCATTAATATATTGAGAACTGAAAATTATTTCCTTTAATCCCTAAACAATATAAGTTACTATAAAATACTTGATCAGTCTCCTTCAACAACTGTATATAGCCTAGGTTTCATTTTGAGACCCTAAATTGAGGCCCCATTGCACAACATAATGATTAAATAGAAAAACTCCTTATGAGCAATACTTTATAGCTATTTGCTACACAGAAAAAAGTATTTGCTACAGAGAAAATCAGAGAGAAGTAGATTATCTTTGCTAGCACTGAAAATATCTTCAATGTGTCTGTAAAAGAGAAAGGTGCTGACAGATGTTTTCACTAACGAAGAAGAATGAGAGACAGCACTGGATTGCAATTAGTGTGGAAAAGTCATTTTAACAGAGAAAAATTATAAATATTTGAATTTAGAAAATGCTACCAAAATTTCAATGTTTCTGTGTGATAGAATACAGACAAAAAAAAAAATAAAAAATCAGTGAATCTTTGTGAGAAAAGCAGGTCAGGACAGATGGAAAGATGAGTGGGCTGACTGCAACTCATAAGACTCGTGAGCCAAGTAGATAACATTCAGTGGGATTGTTCACTAAAATTAATTGAAAAGATAAAGGTACCTATGAGAAACGCTTTATTTTTCATGGTACTTATTTTTCTTACTATACACTGTTTCCTCAGTGAAACTTTTGACAACTTTGATTTTAACTCCAATTTTGGGCAAGTCCCACAGGCTGATTCAGGACCAGGGTGTTAGAACGGAAGCACTGTCAGCAAAACTGGTGAATGGATACCAAGCAGACAATTTGGAAAGCAAAAATCTGGGTTGCTTTAGACCCATGTGTCCTGGGTTTGGTTTCATTATCACAAGCAGCTGCGGGTCCAAGGAGCTGGGAGGGCCATAGCCAGGATAAATAACTTGTTTCAGCATGTAGCTTCAGCTTGTGGTCAGATCAGGGAAAGTGGCATCTCAGGCACAAGTAGAGCCTCCCTGTCTCTATCACTCACTTTGTATATCATTTCGGTAGTATTTATGTTAGTACCGTTGTTTTCTTCTCTCTTTGTGTTGTTTTACTCAACTGTCCTTATCTCAAGGCATGAGGTCTCACCTTTTTCTTCCTCCCAACTTTCCTTCCCATCCCACAGTGGGAAGAGGGGAGGCAGGGGGGAAGCAGTAGGCAAGCTCTGCATAGTGTTTATACATGAGAAACAGGAAACTCCCAGGTGAGCTAGGGAGGACACTGTAAGCTTCTCCCATGGAAGACAGATGTAGAATGAAGAAGCAAGTATAGAAGAATTTATTAAAGACCCCAACAGGTGAAAGTAGAAAATGAGGCAACAAAAGTGGTCAAGAGAAAAATCTTAAGTGCTAAGAAAGAGGACTTATGCAGGAGAATCTCCAAGAATAGCCACTAAAGAAATGGGAAAAGTGACAGTAGAGTCAGAAGAGGGCTCTCATGAGAACTAGAGGATGAAGGTGATGAGGAAGAGGAAAAGGAAGTAGACCAGAACAACAAAGCCAGCTGAAAATTTTCATAAAGTTAGGATAGACTAAAACACTGACACTGAGCCAGGAAAAAAGTAGTTGATGGCTTCACTGTGAGCAGGTTCTCTGGAGTGGAGAGCATGGCATCTGTTGAAAACACACAGGGAAACATGGTCTAATCTGTTCTGTACAGGTACTCACACCAAGCTCACCACCATAATGCGAATGCCCTCTAGCAGTGCATTAACCTACATGATTAACATCTGCTAGCAGTTGTGCTAATTTCCATCATTCTACTAGGTACTGCAAAACCAGTGAGAGTTAAAGAATCTCTTAAAGGCAGGCCTTGTCAAGGCAGGAAGGTGGTTAATGGATATTCAGGTTAATATACGTCCCACTGAGTTCTGCCAAGACTGTAAATCACCATTCTAGGATAAATTTCTATTTATCCAGAGACTACAGTGTTCATTGTAGATAGCGTTATGACAGTCCTTGAAAGGCTGTTACAGGAAATAATTTGCCTACTATGCTGGCTACAGTTTACAGCAGAATTTTACACAGACTTATTTTAAAATGCAAGGATTCCAATTAAATATTTGAGGCTTGATTTTTCTTTCATTTACAACTAGTTGATCCTTAAGTGACACCCAATACTTTCAGTGCTTTTTCCTGAATTACTTCTGTATGAAAAAGAAGAAGAAACAGGTTTTCAAAATTATGGCTGACTTCTCGCAAATTGTTCAAACTCACAAAACATAAGAAGTGATCCATGTATTTTGAACTATATAAAAGAATATTTCCATGAGATCAAGGAACAGAATAAAGTGAACTCAGATTTGTCTTATCAATGCTATTCAGACTAGGCCATTCTAATGTGAAATAAGTATAAACACTGTGCTGGCATTAAATGGAGTCACTATGTGCCTTGAGGACTCTGAAGATTACAAAAGGCACAGCAAAGTCACGAAGGCTATGCCTGCTTTTTTCACCACATCTCTAAAGGAAATAGATCTAGATCACACTCTGATTATATTTCTTTAGAATTGCCACAGCAAGATTCATGATGGTACACCTGGAGATTGACTGCCTACTACCCATGATGCATCTTCCTGTGGTTCAAAAACTGATTATAGGTATTACATTGGGATGGAGACTCAAATTCTTCTTAAGTTATCATCACTGAAATGAAGATCTATTCTGCTTTGACAAGTGTTATTAATTACTCAGCATTACCATCTAAATCAAAATACTTTCAACAGGTAAGTACTTTCAAAATGCTTTCACTGTATGGCTTTATAGATGGAAAGATTTCTAATTTTAAGTTATAGCACTGATTTCTCAGCCTTCTGATACCTTCACTGATTCCATAAGCATAATTGCATTTCACCTGTTAATCTACTGGACAACAGATCCTCTCCTAATACTTAGTTTCAGCTTAGAACAATGATCTGAACTTACTAAACACACCTCAAACACTGGATCTCAAACAGATAAATATGCCATTGCTGATATGTTTGCCCAATGTTCCAACTTTTGACTTCATGACATCTTTTTATATGGCACCTGAACCAACCAGAAGTCTGGTGAGTACCAACTTAGGCATTTATCTGCTTCCCATTTACACCTGAAGGTCAGATGAATTTCCTGTCTTGATTAATCTTCTAGTAGGAAGTTAGCACAGAAAAATATTAGCAGAGTTACCGTCCAGTGTAAAAGACTGCTGCATCACATATTGAATGGTTACTTAAACTATGATGAGAATGAAAAACACAGGCTATTCACTTTCTGTCAAGCAATTGTTTCAGTATTAAAAATAATTTAAAGTAATTACTGTAGTTTTCCTACAAGGTGCCTGCCTACTACATAGATATAATTGTCCCCCTCTGTCACAATTCAGATGTGGGGTTTTTATGATTCAACGATCTTGACATAAGGTTTTCTTGAGCAGCATATTATTTTCCTGATGGGGTGGGTACCACAAAGTCATACTTCCAAAGGCCTTTCTTTACTGCTTTCAAAAGGAGACAGAACAGCATTACAATTGTCTTCAGGATCAGTAAAACGTGTGGGTGGCTGCATGGAAACCGTATTATATACTGTGGGTAATTGCTTAGTCGTGCCTTTCAGTTAACTAAGCTTAGGCTTGTTTTTTTGTCTTGATTAGCCACACAAGTCAGCTTGAATGTTTCACTTCTGGGAGAAATTTCACAAGCACCTCAGTCTTCATTTTATTATCCAAACAGAAAAATGATATTGATAAAGGACCTTGCCCAGGTGAAAGGGATTAAAATAATCTCTGAAAGTCCCAGAAACACCAGCTTTGTCACTTATGAAGAAGGAACCATTCACAGAACTAGAATATTAATAGGTGGCTACTGAGGGAGAACTGCAAAGATTTATGTATCCTCCTATCATTGAGGGAAGCTTGTACCTCTCATTCTGGGTTGATAGCAGCTAAAATATTTTTATAGTACATAACTGTACTATAAAACCTTTTTTTCTGATGGGGTAACATATTAAAGAGAAGGAATTTGAGCAAAAAACATTAGCAGTGCTCACACTGGTCTTTACAATAAATTTATTGTTGCTAACTAATCGGAGACAAAAGTCTTCAGGAAAAACAAATATCTAATAAGACTTATATATATAAAGAAAAATCAGAAGGTTTGACATTGTTCTATTTCATGGGATCATTGTAACATTTTTGGCACAATATATCCTAATATACTAGGACACTAGGGAAGAAATCAAATAAAACCACAACAAAAAACCCAATGGGTTTTCTAACATAAAACCTGTTTCCAGCATTAAAACCTAGCTCTATTTCCCTCAGCTGTCATCTGTGATAAGGAAAAGAAAGACTCAAACTCTTTTTCTTTTCTTCTGACAGCAGCTATTCCATAACAGTCCAGCTATCCTGCTGTGGTTTGACTGTTCTTTATCAAGCAGGCTATTTCCTCTGTATGAAGGCACCTGACACTGCAAAGACCAGATGGACAACTAGCTGCAGTGGCAACACAGCTACAGTGATGACTGAGGATGGGATTTTCAAATGGCTCAAGTCATTTATGATCATTTACGATCACAGATCCCATTGAAAGTTAATGAAATCTGGGCTCCAAAAGTACTATATCGTTCGAAAACCAAAGAAAATAAATCTACTTTCAAAAAAATAATTATAATACTTTCTTTAGCTTATAATTAATGAAAGGAGGACTACAGAATAGAAGATGGGGTAGTACATTGCAGCTGTGAAATGTTTTTCTAAAAAAAAAAACCAAAAAAACCCCCAAAAAACCAAAAAAACCCCATTGTTTTAGGCAACTCAGCCCCTTGTTGCGGGTGAGTTTGACCCAAAACACTCTAAAGGACCTTTCATTTTGTAGAGTTCATATGAAGATTTAGAAATAATTTCAAAAAACTTGGAAGTTTGGATTATGTGCAATGATAGACATCTTTCTTTAGAAAATCCTACCTTTGATTCCAAAGCCCAAAACATAAGAAGAACAAGAAATAAAACAGTGAAGAGTAGACTTATTTTATAGCATGTGGAATGCTTCAGGCCTGTTCTTATAGACATAGATTAACAAAGATGGAAGCTTTTTCAGAAGAATGCCAAAAAGCTGAGTGCCTGAAGAGATAGCTGGGAACTTCTGGACAGTTCAGCACTTCAGATGCATTTTAGTCATATCTCCTCTGACTGCAGTTTGACAAGAGGAGGATAAAAAAGACCATTAGCTCTAGGTTGCCCTTACAGGAAAGAAGAAACTGAGAAGTCTAACTAAACCACTTGGTCACCTATTTTATGCTACTCAGACAACAAACACAAATGGCAGAACATACCATCAACTTGGACTCAGGATAAATTGTATAATTTTTTTCTTGTCAAAACCTGGAAAATGTTTGCTGTGCTGCTTTGTGTCTTCCTCTGGAATGTAAAATGCACTAGAGAGCACAGCAAAAGGTCAGAAAGAGTTTGGGGCAAAAGTACTGAAGATATAATCCTGCACTGTTAGTCTACTCTGGCAACACTTAAAAAGTATAGCATGTCCTGTGCAGTCAACATGCCAGTCTGTGTTTCTTGCCTCTGGTTAGCAAACAGTGCAACTTAACCACATCTCAATTTATGGCTACATAATCGTCAGGTTCAGTTGCTGTCAGTCATGTATCCCCTAAGGAAATTAATCATAATCATAATTTTGCACAGTGACTCTGTAAAGACTGTCATTAAAAAGCTTGACTATTCTTGTTAGTAAGGTTTTTAAATTTCTACATATAACACTGTTATTAAAGCTTGGTATTGGGAAACCCTTGCTAAAGATAACTAGGCAAAGTGCTAACACCCTTTTTTGTTTCCTCAGCTAGAATTCCTCTTGATTCTAATTAACTGAAGTACACTTCACGTCATGTGAGGAGCTATTGCAGCTGCCACAAAAATATTATATATTTTGAATAGAGGAAAAAGCTCTGAGTCATCTTGACATGAAGAAAGAGTTTTTCTATTTAGATGTCAGAGCTACACAATCAGTTTCAAGACCCCCTTTTTTACTGTTTGGCATTTTGGATTAAGTCATCTGGAAAGGATAAAGTGATTTATACACTAAGGTGGCATTACTAGTAAATAGCTCAGACCAAAATGTCAGAAAAGTAAGGTTAAAAGGGGGGGGGGGGTGGAAATAGTCATAGAGCTGATGCACTACCTCGAGTGCAATGGAAGAGGCAGCAGGGCAGCTTGGCTGCAGTGTGTAGACAGACCATGGCAAAGTGGCATAGGGTGAAGCAGTCAGCAAAATCAGAGTAGAGCAAACATCTCCTGGGGCCCTGCAGCCCCCAGGTGAGGTACAAAAGAAACAGGGCTTGGTATTCCTTGTTTCTATCAAGTACTGAGCTTATCTTTTCATACCTAGAAGACAAAAAAGAGCATGTAAAATCAGCTTCAATTTTTTCTGGTGATATAACGCAAACTGGGCTTGAGGCCTGGAACACAGATAGATATGATGATCCAAAAGATGTGATAGCAAGGCAGCCCAGTCAAGCCCCACGTTGGAGAGAAACTAAATTCAAATGTCATTTCTTTGAAGGTGCATCCTTGTTACTTTACTTCTTAATTTATTAGGGTAGACAGATGCAAAAGTGCCAGAATGATAAAACTGAGGCAGCTGTGTGGAAAATATGAGGGAAATATTACGTGTGCCTCCTTTAAACTTGTGATCCTGTTCAGAGCCATTTTACACCTAAGTGAAACTGTCCTTATCAGAATTTTCTGCAATACCTTAGGGGAAAAAATTGCATGCAAAATCACTTCAACAAATGTTTCTGAATGCAAAGGTCAGAGAAGAACCAAACTGTTTTCAAGATTACATTATCAGGAAGGATTCCCAGAGTGACTGAAACATCAATAAAAATAAAAGTACTGAGAACACAAACTGAAAATTGTTTGCTTGCGATTATTCCATTTCTTTTTGTGATGTGCCTTTCTGTTGACACTTTTATCCCAAAAGAATACTCAATTTTCATGGTAGAAATAATATACAAAGAATATGGAATTCTCTTTCAATGAAAAGTATAGAATCACAAAGTAAAAATACAGAAATTAATTTTCCAATGCTGACAACACTGAATCTTTATTTCCCTAGTTATCTCTGCTATTCAATGATCAAACGGCAGAAGGACTAAGATACTGGTATTTTGAATAAACAGTTTAATTAATAACCGAAGAGAGAACAAACAAAAAGTACAGAAGCCAATTTACCAGTGGGAAGGGGGAGTCTATTAAGAATTCACTTATGTTCAGCATTTATTATTATAATAAGCAAGTTTTCTATTTTGCAGTCTGTACAATTATATTCATTAAAAATTTCCAAATATACAAATATATATTCATGTCTTAGAGACATTTTCCTGAAAACATTTTTGACATACTTCATACAAACATGGGCAAGCATTTAGGTTATTGTTTGAACAATCGAGTCCAAATGTGCGCATATGGGTTAATTTATAATATATATCTAGATATGCAGATTAGGCAACTCTCTGATCTTTTTGAATATTTAATTACCCCATTTGCTCATATACAATATGTATTTTTCACTTCTGATGAAATAGATAGTATATAATACTTCACAATTTAGTTAATTCAGCTTCAATCTAATAGTGCAAACTTGAGCACACATGAATTGGGTACACTAGAAAAGTGCTTCCAACAAAAGAAGTTACACTGTAATGCTTTGTGAGACAAGTCTTTGTACCAGGAAAATGTGTCTTAGCTAAAAAGGCATTGGACTGAAACTTTTCTCTCACACAATCACACCCAGAATTCTAAGGAAATAAACTGCCAGCCTATGAATACTGCATATTAAAATGATTATTTTATCACTTCTGCAGATTCTTAGACAAGGATAAAAAATCACAGATGAAGATAGATGTCTGTACTAATATTGAATCAACTATTTCCACTGCTGTCCATTATGAAAATAAACCTTTTTCAGAAAGCAGTTGATCATTTTTAATGTCCTCATTTGGCAGGGCCCAAACAAGCCCTTCCAAAAGATTTTCAGGGCTGAATTCAAGGCATTTCTTGCACAAAAAGAGTTTCTAGTATTTCCTACGATGCTCATGTCAGTCCTAAATTAAGGAACCCCTTCACCAGCCCCACATTTCCAACTATAAAATGTATATTGGAACCAAATAGGGCTCTGATGTAAGAGACTGATCCTTCTGTACTTAGTACTGCCAAAGAGAACTGTCAGTCATTCCTAAAGAACACTGTTATATGAAAGGCTACCAGACTTCTTCCTTTTCCACACTATTGACAAATAGATAAAAGCGATGATACAAAGCTATTCATGATCTCTGCATACTGCTGAAAAGCAGCTGCATAGCCTCTTCTTCCATCTGACTCAGAAAGTGCTGCCAGATATGTTATGGAGCATCTGGTCATGACTGAAGAGTGTTGCTGAAGACTGGTTGATAAAACTGAATCTCAGAGCAACGGATGTAACACCAGCAAAGTGGCAGTAGCTATCAGAGTTAATGTCAAGATTTACACGGCCCTTTTTCTGAGATTACACCTACACATTACTTAAATTTATAATTTGGCAATACTTTATCTCTTATTGTGACTAGAGAATCAAACTGCTATACTGTGTCAGAAGGGCTTTGCATTGCTGTGTGACCACAAGACTGTGGTCACACATTCTGTTGCTTCCATCTATTTTCACTGAATCCCCATTCACTTCCAGTGAGCTATCCCAGCTAAAGGAATATGCAAACTCACGGCTATAATATTTCACCTGCTTTAGATGCCTTTAAAATGCTCTTTCAGGTAAATCCTGAATAATAAATTACTTCCATTAATGAACACTGGATGGCAATTATGACTTAGTATTTGCATTACAGTTGTGCCTAGTAGCTTTCACTAATAGAAAAGCTCACCTTTCTTAGGTGGTGAATAAAACACTGTAAGACATAATTCCTTCTCCAAAA
Source organism: Todiramphus chloris collaris (assembly GCA_025345505.1). Classification (NCBI taxonomy): domain Eukaryota; kingdom Metazoa; phylum Chordata; class Aves; order Coraciiformes; family Alcedinidae; genus Todiramphus; species Todiramphus chloris. Next base: position 4,404,769 of record JANVCC010000020.1, read on the forward strand.
CTCAAGTAATGGAAGAGATGGCTGAAAACAAGGAGTAATTTAGGGACATGACACCATTTATTTGATAGCACATGGGAAAGGAATAGCAAGAAGCATTTTACACCAGTCTTGTTCTCTTGCCTTGCAGACCAACGTTTCATTGCTGTGAATGATTCCTCTCTTGCATTTTGCAAGGTATGATTAATTTTGCATAAGCCATTTACAAATACTACCCTAAATCTTATAAAGCAGGGACTGCAAGGTAATTGCTGCAATTTGATTCTTCTTTGGAAGCGTACGGATTCTGTATTTAAGAACAAATCCTGAATTCCATCAATGATTTGTGGAACATGATTATCATACCTAAAATTTTAAACCATTAAAAGACAGAAAATGAAAGTAGAATATAAATTACATAGCATCAGTGCTTCATTACAGGGAGAAAAAATATTTAGAAATGAACTGATGATGCCTGAGATTCACACTGATTTAGCCCTTAAAAGGCTGGCGTATTGTATTTTATGGTGCTATGTAATCACAGTTGCACTTTTTTATTGTCCAACTCTTTTGTATCCTACACATGGCATTATTTAAGTCTAGAAATAATAATGTGGTAGCTAATTGGGCCGCAACTGTGGGGTTTTTTAATTCTTTAATGCATTCTATTCTATAAAACCCATGTGAGGCAGGTAACACTAGGAAAAATAAGCATTATTAACCTTTCTTATATGCAATTGTATGTTTCAAGGTCTGGCTAAATGGGTCGATATTACACTTCACTGACAAGTTCAGGAAAGTCAGATTATTGAATAAAGTCAAAGTTAACGGTGGAAAAATCTTCATATAACACTACATCATTTTGTATTCTACACCTTTGAGGACACTTTCAGATGTTTTAGCAGGACACTTCATTATTCTTACTCTCCTCTACATGGCCAAGTAGCTTACGTGCTCACATTCAATTACAGAGGGAGGATGAGAAAAATCATAGCAAATACAGTTAAGAAAAATTTCCAGTATCTTCCTAAAGCATACTGCTATAGAAATATGTATGATAAAAAAGTAGTGTCTCATAGTCTTCCAGGGTAGAAAGTGCTAACTACAGATTGTGTTATCTGTCATTCCCCTTTTCTAGCCCCAATACAAGAAACACACCATTTCAGAAAGCACAAGATTAGCCTGTTCAGATCCCTCTGAAGAACCTCCCTACTTCAAAGCAGATCAACACACCCACCTAACTTGGTGTCATCTGCAGACTTGCTGAGGGTGCTCTCAATCCCCTCACCCAGATCATTGATAAAGGTATTAAACAAGACTGGCCCCAAAACTGAGCTCTGGGCAACACCACTTCTTACCAGTCACCATCTGCATTTAACTGCATTCACCACCACCCTCTGGGCCCAACCATCCATCCAGTTTTTTACCCAGCAAAGCATACGCCCATCCAAGCCATGAGCAGCCAGTTTCTCCAGGAGAATGCTGTGGGAAACATTGTCAAAAGCTTTACTAAAATCCAGATAGACAACATCCACAGCCTTTCCAATTGCATCCTGGGCTGCATCAAGAGAAGTGTGGCCAGCAGATCGAGGGAGGTGATTCTGCCCCTCTACTCTGCTCTGGTGAGACCTCACCTGGAGTACTGCATCCAGCTCTGGAGCCCTCAACACAGGAAAGACATGGACCTGATGGAGCAGGTCCAGAGGAGGGCCACAAAAATGACCAGAGGGCTGGAACACCTCACCTACAAGGACAGGCTGACGAGCTGGGGTTGTTCAGCCTGGAGAAGAGAAGGCTCCGGGGATACCTACCAGTGACCTTCCAGTACCTGAAGGGGGCTTACAGGAAGGCTGGAGAGAGGCTGTTTACGAGGGCCTGAAGTGAAAGGATGAGGGGTAATAGGTTTAAATTAGAGAAGAGTAGATTTAGATTGGATATCAGGAAGAAGTTCTTTACATTGAGGGTGGTAGAACAGTGGAATAGGCTCCCCAGGGAGGTGGTTGAGGCCCCGTCACAGGAGATATTCAAGGTGAGGTTGGACAAGGCTTTGAGCACCGTGGTCTACTTGAGGGTATCCCTGCTCACTGCAGGAGGGCTGGACTAGATGGCCTTCGGAGGTCCCACCCAGCCCTAACCATTCTATGATTACTTCATCCATTAAGCAAGTCACCCTGTCATTGAAGGAGATCAGGTTAGTCAGGCAGGACCTGCCTTTCACAAACCCATGCTGACTGAGCCTGATCACCTGGTTGTCCTGTAGGTGCTGTGTGATGGCACTGAAGATGATCTGCTCCATAACCTGCCCTGGCACAGAGGTCAGACTGACAAGCCTATAGTTCCCAGGATCCTCCTTCCAGCCCTTCTTGCTAACCTCAAAACAACTGATATCAACCCAACACGAGAACCTCTTTTAAGAAAAAAATAAATACGATCCAAATCCCAAGGAACAAATCTCATAAAAAGACATCTTCCTATCTTTTTTCTTTTGTTTTATTTTGTTCTTTTCCTCTATTTCATCAGCTTGACTTGGGAAAAAAAGAACACATGCTTTTGTAAGTAAGTTCAAAATCTTTCAGTGAATATCATTAACAAAGCCTAACAAGTTTTCTACTTCATATACTCTTTCTTGCACAGTCAAAGAAAGAAGCTTAGCATCCTGTGAGATTGTCAAGAATATGAATCACCAGGGACACAACATTAACCACAGAATACTAGGACACACCCAGAACCAGGCTAAGCCAATAAGCCATCTAAACAACACAGCATCTGTGTTTCCTTACTCTCATTTGGGATGGAAGCTCAACGTTCACTTTCAACCCTTACTCCTGCAATTTATTTTCTCTCCTTGCAAATAAATTATGTGGTTACTTTTTCTGAGTTTTGTTTTGTATTTACCACAGAAGTTACATTCTGCCTAGCCATGGTAGACTTTTAAAAATTTATAAAGGTTGTACCAATTTATTGCCAGAAAATCTTGTCTGTCAGATACACAATCTAGGCTGTGTATTTTAGAAATCAGGTCTTTTAATCTTAATCTATTCAAAGTTTTCAATAACAGCTGGTAGGACTGAATAGAGAATATACCTGCCACCACTAACTCTAGACTTGGAAAGATTGGATTAGAGTTGAAGAGAAAGCCTCCAAATGAACCAGGTTAAAAGAAAAAAAAAAAAAAGAGCAACTTTACAAAATAAAATAGGGACTAAAAATTCAGAATAAGCTCCCAGGAAGCAGAAAGGCATAAATAAAAAATTGAGGATGTCCTTAAATAGATACAAACCATGAATTATACAGAGCAACAAGATCATGTGGAGACATACTTCAACACAGTATGTATATGACATATGTAATATCCCAAGGGCAATTATTATGCTCTATCTGCTTCTGAAGAATACCCAGCTTGAATACTCCACGTAGTTTTGAGCATCACAATTTAAGGAAAATATGGCTAAACTTGAACTATTTGAAAGGAAAACAACAGAATGTTAAGTCTTTTGTAGAAAATGAGCTATACAGAGAGACTGAAGGAATTAGCTTTGTTCAGGTTAGAAAAGAGATAAAGGAGGTAGTTATCATGGGGGGTTTCCAGTAAGCAAACAGCCAGAGGAACACAGTGACCCTCTGCTCTTAATGTCCACACGAGAAAAGACTTTAAAACATCAGCCTGCCTACAAAAGCAACCTTTCTTTTAGTAAAGAACAGATATTCTATGGAACAGACTGCTTGGAGGATACTATCTCTCCATCCTCGGAGGTTTTTAGGAGCAAGCTAGACAAATAGCAGTCTGAATTAATTTCAGCATATTTGATCCTGCATGGATGAAAGGTTTGATTAGGTGGCCTCATGAGGTATATCTACTTCTGCCTTTCTATGACAGTCTTCATTCTGACTTTTCTTAATCAAATGAAGTCTTAAGCTTTTCAGTTCTTTATCTCCCTGCAGACTCACATAGGTTTCACTCTATTTTTCCCTTTCTAACAGTAATGTCTTAAAAATCTCCTGTGATTACCACAAGATAAACATCTTCTCTGACATTCTCAGGTAATTTGCGCATCAAACTAGTTCTCTCTGGGTGTGGAACTAAATAACACAGCTTTTGAGCTATGAAAAATGAACCAATGTGATGTATAGGTGACATCTAATATTAGGGACAAACAGATAACTCACCAAAAAATGCAAGCGTATAAACAATCACAAAAACTCTATGTCAGTGAAGGGTGGGGAAAGGTTTATATTACTTCACTGTGAAATGGTGTTCCAGAAACTTGAAATTTCAACTTCTGACAATTTAGTTTTCTTAAAATACATACAGAAAATTCAAGTGGCCTTTGAAGAAATCTTTTTTTACTGCTACTTAATTATTTTTAATATTATTTAACTTGTTTCATGAAATATGTCTCGTACTTCATTTGAACTTGCAAACCCATTAGTATCAATTCAATGTGGAGGTAAACACTAGACATCAAGGTAAACAGAAATTGAACTAGAAGCTGTGGTTTTTATTGAAGATTCTGTTCAAATTCATATCAAATCTTTGATTATCAACTTACTTTCATTCTTCTATCATCCAGGGGTCTCCATTATACGATCACAATCTTTTCTGTAGTGTAAGCAGTGTAGAATGTAAACTGGAATTGGAAAATCTGGCAGCTAATGAAAAAAGCACTAAAATTACTTTTTCAAAGCTGATCTCAATGTTTTTCTCCAATCTCAATAATTAAGCACACTGAATGTATTTCACTAATGCATGATGCTTGGTGGCAACATTAAAAAAAAGTACTGAATAATTGTTATGAATCACAAATGCTATGTTTGAAATAAGACATATACACTCTGTAGCTCCTATTTAATTTGACCATGAAAACTTTTACAAGGATAACAAGAACAAATCCAAATACATGAAGAATAATATCAAGGAGAAATGATAACAGCAGAAGTCTATTTTTTTCAGCTATAAATTTGGTTTGGATTAAGTTTATACATTAGCATATTTCGATTCTGTTTGCTCAGGCTTTGGCAACTTGTCAATAGTTAAAATTTGTTAAAACAGAGACAAATCTGTGCTTTTCACAGTTTGATACTAAAATATAAATGGAGGAGAGAAAAAAAACGTTGTTAAACTATGATTTTTTGAAGATATTATAAAAAAATAACATTGAATATGTAGTAAAAAAATATTTAAATTATTTTTACTTGTAAAGTTTAGTAAGAATATTGACATGTTCAAATGACTGACTCAAAACTCCACTCTCCAGCCATATAGGCTGCAAACATTTTCAACCTGTAACAACATTTTCAACTTTCAATGAGTAAATCAGTTACTTGAGCTATTAAAATGATATATCCTGTGTTGTTACGAGTGAGCAGAGAAGTGCTATAATGTATATCAAAGTTATTTTAAATATAGTTAAAACTGAAAGTTTGATTCTTGTATGTATGATTCCTTTAACAACTTTTTCTGCAGGCTGATTATAGCTGTCAGTAAAAATAAGGAGTTAACTCCAATCACATACCACATATTTACAGCTCATCCTTACTAGACAATTACTTTTTATTTCACTAACCTAAACTAACTCATTTTCATCTTCTCTTCATGTACATTTCCCATATAGGTATACTCTAGCACTATCTAAAAAAATTGAAAGTGATTATGCTCTAGACTCTCTGAAAGGGTGAAGGTGGAGAAATTCTGTTGCAACACAGAAACTGCTTCTTAAAACAGTCCCTGCACAATAGGTTTTAGTAATCCTGTATGGCTAAATCTCAAATCATTATCAATTTAAGGAATAACTAATGTGTCATGTGTCGATTTTGGAAAACCATGTCTTAAGTACATTTGGAAGTACACTTCGCTCTCCTTAAAGACTATATATTTTACTGGTGCATTCAATGTCAGTTGCTCTTTCCTGGGTTCATCTATGCTAGAGAACAAGCAGGACATTCACTTCTCACAGTCACAGAAACCAAGAGACTCAGCTTCTGGAAGTGTAAGGTCATGGACTTATCAACACCTTCATGTTGGTCAGAAGAGAACAAAGCAAGCCATGAAATGGATTTTTATCAACAAATATGTCACAATCTTTCCCTGCAAAACATCTAATTTATTCATCTAGGCTCTCTATAACGTTAAAATGACTTTACAAGGCAGTCAAAATCCATCTTTTACATTATAAAATACCTTACATTATCATATTAGTAATCAAACTCTTAACTTGAAATTAATTAAAGATTGGATGGGGTCTTTCTTACTCAGAAGCTCTCCTCTTATGGAGGAACGCTTCTAATTTCTGGCTTAAAACTTACTCATGGCCAGCCTATGTGAATGTGCTTTTTATCTCTGCTAATCGAAATTCTGTTTTTAAAATAGATTACTACACAGTTTAGATGTTTGTTCTTCAGAGTTATAAAAGTTGTTTTTTTTTCCTTCATTCACAGAATGAATTTCAATACAAATAATATATTATAAATATGATTTCAGTGGAACAGTGATTCTTCAGGAAACACTGAAGATCAGTTCTATTTTAAATAAATTTCAAATAACTTGTGGGGAACAAAGGAGAATGTCCACAGCAGACATGCAGTAGGTCTGTCATGAATTGTCCCAGACTAACTGAGGAAGCCCCTGATGAAATTTGTATCAAAGACAACTGAAGGATTTATCGACAAGGAAAATATTCTATTTGTGTTTGTAACAAGGGCCAAATAAGATACTGATGATATCTTTGCCTTTCAAAGCAAGTCCTGAGGCTGTCTCAAGCTGAAGTATGTTTATCTTTGCTTTTTCTTTCTATATCATCTAAAACCCGCCACGAGTGTAGTAAAAAAGGGTAGCACAAGTGAAATGGATATTCATGTGTTAACATGACTGACGAGAGGATTAATGTGGAGAATTAATCTGGATTAATTAATGGATTAAGTAGGCATTACTTCATACTACCGGAAAATAAGAAATGCGCATATCGAATGCGACTGATCAGGAAAAAAAAATGCTGTTAGCAATCTAAAGACTGTTTTTTAAATGAAATTTAAAAGGGGTTGAAAGGGAAACATAAAATGAGACACTACTGTAAGATTATTATGGCCATACCTCTGGTTTATACCGGCCCATAGATGTAATGATGATACCAGGTATTTCAGGATTTAATACCCTCAGTAAGCCACCCCTGAAACTTGTAAAGGGGATTTCAGCACTACTTTGAAGTGGTGATAAAGTAGCAGAGGTAAAGAACTCAAGGCTGGGATTTGAAATTTGCTGCAAGTAAAAAGGATTTCAGACCAGGTGTCCTGGTTCAGGTTTACAGCTTTTTAAAAGACCACTGGGTACATGGATGTACACAGAAAACAGAGCCTCAGGTGCAAGATAATAGGAAATGAGAATACTCAAAGTTTTTATTGAGTACGCTCAGCTGCTTCCCTAAACAGGGCTCAGTAGAACTGAATTTCTGAGTAATATTATGACGAGGTGAAGAAGGACCACAAGAGTGACAGGACAGCTTCTCTGGCAAGAAAACTCTCTTATCAAGAGCTTTTGTTTATTTACTGCCAGGTTTCTTCAAAAGCATTTTGTTATGAATGAAGTGTGAAAATCTGGGAAAGAAGTAAGAATCATTTGAAATGGGAAAGGTGTACTAAAATATTACATGATCCACCAAATTTTACTTTTAATTGTGCTGCCGACTCCTATGAATGGATACCTTTTAAACAGGGCATCAAAAAATGGGCATCAATGTTCTGCAGATATATCCACAGAGGCAGACACAGCTGGATATAGCTGGCACAGATGTTTTAATTTTATTTTTGTTAGCTCTCCATCAGATTTTAGGGGAGATTACTCACAGCTGTTGCTCACAGAAAAATAATATACTGGTACTAATCCTCATCTACAATGGGACTTACAGTACTATTACTAGATGTAAAGTTACTTGCTGCTCTAGGCAAAGAGGTGAATGCCCATTTCTCCTCTTTATTCTTTCAGACTGTAGCCCTAGGTGAACATTTGTACAGTACTGTATTTGTCCCTAGGAGGTACTGCTATGACACTTTAGATGAGTAAGAATAGTATCTGCAGTCACATTCAAGGGAAAGAAAATTATGTCAGAAAGAAATTTCTCCCTATAGTACAGTATTACACAACTAAGTGCCTTAGAGCTCTTTACAGATTTCTTTCAAACATCTTCCACTGCTCATTTTTGAAAAATAACGTTACATAGAACATAAGAATTGTCACATATGAATAAACCTACATTTTTATGGTGTTTTCTCTCTTTTTTTTAGATTGAACTAGTATCAGGTAATTCAGCTTCTCAAAATCTGGAAAAAAAGTTGTACCATATTCAATTAAATTAGTGTGTATAATTTCATGCATGTTTCTCCCTTAGTGTTCAGGACAGGCTATAATATTTCCCTGTCCTTGCTGTTTACAGAATAAAAAAGGAGGATAGTGCATTTAGTACATTTTCAGAGTTAAGACCACAATTTAAAAGTTAAAGCAAAACCAAGTAAAAATGTTCTACAACAGAATAACTGGTACCACTGCCTACACAAAAACTTATGTGTTATATCTGGTATTTTATACATTTGGGAAGGATTCTTCACATGTACCATAACAGTACTACTAGAAGGAATTACTATGATTCCATTTCACTGGAATGAATATGGTTTATTATTAATTGACATAGTACATAAATATAGAACTGAAGCATATGATTATTGCTGAACAGGTGACTTCTCATGTGTAAATGTATCCCCACTCCTCACACCCTATCCCTCTACCCCCACCATGAAAAAAGCCAACTAATTACACATGTGCTCCAAAGAGGTAGCAATAGTCAAGCTGCAGCAGTCCATAGTGAAAGTTCAAGGTTTTAACATATAAATCAACAGATGTGAAGGACAAAATAGAGTCGCTACTGTCCCAGATTTCTGTCAGGTAGTTTCCTACTCTCCCCCTCTTATTCACAGTTTCTGAGAACTTATCTGACTTGGCACCACAGCAGAAGCTCAGGAGAGAACACACCTTGCAGAGCAGAAGCTTGATCTTTGAACTAATCAGAGGGATCTATGTTTGTAGTCAAATGATCTAATGGTAGGAGCAATATTGATGAAACTTTTAAAACTCCCCACAGCAATGTCAAACAGTCAATCTGTTTTAGAATTGTACCTGTGCTCCAATCCTTCTGAAGTTAACAAATGAATTCATAGTATGAGAGATAACTAAATTCCACATGTGTGTGCCTATGAACTCTGAAATCAGGGACACAATTCTCCACCTGCCTCTCCTACCATTACACTATTTTGATATTCTTTTAATTGATGTCACTTTTGAAGTGGCATCTCTGTCTTTTTAAAAAGCCATCCCACAGTCACAATCCAAAATACCTCCTCAGACCTTCTACCACCAAACACATAAAGCTATTTGCCTTCACCTTATTGAGTCTTTGAGTGTTTGCAAACCTGTCTTCCTTTCTTCACTCGATCTTGTTCTTATGCAGTATCATGACTTATGTGATTGAAATTTTGACTGAGAAAAAAACCCAACTGCATAATGCCAATACCACAGAATCACAGAATGATGGGGGTCAGAAGAGACCTCGAAAGATCATCTAGTCCAACCTCCCTGCCAGAGCAGGATCACCAGTATCTGTCCCACTGTTCTACAGAGAGTTTCAAAGTACAGAATCACTAATACTGCCATAGCTATGTGCCAAATAAGTACCTATTCCAACTGTGTCCTTTCAGAGACTTAGCTGAATGCTCACTGCGAGCCACTAACCAGTGTAATACATTTGTTCTGCTGTTTCCTTCACAGAAACTGTCATGAAGAAGCAGCATGATGCTCAAAAGAGGAAAGAGCCTCATAAAATCCATTGTGAAACATGAGAAAGCACTACTAGTGCATATGATTTCTACAAAGATCATATACGGAAAAACAAAAAGGCAACTCTACAGGGAAAATGAAGTAAAACTGAAGTCCAACAGGCACATTTGGCCACATACAAGAATTACAGTTTTCCAGCAGAGCAGCATGGAATGGAGCTGCCACAACCAACCTGGAAAAATCATGTTTGTCTTCCTACATACTCATAAGAAAGACTGTATCTCGTCACATTAGTAAACAAACTTAACTCCACAATTTCTGGAAACAATATTGTGGAGTTTTGTTTGGGAGATTGCCATGAAAGAGACTGAAATGAAAAACTGGATTTTTTATATGGACAAAACTTGGCAAACATTAAAATTCACAATTACCTGAATGTATTGTTCATAAGGAAAGTCACACAATAGAAACAAGAGTGAAGGTTTAAGCATAGGCCTATTATGTCTACAGAATAGTACGGCAGGAATGAAAAATCATACTACCATAGGATAGTCATGATAAGTTTCTTAAAATGTATGTAACAGGATCTAGAACATCAAAATGTATTAATTATGACCTTAAGTTACCACATAAATGAAAAACAATATCCAAAATTTTAATTAATATTAACTGCATAAATTTTAATCAAACACCTTTAAATCAAAATTTTGTTATAAGTGGTAATTTTTCTATATCATCCAGGCAATGATCCCAAGGCTAAGATCTCACTCTTGCATAAATACATATTTATATTCATATTGTTTTTAAGCAGAATTCCTGAAATATGTAAGACTTCAGTATCGTTGTTTACTTCTTCCATTTAAGACCTTCCTGAAAACTGTCCTAATGATGACCAGCTTCCTGTGGCTAGACAAGATATATGGACTACTACTGTCTACTTTTTCTTTTACAGAATAGCCTGAAAATCCTCAAGGCTTAGGAACAACTTAAATCACTGTATTTCCTTTAGCACTTTAGCGGAAACTGAAGTCTGAAGAAGACATCAAATTAACAGCTCCTGAATTCACAAGTGCAAATCAAAATACGATACAAAGTTCCTGTCTTGTCTTTGCTATTTTCTCAAGTCAATCCTCCATAAATTCACTTGAAAGGAGTTATACCAGAAATTCTTCATTCACTGAAATGGCTTGTAAAAGACCTTTTGAACTTGCTCAATTGTCAGATGCAGTGGTTACCTACATAGGGAGGCATATACAATGAAAGTAATGCCTAAAGATTCAATTCCATAATTCTATCTCATGGACACTCTGCTTTTATACGATTCTTTTTCCAGTAAGGCAAATAGGTTATTGTTAAGATCCCCTTCATTTTCCAAAACACTCGATCTGACCACACAAGTCAATGATACATTTCTATTCCCTATGATTTTTATTCTGTTACTTTATTCCCTGCTTTATCATCAGGACTCAATCTCTACCTGCCACCAATACAGGTACTCTCATTTACTACTCACAGGGAAGCTTCTTATGACATACTCTCTGGTAAATTGTGTATATACATATACATATATAAAAAAAGTCATTGCCTTAGTGAAGACAGCAAAGCCAAAATTCGTTCTGTGACACACAAACATTCAGAACGATGCACATCAAGTAAAAATGTGCTTAACAAATTCTCAAGACAGCAATCATATTTTCTGATGATTCAATTCCCTTTTGATTTTTTACCTGGGAGATATCATCAAGGAATTCCTTTACAATTCCTGCATGAAATAGCTGTTGTAATAGAAGAATTTTTAGAGAGTTCAGGAGGAAAAGCATTACTGGACTTTCTACCCCATATTCCTGACACTGACTTATAACCTCTCTCCAGACTCTTCTGTAGAACCCTACAGTATGACTATGTGGTGGTCCATGATGGAAGGAATATTCCCATTAAATGTATGAAAACATTTTCTATATCATCTATATCATATATAAGAAAATGTATGAATGTATGTCCTGTAGATACCTGTTGAATAATACAGATCTAATTGCATTTTAGGATTTGGAAAGAAATAAGGCAGCTGCAAGGTCTTTTCCCTTGCAGTAAGATGAACAGAGTTTTTTCAGTGAGTATATTCACAAATCACAGTTTCAGATGTGCTAATATCTATTTTTATCCAATTCCAATCACCTTTGCTGAATAGAGAGGCCAGGTCACTGTTACTACAACAAAGTCACCGTAAGTGTTGCAAGGATGCAATTGTTTCTAGGTGTTTCACATTTGTTCATCTGCTCTGAAGCATCTCTTTAGAAAAATCAGCTCATATAATCAAGAAAGGGAAACAATATGTAAGGAGGTCAAACTAAATAGTCAGCATCAGTTACCCACAAGTATGCTGAGGGGATCGGATCTGTTTGGAGTAGACAGCTGGATCAGTCCATGTTCTATATTAATGGAACATGGGAAATGCTTATATACATTTCAGACACAGACAGTCCTAAAGATATGTGAGGAAATGCAGCCCAGCAGTTACTTCTCCTCCCACAATGAGATAGGATTCCAATGACAAAGCTGGATCAGAAACACATATTTGAAATGATGCTTATATTGTATATGTTTCATATAAAATTAAATATGAAATATATTTTAAATTTTCATGGCTGTTACTGTTACATCAAAATGAAATTCATCTCCATTTTAGAGAAAGATTGCCAGTCTAAGAATTTTAAATGGAAGAATCTTTCAGGGGCAGATATTTTTACAATGCAAAATAAGCATTGCTGTTGATCAGTCAAAAGGGTCTGAATCAAATCCCTGACAGTAATGAAATGCTTTTAATTTATCTGTTGAATAGTTTACCAAAAAGGGCATCAGAATATGACTGGGCCTTCCTTATTTTGAAATAAAAGAGACTTCATCCCTATCTGACATCTAGTTCACATGTTTTCTAGCAATAATAAAAGTGGTGTTAAGATTAATTTATGAGAGACAGGTTGTTCAGGGATGACAAGGATTTTTAACACAGATCTACAAGAAGTCAGATTTTAGGTGAATAAAGCTCAAAATAATGAAATGTATTGTCAGCAGTAATCACAATGGAAAGGCTTTATCTGAGATGTCTAATATTGAAGAAAACAGATGAAAGATTTAGTGATGCAAGACATTGAACAGGTAAAACCTGGATGGGGGTAGGAAACTGTTTAAAAGAATAAATGATACTTTTGACTGAAATATTCTGAAATCTTTGTTAAGAAAACTACTTTCTTAATTTGTACAGAATAATCACACTAAGACAGTAGATATACACAGCTGCTCTAATTGAAGTGGAATAGGCTGCATACTTGTTTCAGATGACTTGCTATGAGTAAATTACATTTAGATTAAGGAAAATCTTTAAAGATATTTTAAAGCATTTGAAACTTGATACAAACAAAGCAGATAAACCTCTCTAGAAGTTGTTGTAATATACTGCAATGTTATGTTCATATGCAAGCCTAAAGTGAAGTTTCATCTTACATATTGTTTTTCTTAGTTACAATTTATTTTCAGTTCCCTTTTTTTGCAGTTAGAAATTCACTGTGAGTTCATTGAGGGAGGCATAAAACACCCAGCTTGTATTAGTAATTCCATGTCTCTTAAAATGCATGCAAAAACAGAAAGTGTAAAATACTATCATTATGTTGTGCAGCTAAACAGATGTTAATTTTTTTTTTTCTCCTACACTGACTTTTCCATTTGTAGAAGAGTGCCAAATGCCATTGCAAGAGTTCACACAAGAGGTTTATTTGTTGTTTCTTTCCTGGAGATAGCCTTTTTTCTTTCCCTTCTTGTTTTTCAGTATTCTGCTTTTTTTCCTAAGATAAATGTCACTCAGAGTATAAACATACATTTGCTTTCAATATTTAAAAACCAGGAGTTTTCAATATTAAACAGTACTGGGTCTTCCACTTACAAATTAACTCAGTAAAACTTCACTAATCCCTCTCATTTAAGTAGTAAAAGAATAGAGGTAGCAAAAAGGCTACTTGAAGTAGAGCTCATAGAGCAGTCCAGGTGTCAATTAAGCAAGAATGAAGTCTAAGACTTTCACCCAGACCAAATATGTCAAGTAGATTTGCTTGATTACACTGCAAGTAACAGTCAGTTTTGCTACCATAACACATTCCACATCCAGAAAAGCATCATTGGCTTTACAACTACACTGATTCTTCCACGATGGACTGCAGCCCCTTGTCCTACTGATAGGAAATGGGTGTGAAAGGCAGTGCTAAACCAATAGAGCACAATGGGGATATCAGATGAAGAAAATTCCTGCTCCCGCAAGGCATTTAATCAGCACTTCCTAATAGATTAAAAAAAAGAAAATTAATGAGAACAAGTACAAGGAAGTTACTTTAAACTTTTTGAAAATGGAAATCATTTTTTTGAAGCGTTTTGGTGGAAAAAAAATGTGGTCAGCCTGATTTCAGTTTTGTTATTTTCCAGTTTTGGAGTGCTTGACTTTTCTACCCTTACAGTTTTTTGATGAAAACAAAAAGACACCTATATAGTACCTCTTATAAATTTTGAGATATGTCAGGATATTCTTTGTGAGATAGGGTTCAATTACAGTAATTGGTACACTAACGTAAAGATGTTACTTACCACCTTAATAATCTGGAATGATATACATACACATGTATAATATTCTAATTAGATTAAATTCTACAACTATTATAGGACAATGATTTCAAGTATCATTGTCCTATAATAGTTGTAGAATATAACAGCTCCAGTCAAGCACTGAAAAGCAGAGAAACAGCTAACTTTCCCACTCAGTGAAGCTGCTGATCATTTCTGAGACATCCAGAAATCTGCAGCTGTTCAACTGCTATTTGAAATAAGTCTGCTTCCAAGATAGATGGCAGGTGAGAAAGATCTGGAAGATTACAATAATTGCCAAGTTCATATACCAATATGAAGGGACGTGTCAAGCAGCAAAAGCACCTCTACTTGCAGAAGCAGTCACCCAGAACGGCCCCTGTAGCTTCTACAGCTGGGTGCAAATCTGGAAAATTAATGGAGACTACAGCAGCCAGTGCTACTACTGACATAGTCCTGGGAATGCAACAGCTACCCAGAAGCAAAGGCAGACTTGGCAAGTAATAAAATAACCTACTTCTTGAAGTGAGGTTGAACTTCTGCAGCCTGACATAACAAAGAACCCCTCCCCTTCCTTGTTGTTTTTTGGGTTTGTTTTTTTTTTTCACCCCAGCTTCAGCCCATTCATTCTGCCTTTTGAATATATCTATGCATTTCTTTCGAATTCTCCACATGAACCCAATCACTGTTTCTGAAAATTTGCCATCTGTTTTCTGACAAATATCAGGGGTAAACTAAGGGTAATCTCTAAGAGGTAATCTCAGGGTCAACTAATTGCTACATGTAACAACAAAAAAAATATTTGTCTGCAGTAGCATATAAAAACACTTTATCTGAAGAGGAATTGTTACAGATTCTTGCCTTTGTTGGTTTTAACTGGCAATTAATTAAGTTTTCTCCAAGTTGAGTCCATTTTTCACATGACACTAGTTGGGTATGGGAATCTTCATGTTTTTATCTTTACCCAAAAGCTTTCTTCTTCCTCTTCTTCCTTGAGAGGGAGTAAGCAAGCAGTTGGGTGGGAGTTTGGCTGTTAGACAAATCTAGCCTACCACACAGGGATATCTACAGGAAAGACTTTGCACTACTCTTATTATGTCCTGGGTATATCATAGAGGCCACAGCAAAACACAAAGTCATTCTCCCAAACCCAAGGAGAGTTGCAATGGTATGTTCTGTACACAAATAGAGTTACCCACTCTTCATTGACTTGGAAGAACTCGGCAGAGTAATTATCTGTCACCACTAGGTTTTAGTATCTCTTGTTCTTTATGCTTTCCCTATTATCGTAACCATCTTTGTGCTCTTCTGAAGCCCACAACATGGAATGCCGAATATCTGTAACTTTTTTCCACAACTTTGCTTAAACTTAACCTTTCTCATTCTATGTTGTCATATCTTTCTGCCTTAAGTTCATTCATTTTCTCATGAGCACATGTTTAGACAAGATATCAAGTAGCAAGTCAGATAAACCACATGTCAGGAAATCAAACAGAAATAATTTTCTGGAAAAGAAATCTCATTATACTTCCCAGCCGAAACTCACCACGACTCTAGGGCTCCTGGAGTTTAACACTAAAAACAAATAAAGCTGGTTTATTTTTAAATTCTGCTATTCTTTAAAGGGATAACAAGGGAGTTTCATAGCTACCCCACACTCAAAAGGGCAGAACTTACTGCTGGGAAAAGACAGAAGCTGCTGCTCCAGTGCTGCATCAGTCCAGGCACAGACAAGCAAGAGCACTGCATTTGCTTTGCTATGCTATTTTTCCTTTGTTGACAACATCACAACTGTGTTCCTAAAGCCCTAAGGGACTACTAGGAGCTTCTTCAGCTGTGCAAAAGAATAATACAAAAGTAACTGTTTTTTTTTTTTTTTTTTTGATGCATTTAAAGTCATTTTATGTGTGTTAAAAGGGCTCTGCATAAAGGGACCAGGATGCCATGCCAGTCACTCTTTACTCTCACCTATCTCCCATCATTCAGTGTGTATAGTCTAAAAAATAGGCATAAAAACAACCTTAGAAGTGTCAAGGACAAGATCAGAAATCGCGATGCCAGAAAAGATCTTCCCATGCAGACTGAAATAGATGCTAAACACTCCTGGTAAAAGAAAGGTCTCAACTGGCCTTTCTCATTTTTGTACCCTAACCTTATCTTCTACTAGCAATGCACCACTTCAGAGCAGCTCCCAGAATTTAAATACTAGATCCATGATATCACACCGTCAGTTAGGCCAGATCATCATGATACTGATGCTGTCACCCATAAGAACTATAATTATAAATATATAGATATACACTTTGCAATATAGACTGATATAAAAACAGTATTTTCCAGTGTTTAATAATAGTATGCTAATTATCTTTGAAGAAAATTTCTATAATACAAATTATTTTTTTATTTTAGGTTTCAACATCAGCCTCTCATAGTAGTGCCAGTTTTTTTACCCTAATAAACTGATACTTCAGTAAACAAAAATTTATTGATGACTGGTATAATTTCTCTTTGGTTTTAAAGGGTTCACAGGGCTGGCATTAACTAATTAAGTTGTTATATCCTGCAGTAGTAAAGCTACAGTGATTTTATGTTACTGTACACTACCACAGTGATGACGTTTGTTTTTAATAAAACTGGTTTTCAATTATTTTTCCCCCTAAGTGGTTTTGTTTATCACAAACATTTCTGTGATTGACAATTGTTTTCAAATAATGGTTCAAAATATTTTCCTGTCTATACTGGCATGTTAACAACTGGATATTTTGAGGGTAAAAACTTGTAAGGATTAAAGCATTGCAGGAAGTAAACAGGTGTATGCAAAGAAGGTGTTAGAAATTTACCTTCCTAATCCACTAGCCATTTTATTTAGGATATATGATTGGAGACTTTCTTAGAAACAAAACTAGGAAAGAAAACTCCTAGCTAAGTCTTGCTTAAACAAGGTGTAAATAATTAAACTCAATCTGCTCTTTGCACATTGCTACTGAAGAAGCTGAACAGATGTTTTGCCGCAACACACAAAGTACACAAGGTACACAAAGTGCAGATTCAACTAAAGGTGCTTTTTTGGAAACTGGCTTTGAACCTGTCATGCCAGAAAGTATATAAGGATGGCTTTTTCCAGCAAAGTTTAATCAAATCACAAGAAAAATGGAAAGCAAATCTACAATAAAGCACAAAATTGAAAAGAGCAAATTATTTCTTTTTAAATAAAATTTTAAAAACCATACTCACTGATGTTTTGCTCCATAAGTAATACATATCCTTAGAGAACATAAAATAAGTGGGACACAATTGTGCTTTTTACTGTGGAAGAATTTACTTTCTTCAGTGCAGGCCTTTGCATGAATACCTACGATTTTGCCATGGTAAAAAAAATAAGCCAATTTGATTTCAAATTATATTTTTTCAGTCCCATTGAATGGATCGTGAAAAAACCCTGGAAAAAAAATCTTATTTTGAAAAGGATCTCTTGCTTTTGCTAGATGTGTAGAAACACTGGCAAACATTTCCCAGTTATAAAGCAGACTTCTACAAAACATTTCCAACTGACAGTTGTTTTGTTTTTGGGTTTTTTTTTTAATTATTCTGTCTACTAATATGTCATTATAGAAGTACCCCAGAAAATAAAGAACACATGCTTGCCTAGCCCTAACTTCTATCAGAAATGTCTTTTCAAAATGCGTGGGGCATCCACCTTCACAACACTCTTACTGACTGACAATATTATTCTGCTCATGGGGACTTTATTCTTAGAAGAGACACTGCAACTTTCTGAAGGTCGCAGATGAAGTCTGTATCAGAAAAGGAACATGAATTGAGTTTTCTCTAGGTTTAGAGCAGTGACTTAGGCTTCATCATTTTCTTACCTCTCCTTGCTGACATTGTTTATAACACCTGTGGCAGGGGGCCACAGATGAGCTCTAGGTTACACAGATATTTGTGATAAAGAGAGGGACTGAAGTCACAAATCTCTATTTCCGGACTGAGAGAATCATCTTTTCTCAGTGAATGACAAAAAAGCTGCAAATGACTTTTAGGTTCATTCTGATAGCATGCATATAAAATAAATAACTTTGAAAAAAGGAGATACATCATTCCTACTTGGCAATTGATAAGGGATTACAGTGTCTCTAAAGTCTATTTGGTTTTATCCACTTCTTTTCCTCTTGATTTTTGTGCTTTGTCCCTGTCCTTAACCTATGCCCCAGAGAAAGAGTAAACTGCTGCTAACAGTGCCAATAACATTCAATAGTTCATATTCCCTTACTCTTTATCCAGGCTGAAGCAACCACATTTGGCATGCACTCCACTCTGCAGCATCCTGGAAACCTGCAGTCTGAACCCGTTTTTCAATTTAGCAGCAATGCACTCTGAGCAGCAGCAGTATGTGACAGAGCCAGCTGGTCTTCCTTAGCCTTTTACCCTCTTTTAATCTTTCGGTGTTTTGTGGTCACCTCATCTACTCTTGGCTGCTGTAACCTTTGATCACATGTCATATTTTTTGTATTCTTTTACATTGCCTTAACCTTCTTGTTGTAAAGGGTGAAGGCGCTGGGATAAGCATTAGAAAACAAAGTACTCTGATATTCCAATTGATTCAGAGTTTGAAAGGAAATCTGCAGGTAAAACAATGTGAATCATTTTTGGTGCGTGTTTAACAATAAAACAAGAGCAAAGATGAACAAATCCAGCCAATTAAAATTTAGAGCTCCCTATTACAGAATTTCATTCCTAAGTGTATATATATATACATGCATATATGTACATACAAGATGTATATACATCTATACATCTGTGCACATGCACAGATGCGCAACTGCACACGCTTCAAAAACACACACACACGTACTCTGAATATACAGTCACAGAAGAGCAAAACATATGGTTTATACACAATGAATTGGTCAGAATGATTATCATAGAAAGAAATGAGCAGTTAAAATAGAGAGGGAAGCAAAGACTATTTTGAAGTTTAGGCTCAAAATATAAAATAAAAATTCCATAAATACCAATAAAAATGAACTTCGCAGCTAATTAACAGAATTCAGAGAAAAATATGATAAAGTATTTAAATTAAATATGCATTAAAAATATCTTTTGAGGTCTTAGAATACAGAACACATTCAAGCTTCATTCTGTAACTTGCCTTTGCTGTTCTTTTGGTCTAGTGAAGATGAAGAATCACATGGATTTCTCTACCCCCATTAAGAATTTTAGCAATATAGGGTATGATATTAGCAGTGGTCATATATTTGTTTTTACTTAGGATAATTCTAATGCAATTCTCCTAACTCTTCTGTTCTCCGCAATATATCTAAAGAAAAGGGTTTCCAAAGAAAGAAGCATTTATACTGTTGTACTGAACTAAGCATATTAATTACACTGTAAGGTAGCCTACTATGGTTAGAAAGCAGCAAAGAAGGCATAAAATTTGATTTTATATAAGCTTGTTTGTGATTTTTATGGAGAAAGAATAAATTGTAAATAAACAAAAATGTTTGCTTTTATAAATTTAAGTTGTCTAGAGAGCAATACGAATCAGGAATACTTGTCAAATACAAATAACATTTTAAAAATTCAGAGTGCATACCTTTTTCTTCTAATGATTAAAATTATCAAACCTTATTTGCAGCATTCATATCATTACAGCCTGAAGCTACTTGTGAGGATTCAAGAACAATGACCATGTACAAAATTAAATGAATGTATGTCTCTTCAGCTTAATTAGCAAAAGAAGCGACCAGAACTTCACCCAGTAAGCAAGAATCAGGTGACACTGTTTAAGTTGTAGCATTGTTAGTTTGTGCCCTTAAACAAAGTCCTCAACCTTTCAGAATTATAGTAAAAACATGATTACGAGTACATGTAACAGAAAATTTTCAAGGTTAAAACTGTTCTAAGTATAAAATGCTAACATACACTCTAGAATCTCAGAGATAACCCTACATGGTATATTTTGAATTAACTGCTAGCAGTGAAAAAAGAACTAATTAGTGTCCTAATAACATCTCTCTCTATTTCTTATTTTAGCCTGACATCTGCTATCACAGATTTCTGCCACCTGCAAGGTCAGGAAAACACAGGCATTTCAACACTTACTGACTCTAACAAGCATTATTGCAAATATTTTTATACGGCTTGGATGGCTTCTATACAAAATAATAGCTGTGAAAAAGGCAATCTTAAAAAGGTACAAAACTGGAAACCAGCATTAAAATGATCCTCCTGCTTAATGAAAGAAGCAATTATGGTGCACAATCCTCTAAACGTAACTAAGTCAGAAAGCCATCATAAAGTCAGACATGATGGCTTCATAGTTTGTTGTTCTGCCATGGTATACATTAGCCTATACCTGTAGAGGATGCTGTGTGCCAAGTATAGCTGTAATAGCTCAGCAGCATATCGTACACAATCTCTGCATCATGCACAGATCCCATCAGCATAAAGCCCCACATGCAGTTTCAAATCCCCAGCTCCTAATGAAACACAAGATCATTGTGCTACAAGGTATCTCAAAAAAACCAACAAACTCCCACACTTCTTGAGCAAATAAGCTGCTGAGTTCATTAAGCTTAAGCAGCCAGTTGTTTCCCTTGCCATCTGCTAACTTATTACATCCTGAAGACTTGCCTCAGTCTCATGCAGCACAGTTATTGGAATATCATCTGTCCAGACGCAATCCTGATTGGTTGGAATAAGAATATTTTTAGACACTAATTAGTAAAAAGACATTTATAAGATAACTCTTCTGTCCTTGTTCTGCTGTTTACAACTCTTCATCTGTGGACTACCAGAGAACCCAGCCCCAGTGAGGCAGCAAAGACATGAACAACCATGATAATAGGGTAAGCAGCCAAGCCTAACCTGGCACATTAACTGATGAATCAGACCATGTACTACAATCACATGAGACTTCTCTTCAGAATATTATTTTCTTTCCTGTTCGGATAGTGAACTCCCTGACCTCTATTTCAGGATGATATGTAACTCTTTCAAAAAATATAAACAATAGAAATAATTCTTTTTGTTCTTCTTTTAAAAATACAATTGTCTTCCCAACATCATTTAATAAATACATACTTTAAAAGTGTATTAAAATACCCTTTCCAATATCTTATTTCAAATTACTTTAAAGTATTATTTTATTTTAAATTACTTCAGTAATTTTTCAACTGGTACAGGCACTTTTTTCTTTTCTCACAGAAAACTGACTTCTAGCTCATATAGACTCAGTGGGCCAAACTAATTCTTGCCTAATGTCTCAAGCTTGGCAAAATTACACCAGCAAAGAATTGGGACCAAACACTTCTGTCTAACATACACCAGCAGGAAGATGCCTAAATGTAATCTATCCCATATTTTGCCCATAAGCTGAGATAAACCCCACTGTTCTATGCAGCCAGTTTGCCTCTAAATATATATAAGTACGTAACAATTATGAAAACAGCATCACGTTTTGGAAAGCAAGCGATTTCTGATACTACTAGCATGAAAGGCACTGAAGAATACATGCCTGTGATTCATCCTGGCTAGAGCCTGACAAGGTAATTCATCCACAAAAATATATATCTGAAATAAACATAAACAGTTTAATTTACTGAGTTCTTGGGTGTTGCAGTTTTTCCCTTCTCTATTCCTGCTGTTTGATGTCTAGCTATAGACACAACTCCTGTACATCCAGATGGAGTGAACAGCCTTAGATTATCATTATTTTATTTTTAATTCACGTTAGTCCTTGTTTGGCCACAAGAGGCATGTAGGAAAACTACAGCACACCTTTTATGTTAATAATTTGTTATTTATAGTATTACAGTAACCAGAAGCCTCAGCCAGAGAGATACACTGCTGTTCTAGATAAAATCAAAGGCAGAGTCACACAGCAATATTTCTCTTGAGCAGCTAAAGAACCAGACAAAAGCAGGATGACAGAAATGAGCATCCTGAGGTTAGCCCAGAGCTCAGGTTGGATCTCCTTGCCATCTGCTGCCTGCAGAAGCAGCCCTGCAGCTTGCCTGCCAGCACACAGTTGCAGAAGCTCCCCACTGCACCATGGCAGGAGGCATTCCTGAACCCTGTTGCCAGCAGAAGCAGCAGTGCAAAGAAGATGTCTGTCCCTACTCTGCAATTCACTGCATCATTTGGAGAAGTTTTCTAGACTAGTAGTTTTAAACATAGATGCCTGAAGATTAGCATTTTGTTAACTTGACAAATAATCTCACCACTAAAGGTTGTGAAGATATCTAAGTCCCTTCAGAGTAAATTAGATCCTCAATATTTCAGCAGGTATCAACTATATGCTGCTATTTCAGTGTTCCCTGCAAGCCCATAGATTTGGATGCATTGGTTCTGGCTCCTCTGTTTCACAATTATCTCACCTATAAAATGGAAGCATTAAATACTCAGCTGGCATAGTGGTTAAGTTTGCATCAATTATCATGAAGCATTTGAAAACACTATAGAAGGAATAACACAACCTAGCATACTCTTCAACTATTAACTCTTGCCATTGTTTATTTTGCAGGTAGGAAAAAGTAAGCCCACCTTCCACACCCAAAACACAATATGGGGCATGTGACTGAGGATGGTTACAGCTATTCTGAAAAAGCTAGTAATTCATCAGAGACTATATCTAGAAAAAATAACAACAGAGGACACAACTGTGAACCTTTCTATAGTAGAGATAAGCAGTTACCCAGTTAAAGCCACTGGAGACTACTTGCACTAATGTTGCTAACATATGCTTGTAGAATCAAGATTTAATTTCTCACAATATCAATGTTCCAGTATCTTAGACTTCTACTCTGTGGGAACATGATTGTTTTGGGCAGGACTTTCCCTTGGGGTGTGTGTCCTTAATTTATTACTGCAGGGTTGAGTAATGTACCCATCACAGAGCCATTCATGTTTTATTAAAATTAATTTCAAGGGAATGTTGTTTTAGGAAGCATGTATAGGACTATTTAAATGCTTTGGCAAAACAATACCAGCAATAAGGAATAATGAAAATGTTTCCTTTTTCATTCCTTTTATGTTAAGACAAATGAATTCTAGCCTCAGAGGATGCTATGAAAAAGGAAAAAAGCAACAGGAAACTCCTGCTATTTAGTCCCAGCTCCTCTGATTCACCAGTCTGTTTTACATTGCTTCTCCTGAAAGAAGTCCCCCTTTGCTAACACAGATCTTTATGATCTGTAGATCTGGGTTAGCAAATTTAGAAGCTTGTTTTTTGACAGTGCTCTCCTTACCAAATGTAGATGGGTTTTCTTTTATCTCTGATCTTCATATGAATATTTTGTTTAAAGTGTCTGTTTTCAGATCTTTGCTATGTATGTGGGAACAGCAGAAACTAATTGCTTTGTTTGGTAGATCATTTATTGTCGGAGAGACCATTATAAGGTGAAGGCATGCCACTTGCTATGAAGTTTTCTCAATTGGTAAGGGTTAAAGGTTGAAACTGGAAATGGCAAGAAAGGTCAATGGTTTCTTGGAATATTTCAGCCACTTTTAAAGTAAGACTGATCCTTTTACAGGGAAGAGGAAAAAAAGGAAGTGGGGAAGAGAGAGCATACACATACATGTGTGTGTGCACTGTGTGTGGGTCCCAGAGAAGTATCTTAAATATGATGGTGACTGTGACTACAGGCACAAAGGGCCTAGTAATTTGTATGACAAGAAGCAAAAAGAAGCAGTTCTATTACAAGAACAAGAAGAGATAGGAAACTTTCTGTTTCACAACTAGCACTGTTCCAGATGTACAGAATAAGACAGAGTTCATACATCACCATGTACAAGTGCATGCCACTGCCATGGGCACTTTGCATATGTACCAGATGTGGTATCAAGCTGGTCTACATAGAAGAATCTTTCATTTCTCAATGCTGCATTTTCTGAAAACAATATTTAGCATGGTCAACAGCCTTTGCTATGAGGAGAGCAGAACTGTTAATTTTGTTATTGTGTCATAATACAGAGAAAAAGGAATAAAATTAAAGTACAAAATGACCTATCAAATTTGCTTGACAGGTACTAATTCACTTTGATCTATCCCTCAGCATAATTTCCTTGGCAAGGAAACCATACATATTTATAAAAGTGGGAGCAGGCTGCTGTTGTTCTGTTGGTAATTTACAGCAACAAAGAATTCATTTAGATTACCATACTTGAAGTCCCAAGGTGACACTGCCGTGGTTACAGGCCCCCTACTATGCAGGATACCTAACATAATAAAGAACAAAGCAAAACAATGCTACACTGAGACCAGAGCTCCTGGGTAATCAATTCAGGTATTTACAGCTGAAACAATAGCTCTGTGCAAATCAGCATCATTACTACAATTTGCTGATAGAAACCCCAGGGAACTCAGGAAGTGTCTGCCTGCAAAGCAGCTGATTAATCTGAGTTACTTATGTTTTGTTAAGCATTATGGTTTCCCACCATAATTAACAGTAAATGACTGATTAAGAAAAGGACAGTGGGAGCGCAACCAAATGTGCAAGATACACATCTCTTCTACCATTTTGATCTTCCACACTGGTCAGCAAACATACCTGTCATGAAAAGGAATGAGGCCAGTTTCAACCTTGTCTACTGTGAAGCACCATTACCAGCTCATCTGATTTTTTAATTTATTTATTTTTATTATTTATTGTTTTTTAAATGCTTGCTTCTAATCTCACACACTTTTGAAAAAATGCAAGCATGGACTTGAAGAGACAATTTAATCAACCTACTGCATCTTCTCTTTTTAGCACATATGCTTGCTGTCTCCTCATTTTGTTTTTCCTATTGGAAAACCAAAGCAAAGGAAATACAATTTCTTTGGCACTCCCTCTCCTCCAGTGTTCTGTCTTAGGAAGGCAAGGTGTCCCACAAGACTGCATCTTTCTTAGACAGTGGAAGAGGACCTGATTTTGCCTATTCGTGTATTTCCTTAATGTTCTACTAATATATATATATAAAAATGGCATTCAGACACACTTCAGAATGTTCCTGCTCAGATCTAGTACTTCAAGAGAGGACGAGGCAGACTGGCTTGCCTAGCCTGTCCATGAAAAGTCCTTCCATGAAACAGAGGTGTATGTCTCTTCACATTGAGTGTGAAGTGCATCTTACTCAGACTTGCAAGCTGTTTAATAAAAATAGGAAGCAGAAATTACTTCTTCTGTAAGGATGTTTTCAACACTTCCCAAAAAAAAAAAATCCTACACAAGCTTGTTTTAAGAATGTTTCTACCTATAGAGAAATTAGATGGCCTAGTTGGTACACCATTGCCTGTGGCACTGTCAAGATTAACAGCTGAAACCTGTTTTTACCTCAGCGTATAAATAGTCACTATACAAATGTCCCTATGCTTGCTGTAGGCTGCTCCTAAAACACCTATGCAAATAGCAGGCAGTTATGAAGTTCAGACATTTTTTGACTCCGCATGTTAGCTATGAGTAAATTGCATTTTAAACTGAGACATGTCATATACCTCATTCACTAGTTTGTTTTCATAATGAATGATTTGTAATATTTAATATATTATATTAATTATACTTTGTAATATTTATGTTGGACATTAGGTAAGACTTCTTCACTGAAAGGGTTCTTAAGCAGTGGAACAGGCTGCCCAGGGAGGTGGTGGAGTCACCATTCCTGGATGTATTTAAAAGACATATAGATGAGTTGCTTAGGGAGATGCTTTATTGGTAGGATTGGCAGAGTTCAATTAATGGTTGGATTTGATGATCTTAAAGGTCATTTCCAACTGAAACAATTCTATGATTCTGTGATTTTTCAAAAGCATCTATTCCATATTAATTTGTTGACTCATAAAGAGTGTGATGGCAAAATAATAAAGAAAACCATATTCTGAACGTAAACTGAAATTCTCATAACACAGCATTTTCAGTGTGGATCCATTCCCTTGCATCAAGCAAGACTCTAAAGCACGGAGAGAAAGTCTGGAAATGCCACCGCAAACTAGAGAGTTCTTTTTAATTCCAAAGTGATGCCAGGCCCAATTTATATGGTCTTGGGATCTGAAAAATGTCTGTACTGCAGGGACCTGAAGAATACTGCAAAGTGCATGGGAAGTCTCTTCACATCTGAGTAGCCAGGTTCCTTAGTGAGAAGCTGAAACATTTTGCCTTGAAATTGGAGAAGTATATGCTGAAATTCTTACAGTGGTGTTTACGGGATGCCCACATGCAAATGCCCAACAATTTTGGCACCACAGAGCAATGATCTTTCTTCAAATACTGCCAGTAGCAGCAAAGTTCCTTAGTGACACTGTCTCATCGCACTTAATGGAATCATATCATGGACTTCCGGAGAAATCATATACTTGGACTTCCAGAGGGCAAACTTTGACTTCTTCAGGAGACTGATTGACAAAATCCCTTGGGAGGCTGAGCTGAAGGCTGGACATACTTCAAGAGAATAGTCTTAAAGGCGCAGGAGCAGGCTGTCTCTACCTGCCGAAAAACAAGCAGGCGGGGAAAGAGACTGGCCTGGCTAAATAAGGACCTTTGGTTAGACCTCAAAAACAAAAGGAGAGTCTATGACCTTTGGAAGAGAGGACAGGTCTCTTATGTAGACTATAAAGATGTTGTGAAGAAATGCAGGGAGAAGATTAGGAGGGCCAAAGCACAGCTTGAGCTTAACCTTACTAAGGCTGTTAAGGATAATAAAAAATGTTTCTATAAATACATTAACAACAAAAGGAGAATTAGGGAAAATCTCCATCATTTACTGGATGCAGAGGGAAACTTAGTAACAAAGGATGAGAAGAAGCTTGAGGTGCTTAATGCCTACTTTTCCTCAGTCTTCAGCACTGGAATGAGCTATACCCTGGACATCCAGCCTCATAAGCTGGGTGACAGGGAGGGAAAGCAGAATGAGGCTATCATGATTAAAAAGGAGGTGGTCAGGGGACGCCACTTGGATGCACAAAAATCTACGGGATCGGATGGGTTACACCCCAGGGTGCTGAAAGAGCTGGTGGATGTGCTTGCCAAGCCACTTTCCATTATTTATCTGAAGTCCTGGCTAACTGGGGAGGTGCCAATGGACTGGAGGTTAGCAAGTGTGACGCTCATCTACAAGAAAGGAAGAAAGGAGGGTCCAAGTAACTATAGACCTGTCAGTCTGACCTCGGTACCAGGGAAGGTCATGGAACAGATCATCTTGAGTGCTCTTACAAGTTGTATAGAGGGCAACCAGTGGATCAGGGCAAGTCAGCATCAGTTTAGGAAAGGCAAATCTTGCCTCACGAACCTGATCTCCTTCTATGACAAGATGACCTGACTATTGGATGAGGGAAAGGCTGTGGATGTGGTCTACCTGGACTTCCAGATGGCTTTTGACACTGTTCCCCATAGATTTCTAATGGAAAAACTGTCTGCTCATGACCTGAATGAGAATACAATCTTCTGGATCAAGCACTGGCTGGACGGACAGGCCCAGAGAGTAGTGGCCAACGGTACTAAATCCAGCTGGTGGCGGGTCACAAGTGGAGTTCCTCAGGGCTCAGTGCTGGGGACATTTCTATTTAACATCTTCATTGATGATCTTGATGAAGACAGAGTCTACCATCAGTAAATTTGCAGATGACACCAAGTTAGGCAGATGTGTCGATCTGTGTGAGGATGGGGAAGCTCTCCAGAGACACTTAGATAGACTGGATCGCTGGGCCACTGTTAATGGTGTGAGTTTCAACAAGGCCAAGTGCCAGGTCCTGCCCTTGGGCCGCAGCAACCCCATGCAATGCTACAGGCTTGGGGAAGTGTGGTTAGAGAACTGTCTGGCAGAGAGGGATCTGGGGGCTATAATAGAGAAGCAAGTGAATATGAGCCAGCAGTGTGGCCAAATGGCAAAGAAGGCCAATGGCATCCTGGCCTGTATTAGAAACAGTGTGACCAGCAGAAGTAGGGAGGTGATTGTCTCCCTGTACTCAGCACTGGTGAGGCCTCACCTCAAGTACTGTGTCCAGTTTTGGGCACCTCAGTACAAGAGAGATATGGAGGTGCTGGAGCAGGTGCAGAGGAGGGCAATGAAGCTGGTCAAGGGACTGGAAAATAGATCATATAAGAGGAGACTGAGGGGAGACCTCATCACTCTCTACAACTACCTGAAAGGACACTGTAGAGAGGCTGGTGCTGGTCTCTTCTCTCAGGTAATTAGGGACAGAACCAGAGGGAACAGCCTCAAACTGAAACAAGGTAGGTTTAGACTAGACATTAGGAAAAAATTCTTCACTGAAAGGATAGTGAAATATTGGAACGGGCTGCCCACGGAGGTGGTTGAGTCACCATCCCTGGATGTGTTCAAACATCGCTTGGCTGTGGTGCTGGGGGACATGATCTAGGGGTGAACTTGTAGAGTAGGGCTAATGGTTGGACACAATGATCCCAAGGGTCTTTTCCAACCTGAGTGATTCTATGACTGACAACGAACTGAAGTGTGATTCTAAGTTTCTGTGAGAACACATACCTGAAAACTATTTTAGAAAAGAACAGTAAGAATGCATCCCCAAACAATAATCTAGGCTAAGAAACAAAATGAGATTTATTTTTTATTAAGTCTAACAATAATAATACTCTTTCAGCCAATACTTTGAATGGGGTTGGAAATTAAGTCTAATGGCTACTGATTTTTAAGTATATGTTATCCCCATCCCTGGAAACATTCAAGGTCAGGTTGGAAGGGGCTCTGAGCAACCTGATCTAGTTAAAGATATTCTTGCTCACTGTAGGGAGGTTGTACCAGATGACCTTAAAAGATGCCTTGCAACCCAAACTGTTCTATGATTCTAAGGGTGAAGAAAAAGAAAAAAGTCTCAAGCTTGTAGAAAAGGCAAGAAAGAGGTCCTACTTTAAAATAAAATCATGACACATATACAATAACAAGTACAATGAAAAATTGAAAAAATAATAATTAAAAAAAAAGAGATACATGATAGCTTTTTCTCTAGGTCCATTCAGTCCTCTACTGTCTGCTAAATTAAAAGTGCACAAATTCAAGTCAATCACCCAAAAAATGACAACGCTTATGAAATACTTCATATTTTAATTTTGGCATATTATAAGTAATCAGGCTGAGAAAGAAATGTTTAGTTTGTTCCTATATATATAGGATAACTTCAGAAAAAGGTTTGTTCAGGACACAGCAATGTTTTTTTTAACTGTGTTATTTGTTTATGCTTTGAATAGTTTTTCCAGTATGTTCACATGTGACAGGTTATCCATCCAAAGCAACTATCCTTTTCCCAAAGAGATACAGATAACTCAATTATATCACACGTGATTCAACCTGCATCTTCTGTTCCCCGCTTTTGCTCACTGTGCAAAGTACATTCCCACAGAATTACGGATAGATGAAAGCTCCTGCCATTCACTGCTCAAGCATAAAACTATGCTATCTCTTTTGGTCATATCTCTAACACAAAATTGCCATAGAACTAAGCTTTCAGAATCACTCTCCAGCACTGAGAACTATCAACTATTTACAGAAACAGATTCTTGTAGAAACTTGGAAGCAGTAAAAAACAGAACACAGTTCAGATAGGACATACGGTAAGCTTAATTTTTTTAGTAAGTTTTCAAATGAATAGTCAGCCTCTTCAATTAATTTCAAATGAACATGGGCCAGAAGAAACCTCTTAAAGAAGAAAAAAAAAAAAAAAGGAACATTGTAGAAAAAAGTGTATAGAAGCCAGACTGTGCACAATCTCCAATAAGGTATTTATTGGAGAGAAATAAAACATTTTTTGTGCATGTAACAAATGAAATAAGAACAATTCTTTTTTTGTCAAAAGTCGTTACCCTGCAGTTGATCAAATTTAGCCCCAAACCCAAATGCTACATGCCAAAGGAGATTCAAGTGGAAATAATTTTCATGCACTCAGGGTAAATAGAGCTACAGGCAGTAAATAAAACACATCTGGGATTCAATTCTACACTCAAAGCATTATACTTTTAGTTCCAATCACTTCAAACAACATAAGTCTCACACAAAATACAGAAAAACAAGAGCACATAATAAAGAAAAAACTTTAGGATGACAATAAATACAAAGAAGTAAATCCAGCCCTGAGAAGTAAATGAGAGAAAAAATGAAAAATTATAAAAAAATGAAAAATTATTATAGTTCAAAAAGAAAGTATGCCTATTTGAAAAACTGCTGTGAAAGTCACCAATTAAATTCCCCTGCAGCCAATGGATATTGGGAGACATTTAAAACGCATATTATTTCTGTTTCCCCACCCCCCAAATAGGTCTATCTAAGAGAGATGTGGCCCATAAAACACACTGAAGTCCAGCTACCTCCTTCCCCCATAGTTATTGAATTCAGAAGTTGTAAAATACCATCACCTGCAGTGAGAGGCTTGACACTTGTTCCCTACTACATGCAATAATACAACATTAAGCACTGAGTGGAAGGAATATTAAGGCACAGGAGGAAAAAAAAATGATTAAGAATGCTTAAAGATTATATAATAACTAAGAAACAATTAGGTAAAATGAAGTACATGCAAATTTAGCGTAAATCCCTTGAGATTACACCCATGAAGATGCAGAATATGAACTTCAATAGGATATCCTGTAAGTCATGTTTTCAAAAGTCATTTAATCTAGCCAAACCTCAGGGGCTTTCTTACCAAACAATCTTACAGTGGAAAGATAACCTTGATAACCTTGACAGGTTTTTTTATATTTTTTCCTTTTTCAGAGCAAGATGTAGCTAAGCCCAGTGTATGTGACATTACTGAAAGCTCAAGTTTGGGAAATAAAAGTGACAACAAAGTAAGCAGTACAATTCTGCAACTGGCACCAGCCTGGCTCAAATTATGGTCAGGAGAACAATTCATCAGTATCAAATGTAAAGAAGCACAAACATGGTTGCAAGGGATCAATATACTTCAGGTCTGGATTTTGGGTGTACCTTGTCAAGCATTATCTACACTGTGTAGCAGCATCCAAGGGCTATGAGAATATCAGCATTATATTTGACTCAACTATTAAGCATTTCATTTAGAAAGCTTTTACATTTCAAGGTAAATATCTTTGTATTTTAGTATTTGGTTAAAATATGCATTGTGAATTCTTTACTTTACCCTCTTGAAAGGCAGAAGTATTACAACAGTCATGAAACATCCTCAGTTGTCAAAATATATATGTAGGTCACAAACTAAGCAAAGCTTCAGCCACAAAGCTGTGTTTTCAGAAGTTCCCATGAAATTATCTCTTTACCTAGAAGGCATCATTAAAAGAGATTTAGAAAAGTAAAATAAAATAATAATAAAAAAAGAAATATTATTCTGAAGGAGGGAGTTGAGAAGCTTTTAATAACTCACCCAGAAGAGAAAATTCATGTTGTTGCCATTTAAAGTCATAACAATAATAAAGCTACACTCATAAAATCAGTACATAAAATATTTCACTCTATAAACCTTTCTAATTGCATTTTTTTTAAAATGAGACAAACAAAATTGAAGGTTGCCAATCAAATACAAATAAGCTAAAGCTCTGGGGTGTTGAAAAAAAGGAAAAACTTGCAGAACTCAGAAGAGATTAAGTCAGGACTTTCAGGGTAGAATGAGTCAAAGGGGTACTTGGTACAGTGAATGTGAACATACTTAGGCAACAAAGCATCAAGTATTTGACAACAGTGAAGCAAGGTAAGGAAAATAATATCACTTGAAACAAAACTGTTCAAAATGAAATTTTTCATGGAAAGATTATAACACTACACTAGCAAACACAACGTTATGGTTCCCTGGACAGACAACTATTATTCTGATGTTTTTTCATGGTAATAACCGTTTTTTTTTTGAGAAAAAAAAACCCAACAAAACACAAAACCAGAGAGGGAAATATTAAAACTCTTACTTTTAAAAGAATTAAACAGAAACAGGTGGAAAAGATGTAAGTTAATAAGTGAGAAATTAAGTAGTTTGGTTGCAGTTTTAATCTGATCAGAGTGGCCTCCATAAAAACTTCTATGGAGGTGTCTTAGAAGACATAGGTGGTGGCACAGATTCTTTTCACTTGACAACAATTTCCTTTGGAAGCTTATATATCATACCCATCTTACAGATATGACTTATTTTTTGCAGGTTGCATAGATGACATGATGGAAGGCCAAGGTCAGAACATATAGTTGCTTCTGGAGATAAGAAAATGTATAGGTTTGATTCTACATTAACAGATATAAAACAGGCTTACTGAAGAGCAATGCTACCTGAACTCATCCAAACCCCTGTGTTTCTGCACCAGTCATGTAAGACAGAACGAATCCTGAGCAAATCTGCTGGTGGTGGCTGGGAGTATAACCTCCCCAGCATTCAACCAGCATGTGAGAGAAACACTGGTCAACTTCAAATATAACAGGGTTGTGTCATATAATTGGTCTTAGTCTAAAAAAGCATTTGTTTTGGGTACAAATCGTATTACCGCTACAGAAATCACTTGTAAATTCCCTTCAGTAGGGAAGGTGGGGCAGAAATTAACACTGTTCAGAGAGCAGCTATGAGATTATCAACAACAGATTCAGACAGTAAGCACGTTTTCAAAGATGGCATTGATATAACAGCCTAATAAAATACTTAGACATTATCGACATGCAGGCAATGCTGTAGTTTTGAGCTTCAAAGGTGATATGAAGTCTAAATGATCCCCAAACCACATATTAGGTTTTCTACTTCCCACACTAAAGTCGTACAAATATGTTCTATCTGAACATCAGTGCTGAAATTCCAGCAGACTAACTCCATATCCAGTGCACAAGAAGCATTTCTTAAAGATCTGCAGAAGCAAAACAGATGCACATTTATGCAGAACTAAATCAGCACTTTAAACATCTTATCAGGATTAACCCTACCTCTCCAAAGCATGAGGTCACATGACACAATTGCCCCTTCACATTCTAAACAGACTGAAAATGAATTATTTACTTAAAAAAGGTTTGGTTTGTTTTTTTTTTTTTTAACTTGCTCAGCAAATCAAATCCATTTATTCATTAGATACTGTCATTGTAACATCCTGTTACCAGAAATAATGGATTTTGACTATTGATGTGTGCTCAAAATCGATTTCATAACTGGGTAACAAATTTATTTTTCTTTAGTTTGCTCAACACTGGATCCATGAACTAAAATTTAAAACAAATCTGTCCACCGTCTTAAAAATCATTTGTCTTGGCATGCACGAGGATGCTGGCCATGATTTTTTTTACCTCCTTGTCTGAATTGTAAGCAATTTTGTCCAAGCATCCAGTTTTCCAGACAAATATTTTCTGAATACTTCCTATTAAAATATATCAAAATACCAAATGGATAAATGTCTTTTAAAAAAATTTTAAAATTATATATATACACACACACACATAAACTCTCTGCACTGGATCTCGGAATCAAAGCCCTACCCATGGCAGCATTTAACATCCTTACCTGAAACGGATGCTTCATCCCCAGGTTCACACTGGGAAGAGAGCTCTTAGATCTTTTAAAGCCAGGGAGAAAACCACATTTATTTGCATCCTCATCCATGGATGCATTGTTTGATTTAATACCTTATGGCCAGATTCCTTTTCACTATGAAGTAATTCTAATAATGACAACTCTCATTTGAAAAAGTTACAATTTTTCTGGAACCTGAACATACACTGTATTGTTGGCCACGCTACAGGGTTTGCTAGTTGCTTACCTTTTCCAGCAACAATTTGCAAGCAGCATGCCAGCTACGTTAGCTAATTCAGTGCAGTCATGCCAATTTTATGCTTGTCCCACTAGCAGCTGAGCAAAACAGCAAGGTTGTTAAAAAAAAAAAAGTACAAAGACTGTAGTCATTCATACAAACTTTGCTAGTTCCAATTACATCCTCAAAACTTTCTACAAACAACAAGCTGTACTGCAGAGAACATCATTGTTTACCAAGTACCTGCAGTTCAGAAAAAGTACGCTTCGTTCCTTTCTTTTGTTGCAAGTCACACCTGCAAGGAGACGAGTCCAGTATTTCTTTCAGCATATGAAGGAAGCAGCTGATGTAATCAAAACAAAATTGGATAGTACAACATTCCTCAATAAAAAAGATCAAGGTATTTAGTGTCAGAGTCAAACCACAGTGTATGGTAACTTGTATAAAACGCTCAAACTACTCATTCTGTCTCACAGCATTCAACAACATATAATCACTGAATAACTCGGTTTTCACAAGAGGTGTCTAAAAGTCTGTGAAGAAACCCCATAAAGTTGCAGATTTTAGTAGTTGCTGTTGCTAAAATTTCTCCTCTGACAAGCACTGAACACTCAGACTAAGAAAATGATAGTATAGGTCTGGATTTGCAGGCTTTATTTAATTATTTAACTTTGAACTACAGCTATTGCAGTGTCAGTTACACAAGTGGTGCTTCAAAAATGCAGAGCACAAAAGTGGATTGTGCGTCAGTGCTTACAGAATATTTATCCTACAGGCAACTGAGCCTAGACCGAGATGTTACTTCTCTGGTTTCTGTTTGTTACATGTTCTTTTTACTAACCATTGACTTCATGCTTTACTATACTAACTGGCATTGTCACCCCAAATGAATTAAATTATTAAGAAAAGTATACTGTCATGAAAACAGCAAGGTTTAAATATCAAAGAAATTTGACACTGTATGGAGACAGAGTTATTTTATAAACAGGAACAACAAGAGAAGAAAAGTCCCAACAAGGAAGGAAGGTTCCAACCTTTAGTTCCCAAAATAATTTTGCCTTCTAAGCTTCTTTATTCCCACTAATAAAGCGGTGGGAATAGTGTTGATCATTCTTCTGCCTCAGGTCCTGAAATCCATCCATCAAGAGACAGATAGCTACCCCTGTGGAGATTTTGCAAGTACCTGCTTCTGTGGTATCTGCGCATCTTCACTCCTGTCTTTCAAACCTTAGATATTCTGACCTAACCTTGATAAGGTGAGCCACTAGAGAAGAAAAAAATTAGTAAGGGACAACTGAAAAAAAAGTTAATATGAACAAGCCTCTGTTCTTCTGTTAGTGTATTTAGCCACTACTCACATGTTTGAAGTCAAACATGTTTAAACAACATGCTATGCTAGCACTTGAGTATTCAGAGTTTTGCAGAATCAATCTTTCATTGGCATATGACTATATGAATAGTAAGAAAAGCCCAGATAAAATAACTATGAAATGCAATGTTAAAAATGCACCTTTAAAAAATAACTGAAAATAGATGCTTTTACCTGCATGGTATTTTTGACTTCTGCATATGGTAAACAATAAGACAGATGTCAGTAAATGCTAAAAGGAAAAATTTCTTTGGAGATTACCATTTTTATGGACTACTCTGCCCAAGTGACAAAATATACTGTTTATCATTGTTGTTTAAAATTGAGATCAATACAATACTGATCTGCGTCATATTGGAATTTTGAAATCTTAAGTTAAAATTCAACTATATGACTGCTTATTGCACATATAAAACATCTAGCAAAATAGTTTTCTTTGAGAATGAAAAAAATAAATAAAGGTGCTTGCTGGTATCAAAAATGTCTTGCACATTCTTAACAGATGTAATTTTTCCTCAACTTCTCCTTTATCTTTTGCTCTATTTGCAGAATTGAATAAACATAGCAGGGAGAAAGAGAGGGACAAGGGAAGGACAGACTTCGAAGGATATTCTCCTGACTTCCTTAGGACCTTAATGTAGTCTTATGAATCCTGAGGAAAAGGAAGAAATATTCATACATCTTGAAAAGAACAAACTAAGAAAGGAAAGAAACATGAACACAGTAACAGTATCCTATTTTTGATCAGCAACTAGAATAAGGACACCTCTGTAGAAATACTTTATTCCCTGCTACTACAAGTAACACTAAATATTGTGTTAAATGAAAGACATCAGAGAAAAGAAAATGATTTCTCAGTAGATACAGTTTCTGCTCTTTTCCCTGGGAAAGGAAAATGAACCACAACCAGAGCAGAAGTTGTCAAGTGGCCACATTGCCCTGGTGACACATGAAGAAATCACTTCTAATAGGTTGACATCACTTGTAACACACTAATTTCTGTATTTTCTCTCCATTCTTTCTAGCTTTAGGAACACTAGAATACCTCAACTACGGCAGACAAAAAAAACCCTACAAAAATGGTTACGATTTTGGTGAAGTCTTGGTACTTGGGGTTTTTAACAACAAGGCAAACTGAAGTGAGGATGGGCAGGGAGCACTCCACTTAACAATTCCTATACCTTGGCACATTATGGTGTCTTCAAGACCAGCTACTATTCAACCTTGCCTTCTACTTTTATTTTGTCACCTAAACAAAATTTCTTTCAATGTTCTCTGCTATTCTAATGATTTCTTAAAATATAATAACTTCCCTGTTTGTGTAATACAAATTTGACTTTAGACACAAAAATTGGCAGAGAGACAGAGAGATGTTTAGAATGCTTTAAATCGTTAGTTTAAATTGCCCAGGTTTATAGAAGGTAGTGTTTCATTAACCAAAACACAAGTCAAACACAGAGTTAGAAAGTCAAAGGTACAATGATTTACAAGCCTCTAAATAATGGAAGTTAATTTTGGAACAAGATTTTCACAGCTTGCCAATGCCACCAAATAACAATAAATGTACTACCTTTTGCATGTAGCAAATAGTTTATTTTTTAATAGTACTCCTTATTGTGTTAAAGAAATGAGGTCTTAAATCCAAAGTAAGTCTAACTGTTAATATAGTTATTTTTCTGCTAATTTACCTAACTGAACAGAGGTAACCAGATGCTATTAATGTCTTAACTTACGTTGAACTCATACTCAAAAATGTTTTGAAATAAATACTGATATTTGAACAAGATTGAATGAAAATTACTCTTTTTTGACAGTCTCACCCTTTTTCTTTTGTGGATACACAGTGCAAGTCCTATAAAGAGAGCCTTTAAGTAAAACTTGTTTAAAACGTTGAAAAGTATTGGCTATGAGTGACAATTTGTAGTGAAAAGGACAGGATAGTGTACTAGAAAACAATAATACAACCACACAATAAAAAATAAAACTTGCAGTATCTAACTACCTGAGAAGGATTGGAATTTCTATGCCTAAATAGTATACAGGAAGTTGAAGAAATTTATTGAAAATCGCCTAAAATCCAGAGATTACAAACTCTCACCAACTTCCATTGAAAACTGAGAGTGTACACCATTTAAGGAGTGCTAAGCAGGTGCTCCAATCTTTATCTGTGGCCTCCTCAGGATCTCTATGATATAGCAATCCCTATTTGGCTACTATACATGCCATATTTGGCCATATCATACATACTAGTCAAGTATAAATCTATGTACCTTACCAGACAAAAGCACATACACAGCCCCACAAACCTATGCAGGTAATCACAGTTGTCTTGAATTTTTTATTACTTCTACTATATACATTTATTTCAGAAATAGTGTGTTTGAATAATATTTCTCAATACCAAAAAATAAAGAGGTATAATCTTAAGGCATATTTATCAAACTACATATAGCTTACATAACAGTGCTGTGTGACATGAGCTTCACAATATTAAATTCATACATTCCTTGTTATGCATTTGAAATAATATACTCAAATCTTCTTATTCAACTTTCTCCTTTATAGTAAGGTAAGGAAAAAATACAGCAGCCATGAGTAGTAATTCATTTATGAGTCCTACCTCTTAGATCATTAAAACTTTCTTTGATAGACTTTCTAATGTGACTTCATTTCTGAATGGTTCATACTACATGAGGGAATGATCAACAGATGTTCCAGTCTCAGTGCAGATGTACAATGAATAGCATGAAGATCACAGATCCACCGCAATATATACCTGTCCCACTGCTGACTTGTTTAACACTGCTATAGACTGTCATAATGACTAATCATTTATTAAAAAGTCTGTTGAATATTTCTCAGTTCTCTCAGTACTTTTTATGAATTGAAATTCAAAATAGAAGCGTGAGCCTTTTATGTAAGGCATCACATACCTTAAAGAATGCAAAGGAAAGAATAAACCATTATCTATTTTTTCTCTAAAGAAAATTATTATAGACTTACATGAAAGATTAAACATCTCTTACAGGGTACTAAAATGTCCTTCACTGACATTGAAGTCTGCTAGGGTTAAAAACATGAGCAATACTTTGAAAGGGGCCCTGCTCATCTATATTTTCAGTGAGTGGGACATTGACTCAGTAATGACAGCGTATTGCTGAAGTGTCACGGGAGTTTTGTCAACGATCCCGATAGGAACAATATAACATTCTCTGTGTTAAGGTTAATATTTTTCTTGTCTTCTATAATCCATTTAATACTGTGATGATCTACGAATATCAGAAATATTTACTACATTTCAAGTGGTTTAGATGTTATGCAAGACTCCAAAGAAAACCTGAAAACTTTTAACCTTTCATCCTGACATTAAAAATGAAGCAGAGGTTAAAAAAATATATATACATATATATATCCAGTATAAGCCATTCTAATTTTAAAAGGCTAAATAGAAAAAAAAAAAAAAAAAAAATCAGGGTTGACATTACTCAAAAGTATGGAAAAATCTGCATTGATTCTCAGGGATTTAAAGAAGCTTCATCACTAAAAGATATACTCCTTCTGAAAGCACTGAATATCATTTTGTGTTGTTCCTCTATACCATGGCCTTATGTGTCAGGTTTTTGTCAATGTGGTGAAAGGGAAAAACAAGACAATGTCTTGGGGGTTTACGGTAGCTCTAGTGACATACACGTATCTACATACATATATATATAATGTATATAATTAGACACATACTATAGATCTGTACATATACAGACATAAGATATACAGGCATCATACATACATCTATATGTATATCTATATTGAGCACATATATCTCAACTCAATTGCAATATTATGCAACAGTATACCAGACTAAAGGATGTTTGTATTCTGCTGATCCTGACAATGATGCTACTAAGATACTCACCTCTTCCAAGGAGTTTAGGTATGTAACCCAGCATCTACGTTGTCTTCCCTCTGCTGTATTTTTTATGCCTTAAATTTGACATTGTTTTTTGCTGTTTTTGTTAGGAAAAGAAAAATTTTCAAGTTGTCCCTATTCTGCTTTGTCTTTAACCTCTTGTAGGTTTTTATCTTACAGCATTTTGAGTTGTGTTGCTTTGGTGTGTTATAGATTTCTCAAATGATGACCACCATGCCACACTAGAGCTGGGAGGGAAGCGAACAGGAACATGTTGATTTCTCAGTTTGTTTTTGCTTCCCCCCAAAGCCTGTGAGTGTCTCTATCCATACTGAATAAAAAATTGCATTAGAAGAGTTTGCATGTACCATGCTGTCTGACCTCCGCCTTGCTAAAGTACGCTTCACATCTTTTGCCAGTAGTCTATGTCCTTGCCAGGACAGACTGAATTGGAAAGAGACATGATACTTTTCAGATAAAAACTCCTCTCTTTCCTTTGCTGCAGTGTGGTGTGTGGCCTTGGCCTTCTATGATATTTTTGTAGGATACATGGACTCTAAACTATGCTTAAGAAATCTTAAGAATGTAGAAACAACAAAGAAGCAATGACTAATGGATGCAAAGAACATAAAATCAGCAGGTGTCAGGAACACTAACTTATCAGATGTATGCAGCAGCTCTAAGCATTTAGTCAGTAATCAGTGAATGGTCAGATCGACCAAAGCTGGGACAACAGTGATTCCTGAAAACTTTTGTATGCAGAAATCTATAAATGTAACTCAGCTCTCCACTTGAACAAATATAAATTAGTGAGACCACACTCAGAAAATTTGCAGCCATGTAAGTAAACATCAACTCATGATCAAGCAGTGCTTCATTTTCAAATTGTTTGACTCTAGAGGACTAATTCAATGGATAAAGGAAGGATAATAAAGGGAGATAATCTCCGGATGTCCCTTTCACCCTCTGCCATTCTATGAATTTGAAATTTTTTGATACATCCTTGAAATCTACACATCAGTACTACCAGTATTTTGAAGTCATTGGACAAAGAAAAGGAATAATTTGAAAACATTAAGAAAAAAAGCTAGACATTTAGGGCATTAATATCAGAGCAATTCGTCTCACAGAAATGAAGAAGGAGAGAGATTAAAAGGTTGCAGTAAGCAAAGCACAAGATGATTGAGGAGTCAGTAAATACTTTTAACATAGAGACTGAAGGTGACAGTACTATGGTAGGAAAAAAAAAAAAAAAAAAAGAGAAGAATCTCAGAAGGGCCCAGAAAAATGATGCTTTAGGAGTTATGCACTAGGAACAGCTGGAAGACAGTACTGTGTTCATTTCAAGAATTATCAGACCTCAGTTAAACTCCAGACAAACCAGAGCCTTATGGTACTTTCCAGAGCCTTATGGTACTTTCAAGACTGCAGACAGCAGCCAGGAACACTGTGTTACACTCTTGTGCTGCATTACTTCATCCATTTGCCAGCACACAAAGGGTGTTCCCTTTTTCTAGAGCCAATAATATTCGCTCTCTCTCCTTTTTTTTTTTTTTTTTTTTTTGAGAAATAACAGAAGTAAAGGACAGTCATCTCCCTTAATGAGAACTGACTGCTTAGGCTAGTAGCTAGATTTCAGGTTGCTTGCCATATAATGTAGGTGTTATCAAAGGGACTGAATTAACAACAGTATTTACACCAGAAATTATAACCCACTTGTGAACTAATTCATCAGACTAAATTACCGGTCTCTTCCCCTACCCCCAGTTTTTATTATGCGATAAACCACTACCATTAAAACCAAACACACAAACAAAAACAATGCAAAAAAAACCCCAACCACTCAACAGCCTCACTGAATAATTATTAGTCTAGAAATCCATCACTTTCAGGGTGGGATTCATATAACCAAATTTGAGCAAAATTTACTGCAAAAAATATTTGAGCAATTTACTGCAAAAGCTCCCTGCTCAACCAGCCCAGTCTTCTCCCCCTCTGTCTCATTTTCCAGCACATAAGGACAGCCTGCTCCTGAGCCTTCATAACTTCATTCTTAAAGTAAGCCCAACCTTCCTGGGCCCCTTTGTTTCTGAGGACTGCTTCCCAAGGGACTTTCTGAACCAGTGTCCTGAATAGAGCAAAGTCAGCCCTCTGAGAGTCCAAGGTAGAGGTTTCACCAACCCCCCTCCTAACTCCCCCGAGAATTGAAAACTCTATCATTTCATGATCACTATTCCCTAGTCAACCTCCAACAGTGACTTCTCCAACAAGTCCTTCTCTGTTCACAAGCAGTAGGTCAAGGAGGGCACCTTCCCTGGTTGGCTCCCTTACCAACTGCATCAAGAAGTTATCTCCCACACACTCCAGGAACCTCCTGGACTGTTCTCTCTCTGCTGTATTGTACTTCCAGCAGACATCTGAGGGTTGAAGTCCCCCATTAGAACAAGGAGTAACAATCTTGAAATCTCTCCTAACTGCTTATAAAATATTTCATCCATGTCTTTATCCTGACTGGGTGGTCTGTAACAGACTCCCACCATGATATCAGCCCTGTTGACCTTCCCTCTGATTCTTACCCACAGAAACTCAATGCTGTCATCACCCACATTCATGTGCAGGGATTCATATGCCTCCCTAATACAGAGAGCAACACCACCACCTCTTCTTCCTTGTCTGTCCCTTCTGAAAAGCTGGTAGCCCTCGGTCTCAACACTTCATTTGTGCGAGCTATCCCACCAGGTTTCAGTAATGGCAGCTATATCATAGTTCTCCTGCTGCACAACAGCCTCCAGCTCCTCCTGTTTATTGCCCATGCTGAGAGCATTGATATATAATAATTTCAGGAAGGAAGTCAAATACATAGTTTTCAACCTTGAGGAGTGGTGGACCCTCTGGCCATTCAAGACACCTATATACTGCCCCACCAGTGCTGGGTTACTACACCCAGGGCTCTCACTGGGAAAGTCAGTTACAACCCCATCCCCCTTCAAAAGCAGTTTAAAGTCTCATCAATGAGCCCCACCAACTCACTTGCAAGGATTCTTTTCCCTTTGTTGGACACATGAACTTCATCTGTCTCCAACAGACCCAGTGCCATGAAAACTTCATCGTGGTTAAAGAAACCAAAGTTCTGTCGGTGGCATTAACTCTTGAGCCATGTGTTAATCTCATGGGTTTTCCTTTTTTCCTTAGCATCTCCCCCTGTCACTAGAGGGATTGAGAACACCACCTGTGCTCCTGAGCCCTCAAGCAATCTCCCCAAGGACCTGGAGTCTTTTTTCATT
This sequence comes from Todiramphus chloris collaris, assembly GCA_025345505.1. Taxonomy (NCBI): domain Eukaryota; kingdom Metazoa; phylum Chordata; class Aves; order Coraciiformes; family Alcedinidae; genus Todiramphus; species Todiramphus chloris. The sequence goes on from JANVCC010000020.1 coordinate 4,447,427, forward strand.
GCTCTTTTTCTCTTCATGATTTCATCACTCCTAATCTGCATAACCAGCAGTGGGTAATAGTCTGCTGGCTGGACCAGACTGGGGAGTTTCTTGGAAATGTCCCTAATCTGTGCTCCAGGTAGGCAGCTGACCTCCCTGTGGCATGGATCCGGCCTACAGATGGGGCCCTCAGTTCCCCTGAGAAAGGAATCCCCTATCACTTTCCTTTTTTTCTTGGTTGCACTAGTCTTAAATCTCAGGGCTGACTGACACGCCCTGCGCAACTGCATGGATGGACTTTCCTCTCCATCCTCTTCTGCTTGATCCTCAGTTTTTACAGACTCATACCTGTTGTGCATGGGCAGCTGGTAAGATTGAGAAGGTTGGGAGGGGGCTTTCCTGCTTTTCTGGGGCGGATCTGCCTCCACTCCCCCCCATCTCTTAGGTCTCCTTCTGTACCTGTTTCTTCTGGCTGACAAGAGGAAAGGGAATCCTCCAGTTCTTGTGCAGCCCTCACTTGTTGCCCCTCCCTCTGGGATGGTATAGCCTGGCTCCACCAGTCTATCTCCCTTTCACAATCCCGTATAGTCCATAGTCTCTTCATTTCCTCCTGTTGCTCAGCACAGACCCTCTTGTAAACTGACGACACTCTGTTGACACAACCATAATGGAATATCTAAATTAAGAAAAAATAATGAACTATTTTGCCTTTAACCAAGGAACTACTTGAGACCTTCCAGAGGACAGTAGCAGGTGACATATTTTGTTGCTTATGCAGGCCAACCTCAGCATCTCATACTGCCTCTTAAAGTGCTGCCTGACTTATGTAAAGACAGCACATGGAATAGGAAAGAATTCCTGTGACTGTATTACAAAGCAGACACACTGCAGTCTTGATTTTCTTCTTGTGTGCACCTGTTAAAAAACAGCCAGGCTTTTGCAGTACTACAATTTTCATCAAAAACTATACAAATGACGCCTAGAATATTTCCTGAGTTGTTGTTTTAGTATTAGAGACAACATCTAAAAATTATTGCATTAAAATGGAAGAAATGCTGATGAGTTGAATGTCGAGTGTACTTCCTTTTAGTATTCTGCACTCAGAGCACTCTGCACGCTTTTCACAAGCACTACTTAGTTTTCAAGTTTAGCTAATCGTAACTCTCCATCTTCTTACTGTGTCAAAGTTTATGACATTGTAAAACCAATAAAACAAACCAAAATATCTGAGTAGATGGAAAAGATACTAAGAATACCAGACATACAGAGCTCTTTGTCTTTAAAACACAAAAATAGGGGTTGTAATAGGATAATTCATAAAATCTGTAGCACAAATTAAATGAGAAAAGTACTAGAGATTCCCATAAGCCAGAATCACCTAATAGCATTAAAGAGAAAGGAATGACCATCAGAATCTGAGATACTCTAAGTACCCCTCAAGGGCCTGTATATGCTTCACTTGTTTTATGTGAAGCCTTGCGTCCTTTAGAGCACAGTCTTATTAATCAGTTCTCAAGGTCACAGCTGAATGCAAGAGAGACAGGCTGTGCATCTGTAAGAGATACTTATTTCTGGAAAAATTATACTTCTATTTATGTGAAAATGATATGCGGTTATGCAGTACATAAGTCCAAACCTGCAAACACTTATCCCCATAGACATTACATAAAAAAAAAAATTCCAAATCCACAAAATTGCTTGTAGAATCAAAGTCTAAAGGGTCAAAAGAGAGCTGTCCAAGGTTCCTGAACACCCATAACAGGGTTTCCAGCTGACAGAAGAAAATGCTGAAGGTGAGAGGAAGTGTACCACCACAGTAATGTGTCATTTCCATTTGAATCTGGGATAAGCAGGATGGGACAAAAACGGTAGTAAATTTAGCTTTATTCTCCCCGTCCTCCCTTATGTTGCCCAGTGCAGCTTCCTCTTCCATCAAAAGGGGAGGTGGGACAAGGACAAGAGATTGTCCAAGAGAACATAGAAGGGAGCAAACTGCAGCTTGTTTCTCCAGTGTTCCCAGGACAGAACAGCTGCACAGTCTTTGAGGAGATTTACACATTGCTTAAGTGAACCATCAAATTTATTAGGTGTCAATGTGACCAGACAGTACAAAAATTAGACTTCTAAAAGTAAAGCTCCAAAAAGACAACATAAGTGTTATAAAAATTGTGGAATAATTACAACCCAATAAAGAAGTGGACAAAATATCCTATGCAAGCAAAAAAACCCAAATAAAAATAATTCAAACAGCTTTCCCAGATATGTTTAAAGAAATCTGCCAGCCAAAGAAATATAATGAAGCAAGTAGCTGAAACCAAAATAGATCACATAGTTAAGCTACTGGAGAAAAAAGCAGGAACAGAGCTATCCTAGTTTGACATCACTTGAAGATCAGCTGTCTCCCAAGAATGATTCAAATAAGAGAATCTTATTGATGGAAAGGAGGTTTAAAAAGCAGTTAATACAATCTCAAGTCCTAGCAATAATCATGAAATTTCCACTGGAGGGAGATTTAGGGGAGAAAGAGTCTGAAACTTTAAGTAGGCTCAAAAAAGAGATAAATGCCTCTGATGTGAGGTGGTAACCACCAGAGTGACCAATGCATAATAATGTAATTAGTTCTTCCTGCGGAGCAGCTTGACAACCTTGCCATTCACACCTGTTGGACCTGCCAGGGACTAGTTTATCCAGCTGCATTGTCATGGCCATTCTTCACTAGCCATAGAGCCCATGAGTACATAAAGTCAGATTGCTTACTTGAAACTTCTATTTCTAGGGACCGCGATACGTACACCTTTGAAAGATGGTGAATAAATAAAAGCTTTTAAGAAAAATCGGTTTGATTTAATACCTTCTGTTGTATTTTTATTTCTTTTTAAAATGAGTCTTTTTAAAGACGATTACTTTAGCAGATACATGAAAAAATATGCACCCACAAAATTATAACAACTATTTTGGCTGAAATTATGGATATATTTGAAGTACAAGACAGAAAAAGAGCTATTTCTTGAAAACTCAATGATGGAAGTCTTTAAAACACTTTTTTTCTCTCTCCTTACTTTGGCATTTTCCTTAAAACACAAAGATTAAATTACAAGTATATTGAACTGAATAAACAAGCTGTTTTATCTTTATGTAACCAGACTGAACCATACTGCACCTTCTCTCTCACCACATGCTTCCTGATCTCAGACATGGTCTGATGCCTTTTAAGGGATATATACCAAAAGTGAATGAATAAAACTTCTTTTGTCAGAAAATCCAATATAAGTCACCCAGTTTGGAGGCTCTGTAGGGAGCTAAGGCATAGTCTTGCTCACAAGTATGGTTCAGGATTGACATTAGCATTGTCAATCCTTTTGCAAGAACAGGCTGGCCGGATTCATAGAGGTAACATCCCTGAATGCAGTCAGCTTTGCTGTACAGGGCATCTCTAGAGGCTGGTCCTGGGTTTCTTGGCAGCTGTTTGTATGATACTGGCTTTAGTGATCACAGAGAATGTACCTTATGGGAAGAGGTTTGACTGTTCTTTTTGTTGCTGTGAACAAAACAAGAAGAAAGAGGAACTGAATTTGCAATCTGAAAAATGCAAATGGAATCTGTATGCCAAAAAAGCACTGCCTCTGGTTCCTACTTTTATAAGAAACATGGGTGGATTTGTCTCCTCTGAAAAGTTAAATGACTAGAATAACTAATGAGAAGGAAAAATGTTTTAAAATGTAATTATTTTCAAATAACTAAAACTTTCTTATAAAGAAGCAAAACAAAGGAAGAAACAAGTACACGTACTTATGTATTTATATATGTGTAAATACACGTATATGTACACATATGTATTTTATATAAATATATAGATGAGCAACCTGGTCTACTGTCCCTGACCATGACAGGGGTGTTGGAACTAGATGATCGTTAAGGTCCCTTCCAACCCAAACTCTTCTATGTCTCTGTATTTCTATAGATGAAGAAATTAATAAAAGCTCCAATTTGCTTAACACACACATAGGAGCACATAGGCTTAAAGCGGCACAGAACTGAAACTGACTCTGAGGAGGGTTATTTTTTTTTAAGGTTTGGAACTATAGAAAAGCTCTGAACAGGCCCTGAAATCTTTGCACAAAGTACTAACTCGTGTATTCAACAGAGTAGGCACCATTTATCTCTAAGCTTGCTAGCTAGCAATGCACTCTTTCTCTACTATTTTAATCACTCTTCGCTAACAATGAACTCTTCCATTAGCATTTCTAACCACAGCCACCATTGATCTCTAGAGATTACTGTAAGACAGGTCTTCTATGCAAGAGAAAGCTGTATCAGTGCAATTGGAGAAATGGTTTTAACAAAAATTGAAAAACTTTTGTTGACAACTGTACTTTTTTTTTTTTCATCCTGGTTACTGCTTTTCAGAGTATACTAGTAAGGAATTACTTTCAACATCTCAAGTGAAAATTAAAAGACTTGGCATAAGAATTTGTGCCAATATAAAGCCGGGTTTTAATTGGTGCCATTTTTCTTGTAGTAGTCTTATATTGACTTGCCAGTGCAGTATCACTACTACTTACGAACTTGTACTGGGAAAGTGATCATTCCCTTAATGGTCTCCATTTTCATCAGTCTTCAAGTGTCTGCAGGCAGCTCCCTTAACATGGTACAGACATTGACTGAACTTAACAAGAAAACCCCTATGATTTATTTGTTGTTATTTTCAAACCACATTGCAAATCAGCATCCTTTTGCACCAAGTTCATAACAGTTATTTATAAACAATTTTAGCTTGACTCCATCTATGTTTCAAGTTCCACCAGGGGGCTGATTTTATTTTCATTGTCCCTGCCTGACCTTGCCCTGGATTTTTGCTTTAAAAGGAAGATTTAGTTGTGTTGATACCTTAGTTGATAATGAACTTAGTCCATCACATCACAATCTATTAAAATGTTTACAATCTCTTGTTATACAACAATACTGTTATTACCACCATTTAGTATTTCAAAATTGCTAAGTAAATGTATTTAAAGCTTACAAAATGAAGTTTTATGCAAATACACCCATTTGGAGGAAGAAGAAATTTCTCTGCAGAAGATCTAAGAAATTCAAAACCCTACTGGTTTCTCTTATAGAAGAAAATAAAGAACAGACTGTGAAACTGGCTCCAGAAATTGTCTCATCTTCAGACTCAGCCTTTGACAACATCCAAAAAAATGAGGGAGAAAAAGAGGAAAAAAGAACTATGAATGACCATGAGCTTCTAGGAAAAAAATAAAGTATTTGTAGCTAAGAAATTCCATCAAAGTTCGATCAATTGCTTTTGAATGATTACAAGACTGTAATATGCTAAGAGAGCTTTGCACACTTAAGTTTTTCATACCTGTCAATAGAAAATTTATGAACCATTTTCCTTAGTGATGTCAACTCAGTACAGCACTATGACAGTTTACTTTACAGCATGGTTTAGAGAAATAAGACAATAAGTGTGACCATTTATTATGCATATATAAATGAACATATTTCTCCAATGTATTTCTCAATCCTTCGTTGTTTTCCCAGACAAAATTCCATATTAGATCATTAGGTGACTTTATGAAGTGTCAAGTAACATTTAATAAAGTTACCCTGCACATTATGACAGGTTCTCTGTCTTATGAATAGTCCTTTGTGTGTTTGATTTCAGAAATTACATCCTGGTACTTTTGCCTCATACAGCTATTTTTAATTTTTGCTAAATTTCTAGAAATTAGAATTATTCTGCTATGTGCATATTTACGTTTTTGCTGCAGGGCTGCTTCATTCTTTCTCTAACATTTTCACTCTTGTTTCTCTATGCCAACCGCATCTTCTACAAACACTTCCCCCCCCCCCCCCCTTCCAATTTTTGCTAAAGTACAACAATAGAAGTTTGACAATGCTGCTGTAGCAGATGTCAATGATCTTGCTATGATTTTATGAGTCAAAAATAAAACAGAAAAAATGAACCATGGTGGAAAGCAAATGTTCATGTTACTTTCTATAGTTTTATAAAGCTAAATATATAGACTAATTTTTTTTTTTAATATCTAAAGCTACAGATACACTTATTCTTGTAGATTGTATCCAAGATGTAGCAGACTAAAAAGATTATTCAATAATCAATGCAAATTCTAATAAGTAACTTTTTCTGACTTTGTCATAAAAACTCCATTTCTTCTATCATAAGCAATTGACTTAAAATCATTTTCCAAAAACTAGGCTTTAATGGACTTAGTGCTTAGTGTTTATCATTTTTTGATGGTCTTCATAGGACTGTTTGGGAATTTACTTATTTTTATTTGACTTCTGTTTCAATAGCAGCCCATGCTCTCTACATCTTTTTCAGTTCACTTATTTGTCTGTATCTTCTCCATTTCTTTTGTCCTAGTGGAATGCACAATATATACATTTATTTCTTAGAGAAATAAGTGAATATATACAAAGTTTAAAAGACATGTTAAGGTTTGGGTTTTTTACACATGCTATTGATCCCTATGTGTACATACAAATTTTTGCGTATATATACATACTTTTAATACAATGCTTTATCTGAACTACATTTGAAACCAATTTTAACACAAGACAAACATGTTATTTGTCTATACTTTGTTTCCAAAGTTTTGAAAGAACATTTATCTCTCTCCCATCTTCCATCAATGATTCATTGACAACACATTGAATGTTAGTTACTAAATGTCAATTCATTAAAAACATTAAAACAGTGACATTTTTTTTAAAAGGGTAGACTTCTCATTGTTGTACTTGATTTTGTAAAATTTTCTTCAGCTGTCACATTCACATTCAATTCCTTATTGTTGATGATTTCTAAAATATTATAAAAGAAAGCCAGAGACAGTAAAGGGCGATGGTCCAACAGCTCTCAGATTACTAAGTGCAAGATTTGCCAACTGGCCCAGCTGCTCAGCAGACAGCAACAGCTGAAGTTCCCTCACAAAAACTTCCCATAATACTTCAATTGAGACCTGAAAGGAACATCTCTCTGTAATTTGTTCATCTTGTTCCTTCAGACCTCAGGTCTCTGCTGAGATTATTTGGCTTGCTAATTAATGTCACCTGTGATGGTGACACTTTGAAAGATGGATATGTCTCCAAAGACAACTAGACTGTGACCTCCAATAACATTTCTCATAGGTCACCATATTGCTATCAGAGGGTGATAAAATTCAGCTATTACTAACCTTGCCTGGAGCAAAACCAACCAGAGATGAAAATTCTTTTTCTTCCATGTTAAGGAATTAATTTTAAAAAGAAAGAAAAGAAAGTCACAAACCCCTGAACCTGAAAACATCTACAACAGAAGAGGCATCCTGTGGGCTTGTAAGTTTCAAAAATGTCTCTTTGAACAACATTTCACAGACATCTGCTACTCTGCTTTTCTTAGGCATTGTAAATTAATTCTAACTTTTATATTTAAACTTATAGCAATTTCAGAGAAATATATTCATTAGCTAACACTTTTCAGTGATTGCTCACACTAAAGTAGTCTTAGGCTTCCTCAAATTAATTTGGATGTGAGGTACCCTAGTCTGCACATGGTATACTTTCATACCTGACACATTTCTGTTTTGAAACTATTAATTCATCCAAATACATTTAAACCATCAAGGCCTTCTGTCTTGCAACATGCATTAAGATACATAAGTGAAGAAAGCTGAGAAAACAGCTCCCTGTATTAATCATACCATAAATATGAATAGCAGAGAAGATAACACATCTAATACAGAGCCCACTGATATTCTGCAATCTGCATGCTTCATGTGAAACTTCAAATGAAAAATAAAATTGCTGATCTGTTTTGCATCCCATATGAAAATTCACTTGTGACTGCCTTAAAATTTCTTAGCAGTGGCTCTTTCAAAAGCAGAAAGACATACCAGAAGTCATATTATTTATATTCACAAATTCCTGTCAACTGTACACTAATATATATATGCTAAGTAAACAAAGGATTAACGTAGAAAAAATTCTGCACCATAAAGAAGGGAAGCTAGACAGGTTTTGTTCTCCCAGATGGAGAGAAAATAAGCTGCTTTTTTTTTTTTTTCCTTTTTATTTAGAAAAGAAGATGAGAATGATTGCATGAAATCCTCCTCACTTGTCCCCTGCCAGCAATGGACACGTACAGTATGACAGTGCAATATATTTGCCAATCCGGTTTTTTTTCTTCACAGATCTGTAGAAACTGGAAGCTGACTGAGATGCAGTTTAAGTGCAGATCTTAATAGATTCAGAGGCAAAACAGTAAGAATTGCAATGTTTTCCTGACATAGCCATAGGGGGCTGCTCTATATTACTGGTTACAATTCAATGGAATGGTTAAGGCAACTGAATTTCAATCATAAGGCACATCTTCCAGAAGCCCATGGTAGAAGTGTTTGAGTATACAACTCACAGTGTGCACTGTTAAAGAAAGTCACTTACTGGCATTAGTAGATTTTGTTCATGTTTCAAAATACCAACAAAAGTGTCAATAGAATGTTTTCTTTGCATGGATTTGTTTGTATCAGAACTCAAATATTACAGCTGTAACAATCAGTATTCTATAGGTTATCTTACTGGGGAAAAGAAAAAAGCTCTAAACCAATTAGTAACAGTTCTTAATTTGATATTTCATTAATTTCTTCCTCTTAATAAGTGATTCTTAAGAAATCCCATTAATTTCAGGAGCATCAAGAAAGCAAGCAGTAGACATTGTCCCTGATGGTCATGGTACTTAGAGTAGATTTAATTCTTAATGTAATCTTTTCCCCACTCGTCTTTGAACTACTCAAGGTATGTAAAGACAACAGAATGTATCAGGCAGAGATTTGGAGCAGAGACTACATTATCAACACGGGTCACAGAGAGGGAAAATGTACTTTAAAAAAGATGAGCCATATATAGTATTAATAACTTGCGTGGATTTTAATGGCCCAAGGGGTAATTTTAGGATCCTACACCCCAGAAATGAAGAAAAATAGTAATTATAAGTCTAGGATAAGGTGCTATTTAATGTTCTGTAGAACATCACATGGGCAATGTCTTTTAATGGACAGTCTGCATTTTGGTCTCAAAAGGGAACAGAACGTCCCTCTCTTCAAGTAACAGCAAAATTGACCTGAATCAAATCTGTAGGACAGCTTCTTCACTCTTAAAATGTTTGCAGTTCAGATATGGATCCTTATCAGAAGCTGAAGTGTGCAAACTGTCCCTTCAGCTGTAACATTGTATTCAAATAATGAAACTAAAGATTCTGGAATTATCTGTATTTTGAGGGTTTTGAATACCTGCTACCTCATACACTTTGTCATATTGGCTGCTATATTCCTCCTCTGATGCCCTTTCCATTTTTTTAAGGTTTTTTTTAAAATCCAGACTGTATTCGTACTAGCTACGAATGGCAAGATGGATGGCAAGACAGACGGACAAGGCAAATTGTTTCAGATGTTTCTAAACAATCTTTTACATTGCAATAGAAGAGATTTTTACCTCACAACAATGTATAACGTTACTGCACAATATGGGACAGCATGTAGTGGTCAATAAGGAATTTGGCATGAAATCAACATCAACAATAATGCTATAGAGATCAAAATCCAAAATATTACACTTTACAAAAATCCCAATCTCCATAACAACCTGGAGGAGCTGGTCTTCCTTCGGCAGGTAAAACACACAGGTAAAAATCCACAACTGAAAATCATTCACATATATATCTACTGAGAAGCAAATGATTCTATCCCTTACCAATTAGGAAATATTGTCCCATAAAAATAAAGCTCATGAGTCTCAATCCTGACTCTACAGTAATAAGGAGTGAGAGGGGAATGGCACAAACTGCTGCTGGAGGGAAAATTACTGTAAATGCTACTTTTTCTTCAGAAAAAAAATGACTGAAAGTAAAGATGGATGATTAAGAGCTAATGAGAAGCTTAGGAGGCTCAAAGTAGTCCCATCAGAACCAGATTAACACACAGTTATCCCTAACAACATTTGTTCTTTATTGACTGAAGAAGACAGCTGTCTACTGAATTTCTAACAGGACCTACTATTCCTATAAACATTCACTTCAAGTTTTTCCTTGTGAATATGGACCTTCTCCAATACTCTCCTGCCCATAGAGTCTAATGTGATCACAATCTGAACTGATTTGGCTGAAAAGAATTATGACAAAGTCCTTACATTAGGATTACTCTTGAAGAACATCTAGCATACGCACTTCTAACCCTTATCACTATCAAAATGAAGCTCTCACTTCCAACACTAGTATTAGGAAGTCTAAATACCAGAAAAACATGTTACAAAACTTCCTTGTCTAAACAAAACAAAATGTTATTTTTTTCCTCCAAGATTATGAAGTAGTGATTTATTTGATAAAAAATTCTGATAACACAAGAGAAAATACTTATTTCGGAGAATTATTTCTACCCATTAAGTGACAGCATGCCCTATATATCGTTAATACTTATCCATATCTGCTGGAAGCTAAAAATAATGGTGTCTTTAGGAAGTGTACCCTACCTAGTTTGTGAAAGATGATGTGAAGCACTTTTGTTCTGCACATTTTATTTTTACACTATTTAACACTGCTGTTATTCCTGAGCCTGATTTATGGGTACCCTGGGGTACTCCTAACCCCTTTTGATGTTATTTCTGCTGGAAACTGTTGACAAAAGCAGATCTTCTCTTGAGGATTGCACAGTTTTAGTATTTGTTTCAACTTTCAGCCATTTGCTCAACCTATTAAGAGCTTCTTCAAAGACATAAAATAGCAAGCCATCACCTTGAATGCTACAGAGAAAAATAAATGCATAAAGGCTGCCAATTCACACTAACTCTGCTGTAGATAAGCAGAATATATTGGAAGGCATTACGCTACATGGAATACTGCCTGTGGATTTAGCATAACCCTACAAGGGTATTTGGCTCCTGAAGTACTTCACTCTGTTGGTCAAAGCTGCATGAAAATATTCATTTCAGATATAAATCCAAGACAAACAGAAAGTGTGCCTAATGTAAACTTGACAATAAAACTTGGCAATAGGTTTAAACACCAGTTCCACTTCATATTTTTTCTATATAAAGTAAAATACTTCTTTAAATACAGTTTTTATGAGCTCTGCAAACCTCACTAAAACCATACATATGTCATGCCAAGAACCTTGAGGCTTAACTGCTCTGCCTGTGGTGGACTAACTGTCCATGATAAATGGATGGAAATACCTAGAGAAATTGTATAAATTGCTGCAAAAAGTAATATTTAAGAAACAGATAAAGAGTACCTAGCTTTCCTCTTTTCCTGTTTAGCTTTTTTTTTTTTTTTTTCAGCAAAAAGGAAGAAAAATGTCTTTTGAAGAACAGACACATTTTAAATTTTACTGTAGTGAAGCTAATAGAAAGTAACAGTTAATGTAGCAAATACAATTATTCCTTCTTTCTACCCGAACACTATAGGATGAGGAAAGTAGATTTCACAAAATACTACAAACTGCAGAGTGCAATGAATGCTACTTTTCAACATAGGAGTATTAGAAAGTAATCACCAGCACAAACACATATCATCACCTAAACAATTAACTGAAGTACTAGGTTATGGGTATTTGTATAATTTCTTTGAGTTATATATACATATTCTAAAGTATGTTAGGTTAGAGAAAAGAATACGAAACTCAAAAAACTGAGCAGATATTTCATAAGTAGCCCAGGAATTTACAGTGACCATTGTGCAACACTCACTGATAAATTATTTCAATGTCCAATTGTCAGCTCTTTGCAAAATTGCCTTACCTTCGACCACCCTTGCAACTGGAGAAAAAGAAAATCAGAAACTAATCTCTTTCACAATTTTATTTGGAAAATTACTTAATTCGTCTCAAGATAAATGTGCAATTATATTTTAAGAACTCACAAGATTGGCCATATGAAAAATAAAATTGGCTAATATCTTCTTGGTACCTCAGTTATTTGTATTACCTACAAATGTTTAATATTATACAAAACTGTGTAATAGACCTTTATATCTTTAAAAGTCAGACTTCTGAAAGATGCTCAACATTTAATGCAGGGATACATTCTAAAAACTTCAGAGTTATGACAGAAAGGTATATCAATATTTTGATATGATGAGACAGAATAATTTTTTAATTATTATTATTTACTTTTTAAATAGATAGAAGAACTTAACAAAAACACAAATTGTGAGAAACAGACAATTTTTCCTGCACTCTAGAAATACTTGGAGTTCTTGAGAAACCAGTGGACACAGGTTCTGGAGATAGGTACTATTTATCCCACAAAGCTCAGTTGTTAGTTCAGCAACTTTATCCCTTCAATGACTTCATAGTGTTTGGTGACCTCTTCTGATGCTTCCCAAGCCCTACATAGACATGGATTCTAGGACATAAATAAACCTTTTCCATGCCATCCAGGAAAAAGGTATACTTTTTAATTTTTATAGTATCCTCCTATATTCCTTACAACTGCTCTCTTTTTACCAAAAATTGTCATTTCACAATTGTCTTTGGTATAAACTTTCACATGTGGAATCATGCTACCTGCACTGAAGCAGAGTCAAGGTACAATAGTTTCATGTTAGTTAACCCTTAAAGAGAGAGGAGGAGTTGAAATAATATTGTCGACTTACTGCTGATTTAATCTTCTGCAGGTCAGTTCAAAAGACCTGCTCATGGGTGGGAGGATATTAGGAGGTGTGCAGGACAACAGAGGTCACTCAAGCAATCTTATGAAGTACACAGTGAGGCAGAAGAGAGAATCTCTTCATCATTTCACAAAAAAGGAAACCCACACCTATAGCTTTAGGAAGCATGAAAAGTCAAATTCTGTCTACATATGTGAATTAGTGCATTTATAACCTTTAATTCTGCACAAAGGCTGCTGGAGTACTCTCCAGCTCACTCTTGGGATAATTGATTTCACTGCCTCCTGTTCAAACAGTTCATTCCACAGCCTACAAGACATACTGGATCAGACGAGTATTCCCCTGACTTTTTTGGAGTTTGAAGGGGATACACTGCTCTGTAGTCTGTTTTTATAATACATGCCATCTAATCCTCTTCCCATGCCACAGGCTTCAGATATTTTCCTATGATCAAACAAAATCTGTCAGCCACCCAGAAAACTATAATGAACGCTCATTATCTAGAAAGTATATCTATGCTTCATAACAGAAGACAAACCTGTTGATGTATATGAGTAACATTAAAGAACCTATTGTCCCCATCCAGGAAGGAGAGAGCTAGGAATTGCTAGTGCCTTGTCAGATGCTCAGGAAACCAAATTCTAACCCATTTCTTAGGGTATTTGGTCAGAACTCCTACAAACTTTTAGAAATAAAATACTGCAAGATCAGTTAACAGCATCTCACAAGGGGTCCTGTAAACTAAAAAGAATCTGAACAGCACAAAGGCAACAAGACACCATGTCTTCCTTCACTGATTTGTGTATAAATCCAATAAGCTTATTCATGAATAAATATTCCCAGATTGTGTGCTGAGCTAAAAGTCTACTGAAACTTAGGTCTGCCATAGTTGTTTAATACCTTAATGTAAATGAGAATTGATATGCTTTTGGGACATGTTAATAAGTAATCCCACTAAGCTTTATTAGTAAAGATCAGGAAGTCAATAGTTAATTCTGGAAACAGTTCAGTTAAGCAAATCTTTGAATCATAGAATAGTAGGGGTTGGAAAGGACTTCAAAAGATCTTCGAATCAAACTTCCCAACCCAAGCAGGATCACCGAGGGCAGGCCACACAGGAACATAGCCAGGTGGGTTTTAAAGTTTCTAGAGAAGGATATTCTACAACTTCTCTGGGCAGCCTGTTCCAGTGCTCCATCACCCTCACAGTAAATGAGCTTTTCCTTATGTTTAGGTGAACTTCCTGTGCTCCAGCTTGTGACCATTGCCCCTTGTCCTATCACAGCACACCACTGAAAAGACACTGGCTTATTCTACTTCACACCCACTCTTCAGATATTTGTGAACATTAATAAGATCCCCTCTCAATCTTCTCTTCTCCAGGCTAAACAGCCTCAGCCTTTCCTTATAAGGGAGATGTTCCAGTCCCTTAATCATCCTCATAGCCATCCATTGGACTCTCTCTAGAATTTCCCTGTCCCTCTTGAACTCAGGAGGCCAAAACTGGACACAAAACTCCAGATGTAGTCTCACTAGAGCAGAGTAGAGGAGGAGAAGAACCTCTCTTGACCCACTGGACACGATTTTCTTTATGCACCCTGGGATACCATTGCACACAAGGGCACACTGCTGTCCCATGGATTACTCATTGTCCACTGGGACTCCAAGGTCCTTCTCCATGGAGTTGCTTTCCAGAAGGTCAGACCCTAACTTGTATTGGTGCATGGAGTTATTCCTCCCCAGGTGTAGGACTCTAAACTTATCCTTGTTGAACTTCATTAGGTTTGCCTTTGCACAGCTCTCCTTTCTGTCCATATCTTGCTGGATGGCAGCACAGCCTTCCAGTATCAGCCACTCCTCCCAGCTTTATATCATCAGCAAACTTGTTAGGGATACACTCTATCCCTTCATCCAGGTCGTTGATGAAGATGTTGAATAAGACCAGAGCCAGTACTAACCCCTGGGGAACACTGCTAGTTACAGGTTGACAACTGTCACAATCCTCTGATCAATATTGTTCAGCCAGTTCTCTACCCATCTCACCGTCCTCTCTTCTAACCCACACTTCCTGAGCCTACCCATGAGAATGTTATGGGAGATAGTGTCAAAAGCCTTACTAAAGTCAAGGTAGACAACATCCACTGCTCTCCCTGCATCTAACCATTCAATCACATACAGAAAATATTAATCCAGAAAATTAAGTTTTACCTCTTTCTTTCCTTTGGAATTTTACCATAAAACAGAGTTTAAAAATACAGCTTCATGAATATGGGTGAATAGGTCTTTACTGAATGTATCTAGTCAGGAATATGTCAACATATCCATTTCCAATTAGATAGGCTTGAGAACTGGTTAGAATGATTTCTAAGTAAACATACATATGGCTGATATTCTCCCTCTTGTTCTTGGGAAACTTCATATTGTCCTTAATTACAGAGATGTTAATACCGCTGCATACCTAACCATTGGGCACAAGCTAAGTAATTCAGCATATACTGCCTTCAAGGCAGTCTCTGAAAGAGACACATGGCAACACTGTAAATGCTGTGTATATGGGAAGTGATGGACACCATACTGTTCAATGCACCATTATCTTTTAATCTCTAAGATTCATTTTCTTGAGCCAAATACTGTCCGCAACCAATCAGCTGCTACCAATGCAGTGGCATGCAAGCACAACATAATATAATTCTACTATATACTATCTCCTAACAGTTTCATTCACACTTCCTGCTATCCTATTTTTCTAAATTCTTTCTTCTATCGCAAAATGCAGACCAATCAATAGCAATATGTAGAGTGTAACATTGTGTTATTAGTTTTGAGGTTCCACCTCAAAACACCTAATCAGTAGATAAATGTGTTTCAGATAATTGCTCACAACAATGGTAGCTGTCTTTCTCAGGCGATTGGTTTTTAATCCATGCATTTTTCAAGTAATGGTATTCTTGAATGTATGTGCCCAAATACCATACGGTAAGATGGATTACAGTACTTAAAACTGCAATAAGAACGTGAGAACAGATGCATAATAAGAAGTTTCACTTTGCTTTGTAAAACAAACACCAAAAGATTACTTTTTGCATGAATAGTTTGTCCTCCTCAAAATCAGGTTTCGTGTTTTTGCTGCCTTTTAAATATGGATTATCAGCAACGATCTACTTATGCCACTGTCCTCAGCTCTTGAGGTTGTAGTTAGAACTTAACGCAGTCAGATTTCCACCTGCAACTCAACTAAGGTATGAAAATGTAAATCGTAATGCTATCGGAGAAACAAAGAACATGCCTGAAAAAGTGGCACATTTTCCACCATGATACCAGTGGAAAAAAAGTTGTTGAAAATGAAAACCAGCAGATGAAAAAAAGCTCTTTGAAAGTGTTACATACTCTGAAGCACAGAGCCCGTGCATCTCTGACACCTTTCAGTGTACTTACCTAATATCTGTGCATGTTATACATGTGATACCGCGACTGTTTGTTGTAACGAGGTTCAAAGCCACAGATGTTTCACTGTCAGTGGTTGGGTGTGCTCCACATTTAAAGTAAAACTCCTGAAATGTTGAAGAAGAGATAAAGAGAAGATTACATACCTGCCACTCATGTTCTCCCTTTATCTTAGGCTAACTGACATTTGAGACAATAGACAAATCACCACTGCCAACAGAAAAGGACGACGATCATTAGGAAAGGTTTACAAGGAATCCCTTGAAAAATACCAGTCTAGGTGCGTATTTTGTTCAGTGATTGGCCTAGCAAAGAACATATCTACTTGTTTAATAATTTCATATCAGTGTGACACACTAGTTGTCTTAGAACACATATTACATGTGCAATTATATATTATATTATGTTTGACCTAAGTTGCTTTAGTCCATACCACTCTATGTAGCCTCTTAGTCTGCTTTCATTAGCATAATACATTTTACACAACTGTGTGCTTTGTTCTCCTTTCCATTGGATCCCAGGGAAAGCCATAGCAATCACGCTGTGCTTTGATAAGGTTTTGTTATAAGAGATTGTTTTAAATGTCCAAATCTCTTTATGCATATGTAAATACAAGCAGTCTGAAGACATGCGCTTTGCAATAGAAGCCACAGATTACAGTTTGATCTATCTTTGTTCCTTCGAGTTCTTTTTTTTCCGGTATCAAACTGTGAAGGTTTGCAACGAAAACATTAAGACTGGTATAAATTAAGTGTGAATTGGAAAGTAAGGGTATAAAAGCATCAGTAGAAATGGTGAGAAGAAAGCATAAAAGAATGACAGGTGTTGACAGCATCAAGATATTAAGATCACAGACAATTCTCAAGATACTCAGTATAGGGGGAAAAAAAAAAATCCTAAAAAAAATCAAACAAAAAAAAAAACCAAACACACCAAAGAGAAAAAGACAGAGAGACTGAATAAATCAGCAGCATTTCCTGTTGACTCACAGAGGTGGGACAGGATCAAGGAAAAAAAAAAATTACAGTTACTGTCAACTTCTGTAGGATAAAGTCACACCCAAAAACCAGTATTAAGCCATTGAAAAGACTTTCTAGGTAGTGTTTCCTAGTGCCAGCCCAGGTTCAATGATAACAAGTGCAAGATTCTGCACCTGGGTCAGTGCAATCCCCAGTATCAATACAGGCTGGAGGATGAAGGGATTATGAGCAGCCCTACAGAGGAGGACTTGGGTGTGCTGGTGGATGAAAAACTGGACATGAGCTGGCAACGTGCACTCCCAGCTGAGAACACCAACCATATCCTGGGCTTCATCAAAAGAAGCGTGGCCAGCCAATTGAGGGAAACAATTCTCTGCTTTGGTGAGATCTCACCTGGAGTACTGTGTCCAGCTCTGGAGTCCTCAACAAAAGGTCATAAACCTGTTGGAGTGGCTTGAGAGCCAGACCACAAAAAATGATCGAGGGCTGGAACACCCCTCCTATGAAGAAAGGCTGTGAGAGTTGGGAACGTTCAGATTGGAGAAGAGAAGGCTCAAGGGAGACTCTATTGTGACCTATCAATACTTAAAAGAGGGCCTATGAGAAATATGGTGACAGAGTTTTAAGCAAGGCCTGTTGAGACAGGAGAAGGCTCATGGTTTTAAACTATAAGAGGGTAGATTAGGACTAAATATAAGGAAGAAAGTTTTTGTAATGAGGATGGTGAAACACTGGAGTAGATTGCCCAGAGAGGTGGAAGAAGCCCCATCCCAAGGTACATTCAAGGTCAGGTTGGATGGGGCTCTGAGCAACCTAATCTAATTAAAGATGTCCCCACACACTGCAGCAGTGCTGGACTAGATGATCTTTAGAGGCCCCTTCCAACCCAAACTATTCTATAATTCTAGAATTTGTTTAAAAGAGCATCACCTTTCTGCCTATACAGCTTTGCACTGAGATTTACTACAATGCTGTACTAAAATCAGCCCAGGAAAACAACAAAAACAAAACAACAAAAGAAAACAAAGCAAAACAGGTCTTACTTTCTCACCGCTTTAAGCATTGCAGTAAGGAGCTCTTCATCTGTGAAAAAGTTGTCAACTACTGTCTTTTTCTCAGTGGTGATCATTTAGATATATTGTATATTTGTACAGGAGGCAAATACAGTTCTATGCAGTAATCTAATAACACGAATATGAGAGGTAGTAGTACAACTCTCCTATATAAGTCAGTCCTACTTCTCAGAAAAGCTCTGATACACGCAATGTATTCAATAAATAAAATATTCAAACTCCACTATAAGTTAAGGACTCACTGTCTGAAGCACATGTTAGTAACAGTTAAGAGTACTAAGCAGTAAGAGTATAGTTTAAAGGCGAGGATATTTTTTAATGCAAACCTTTTGAAGTATTCATCTGTACATATTTACATAGAGCTAAAATTTTTAATAACTAAATGATCTTTCTGTCATGTTTCATAACATCAGGAAGTAGTCCTAAGTAAAAGATGCTTAAAGTCATCCTTAGACAAGACTTTTAGACTTTGCATGGTTTTTCTCTTGTTCAAGACTCAGCTATACACAGCTTTTAAATATCAGCTCAACTTGAAGCATTTCATTTGCAGTACATGAAAACCTTACACAATCTGTAACTTTAATTTATTTTCAACCTTTAAAAATGTATCCATTAATCTTTGTATTATTTGCTAATTGGTTTTGGAGCTGGAGTTTTCTCTGCCCTTTAATTTGATTTTACTTTTGTTTCAATTAAATGGTAAGAAGGATTTATTCCAATGCAGAAGTCTTGAAAATATCTCCTTGATTCAGTACATCTTCTGCACAAAACTAAGAGAATATTGACAACTCATTATTCCAGAGCTGATAAAGTATGGGCAAGGAAACACACAACAGAAAAAAAAGTTTTTGGTAAAATTACTTACCCACTATAATAAAACTTTCTTTGGGTTACAAGCAAAAGGAGAAAGAGTAATAAATGAAGTAATAATTTTAGATTCCCCCCCCCCCCCAAAGAGCATACGCTTGATGATTTTACTTGTTTTTTATATTACCTCACAATGACTAGAAGTTTCTCATCGTGAAAGCTCTTATAATGAAGATAGAAGGGAAATAAAGAAATACATTTCTTATTCCATATGCTAAGAAGTATGGAATATTGCCTTCAACTCAGAAAAAGGAAAGAAAGGAAAAAAGAAAGTTACTCTGTAGCATTAGGAAAATTACTTCTCCACATGTCTATCAGCCCAAAAACTGCTTTAAGAAAATTTCTCTAATTACATTTATTAAGTTCTTTGGTGTTGCTGAATGGAGAACATTATGGAATGTGAAAATATTACTTGAAATAACAAAAGAAAATATTGCCACTTTATAAAACTATTCATTGAAAGACTCCTTGCTTGAGAAAACTGCAATTAAAGAAACAGATATATGTCAAGTATTTGTTCAGAAATCTTGAAGAGTAAAGAATAAAAAAGTTGTTTATAACAAATGTGCTGAGACTAGCAGTACAGTAAAACTAACTCACAAAATGTTCACCGTTTCAAAAACAAAAAGTATCAACCCACACAAAGCACAGTTCTATAAGATCAACACAGCAGTCTACATCTGTAGGCCTGAGACATCAGCACTGTGATGGAAGTCCAGAAACAGAGGGAGAGATTGGAATCTGAAGAAATGCCTGACAGATCTGGTGTAGAGTGGATTGCATTTCCACCTTTTTTTCTTTAACATAGTAATATACATTCCAATTGTTTGAAAGGTTTTAAAAGTCACAAACTGAAGTTTCCAATTGCAAATAAAAATCTCTGTGTGGCCTGGTTTTACACATTGCATAAACAATCTGTGAATATTTAGTTGTTCTATCTAACAGATTTCCCAGGGACTTAACATACTATTTGTGAAGGAAGCACAACCTTTTCATGAGAGGGCACACACATAGGAAGTTATGAAGAAAGGTAACCACCAGCACAAGTTGCTTCTCAACTGGTTCCAGCAATGAAATTGCTGAGAGTAAAATATAAGGGGGAGAGTTTCAACACTTCTCACTCTCCAGCCTTGCACATCATCAAGCATGTAAATGTAGCTGTTCTTTTATTTCATTTTTCATTCAATGTATGATAGCCTAAGGGGAGAAATCTGCTGGATTGTTTAAATAAATAATATATGTTCCAAGGTTAATCTTCAAGCAGCTGTAGAGACCTTGGAGACAGAGTTTAGGACTAACCCTCTATTTTTGATACAGACTGTTACACTCATTTGAGCTGTTGTTACTACTTAAGCTTGACATAAAAATGTCCCTCTATGCTTAACTTACGCTATATGAGACAATACTTTCAGAACCTTAACCTTACAATAAAAATCCCTTACAGAATAACATAAAAGGGATGGACAAAAATCCACGCAGCCTACATCACTATCTGACCACTTCAAAAATATTTTTACAATAGCAGAAATCACATTATTCCTCCTTTCTGCATTTGTTTTCTCACTCGGCACAAAAATTTCAGATTGATGATTTTTTGTTAAGTATTTCTGTTTAGCAATGAGTAAGGATGTCAAGATATTATTGCAAAAGGAGAGACAAAATTCAGCGCTTTTCTTAGTTCTGAATGCGAGTAGTTTTATGGTCACCTTCTAGTGCAGCGAATACCTTTAGAGAGGTCCCATGAAATTGTGAACATTTTATTTAACACTACAAATGTCTCCCTTTTGGCAGTGTATGCAATATTGTTATTCAGAGAAGGAAGCAGGCACTGCTCATACATACTTTGTCATATTATTCATTCCTATTACACATCATCATAAAAAGTGCAAGGGGGAAGAAAAGTTTCAGAGATACATGATCAGTGGTACTTTATTAAATTAAAAATGCAACAAAAACACACAACAAAAAATGCTCAAATTTATAAAAAAATTAATCATTTTTGATATTTGGAAAAAAAAAACCTCTCGCTAAATTCTGTCTTTTCAAACAAAGCAGGGATTTGCATACCCCTAACTGCTGATGATAAGTGAACTATCTTACTTGTACTGGTTACTTGACCTTATAGAAAAGATGAAGTCATACAAAAAAACATTAGTGGGAAGCCAGATTTCTGAAACAGAATAAGGACTAAGAGAAACTTCACCTTTTTGAGGCATGTTCCTCATGTTTTACTGCCTTGTGAGAAGAAACACTGCTCTTTGCGAACAAGATAGCCTGCACCTCAGCTGATATACAACATACATCCAGGAAAATACAGTTTCCTACCCCTGCTTTGCATCAACTGCTGTGTTAAGTTAGTTAAAAAACCCAAGGAATTTCAGTCTTTGCATTTCTTATTCCTTTTTCTAAATAAGCTACAAAAAATGTGGGAACCTTACATTATTTCCCCCCCAAGTTATCTACACATCCACATGTGTTTGTTTAGGATTGATAGGCAAAGCCATTTATTAATATGTTACAGCCACTGAAGTTGTAGTTCTCATTTTTCAAATAACCAGCACTCTTAAATCTCCTTCCACCTGTATCACCATAAATAGTCCCCTGAATGAGAAAAAACTTCAAGCCACTGTGGCACACTCCTGTGAAAATGCTTCTTTTCCGACTGAAAAATTAAGTAGATACTCAGTGGGTCTGAGGACAGATTGATCAGGTACTGAGCACTGTGAACATCACCTAGTAATATTTGGTGAATGCTACTCTGAATGGTCTGTTTTTACTAAGCAATGACTGAGACATACAGCTGTTACGATCAAAGAAATAAAATTATTAACCATAATTCAATTGGAGTTCATCTGGAACTGTTACTGCAGCACTTGTGGCTGAGAATCTAACCTTAGGCTGTGCTCCTGTCATCAGTGAGTTTCACTTACTTTCTGTTAAGATGATCTTCATTCAATAATACTTCTTTCCTACTTGAGGTTCCAATCAGAATCAAACATTCCCTCTGAATTTTCTGTGATTCATAAACTCAATCCTTGATCATGATCTTAATTATATAAACACTCTCCCAAAAAACAGCTGACTTCCCTTAGCTAAGAAATGCAACTGCGTCTTGGGCATGGCCAACTGGATCACCTCCTTGGCAAACAACTGATAAATACAGCTCTGACTGACTACCTCACTGGTTATAGACTAACAAACTGTTAACTCATTTTGAGTGAAGGATTTCTGTATATTTTTAGACCAGCATTCAAGCTGTATCATGTAACACCTTAAGTACTTAAAAAAAAAATTGCTACAAAAAGTAGAATAATGCATGCTATGTATTGCTAATTCTCCATTAAGATTAAGCAGGACAATAATCAAGGTTATTAAGTGACAGTGGATTAGAAGGTCCTTCGCATATATTTTTTGGAATACTCTGATGAAAAGATTAAAGCTGTTGGTCACTTTAACCATTCACGTATCAACACAAGTCTGAATCTTTTAAAAGCATCATCACTATACTCAGACAGCATTTCTTCGCAATTAAAAAAACCCCAAAGCTTGAAGTATTTTTTTTTATTTGAAAGAGAAGATCCTGTGAAAAACTCAGCACCTGATCTTCGACTTACATATTCAGAATGGAATTAGAATTACCATCAAGAATGAAAATAAAAGGATGTCACCAATACCAGCATTTTTTATGTACATTTCTACACACAGTTTCTCCAACTCTTACACTTACAAATCAACGGAATCTCTGATGTAGAACATGCAGCAGAAGGACAGCATGGCAGGTCATGGACACCGTCACAAACATGAACTTAGAAAGAAATGTCTTTATGGGATGGAAGGAGAAAAACTGCTATCCCAGGAGAGATCAAATATTATTTAGTAAGCCTTGTTAATATAGTGCTGATAATTAAGCTGACCTCAAAGACAAGTCAAAACATCTTCTGATGTGAAGAATGACAATAAAGAGATGGTATATTAAATTTCAGTGTCTGTAAGAAATATATATTTGTTTAATTTGGCAAGAGATAAAAGCAGAATAAAAATGTTGAAGAAGCATGAGCATCTCTCTAATATATGCTTTCTGTACTGAACACCATTGCCCTTCTCAAAATGCCTCTGGCTAAGAAGATAGATCTGTTGTTCATGATAAAAGCTCTTTAGGATGAGTATTCTTTGCCAGTTCTTCACTGAATCTATCAGACTGCTTCTCTCAGTGAATACATCAACTTTGACCTGTATGAAGGATGAGGGAGGGAGAAAGTTAACTTTTTTAATCATTATTACATTTTTTGGGCAAGCATCTGTCTGAGGCAGAAATGTTACTGTCCTGCATTTTTCCAAAATTCTTTTCTGTTCAGTAGTAACAGTTGCAATCTAAATGCATCAAGTAACTAAAGACGGATTACGTTTTACAGAAAGAAGTGGCAACATATCTTTAAAATACCTCCTTGGTTGACTTAATTTCATATAAGGAAAACATTAAAAATATACAGTTCCACTTCTTTCAGAATCAAACATATTCACCATATCTTCAGTTGAGTGTATCAAAACCAAATAGCTCTATATCAAGTATTTGGAACAGAAAGCCTATGACAGAGAAAGCACTGAATGTGGCGGGATTATAGGATAGGAAATGTACATGTTAGTCATAATTCTTTACAAGAGCTAGTGTTTTAGTCCTGATCAAGTCATTTCAAGTTTTAGGCATATGAAAGCATATCTAAGAACTCATTCTAATTGATTTTTTAAATTTTTTTTTAAACATTTTCAAGGGCTACAAAACAGCAACGCTTCTATTCTCATCTAACCTGGATTCCACTTTTATCTATGTTCTTAAAGAAAAAAAAAAAACAACAAAAAAAACCCTGAAACAACCCACAACCAACCACCACAAACAGGAACCAAACACATAATATTTTGATTACATATTTATTCCCCTTGTCAAGAGACACTTCTATCTTCAGTTTTTTGGAATTAACCTGGTATTGGTCAAAAATTAATAACAGGAAAGCTAATACCACTCAATTTAAATCATCAGTCTGATGTAATATAACAAAGAATATTAATGATTGAAAAGATCCTACTATCCATCTCTGAGGGAGCCATCACTTATATGTGATTTTCAGTGATATATACCAACAAGGGTGGGTTTTTTTACAATAGTGCATACAGCTTGCATATCTATTGTCTGAACTACAAAAACAACAACAAGAAAACCCCCACTTATTACTTTTGAGTTAATAATTTGTATTAAAATAAAAAAAAGAGGAGATGGATATAATTAAGATTCAAACAAGTGCCATGGTGAGTTATTAACTATAAAAGGTTATAATGGCATCTGGCCTCTAGAGATAACATGCAACTATAGTTTCATAGGACTTCTGTGTGTAAGAAGAGCAACAAGAAATGCAGTACCTATCATGCATTATTCTTTCCTTTTCTAATAGAAAAGACACAGTGAAAACAAAGAGCACAAATGCCTTGTGAATCCCTCAGCTGCTGCAGCCCAATTTCAGCCACCCAGGAAAAGTACTCTGTGTGAAAGTGACTTTTCTCATTTTTAACCACAGCATTTCTCATTTGCTTTGCTTGTCTAAAGGCAGCCACACACCGCACTTCCTTCATTACTCTGCAGGCAGTGGCTCTGGCTCCAACACTCCTGCTGTCATTCCTTCGAGTAGCAATATTTCCATGACACAAAGACAGAATGAAGAGAACTCTTCAGAATGATCCAGCTCTTCTATCACCATTTTCTCATAGTCCAGGCAAAAAATGAAGGCTGTAGGGCACTGGACTTGTTATAAAATGAATCCTTCCCTAGTATGTTATCTTATAGGCCCTATAGAGATTTAGTCAACCACCAGAAATTCATAACTAACATATCATAGGTACTGTAATGTCCATAGTATGTAAAGATATAGTAAAGTAGTTATAAGTGAACAACTTTTCAGTGAGAATGGCTATGTTTGCATATAAAAATAATGTTCAAGTTTTACACATTCTTTGCCCTGATAGAGTGCAAACTCTCCCCTTCCCTCCTCTGCGCCTAACTTGTTTTGCTTAGAAATACAATCTTTGATCAGTGCTGCTTTCTGGGCTGAACCAAAATGCAGTTGTCAGGAAGATTAAATGACTGATCCCTGCCTCCAAAGCCCAAATTATTCTGTTGAATTTGTTCAGCAAACTGCAGCATGCATGAAACAGTTTATTTTGGGATAGGTCCTTTAAATTACTTGAGCCACAGAGGAAGTCTCCATTTCAGAGTAGCTACTTATAATGTACTATAATCATCATATCCTGAACATTAGTGCTGATTTCCAGAACTTGAACTTTCCCATCAGTCTCTTTTAAAGTAGAATCCAACTGTCTAAATTTGTTATCAAGTGTTTCCTGTAGAGAATCAATTCTTTACAATCGAGCTTAATTTCCTCTGTCAATCAGATTTGATTTTTTATGTGAACATAAGCCACAAACAGAAACTTGAATACTACATGATATCAGATCCTAAGCCTGTGTTTCTTATGGTACAAAAAGTTGTTTGCAATTGAAGGTTTGAGTGAATTGATTCTTTTCCAACCATGCAAACAAGCACCTTGGGTAAAGTTAGTGATTAAGAATTCAAAATGACTACAGATTAAATTAATAATGTACAAGAATAAATTAAAATGTATAAGAAAGAGGACTCCCATACTTGGCCTGTAAATATTGCACGGGTCACATTACATTGTAAGGCCTCCCTAAGTATCCCACCTTAAGCTTCAAAGAAAAGCCTGTGGACTTAATAAATCACAAATATCTAAGGAAATGGTATCATTTCTTTAACTAACTGTTATATTTCATTAGTATTCCATATGATATGACCAATTACATGGTCTTCTCTGCAAATAATGCTGCATTTCTGCAATATATGCAGTAGATTCCCATCCATCTGATCCTATTACAACTGGAACATTTAAATTTTGTCCATCCCTTGATATCAAAGGAACTGGTCAGTTTCAAATATTAGGGGGAAAAAAAAAAAAAGTATTTTTAACACAGCAGCCATCTAAAAAAAAAAACCAAAACAAAACAAACAAATGTTATTTTTGGTTTTAGGCTTTCAGCCTTCAGCTAATACCAGCTATGTACTTAGACCTTCACACACATCCGTTAACTATATAGATGATCTACAAGTCTGTAACACAGCTGAAAGGCAGTACTAAGACACCTTTCATTTAACATTAAGGCTGTGCTGCCTCAGGGGGAGCATCAATATTTATGTGGGGATGCTGGGCAGACAGAATTAGGCTGTAATGCTAAAGGAGTATCTCTTTGCCTCATCTGTATCTCCACTTTGAAAAACTGGACAGTTTGTTCTGTCATCTTTCCTATGCCTCCCATAGATCAGGACATGAATGAGAACAAACCAGTCAAGATACAACCCAGTTACGTTGGGAACAGTGAGAGGAGCAAAGGGACAATGTGGCAGAAATGTTTTCTCTCCCTCTGCATGAGCTATGATTGCCTTTTGCTCTAAGGGGTCAAAAACAGACTGATGAACGTTTGACACCTCCTGAATATTCACTGAATAGGCAACTGGTTATCTGAAGTCTATTTGCCACCCAATAGCTTGTTGTTTTTTCTTGAAGCATGTTCTTTGCCATGACAATGCATTGTGTTAACACACCTATAGCAATGCTGCCCTTAATTCTTAATCAAGTTCTACTGAATTATTTGGATTATGCTCCTAATATTCTCCTTTCTACAAAGGTGCTGAATTTAAAAACAATTATTTTTTCAGGTTTGTTTGTC
This sequence comes from Todiramphus chloris collaris, assembly GCA_025345505.1. Classification (NCBI taxonomy): domain Eukaryota; kingdom Metazoa; phylum Chordata; class Aves; order Coraciiformes; family Alcedinidae; genus Todiramphus; species Todiramphus chloris. The sequence goes on from JANVCC010000020.1 coordinate 4,474,219, forward strand.
AGGTGTTTTTTCTAAGTTGAGGGGGTTGGGAGTAAATTTAGATGTTTGTTTAGAGGGTTAAATGTTTAACTTCTACATGGACTGAGAAGTCAGATGGAGTATTTGTACAGCATCACACGAACCCAAAGCTTTTTGAAAACAAAAAGCAACCACACAGAAAAGCCTGCAAGATTCCCAGAACATATAATAAATAAAAAAAGAGAAATGATGTTAAATATAGGCACATGAATAGACAGAAGCAAATAATTGCTTCATATTGCCATTATCCAAGGAGATAAGAAGGCTATGTGTATGCTATTTTTATTCAGCTATTTATCCTTACAGAAGGACCATTAAAATAGTTCCTTCCACTCTGAAATGAGATAAAGATATTTCATTAGTGAGATAAGCACTTTAGATAATGTTTCAAAAAGCCTAGTAGCAACACCTCACAATACTGTTACAATTTTCAATGTATATATATATGATTTGCTACTTCAAACCAATGAAATACAAACAAGTGTCCAGCATTTTACATTACTCATACACTGAAAAGAAAAACAATGCACACAACTTTGTTATGAAATCAGATATATCACTACCTAATAAAATGGTGTTACAGGCTAAAGTCTTGCAAAAACTTTCCCCAGAGATTCTTAGAGGTTACTAGATGTTCTTGAAAGTTACAGAGGGCTGCATTAAACGAAGTGGGTAGAGAGGACAAACAAACAAACAAAAAAAAACCCCAACAACAAAAAAACAACACACAAAAAATATCTCTTCAGCTCATCTTGTACTGCAAATATCACTAAAAATCTTATCAGTACACTGAATTCTCTGTCATTTATTTTAACGTTCTCCCTTTTTTCTTTTCATTTTTTAATATATTAGAAATATATAATATACACAGAGGAGCTAGATACAACACATATGCAAGATAAGCTAGAACACAAGTCATGGTGGTAAATCCATTATCTCCTCTATAATCGTGTCAGGAAAAAAAAATCTATTTTTGCATTGCACTCTTATCTATAGTTTTTAGCATAAAAAAAATTAATCTGAAAAACGTGCTAAACAAGTTAAACAAGCATTTAACACAATAAACTTTTTTCAGCATACAAACCAGTACCTATGAAGCCAACTTTTGTCAGTAGTTAACACCATAGTATTTGATTTGGAAAGGTATTTTCTATTTCTGTTATTAAAAAACCAGAATGGTGTGGATATTTGTCCTTCAAGACAATTTAACACATATATTATCTAGTTTAGATGGCTATTTGCATAGCTTTAATATAATGCTCATGGTGCCTTGATATGCGATTTTCACTGAAGTGATTTAATTTTATCTACTTACACTGCCTTTGTTGGAAAAATAAGCAGCAAAAATAAGAATTGGATTCTGCCTGGATCTGTTCCTGTGTGGCATGCCCTAGGTGTTCCTTCATTGGAAGAGAGGTTGGACTTGATGGTCTACAGAGGTCCCTTCCAACCCCTAACATTCTATGATTTTCCTAACTTAAAAAATTGTATCCAGTTGTACTTGATCAATGTATAAGGCTCCATCCACACCAGCTAACAGCTTTCTGTTAAAGAATACCCAAGAGCATTTCTGGATGACTGAACACATTCATCCACACAGTTGCAGTGTTAGCAAGGTCCCTGGTGTGCTTTAGATGGTGCACCTCTCTCAAGCAGGAGTTCATGAGTGGACACACCCAGGTGCATTTCACAGATTATGATCTGAATCCCTGTTTTGGGGACTGAGGAAAGTTATTAGGTGCAGATCAGCTATGCTGTGCCATTTGGCCTGCAGGTATGAGGAATTTTATCAGCAACATTTGACCTTGTGGGTCCTCTGAGGTACAGTAAAAGTGGTATGGTTTGCATCTCTATTTCCAGAAACACATCATCTTCCTAACCAGTGCTATTTCCCAGTCTGATTTCCTCTGGTCTTCTGACCAGGCAGGCAACTGTAGGCAAGACTCTTCCACCCTTCTCCACTGCAAAACACTTTCTGCTACTTGATTTTACTAAGTAGATTTCTACCTGTAGAAATAGCTGTAAATGCACATTTAGTCAAGAGATTTTGTATAAACAGAATTTCATGCCCTCACTCAGATCAAAAAGTAATTTTGTTTGAAAAGTTATGCGTTTACATCATAGCAGAATCTTTAAATGAGAGTATGAACAGTGCATATATGGTATAAAATATTTTCTGCAAACAACACATATTGCTAAGCTCCACATTTAAAAAAATATTTTTATTGTAAGATCTGTCTTGCAAACAAACTGTTGAAGCTTTTACTCACAAATTACCTCAAAAATGTATTTTATAAAGATCCCTTTAAAAGTATTTAGGATTAAACTCTTTGACCTCAATTTTATCTAAAGAAAAGCCATAATTCAAAAGGTACAGATGCATGTCCGAAATCATTGCCCTGTAATGAGCTACCCGAAAAATAATGAAAAACAGAGCCACAGACATTACCATGGATATTGAAGGGGGAAAAAAAAAAAAATAAAAAAAAAAATTGTCCAGACGCGCTGTCTTATTCACAAAATTTCAAACACACCACGCTGAGTCCCCAGTGCTGTAAGTATATGGGTGCCCACAGCTACTGAGCACACCACAGAAGTGTGACCATGTTCATGCAAACAGGCACTAACTCACACCATCCAAAGCACCAGAAGCACTCCAGTGGAATAAACTGGTGGAAATTAAAGCTGCCCATGACTTAGAGATACGTGTCGGCAGAGCCAAACACAGAAGTACTGATCTGTTTCACTTGAATCCCCTGGGTAGGGTATACGGCTTGCAGAAGTGATTGAGCCAACAAGATGAATTTGGCCTGACGAACGTTGTGTTCACACAAACATAAGAGGTCTATTATAGCATTTGTTATGACAAACCATTTTTCAGACTCCAAAATTCTCCCTTAGCTGGCACAGGCACTCAGATAGCATTTGCTAAACACTGCCATGCATTTACCACCACCTTTGCAGTTTCCTGACTGTTATGCTTTCTGCACAGGCATTATCTCATTTAATAGCAGCACTGTTCACTAGGCAAGCTCACAACTTGAAAACAAACTCTCCATCACACAGCCTATATGTCCATGAATATTCAATACATACATAGGAAGACACTGGATAAATACATTGCATAAAATAATGCCTTCTCAGTTAAACCGAAATATATTTTTATGTAAAACACATGTAGCTAAAGTAGAAGTGCAGGACTATAAATTCTAAAGGGGTGCCCTTTCAATTTTAGAGAAGTTACATCTGAGCAGCAGATGTGGGTTTGTTTTGCTTTTCCCCTACACATTTACAATGGGAACTTCTGATTTAACCACTATCACACTATGACCCAGGCTTGAGAAGACAAAACCCATTGCTTCTAAAATACTGCCTACATAGCAAAGGAGTCCAGCTCTTAATATGATAAGTAATCTTTCTGGACACTTTTCCCATAATAGGACTTTCCCCATCATCATCTTGGGAAACACGCTTATACAGAAAACAGTAAATCTGCATTCAGCTCTTTCCTGAACACACAGAGCTCCTAACTCAGCTCCTAGGAATGTGGGTATGCAACTGTATTCTTACAGACAGAAATACCTAGTTCATGTGCTCCATATTTTATCCAACCTGTCATGCACAATGTTTAATTTGCACAGAATGTACGGACTGGAACCCAGGACAGTATGGTCCAGGGACCACACTCAGTACACAGAAGATTACCGTTTGCATTTGTCCAAACAAAGATCCCCTGAGTACTGCTCCAGTTTATCACTCTGGTATACTTAACACGTAAAAGTACAGAAGCCAAAACTACTGTCAGTCATGAGCCCAACAGTGGGCCGTGCTGGTGCCCTTTAGCAGTAACTTAACATAAAGCACCCTTTTCTCCACAGACGGGGTTAAGCAAGCAGAAACCATTTTACTTATATCAAAAACCAGTCCTCGATGGAAATTAATTCCAGAGAAGCACATGCTCCCTCAAAACTACATTGGTTCAGACCCCAACACTGACTTTTACCAAGAAGAACAAGATGTGAGCTGTGCCTGTACCTTGTTGCAGGCTGGCAGACCAGTGACATTGCAAGTGTTGAGTGAAATTTTTCCCATGTGAGACTCGCTTGCTCTTGAGGAACATAAGCAGGGAGAACAAAAATTCATGGATGGTAAGATGTCCCAGATATATATATAACCCACTAAAATTTTCATTAAATTGAATGGCAGTTCCAACTGTGTCACACTCATACCTCCAGGGACATAAACTAGGATCTAACTCAGATTTCTGACAGGTGCCCTGAAACTCCCTGGTCTAAACCTGGACAGGCAAGACCATCCTAATGTTGCTAAGAACAATCTGACCTCCTCTATAAGCCTGAAAAATAAGTAAAAAAAATGAATACAGAACACCATTTCATTCAAGAAAGAATTTTTTTTTCAGTGAGAAAGTTTTTTCGCTACAGTATGTCATCTCCTTGGTAACCCACACTGTTTATTCTGAGCCTCTCCCAATCACAGGAGCTTTCTCAAAAAAACAAAATGAGAAACAGGCCGTCAAGAAGCATGTTCCAAAATGCTAGTTAAATATATTCATAATGAACTCAATATCTGACACACATGACATATTACAGCTTTTAAAATAAAACCAAAATATATGAGGTAACAGGGAAAACAGTGTTCTTTCAACGTAGCAGCAAGCATTATGCCAATGCTTGTGGGTTATTGTTTTTAAGAGGTTCTAATGTTCTTGTATTTTTTGCTACTCTTACTATGGACCCAATGCTTTCCAGCATAGTTCTTCTCTTGTTCATAGACTTTGCCTATATATTTCTATATATTTTCAAATAATAGTTATGACTTTTACAGCTACTTTTTTTTTCTTTTACTTTTTTACTTAGAAAAGTAAGTATTTTACATTAAATTTTATCTTAACTGCATAAATTTACATGGTCAGGTTTCTTTGAGATAGAAAATCAGTTGAAGAGATTCTCACAGAATTCCAGCTAAACACATGTTTCAGCAAAACCCGTGAATTACAAGAATTAAGCTATCACAGCAAATCCTTATTGACAGGTTCGTGATCCTGCAAGGAATACACTATTGCCTACCAGTGTTTAAGATAAAGCTTCTAGAAATGAATGTCTGTGGGTGCCACCTCTAACACACGCAAAAGCCACAGCACCTTTAGTAAGTATTGCCATGGTGAATTTTGTTATTATTCCCCTTTTACAACTTCATGTGGGGACAATGTTTTTGCTGTAAAAGAATGAGACATGAAAACTGCTGCTTCTCCTAATGGTGCTGTAACAGTGGTGTTCAGTGAGAAGTTAATTCTTAGTAATTACCACACAGACAACAGATGTGGTGTTCTTTAATGCAGAAGACAGTAAAAAAACCCCCCAAACATTAATGCAACTATTTCTGTACCAGTTCTGATGTGATATGGGGGGGGTGGGGGGGGGGGAGGGGGAGAAGGTAGCAGGAGTGTGAAACAGCTTTATGCATCAAAAGGATGAAGCCTACTTTTCACCACAACGCTCCTCATTTCCTGGCAAAACTTAAAGTATGTGTAGCTTTTAAGAACAATTCAGAATCACAGTTACTTTGCCTACATATATTGATGCATCAGAGTGGTAAAAATACAAATATTTGATTTCAGAATGCCTCAAATATTTACCGAAGGCCCAAAGAGCTGCTACAATATACTGTACAACTGATCAGCAGATGTTTTACTTAGACACACAAGATTTCACAAAAATTTGGAAGAGAACTCTTGCATTGCATAATGTCAAAAGCAGCCTGTGGGTACCATGCTTCTAACTAGCTTTAACCATATGTTTCTAACCATCCATTTTACTGAAGCAAGGGATGTACTTGAATTCCAAGCAACCTCCCAGGCTAACAGGCCAAAATATTGAGTATTTCTAGTGACACTGTTAAGAGCTTCAGTAAACCATTTTAGTGTATTTACACAGTTAATTAATATTCATTGAAGAAAATGTCCCATTGGAGCAGGTGCTTAAAGCATAGAGCCATGTTAAATTCAGTAGACTATTTGTATATTTAAAGTTGAGGATATATATATATATGTAAAAACACACACACATGCTTTAAGTATCTTCCTGAGTTTGGCCATTAAAGCAGAAAACAGAATCAGAAAGATGCTCATTATTACAATTTAAACTTTCTGGACTCAAAACAACAGAAGCTTTGCTTATACCTGATTTCTCCAAGCTAGAAAAAAGTTGTATACTGAAGATAATCATAGAATCATAGAATTGTCAGGGTTGGAAGGGACCTTAAAGATCATGTAGTTCCAACCAACCCCCCCCGCCATGGGCAGTCCTGGCCTTGTACAGCTATACTACTATAAGAATCCAGACAGTAATTGTTCAAGAACTACCAAACATGTTAGCACAAACCACGAGAGATGGAGATCATAATTTCTAGCAGCATTTCCAACATGAATTACCTTGCAGCCCCTGGTGAAAGAAGCTCACGGGTGATGCCACTGACTCCATTAGCTCATGCACAGAAGCAGAAAACACAGAGTTTATAAGCTGATCCCACATCAGTTACAGGCATGATGTCTTAGTTAAACAAAAAGTAGAGTAGAAACTTGTTAATCAAAACCTAATGCCTTCATAGTTTAGAAGAGAATATATAGCATGAAAACTATATGTGGGAAACAGATTTTATGCCAAGGTAAATTTTACAGCAGATTTTGAATCTAACAGACTATATCATATATTGTGTGTCAGCCTGCAAAATGACATAGTTATTAAACACTCAATAACACAGTACTTGCCAGATGTGAATGAAGAAATTGTGCTCTTCCATATAAATGCTGCTTGGCATTTGAGAGACTCCTATACTGTATCCTAAAAGAAATAATCACCTTAATCTGGTTTGATTGCTGATAGACGATTGCAAGAAGACATTGCACACTCCAGTGAAAAGCCAAGGTTTCAATCGTCAGTAATGAATTTGCAACAGCTGCAGATAGTAGCATATTTTTTATGTGTCACGTGCAGTGAGCAACAAAAGATTCAGTCAAAGAATTACTGAAATTCACTGGATTACCAAAAGCTATCCCTGAACACATTAGACGCATTGTCACAGTGAATGCAAAAACATGTACCAAGCTATACTTGAAAGTAAATGTGGGTCTGATTTTTGAAACAAGTGACAGAGTAAGCACAAAGTTAGGGTTTGGAATTTACTCTGCTGTATCTTCCCAAGTTTGTTTCTCTGGTTTTAATATAATAGCATTTCATTCATAGGTTTCAATTACTGCTTCCCTATTTGTTTAGGTAGCTGAATGCCTACATATTTTCTAAAACTCTAATAGGCCAAATACATGAATGATATAATCATTTCCAAGGAATAAACAGAAATGACTAATTGGTCAACATACAACATAAATAGAGTAACTCTAATGCTGCTCTCACTACTAGGCTTGAAACCATATTACAGTAATAACACATGCCAGTGAGAGTCACACACCTCCTTCCCACATTTCCCCCCGTCATAAGAATACAATATACTGAATTTAGATTCCCCTTCCCTTTTGTATTCATGCTAGGTATAGCTAAGACTCAATACATAAATATATATTTAGACACACACATGCAGAGTGTAAATTAGGAAAAAAAATACACCTTTATTTAGACTGCTACAAATATACTTGTCATATTTATCCTTTAGATCTTAGTCTAATAATACCTGGCTTCCCTAAGAAATATGTTCTGGTAACATCTGTTTATCTCACCACACTAAATAGCAGAGCAGCCCATCTAGACTAATATCTTGTCTCTAATATGAAATTAACAGTAGATCCCTAGAATATATATTAAAAAACCCAAAAACCAAATGCAAAAAGAAAAAAGCCAAGAAAACAACAAAAATTGAAAAACAAGCGAACAAACAAAAAACCCCACAGACAGAAACCCCTCCAAAACACACAGAAAAAAACCACAAACAAAACACCCCCACAAACAAAAAACGTAACCAAACAACAAAAAAACACACAACACAAACCACACAAACACACACACTCCCACACCCTCCGTCAAACAGAATCCACCACAGAGAACAACATTATAGTGGTATTTGCCTAGAATATATTCCTAATCCCCAGTAATTTGTTACTCAGAGACTTCCTAAAGCAGAATATCTTCATATTTAATAGTTCTGAATGTTTTTTTTTTTATTTCCATTACTTTGTCGCTCTGTGAATGCATTGTAACTTCAACAATCTATCACAGTAAAAGTTCTACCATAATTATGTCCCTGTAGTTGTTTCAAACACCACAATAACTGTAAAAGAACACCCTATCAGGTAAAAATAGCAACACAAATTACAACTTTCCTAAGTCTTTACTACAGCCAACACAGCATAGGTACAGAATAAGTTCCTTACTGCAATGCATCATCAATATATTTTCATATATTTCTTTCAAAAACATCAGAGGTGCATTTACCTTCATTTTTGGTTTGCAGATACTGTCTACCTTTCAGTACAGTCAATAGAATTGTTATAGGATCACTGACTCTAGGATTTGGTCACATTAACACTAGCTGTGCTCTGCTCACTTTCCATAACATTGAACCTTTGGTACTAGCAGTCTGAAGGAGGATATAAAAATGATCATCTATAAAACATTAACCGATTTTTCAGTGAATCAGGAGTATCACAAAATTTGAAGAAAATCTGTTGACTTGTTAATATAAGGTATCAGTCTCACGAAAACACTCACTCTTTCTCCTTACAGGACAAATCTTCAACCCACCTGAAACTGCCTCTCATCAAATGGTGAAGCATCTACATGATCTGAAGAACTTTTCAACAACTATCATTGAGGAAGATGTGAAAATTGTGTTCAAATCAACTGCTTATTTTTAAGAGGCAATTGGGAGGGATCAGTGTCCTGGTTTCAGTTGTGAGAGTTAATTTTCTCTCTTGTAGATGGCACAGTGCTATGTTTTGGATTTAGTGTGAGAATGTTTGTAATGCACTGATGTTTTAGTTGTTGCCAAGTAGTGCTTATCCTAAATTAAGGATGTTTCAGTTTCCCATGCTCTGCCAGCATGCAGGTGCACAAGGTGAGAGAGACATCTGACCATATTTTATTTTAGTTATTAAACTGTTCTTATCTCAACTCATGAGGTTTTTGGTTTGATTTTTATTTCCCCTTTGCAATTCTCCTCCCCATCCCACCGATAGAAGACTTAGAGAGTGACAGTATGGTGTTTAGTTGCTGGCTGGGGTTAAACCACAACAACCAGGAAAACCTAGCAGCTGAGCAAAATCACATAAAGTAATTGCTCATGTAAGACAGAAGAAACCACTGGAAAAAATTATATTGAAAACATGAGATAATTTTTCTGGAGCTGAACCACAGATGCAAAAAATAATGAGCAACAAAGGATCTTATTTTCCCTTTTCCTCTTTCAATGGCAGTGTAAACACTTGAAGAACATCAAAGGGAGAGGATTTGTTTGAAGAAAGAATTATAATCTTCAGCATATTTTGTTTGATCTTCTGGGAAATTGTGATATTTCCCCACGTGTAAATGGAAAAGGTGGTACCAACACATGCAAGACTAGTTAGACTTCCCAAGACCATTCAAGAGAGAGTATAAATAAATGATTTCCTCTGGGTTTGACAGAATGCCCACACAAATTCAGCTCACCAAATCTATTTGCTAGTCTTTACTCTGTTGGTGAGATGAGAAAACTGACAGTTTGACAGACCCAGCTTGATCTTCATTTAAAGTTTTTATATGGTGCCAAAAATAATCACTGTTAAAAAAAAAAAGCTTCATAAAGAAACAGTCACAGACGGAAAAAAACAAACCAAAAAACCCAATCAACTTTTCTACATCATATTTGTTATTTTTGCAGGCAGTGAGGTTTTTATGAAGACACGATCTGTGCCCATAAAAGAAGTGTCCAATATACTGTGGAAATATTGCATTCCTACAGTGGAAAAAAGTGAATAAATATTAAGGTTTTTTTTTTCAGTTAGGATAGATCTTAATTTTAAAAGCTTTAATTTCTATTTCCAAGATAAATAATTTGGCTTTTTTGTCCCTGTATGGAAGTAATTCTATTTTGCAATTCAGTTTTTTACCTATCATTGATTTTTCTGCACTGAGAAGTGGAATAATAATTTCTTTGTAAAAGAAAAAAAAAAAAATCTACTCCAGAATGAGGTTACTTTGAGAGTATCTGTAAAAAAAGTGATGTAATTAGGTTTGCTGAAGAGATAACCGAGAAGGAAAGTACAGTTGAAATAATTTGTAACTACAATGCAAAGAACTTCAAAACATATTAAAGACCTCTAAATATTAAGAAAAGTCAACTGCCTTATTTTTTTCTTCATTATTCAGGTGTTTGAAATATTTTTAATCTTCAATTGCTATTAACTATTGCAATTTAAAGGCCTAGCAAAAATTTCTGTAATAAAATCAAAGCACCTTTTCAGGTTATTCTAAAGTCCCATAGGTGCTGTTTTCAGTGCTGTTCTCCTTCTCCACTCCTCCTCAGAAAATGCATTGGTGGCAAAACAAACAAATTCACCCATATTTAGAGATTATTTAAAATAAAGAGCTTTACAGGAACAGAACCACATCAAGGCAGCTTTGTATGAGGTAAACTAGGTAATTATAGGCATGTAAGTCTGACATCAGTCCTAGACAGGATAGAGTACTCGATTAATAAAAGAATGATGCATAATTAACATCAATCACCAAGAATTTATAGTAACTATACCCTGTCAAACTAACCTGACATTTTTATGAGATTACAAATTTAGTGGAACAATGTGATAACGATGCTGCAACTTACCCAGAATTTGTGTGTGGCATCTGATACGGCACTGACATTTTGATTAAGAAACTAGAGCACCATGAGATCAATGTTAGATGGATTTAACTGTTGTGTTTCAAAATGTAAGTTCCCACAGTGAATCATAAGTTGTTTTTTAAGGTGGTCTTGCAGTCAGAATCTCCTAGCACTATGCTACTCAAAATTTTTGTTAATCATCTGGAAGAAGGCATGAAGTAATTACTCATAATTCTTTCAGATGGCACAATATCTGGAGGAGTGGAAAATAACAAGAAGTAAAAGTCACTTATAAAGCCATACGAACAGCTCACTCAGCTGAGATTAAACACATAATATGCATTTTATAAGAGCCAAAAATGAAGTTATGTCTTTAGAAGTAAGGGCTATGTACACAGGAGGAAGGAGTTTGTCCAGGGAGGCAGACATTTGAAATGACTGAGGTTTTTTTTGGACGATCAGCTGAACTGGAACTCTTGGGATGGCATGATAGTTATACTGTCTAATAAAAGTTCTGGATATCAACCCTGTAGTTGGCACTGATGGCATCACTGCTATAACTGTGTGGTACTGACGTGTGAAACTTATGAAAAGTGTTGAAAATTGATTCGCTTAGCAGATATCTAAGCAAATGATTAGGGACTGGAAAATGAGGTTTTACTACTTACCTCTCAGAACATTCAAGGGAGGGATATACTACATCTGAACTTTAGTCTGTGAACGCCAACATGAAGAAAGAGGGCTCTCGATAATAAAGGGCAGTAGGATAGAAACTGATAGACAAAACAATTTATACTCAAATTTGTACATTTTCACTATCTGTACTAGAAATACATAATTTTTTAACTGTCAAGGTAAGTAATTAACCACATAAATTAGGGGAGGTTTTTTTTTTATTCGTTTCTTTAATTCACCACTGGTTTTTGTTTGTTTGTTTTTGGGTTGGGTTGTGGTTTTTTTTTTAAACCGAGGATGCATATTTTCATGAACTACATGTTCTCATTCTAAAATCTATTACTTCAGAAAAGGATTATAACATGAGTTACATAGGAGATTAGGTGAAATGATCAGAATGTTCCTTCTGCTTTTATCCGTATGGATCATTTATTCCCCACCCACACCTGCCAATTACAGAATTTGAAGTTTGTGGTGAAAAGAATTGCCTTAATGGATCTTTCAGGCTTGATACTTTGTATCTCAGCAGTTCTGAATTTTGAAACAGTTCCATGGGACCAGAAAGGCTCCTGAAATGCTAGCTCACATATCAAAACTGCCATATATATATATATATAAATATATATATGCTTTGAGACACAACAGTTCAAAGAAATAAAGGGGGGAGTATAAAAATGAAGTAACACAAAACCTGGAAAAAAAGGTTAAAATAAGTGCTAACTTGTTTATGAAAGTGTTTGGAGGATCAAAGCTGATCCTTCCAAATTTCTTGTATACTTCACATAATTTAAAAATAGAGCAGTTCAAATCTGTTATTTACAGGCTTATATTTGTATCATTACAGATGATACTAGAATGATAAATAAGCTATTGCAATTGATTAGCAATATATCTCACAAATATCCTGGAGGTGACATTTTACAAAACCATGAGATCTGTCTTAATATACTGAAAGGTGTTGATTGTTTCAGTCATGCATATGGATTCTCATGGTTTCCTATGGAAAAGAGGGTCAAGTAAATGACTTAATTTATGATATAAAATTATTAAGTGGGTACTACAATGGCTCTATAGTTATTCTAGTTATTGTAAGAGATGCATGTACATTAAGTGTAGTTATAAACTTCAAAGTCAGATTGACTTTGGACATAGTTCTGCTTAGCTAACTACAAGGCTTTGAAAAGACACTCTTCACAAACAGCTTAGAAGTTTCTTTTGTTATGAAAGATAAACTTGGCTGGAGATGCCCAAACTGATTCTCATCTTCACTGTGGAAGCATAAGTCAATCTGAAGCATTAGAAGTGTTTAATAGGACAAATTAATTTAGAGATTAAAATAGAGTAATGTTTATCTTTAATTTGATGAATGGTTAGTTTTCTAAAAGGAAGAGCATTTAAACTCTTGAAAATTTTCTGAAATTATTTGCCTGATAGATCTAGCCTCTTCTTATATCACAAAAGATAGAGTAAAACTACAATGATGGGTCTGGTTTTCTTTTTACTTAACTTATATTTATGCTTTATTAAACTTGTACTTATGCTTTATTACTTTTACTTGCCATACCACCGGGCATAAAATAACAGTTCCTAAATAGAAAAGGAAATGGTCAGAGTCTCTGGTAGATATGAAAAATACTCTGAATCTTGTCTTGTATGAAATTTGAATAATTCTTTTCTCAAGTCTGGATAAAGCAGCTGTCATAATCTTCTTCACAGATATTAGGCTGTGTTACAAGGATTCCTATCTGGTATTTTAATTAGCACTCCTGCTCCATCATACTGTGATTTTCTTTAGTCCAGATACTGCATGCTTTAAGAAAAATAATCTCTAATGTAGAAGGCAAACTAACACGGAAACCAATGAAACTAAAGAAATAAAGTCAAGAGGTATCTTGATGTTAAGAAACACTTCAGAATTTTTCAAATTACTCATAGTAATATTGCAACATTAAAAATATTGTAATGGATCCAAGGATAGACAGGGTTCCTTTCACAAGTAACCAACCACATCACTGTACACAAAGAACAATGAATAAATAACATAGCAATGTATCAGAGACTTCCTATGATAATAGTTTTTTAGTTTACTGTATTTGCATTTTGATAACATCAAAATAATTTACTACTTTACTCTTGATACTCTGATACAGAATTTGCTTCTGTTCTCAAATAAAACTGCAGTCCGATCTGATGAAAGAACAATGATATGGAAAAAATTAAGCGTATTTCATCTGAATAGTGGTGTTTGGGAAACATAGCTTTGAATGCATGAAAGAAAAATTAAAAAAAAACATTTGGTAAACCGCATATTTAAAGTATCCAAGCTGAACGCTATACCTTTGATTTCTTAGTCCAGTCTTTTCCAAATCAGCACAGACTCCCTGTTGAACAGACTGGCTATGAAAGGACTATATAATATTGCTGTCCTCAGTGTGAAACCTAATGACAGTAAATGTACAGGAGAAAGAAAATAATTCACAACAAATGTTCAGAAATGTCAATATAATAAAACTGCAAGATTCAAATCACAAGGAGGAATGCGTAAAACAAAACCAGAAAAAGTTAGATAATGGAAAAACATAACATGCTTCCTATTGCAAACTGTCCTCATACACACACTGGAATGGTGAGGCTACTGTAAAGTGGAATCTGATTGTTTAAAACCATGTATAGTGACCCTATATTACAATATAGAATTTTTTTAAAAAAATAAATATATAAATGCATAAGTGACCAAACTGGAAAATAAATATTTGCTTTGGACACAGGAGATTTCTATAGAGCTTGAATAGAAAAGTATACTGAAATTTAAGGAAAAACAGTACTTCTATGCTTGTTAGAAGTCCTACTGTTTCTTTAGGAAATAGTATGCTGAAACCTAACATGTTTTGGTAACTAGAGAAGAGATTAAAATGTTATTCAGTTACACTGAAGAACAGTTGATGCAGTCTTCATCACAAATGAAAAATTCAAGGTAACAGTAGTGAAACACATCAAACAGAAGCACATTATATTTCCATTAAAAAGGTTTTAGTTTTTCCTTATTCAAAATGGTTTAAAATGTTTTGAAACCTATAATTCTGTTTAACCCTAAAGTCTACAACTATTCCTGGACATGAAACAATCATCTCAAGAACTCATATACAACATCAACACTTTTTTCCACAGGTTTCTAAAGTTCAAAACAATTTGCCTTAGAGACACAGCAACATCTTTCAGAAACTGATGTGCATTCACTTAAGTGTGGGACTAATGTAGAGTTGATTCCTATGGAATCTCCACTTCAGTTTTTTACAGTGATATCACAGCTCTGTCTCTACCTACTTAAGAAAATGGCCATATTAAACCTGTGGCTCTTGATGACTTTTGAGTAGTATGAGTCTGTGAACAGAAGGAAAATGTAATAGCATTTTTATACACAAGAGTAGAAAAAAAAATCATCCTTCTCATAATTCACTTCATTGGACACTAAATAGAAAGTGTTCTGTAGTATTTTAGAGAACTGCAGAAGTTTGAGCTTAATAACACTTCTTCGGTAATATTACATTTGAATATGGAAAAATATTTAATGACTTAATAAAGAGTTCAGCATCAAGTGTATTCAGATTGTTTATAAGGACAAACCTTAATCCACCAAAATCACATCAAAAATATCTTCCCTTCCGTGGATTCATTAAAAAAAAAGTAGGTTTACCTCTGTCTTTTTAAAGAAGGAGAACAGAAACTTGTTCACAAGACTCCTTTCTCTAAATGTGGCAGTAATACTTGCTCTTTGATTATGCAGCTAGGAACATTCCTAGTTAAAGATTACACTGACAAACATGGAAAGCCGTTTCTTCATTTAATGAATTCTGTTCTTTCAAAAGTAAATATAACTACTTTAAAAAAAAAAAAAAGCCAATGGTGAGAAACTAATACTTCTAGTTTCAGTGTCACAAAATGGCAAAGAACTGATGTATATTCCAGGCTCTTCATTTATAGAACAATATTTCATCTCCCTCTATCTACAACAAGCTTTCTGATAACATTCAGGCACAACACAAGAAGGACCTCAGAGGTACAGAGAAGATTTCTTCATGATATAAAGAGCAGTTCATAAATCACTTTAATTAACCTCAACTCTCACTTATCACAGTGAGGCCTTCATACACGTTCATGGGTTTGTAAAACTTGAGCTATGATTGCTGCCCTGCATTGAACAAAACACCTTTCGCTATCTAGCTAAGTGACAAAAATTCAGTTCAAGCTATTCAGGGGTTGTAACAAGCTGGAGGGTCAGACTTCTTGCAAGTAAGAAGTGATAGGACAAGAGGTAATGGCCTCAAGTTGCACCAGGGAAGGTTTAGATAGTATATTAGGAAAAACTTCACAGAAAGGGTTGTCAAGCACTGGAACAGGCTGCCCAGGAAAGTGGTGGAGTCACCATCCCTGGAGGTGTTTAGAAGTTGTGCAGATTGTGATGCTTAGGGACATAGTTTAGAGTGGACTTGGCAGTTTTAGGTTTATGGTTGGACTTGATGATCATAAAGGTCTTTTCCAACCTAAATGATTCTACGATTCAAAGCTGTAATGAAATTAAGCTCAAGTGAGAACAGTATCTGAAATTTCAGAGAATTATGCCTGTTTTCACAGCATTTGGGTTTCCCTTTTCAAATACAGAGAATTACAACCAAAAAAAAAAACCAAAACCAAAACCAAAAACCAAACTACTCAGGAAGAAAAGGAAACAAATACATTGGAAAATCCAAAGCCTGGAGCATTGCTGGTGCATTCAATAATTTCTCTAGAATAAGCATCTGCCTGCACAAGTACATGTAGCACTTCTGGCTGAAAGCGTTTTAACACAGCCACCAGGGTTCTGCTTCATTTAATGAATGGTCTTGGTTTGTGAAACAGCTTGAAATACTACAATCTGATCATAATTTAAAATGCGTCAATCATCTGCAGTGAACATTTCCATTTTCTAAATAATATACTTGAAGTTCTTTATAGAAGTGACTCAAGTGTTCTACAATTGCAGTAACTAAGTGTCCACACCAACGTCATCCTTTTGGAGCCGTAGAGTTCAGAGTGAATTCACTCTGATAGACTACAATTAATGTGAATAAACCCACTGAGCTCAGGAAAGTGCATCAAATCCCTGGAGGCACATCTCTAGGATCTCAATTGTTTCTCCCACTAGGCAATATTAAGGAGGAAAAAAAACCAAGCAACCTCATCCCAAAACACAAGAAGGTTGCCTTTCAGAGACTAGAGAACCTCAATAAGTCACTAATTCAAAGATCTGATGCAGGGCTACCTACTGGATAGGTAAATTAAATCTAATTTTTCATGATCTGATTTTTCCTGACTAGGTCAATATTGCTGGCAATACTTATTAAAGATTATAAAAAGGAGGATGCTCTTGCATTCTAGTCTGGTTCAGTTCTAATACCATTGGATAGAGTGATTTGTAGCTGGTAGAAAAGGAAAACGTTTCAAATTAGAAAGAAAGGACCAGTACATATCTCCCATAACAGCCTCACACCTGTAGTTCAGGAGGTCTGAAGCTCTATTTGCAACATTCTTCATTTAATGAATTCTGTTCTTTCAAAAGTAAATATAACTAATTAAAAAAATTAAAAAAAGGATATCACCTGATTTTTATTCATTGATGCCTTACTGAAAGTATAAGCATTCATCCTTGGCTCTGCTAAGTAGGCAGCTTGCTGGAGGCATTGACAGCAACTGGAATCATCGGACTTAGTTGACTGGGTATTGGTTGTTTACCACAGCATTAGCCAGTTAAGATTCTAGTTTTATGGTCAGTGCTTTTTATGGTCAGTGCTCCACTCCCTCCACAAAGCCAGAACATAGATCCATTTTGGGGTTTTTTTTTTACTTTTTAAGAAACTGTAATTGACTCAACTAGGAAATGGTCTGGGTTTAAAAAAATTGCATTATTTCAGTACGTTTTTAAAAGTTGGGATAAAAAAAAAAAAAGCCATAAATTGGCAGCTGTAGGTCAGTTACACCTATGAATCCCAAAAGGTAGTAAGACTGAGAATCTTGATCACATGCTTTTGTAAATAATGCCTCAAGCTGGATAACTGGCAAGGAAACTCCTGTCCTTGTCAAAAGCAAGTTTTATCTTCTTTATTTCCTGTGTTGTCTTTTGAGAAAGAAGGGAAAACAGGAAGGACTTTCCCTAGCAACAGTACTGGCACAGTGACAAAAAAATGGTAGCAAAAGTGATCAGGCAGTCCACCCTCTTACAACTAGAGTAGCTCCCAAAGCATAACAGAACAGCCAGACTACAGTCAATCTGCCCAGAGGCAAAATGGTGCTTTCTTTTACACATCTACCAGCTCAGTACCGCTGAGAGAATAGCACCTGAATGTCTAATAGCTGTCACTTTAAAAGAGTGGTCGAACCACCACTACAAGGAACACACTGAGAGGCACAAGCCCAAAAGCTGTGAGACCTCAGTTTCTGTTGGCTATGCATAGAGACAGTCATAAATCCCATGCTGTTTAAACAATCGTTTGGTGTCTAAAATCAGATAAAATATTTCCTGACACCATCTGTGTCCGAGCAGGAGACACCTATGGAACCACATAGATGCATCACTTCACAACTGTCTTGCTACAGAAAACAAAGAGAAGATTTCACCGAAGCAGGTGAATGCCTCTGAAAAAAGGTGCTTATGTTACCCCAATCTGCAAATCTTTGATGAATAGAATCCTTTCATATGTACAGAGTTTTGTGTTTGTCTTTAAAAGCTATGTCCAGAAGGAACACCTCAAATTAAGCTTTTTCCTGAGAAGAAAGTATCTCTAAGACCTCTTTAGTATTTAATACTATTGAACAATATCTAGTGTGTGAACAGACGTAAATGTACATAAATAATGTTTTGAAAAATCTTCATTAATAATTTGAGGTGTCTGTGCTGCTTCTTACTCAGGCTTTTCATAACATGTCTCTTCAAGAAACAAAGTAAACAAGAACGATGAGCATGTGGGAAAACAGATTGTAAAGTAATTAGTGTGAAGAACCTGCTTCTCTGGACAAAGCCTAAATATCCGATACGAAAGATCTGATTTGCAAGAAGACATGGAAATCTGAAGCTTTCAGAGCACTGATATGCACACAATAAATATAAATAAGCATTGACACAGACATTTAAGTGTCACATTCTGCATTTAACCTATGAATACTTCAATGTCTAAGAATTCTACTCAGTGAAAGATGACAAAATGATTTCCTCCTCCATTCAACTGATCAAGCTCTTCCTTTTTGATAAACATTGGAGATACATTATCTGATGATGAACAGCTCTTATAAAATGTACCATACATGTAAATTTACATTAATTTTTGCAATTCTAATATGGTTAGAATTGCTACAAACAGTTACTCTTACAAGTTCCACAGTACTTGGTGAAACAAAAATCTTACCGCTATGTTTCCATTGCACCTTCGGGACTGGCAAAAGCCTCTTATTCTGTTGGGAATCAGCACATCATCCCAGCAAGATGGGCCCTTCAAAACAAAACCAAAGCATATAAAGGCTTTAATCCACTTAATAAGTAAACACATAGAAGTTGGGTTTATTGCTGCTTTTCCTACCCCCCATTCCTTTAGACTTTAGCTAGACAGGTTTGCCATGTTTATACTGAAGGAGTTAAGTCAGATCATAAGACAATATTCATCAGTCACGGTCAGGGCATAAAATTCCTCCATTCTGAGGTCAGTGTTGTGAACAGGAGTCAAACTGTAGGTTCATTTTCTCAGCCTAAGGCAGCGATTGTCTTAACTGTGATTAAAAAGCTACAAAGACTCTTCTGGTTCACCATGTTTACACCTTGGCCTGCAGCTAACTAAGGAGGAAAAGGGAAAAACCCACAACAATTGAAAGTAGAAAACACAATAAAAAAGACTGGAGCTCAAAACAAAGACTAGGATAAGTAGCTTTTCTATATTAAATAGCTCTAACATTATCAAAATTCACATTAGCAGCCTATTAAAGCAGATTTTGGTAACGTTTGTGGTATCCAAATTAGACTTCTTGTTGCCAGATAAACCCATTACCTGACTGCAATACAACATAATGAAAACGTGAAGTGAGAATTGCTAGTAGAGTCCTAGAAATTTATGTTAGCTTCAAGATTTGTCATTGTTAATAAAAAAAGACACAACATAAAAACCAACCAAAGCAGACCAACATAAAACTGATAGAAAATCCTTAGCAAACTCATTAAACTTCTATGCACATAACCTTTGATTCTTGTATAGCTTTCGTATCTCCTCCAAATATTTAACACTTTTTAGCTGCCCCTTCTAATTTCTCAACCAGCAGCCTTCTTTTATCTAGTTTCTCTCTTAAAATTAAGCACAATACTTGTGTCTCTTTCAGATTTTGGAAAGTTGCTGTATGCAAGTATATTACAGTCATTGTTGAAGAACAGGTCTTTGCTACCCACATTATAAACCAGGTCCTTTGTGCTATTTTCTTTTGCAGGTTCTATGATCAACTTCTCCATAGCACAACCTGACAGCGTCTAAAAGTTTATTCTTGGTATCACAGTTTGACATGATACTTACCTAATTTACATGAAAGTAATTTAAATATTCCATTAGCATAACTTTTCCCACAATTTCAAGCTTTTGATTTTCTCCAGCATGTTCGACTCACTATGCTCATCTGGTCAAGTGCCTGTTAATGGGATTCTTGTATTTTTTATCCCTTTTCAGGCCTAGAATTTCATTGCCTCAAGAAACTGTGTAACTCACTGACTTGCTAAAGACAAATAAGACTAACAAGTTCACTCCTTAAGATCTACCCATCTTTCTTCATATTGAGAAGTGTTGGTATACATTTGTTAGATATTTTTTCCCCAACGTAGAATATGTAAGGATTATTCAAACCTATACAAACCTACTTACTTAATTTACACAAGGGAAGAGCATATTAGAAATAAATGAAAGAGAAATAAGAAGCAATTGTGCTTTAAAAAATGTGGAGGTGGGAAAAGAATGGTACAGTAAGGGGAAAACACTCATTAAAAACAAACAAACAAAACCCTGAACACACCCAACAAAATCCCAAGCACCACCACCTTTTTTCCTGGTGCTGATAAACAGTAAAACTTCCCATTTCTTCATCCGTGCATGATTAATACAAGGCTCTCAAAGTTAATGATGCTATGCCAGTATACACAGTATATGCTATGCCAGTGTACACACAGAAATAGCCACAAGATTGCTACACCTTAAGGCAATTTAAATGTGGTGTTGAAGCTGTTCCACAGATACATGGTCTCAACTCTGGTACTAATTATCTTAATTTCAGAAGAAGAAAATATTTTGAGCTAAACTTTTTAGAGTAACTAATCCTTTAATGTCCCTGAAGTTATTTCAGGAGATAACTTTCCAAGTATTCAGTAGCTTGCAGGTGTAGGTCCATAATCATAAATATGTAAGACAACATGGTAAATTTTAAGCAAGATAAAAACCAAACCAACATGTGTAGGACCATTTATAAGGTTGAGTGAGATTCTAGAAAAGTGCCTATTTAAAATGGATTTGAAACAGCATCATTATGAATGATTATGCCACAGTCTTATAGTAGCTGAGAAACAAGAATCTGATTTGGAAAATATCAAGAAAGCATCCTTAAAGAAGCCAGAACAGAAATGAGTCAATGCACTATCAACTACTGCTAGAATTCACCAACTACAACTAGCATTTGTTTAGGTCCAAATATGCTTAATATGAATGTACCTTTTTTATTTATTAATAGTAACAACAATAGTATGAATTTTGTTGTCACCTTTTAAGTTCTTCTCTACAACTAAAAGCTACTGTACTATACGGCATGGAATGAACTTACAGTACTCTAACTCTCTGCAATAATTTCCTCATGAGATTTCTCATGCACACAAGTACATTTTGCATAAAGCAACTCTACTGGAAATATGAATGTCATCTTCCACTTAAGGCATGCTAAAAGCTTATACACAGGGAACTAGTAGCACAGTCCCACACTATCAGTGACTACTCTGCTGTTCACCCTTACCATAGCCAACGAATTCCCTTTCTTTCCATTGTAAAAAAACCCATCCTATCCAACAGTTCTTTACATTTGGTTAACAGAATAACAGCAATGTCCCCACCAACTAACAAAAAGGAAACACAAACCTTCTTAGGTGCTGTAGGTTTCTGGAGAATGCACATTCCTGGTTACAGTCAGATTGTAAAACCTCTCTATGAAGTGACTCGCAAGAAAAACAGTTTTAATTGGGGTCCTGAACAAAACCAGGCCTTTGAACAGATCAAACGAGAGATTGTACATGCAGTAGCCCTTGGTCCAGTCCGAACTGGACAGGACATTAAAAATGTGCTCTATACTGCAGCTGGGAATAATGGTCCTACCTGGAGCCTCTGGCAGAAAGCACCAGGGGAAACTCGAGGTCGACCCCTAGGATTTTGGAGTCGAGGATACAAAGGCTCCGAGGCCAACTATACTCCAACTGAAAAAGAAATATTGGCAGCATATGAAGGAGTTCGAGCTGCTTCAGAAGTGATCGGTACTGAAGCACAGCTCCTCCTAGCACCAAGGTTACCAGTCCTAAACTGGATGTTCAAGGGTAAATTCCCTTCCACTCATCATGCCACCGATGCCACATGGAGTAAGTGGGCTGCATTAATCACCCAGAGAGCTCGAATAGGGAACCTCAGTCGTCCAGGAATCTTAGAGGTGATCATGGATTGGCCAGAAGGTAAAGACTTTGTCATGCCACCGGAACAGGTGGTGACACGTGCTGAAGAAGCCCCACCATACAATCAGTTATCAGATAATGATAAGCAATATGCTCTGTTTACTGATGGATCTTGCCGTCTTGTAGGAAACCATCGGAAGTGGAAAGCTGCTGTTTGGAGTCCCACACGACAAGTAACAGAAGCAGCTGAGGGAGTAGGTGAATCAAGTCAGTTTGCAGAGGTAAAAGCCATCCAACTGGCCTTAGATATTGCTGAGCGAGAAAAGTGGCCAGTTCTCTATCTCTACACTGACTCATGGATGGCAGTAAATGCCTTGTGGGGATGGTTAAAACAGTGGAAACAGAATAACTGGCAGCGCAGAGGTAAACCCATTTGGGCTGCCACACTATGGCAAGACATTGCTGCTCGGATAGAGAAATTAGTTGTAAAAGTCCGTCACGTGGATGCCCACGTACCTAAACATCGAGCCACTGAGGAACAACCAGCAAGTTGATCAGGCTGCTAAAGTGTTCCAGACAGACTTAGACTGGGAACATAAAGGTGAACTATTTTTAGCTCGATGGGCTCATGATACTTCAGGATATCAGGGAAGAGATGCAACATACAAATGGGCACGTGACCGAGGGGTGGATTTAACCATGGACGCTATTGCACAGGTTATCCATGACTGTGAAACATGCGCCGCAATCAAACAAGCGAAACGGTTAAAACCTTTGTGGTATGGGGGACGATGGTCCAAGTATAAGTATGGGCAGGCCTGGCAGATTGATTACATCACACTGCCCCAAACCCGCCAGGGTAAGCACTATGTGCTTACAATGGTGGAAGCAACCACTGGCTGGCTGGAAACCCATCCTGTACCTCACGCCACTGCCCGGAACACCATCCTGGGCCTGGAAAAGCAGATCCTGTGGCGACATGGTACTCCAGAGAGAATTGAGTCTGACAACGGGACTCATTTCAAAAACAATCTCATAGACAATTGGGCCAAAGAGCACGGTATCGAATGGGTGTATCATATCCCTTATCATGCACCAGCCTCTGGAAAAATTGAACAATACAATGGATTGTTAAAAACTACCTTAAAAGCAATGGGGGGTGGAACCTTTAAAAACTGGGACAAGCATTTAGCACAAGCCACCTGGTTAGTCAACACCAGAGGATCCATCAATCGAGCTGGTCCTGCTCAGTCAGACCCATTACACATAGTAGAAGGGGATAAAGTCCCTGTGGTGTATGAAAGGAATCTGCTGGGGAAAACTGTGTGGGTATTTCCTGCTTCGGGCAAAGGCAAACCCATTCGTGGGACTGCTTTCGCTCAAGGACCTGGAAGTACTTGGTGGGTGATGATGGAAGATGGTGAAGTACAGTGTGTACCTCAAGGAAATTTAACCCTGGGTGAGAATACTCGATTCAAAGCTGTATATTAATTGCATAATACTAACAGTATTCAATAAGTGTCTTTCAGGATAACAACATGCTGATGACAGGAGCTAGCCGCATCAAGTGGTGTCCAGTAACCTCCTGAGATGAATCTGCAACCTGTGGACACGAACTGTGATGAATTCCATCTTTGAGAGAATGTTACAATGGATGAAAATCTACAATCATAAACTCAATGAACTTTTATATATAAAGAAATGATAACCTAGTGATGGTTATGACGTAAATGGTATGGAATAAGGGGTGGAATGTCCTGGTTTGAGTGAAAACAGAACTAATTCTGTTCAGTAATTTTACTTTCCAGCTTGGTTCTTTTAATTAGCTGCACTTTCTGAAGTTAGCAGCCTGTTCTCACAGACAGTGCCTGCTTCTAGCAGTGATAACACCTTATGTTTGGAGTTACTACCAAGGATTGGTATGCAGACCAAGGCCACTGCTGGGTCCTGTGTACCACACTGGGGGGGTGCAGGGGGTGAAAGGCTGCACCTTCAGGGAGGAGCGGACAGGACAGGTGACTCTAAACTGACCAGCGAGGTATTCCAGCCCATATACGCCATATTTGGTCTAGAGCTGAGGGACCCGAAGGGTCTCTGGGCTCTTCTCTCCCCTCTTGGACTGCTTTGCCAGCTTTTGCTTGGCTTGGCTCGGGTCCTCTTTCGGTTCCTTCCTTGGAGCACCCAAGGAGGACTCTGTCCGTTCTGCCTTCGATCCGATCTGCGTGTTCCTGAACCCGGTACCAGAATCCAGCTCCCGAACACATCTCCCGTCTGCTGCGGGGCCCAGTCTGGGACTCCCCCGAAGCCTGCACAACATCAGTGGTGACGGTGATGGAATTACCATCAGGGGGGTTGGGTTCCATACTGGTTTTGTATATATTTGTATATATTCCATTTTTATAATTATTATTTTCATTTTCATTAAAGCTGTTCTAGTTTCCTTTTCTAATCTAAGTCTCTCTCCCTTATTCCTTTTTCTCTTCCCCTTTGGGGAGGGAGGGGGGTTAACAGAGAGCGTCTGTTATAGGTTTAAGGGGCTGCCCTGACCCTAAACCACGACAACATTAATTCTTATGATGGGCATAAAACCTACAAGAAAGTCAGATATATTTCACTCTTTTGATAACATTAACCAGACTTTGCTTTAGGTCAACAGCATTTTCTCTTTATTCTAGATAGAGTTAGATCAAGTTCTTAGGGAATAAATTAATCCAGCAGGAAAAATCCAAGATGGACTGGCAGAGTATCTTGGGTTTGTGCCTGTCTGATAGTGAGAAGTAGAGGAAAAAAAAAAGTAACGACAAATAAAGCCCAACAAAATAAAAAACCCAAACCAAAACAACCAACCAAAAAAAACCAAACCAAAACCCCACAACTTTAAACAAATCCATTCTTTAATTTCCAAGTTCATAAGAAGGGGACAATATCACTCACATCTGTGCTTTGCATTCTTCAGGGTCATGTTTGATTATTAACTGTGTCCAGTTTTGGGGACCTCAATACAAGAGAGATATCAAGGTGCTGAAGTGAGCATAGAGGAGGACAACAAAGCTGGTGAAGGGCCTGGAGAATAAATCTTATGAAGAGCAATTGAAGGAGCTGAGACTGTTTAGTTTGAGGAAGAGGAGGCTAAGGGGAGATCTCATCACTCTCTACAAGTACCTGAAAGGACGTTGTAGAGAGGTAGATGCTGGTCTCTTTTCACAGGTAATTAGTGATAGTACAAGAGGAAATGGATTCAAGCTGCAACAGGGTAGGTTTAAACTGGACATTAGGGAAAAAAAATTCACAGAAATTGTAGTCAGACACTGAAATAGGCTGCCCAGGGAGGTGGTTGAGTCACCATCCCTGAATGTGTTTAAGGGTTGTTTAGATGTGGTTTTGAGGGACATGGTTTAGGGGTGAACTTTGTAGAGTAAGGTTAATGGTTTGACTTGAGGATCCCAAGTGTCTTTTCCAACCTGAATGATTCTATGAAATACTCTTCCAAAAGACTGTGTGATTGAGAATTTTAGTTTTCTACCATGAAAAAAAAAAAAAAAAAAGCCATTTGTCCTTGAAAAACACTGTAGATTCAAAATGTTAATGTATCTTTAGCAGCAGCACTACTAAAAAGCATTGCTATAATTTCAAAATAAAGCTATGAATTCTGGTGAGATAAACACTTTGAAATGCAATTTCTGTATCTTTCTTTCCTGAGTCTAAGAAAAGCCTGTCAAACTGCAGGCCAGCCAATCACTTGTGGTCTTGGAATACTGCAAGTTGTAGTGTTTCTAATTATTAGTTTGCATTAATCAAGAACACACTGTGAGCAGAACAAAGCCTTCTGATTGCGAGATTAAAGCAACTGCCCCTCTTGTACATAGCCAAACAGCTCACAGAGAAAGCTACTTATTAAAATGGATTTATCAGAGAGGACTTTTCCGGTGTACAAATGGGGAAAAATGAGGGAATAAAGAAAAAAATAGAAAGTACACCAGTATATCACTGAGCAGAAAAAGCCATGTCAAATGCAGTTGAGTATTTCTCAAATAATTTCTTAGGTATGGATTTTTTTTTTATTATTTGGGTGTATAGCAGTTTTCTTCCCTTTTTGAGAGTGAAGACAGGAAAAATGTTGGCAAATGGCATATTAAATTTGAACTGAAGCTCCTATGCGGTACATGAAAAACAGGGAGGATTGAGGTGTTTTTTTTCAATGTATGAGGGAAGTACTGTAAACCTGTGTATGTTCCACCAATATATTGTAATGGTGAACAGTACAGTAGACAGTACACTCTACTGTCAATGTACTTTTCATCCAGTAGTCGAGATCTGACTTGGTATTGTAGAACCACAACTCAATTTTGGTCAACAATAAAGAAAACATCTGAGAAACAAAATACTATCTAGAGATCTCAGATGACAAATTATTCAAAATACAGTTGCTGACAGAACTGTTGACCTGTGAAGTCAGGGAAAGGTCAGAAGCAGAGGTCAACAATAGAAACTAGTGATTCATCAAAAACTCTGAATCATTGAAAAGGCTGGAAACTATCCATGTATTCAGTGCTTTATATTTTCCCTGCTTTATATTCTGCCCCAGTGAACAATATGCAGCAGAATATCATTAAAACACATCTTTGTGCCCGCTAATATCTACATGAGACACATAAATCATTAAAATGTTGAGCAAATGACCCAACCAAGGGACAAGTATTAATGCAGAAGGATTTTCTAAAATCATGTAAGAAATAATTTCAGGTACTTGGGAGGGCTTAAAAATCAGCATACATGCCAATGGAAAAGTACTAAATCTAATGCAAACCATACGAGCATTCAGTCTCCTCTGCAAAGTGATGGCTATTGATGTCTATGTGAGACTAATTGAAGAACTTACCATTGTATGGTGACCCCTCAGCATGATTTTAGTATCTTGAGGCAGCAAGAAAAAAGCAGCTCCCCAAAATGCTAGGATTACTTAAAAACTAATTTTCCTTTTTCCACTCTGTAACAGCGGTATCCACGCCAAGTTACCGGAATTCACTCCTTCCAGTTCCAGTACAGATAAAGAAATTTGTCCTCCAGACATTGTAGGAGCCAAGATGCATTCTGACAGTAAGCATACAGATGCAAACAGAGCTTAACACAGGTGATGAATTTTACATGAACAGCAACAGATCCCACCTTCTGTCACAAACCTGACACCTTAACAGAGATGATAGTCTTTTTGCTGTTGTTTTCTTCTACTTTTACAAATGCAAGTTTGAGCTCACTTTCACTGTACGAGCACTTCATTTATTTTTGTGACTGAATGCACATTTTCCTACAACAGTATAGACATTTCTAGTAAATAATCAGAGCTACTTCCCTCAACATCACCTGATTAAAGCCTGTATGCCTATCTAAAATCTATCACTTTCTAAGACTTTTATTGCTATTATGCTACCTCTATAATATTTCAGAGCAAGTGACTTGCAGGATGACTACAGATAGTCAGATCCTGGAGGCTCATGAACATCTCAGAACAGAAGGGTAAGGCTGGAGAAGGGTCATCAGGTGATAAATGCCCAAGGAACTCAAAGTCTAGAGTCCATGAAAAGGAAAAAAGAACGGGGCTTACTCTTGGACAGACAAACTGGTATTGATGAAGCCTGATATTACTACTGATAAACTAGTGTGTTCATACTTTTTCTCAGCATCCCTAACCCAGAATATGATTTGCTCTTCACATTCCAGACTTGTCATTAGAGTAGCACAGCTGAATGCTACATTGTTTCTGCTGAGCATAGCACAGCTAGAACATGTTCAAGTAAAAGCTTTCATCCAATTTTATTAGTGCAGTAATGGAGATGAAAAATTAAGACTTTTAGATACACCAATCCACATTTTATAAGTTCTTAACAGGCTTAATTTAGGAGAGCAATGTGATCATCTTTTGAAGCACTTAGTAAGAAAAATCTAGCTGTTATGTGAATGATATTCAATTAGACTCAGCAGAAAATATTCATATGGTACATTTCTAATGGCAAAAAGAGACTGGAGATCTCATTTCAAATCAGAAGAAATAAACCTATTTGGATCATAAATATGGAGCTTTATGTGAATGTTATTTCAGCATTCCTTATCTTGACAATTATGAATGAAACTCGACTAGGTTCATTAAGACACTTCCTAGATTTCTACTAAATGCTCATCTATTGTATTATTTTGCTCCTAAGTAAAACTCTATGAATAGCAGTATCCAGTTCAGCACAGAATGCATTTCTCCAAATTCTCAAAGCACAGTCTAACAGCACACACAACAAAAGAGAAAAGGTAAAAATAAAGTTTGTAGACGAGATTATTACTGATTTAGCCAGGAAGTGCTTGCTAGCCTTTTACAGATACTCTATTTACAATACCTGAAATTTATTGTTAGATAATCTATTAAAGTAAAAACTACCAGATTGGCAACCTTTATGACCAAAATCCTTTGCTTAGCCACAAAGCTTATCATGAACCAGAGAAAATTACAGCTTACCCACAGTTTACATAAACATGCGAAGGCCACTTCTAGAAGTAAAAAAGTATTTTTTGTTCCAAAAGTTATGTGTTGGGTTTTGGTTTTTCACATTTCTGCCAAGACTATAACAAACTGACTAGGACACAGCTGATAGGATACACAGATGTAAAGAGGCAATGTGCAATTTATTTAATAACACAGCGGAAGTCATCTCTGCTACACTCCACATTTTAATAAGTGTTACTACAAATGATGTGACTCTGCATGTTGTACCAGTGTAGCAGTGAGAGCATTTCCTACTGCAAACTTCACTGCAGGTAAAACCAACCAATTTGCCACAGACCAGTTTTGACATAGAACCACCCATACAGCAGGAGCACAGTATAGAAAAGACTACTAAATTAGTCTTGAGGCTAGTTTTAAAGAGGTTTGTGCAATAAAAGTGGGAGGACTAGATGGAACTTCTTAGTCTACACAGCACATTAAAGAATCCAGCAGGAGTCATCTTTCGACTATTACTAGCTTTGGTCATTAGAGCAATTAATAAGGCACATGGATAGCTTTATTCATATGAGAAATAACACTGCAAGAGTTAATCACGTGTAAGGCTTTGCTGGATTGAACCTAATGGCTTGATTTATAGTGGTATCTTAGTGGTATCTGAAATGAAAGTTTCCTTTCAGTGTGTCCAGCCTTATTTGCAAATTGACAGTTTTATATCAATAGTTATAACTCTTTCAAAATGAAGTAGCTGACAATTTGATGAGCTGCTTGCAGTTGTGTGACTAGAAAGACTAGTTATTTAAAATCAAATAACGAGAATCACATCAACTCTCTACATTAAAAATATTCACCCATGTTTTAAGGGCTTTTGGCTGACATCAGAAACTGGAAAGGCTAATTTTAAAGTCTACGCAAAATACGACTTTCCAGGCTGTAAGGAGCAGACCCAAGGAGCCCTCCTTCCCCAGGCATAACTGGGGCGTGAACTGCATGAGGCAGCATCCCCTGAGGCTCCCACTACAGCTGCGTGTGGGGCAAGAGAGGCTGCCCTCAGGACCCTGACAATTTTGGCACAATTTCAAAATAATAACACAAAAATAATAATAAAAAAGTGATTTGCACAAGGATAAGTATCCCTAAACACACAGGAAGCCAACTTCTAAGAAGTCAGAGAGCTCCAGTAAAATGTGACCAGTTCAGAGATGAAGCACCTTCAAGATCTGGTAGCAAATCCTCATGTATTTAACATCCCCATAACTGCATAGTACAGTTAAAAATCATTAAATATATTTCAAATTCAGTATGAAAATGTGCTGATGAGTCTGTAACTCTCAATAAATAGGGACTGCACTGGACTTTTCCTTCCTTAAGAAGAATCTTTCAGAACAGGGTAGGTGAAAAATCTATGTTCTCTGTGAAGGTTTTGTTGTTAGTTTTTTGTTATGTTTTGGGGGTTTTTTGTAGGTTCTTTTTTTCAAGTTTCAACTATAATTTCATGTCAAACATGAAACTATTTAATCTAAAAGATTTGTCCTACAGGAACGTTCAATCAACTCCTCACATTTTTAGGCAAAGATGACCTGACCAGTCCTACAACTCAAACGAATTATAACATCTACCTGAATGGGAAATAAGAACTAAATGAAGTAGTACACAAAAATACAAAAATCTAAAATAAGCCAATATAAAAGACAAGGACTACAATTAGCATTTTGCTAATAATGCTAATTAGACACCTCGTAATTCAAACTAACATGAATTGTAGTTAAACAACAGTAATAAATCAAAGCTATAAAGTGAATAAAACACAACATAAAAATCCAAACCTCATGAATATTCTACAGTAATAATTTAATTCAGGTGTGATAATTTCATGTCACATAATTCAATTTTAAATATTTTTCTTTGACAAGGATTTTAAAGCATCTTTTGACAGAGAAATGAAGCTACAGTATTCTAGTAATAGACAATAGTTGTAGAAGACATCTGCTCATCAACTCACTTTCATAAGTCACTGTTAGACAACACATCCAGACACA
Organism: Todiramphus chloris collaris; assembly: GCA_025345505.1. Taxonomy (NCBI): domain Eukaryota; kingdom Metazoa; phylum Chordata; class Aves; order Coraciiformes; family Alcedinidae; genus Todiramphus; species Todiramphus chloris. The sequence continues at coordinate 4,504,964 of JANVCC010000020.1, forward strand.
ACAGAGCAACCACCCAGGCTGAGGTAGATCCATATGGAGATGATACTGCCCTTAGGTATATATTCCTGCCACTCCCTTTTCCTCTCTGAGCTATTATCTACTGTGCCCTTATTTCCACTGCTTTTTACTTTGTCCAAAGGGTCTTACTCGTATTCCTGTGCAAAGACTCACGCTCTGAGGATACTAAATACATTCATGAAGGGAGGGGGGCGGATAAAAATAATTTTAAAACATCTGTATATAGGATGCATTCCACATTTTACTAAGAATGAATTTCTTAACTAATCAACACAAAGGTCTAAAGCAAAAGTTACACCAGCAAGAGACTAATTTCATAAGGCGTTCAAACAATTTTTTTCAGTTACTGAAGTTACAGAAACTATAAAATCAAGATTACACACTACAGTACCTGAAGAAAATAGATTGCTATATACTCCATTTTTGATTTTACACATAATCAGAGACCCTGAAAGACAAAACCATATCAATTTCAGCAATAATATTCTTATGTTCCAAAAAGCAAAAGTAATAGGATATCAGAACTTAAAAACAAACAACAAAACCCTAACAAGCCAACTAAATAACATTGCCAAATTCATTATTTTTTTTAAGTTAAAAACTGTTGTAAACAATTCACAGGTGAATGCATCTTTAGGTATTCAGAAATACCAAAAACCCTGCACCAGGCAGATTATTCAGATTCATTCAAGATACATTTAAGGTTATGTTGCAAGCATAGTGCTTCCTCGGTTTGGGATTTTTCTCCCCAGACACTATCCTGCTAATACACACAGAAGAAATTAAAAGATGATTCTTTAAGCACTTTACACAAGCACATTGCTACTGTTAAAGAATTAAGGCTGTGCCAAGCAGGTCAGTGAAACCTTTATGAGAGATCCCATCCACCACACGGAACCCCTGGTTGACAGGCAGACATCTGAGCATGCAAACTCCAGTGAAATAGCTAGTATGACAGCCTGAGAATTTAAGAAAAAGAAGGAAAAGGGACCAAAACACACATACACACACACAGCAGAAAATAAAGACAGAGAGCATTCACCCCTGCGAAATAAAATTGCTGCTATGATGTTGTATGATAGATATTACAGGACCTTTTGGATTATGATAACTGAATTTTATCTGCTATGCAAATCTTCAAGAATTAATTAAAAAACCAATCAAACAATCAAACTTGTCTATAGCTATCTCTAGTAAATTCCAGTGGTTTGATGTCTAGAAACCTGACATAAGATCCTGACATTCAGGATCTTACATTTGCCATCAAAGCATTGCATATGCAGGGAGGAGCTGGTACAAACCAGTCACTGAATCATAGAATGGTTTAGGTTGCAGGGGACCCTTAAAGGTCATCTAATCAGACCCCCCTGCACAAGCAGGGACATCTTCAACTAGATCAGGTTGCTCAAAGCCCCATCCAACCTGAGTTTGAATGTTCCCAGGGATGGGGCATCTCCAGGAAACCTGTTCCAGTGTTTCACCACTGTCATTGTAAAAAATGTCTTCCTCATGTCCAAAATAAATCTACTTTCTTGTAGTTTAAAACCACTACCCCTTGTTCTACTGCAACAGGCCCTGCTAAAAAGTCTGTATCCATGTTTCCTATAAGCCCCCTTTAAGTATTGAAAGGCTGAAGCAAGGTCTGTCCAGATGCTTCTCTTCTCCAGACTGAACAACTCGATCAGCCTGTCCTCATAGGAAAGGTGTTCAAGCCCTTTGACCAGTTTTGTGGCGTAACACAATAGGATGGCACAAATATATTCCTATAATCTTTTATAAAATTCTCCAGCTTTTTCTTCTCCTAAAGCAGTACTTTAAAGACTGCAGCTCAGCCTTTTTTTCATCTCCATCTCTTTGTGCATAAATCTTGAACTATTTTGAATAATTCTTGAATTGTTTCCAACATATTGTCACAACTGGAAAATGCCTCAAGTCAATGTTTACTGTGATTTAGGAGAAAACCATAAAGGTCAAGCAACTCAGGATATAGGGTCATTTGAACCCAAGTCTCCTGTATCTGACAGAAGCTCTTGAGATTGCCCCTGCATAAAGGCAAGGGGTGCCCCTAGTACCTGGATTTTCTAGTAGCCTAATCTTATTTGTTCATATAAAGTTGTCTGTGTGAATGCCTTCCTGGATTAGGCTTTGAATTAAATTGGAGAAATACCTCATTTCTTTACGCCTGCTCTGAATCATTCATTTAATTTTGGGAGCTGATCTGCTTAAATAGGAAGAATTTTAGGCAGAAGCATTGAATTTCCCTGTACTCCACTATTCTGAAAAGACAGACACCTATAAGCTTTAAAAGGCAACTGAGCAAGGCATCTCTTGGATAACATTCCGCACCTGTCCTGTTTCAGGCTCATCAGCATTTTCCTAGATTTAGCTTTTTGTTTCCTTCCACACAGTAGAGCAAGATACTTTCTGGTATAAAATGAGTAACCCTCTAGTCATAGGTGGTACATCTGAAGTCACTTGACAAGCATTAGAATGTACAGAAATAAGCTACTTTAAATGTGACTGCTACCAAGATATTTTGAAATGCATAATTCAGGATAGATCATCCAGAAACTACATAAAATATCATTTAATTTCATGGTAAGCTTCAGATTTTCAATGACTTCTGAACAGTACAAGTAAAAGATTTCAGTTTTGTAGACATGCTATCTATTTCATTCATGGTGTTTACGACTTGCATTCAAATTACTGAATCCAATTCAGGCTAAGGCCACTTGTAAGGCAAGCACGCTAATCATTTCTTAGTTTTAGAAAAGAGTAGGCCCTCAGACATAAAAATCAGGGTACTTGTGCATTGGCTGTCATTGCAAACTAATCTGCATTTCCATAGCCTTTATTATATTTTATGCTGAAGCCAGAGTTTCCTTTTACTGCAGTCTCTTTTGGTATCTGTTTCTTTTGTCATAAGGAAAGAACACAGATACATTATAGATTGTCAAGCAATTAAATAACGCAAGACTAACATTCTAACTGTCACTATGATGGTGTTTTCCATGCTTATGGCACAGTGTAAACCGTGACAACAAATAAAATTGAGGTGATTAACTAAAATTAATATTATAACTAAATCATAGTTCAGTGCCTATGGAAGTTATCTTAATCAGTACTTTTATTTATCATCATCAGGCTTAGCTATAACAAATTTAGTTACAATAATGAAAAGGATCTAGAACTGGCACTCGAATCAGAACATAGATGTGCAATACAGCACACTACATATTAATAAATAAGAATGTGCAGAACTTCCTCAAACACAAGCACTAGCCCAGCCACTCAATTCTACACAACTACCATTTTAACTGTGTTCCACCATTCCAGGTCTTACACATTTCTACTTTCAGTTTCTACACCCGACACAAGCTCTTCACTGTCATTTCATGCACTTCATTTCAAGTTTTGGTCTGCTCTGAACAGATACTGTATCTGTAGTGCAACTAATGGCCACAAACTGCAACTCTGTAAACAAGATAATTATAATTTGAGGTAATGGCTTCTCTTCGCGGGGAGAAAGCATGTGTAATTCTATCACCTGTATAGAGCGCAGGCTAGAGACAAAAAGTAGTAGAGTATCTCCTTGTTGCAAAAATGGATACCAGATGCCACAGGGTGAATACCTCTGATGAAAACTGAAGGGTTCAAATACACTGAATCCTTCCTTGGATGGAGGAAAACCAAGTAATTAGTCATCTTCATACATCCTCTTCACCCCTGTCTTCAAGGTATGAGGTGCTTTATTTGTCTATACTGAGGAGTAATGAAAAGCTATAAAAGATGCCACCTGCAGTTAATGATTTTTTTTTTTTTTATCAGCAACTTAAAACAGGATCTAATGTCTCTTCTCATACCTTCATTAATTTGGAATGCCAATAACAGCCAAAAATCAGTAAAATCTTTCATTACAAATAGACAGAACTCTAATAAAAGTGCTATTTTACACATCACTGTTATGTTAACTTCCTTTTAATTCATAGCAACATCCTTCCATTAATTTCAGTTGAACAACTTCTGAACTGTCAACACAAGGTCAAAAGTTTTACTTTCACGATTTCTACAAGCTTGCACAGTGACAGAATACCAAACAAATATTCTTGAACTACTGTGTATTTTGATAGTGTCTTTAGATATGAAAAAAGCCAAACAAACAAAAAAACCAAAACAACAAACCAAACCCAACCAACCCTTAACAATTTAGACAAGATAAAATAAAGAACATATTCATACTTTCTGATTCTTGAGTACTCACCTGCTACATTCTTTCTAGCTTCCTCAGGTGGAAATATACTTTTGAAAAGTAGTCATTCTCCAGAGCTTTTTTTTTTTTACCACCACATAGACTACAGAAATACCTTTATGCATGATAATTATTTATAAGCATTTAATTACACTGTGCAAATATCCATGCATTGCCTTGGACAAACTCCCATCAGATATAACTCAATTTACTGTGTTATAAAATGGGTTTGTAGCTCAACAGCTAATAGGAATAGCTCTGGACTGGGATTTGAAACACCAGGCTTTCACTTGTCTACTGAGTGGCTGCAGGAACAACACATCCTTTAATTGCCCAGCAACTTATGGATCCATAATATATCGATTTCCTTCGTATTTCTTCAGAGCTACTGAGAAGTCCTCACTTTGAAATTTAGAATAACTCAAAATGAACATAAATTTAACAATATTAGCAACAACATTTATTTAAGAACAAAAAATTATTACAGAAATATAAATTTGTAGTACTATCAGCTCTTATTATAGAATTATGTTTTCCACTGAAATCAGAAAGATTTCTTCTCTACTCGGGTCTTAAAAAAAAAATTAGAATAAAATAACAAAATCCCTGAACCAGTATTGTCTGTCAATATTAAAAGTATTTTATATTGTTAGTTTGTATTACTCTTCAGCAAATTTAAAGACTGTATTTCCTATTACACTATGGGAAACTACATGATTTAAGCTCAGAACAACAAATTGTTTTTTGCAATCATGGTTTGCAATTAACATCTTATCCTTAATCTAAGTACAGAATTAATCTAACAACTCATGCATTGTCACTTTTGTCTAATTATACTTTATGATCACAGAAAATACACTACATAATGGAAAACACATGTGTTGGTAGGTCTCTATGCACTCACTATATTAAAATATTTCTTTGAAAAAGAAATTTCAAGGGGGGAAGGGAGAGCAAACAACAAAAAGAACAACAGAAAAACCACAAAAGAAACCACCAAATAAATAAAAAATACCCAAACCACAAACCAAAAGACCCTCAAACAAACAACCCTTAACAGCTCCTTTATAGCTGTTTTGTGTTTTTCATGATAGCAATCCCTGTTATCTCAAATTGATATGCATATGCCAGCTATATTCAGTCTTGCCTCATTTGTTATAAAAGCAATGACCTTTCAAACACTTTCCTAGTCTTCTTTTAAAAGAAATAACCACAAACAAACATGTGAGTGCCAGTGAAGTGGAAAATTACCCTTTTGAAACAAGTAAACCATCCTCCCCACCATATTAAGAAAACTGTAAGAGTGAACAACAAAAAGCATCCTGAACCATGTAAGGCTGATTTTACTGTGCATGCTCCAAAAAAGTCCTTGACATTGCTAATATTTGTCTTGCGTATAGGTCCCAGAGCCAAACCTCCATCTGGAAGAGATTTGAACTACCATCCAGAGGCATTTCAGGATCTGAACCAAAAGGTTTACAGCATTACAATCCAGTTAATTCTATTGCTTCTAATTCCAGCTGGACTTAAAGTCTTATCTCTGCACTCCAGGCCTTCAGATACAGCCTATCACAGTAACACCAATTCCCAGAGAATTCAACTCCATGACCCAAGTGAGATTAAATCCCTCCAGATAGCCCAAGTAAATGGCTCATAACTCGTTTCTGTCACTTTCACTAATGCCTTTGCACCATGAAAGAAACCAGCAAAGGTGTAAATATCTACAAATTATTAACTGCACTTTTTCCCTTGACTGCTATCAGCGATTCCAGTTGTCTGATTCCTGCTGAGAACATCACAGATATTTACTAGTTTTACTTTCTCCTTAAATACTGTGCTAATCAGCTACTGAATATTTGTAGTCTATCAACCTGGGTGCTGTTATTTTTGGTGAAACACACAGACACAGAGATATAAATAAATAAAGAAAGAAACACTGAGAGGATGAGGAGATGCATATTTTATGTTGGTTGTACTTAAACTCCCTCAAGTCAGGTAATTCCACAGTATGTCCTGTGTAAGTACTGTCACCCAAAAGAAGGCAGATGTAAGCAGCAATGGAGTATTTCAAGTTCATTCATCATGACATATTTAGTTTCAGAACCCATTTATTTTAATGAAATGAAGATACAATTCCCAATTATTCCTTTACAAAAAATAGAAGAAAAAAAGAAATATCTTCTTATAATATTAGAGATTTAAAAAAGAGAAATTCCTGTGCAAATCAAAGCCCAAAGCAAAAGTATACAGTACAATCCTAGGAAATACTCTCAGAGATAGCACTTGTCAAACAAAGCTACTGTAAGGTTTGTTTATTTTTTACTGGGGGTTTACTTTTGTTTGGTTTTGTTTTCCCAAGGAAGGAAGGAGTATGGAGAGGAACAAAAGGAAGGGAACCAGGAAAGGTGTAAGTAAACAGAATGATTTCCTGAGGTAATCTCCAGCAGTGGAAGGAAATCTATTCCAACAGAGTTGTGCAGATCCAAGTAAGAAATTGTCTGGATTTTGTAATCACAGCCTGCTGAAGTTCTATCTGTCCAAAGCACTGCAGAGAGACATGTAAGACAAAGGAAATCACTTACCAGAAACAGGCCTCTTGTTTTTCTAGGATAAGAAAGGGATCCTAAAAGCCTTTGGAAACAGCAGATGTCCACCTTTAAACACTATCATTACACAACACTAAGTTCTCCCTCAGTGCTTCTGAGTTTCCCCTCAAGAGAGTGGTGGAACAAAGGGCGAGGGATCATCACATAAACAGGTGAGCAGGATCATCACTGATGGTTTTATCTGAGATGCAGCTGAGTTGCCAAATCAGATGGGTGACTTTCAGCTGGGGGCACTGGGTCAGTGCCAGGGCAGTTGGTGGATCTTAGGTGAGGGCTGAGACAAGATGCAACTGCAAAGTGCGTGCTTGCTGACACAGCAGTTGGATTCACTTGCAAACTAGGCTGAAGAGGTGGCCTAGGCTAATCCAGGGAAAGACTGAGGCAATTCAGAGTTGGGGATAGGAGCTCTGATTTCAGAAAATATCAGTGGCTATACTTAGGTGACATTCTTTCTGGTCGGAAAACAGGGAACGTGGGCAATGTACTGAGGTCAGCCTTGTCTGTATTTTGTATCCAGATGCTGTGCGGTAATATTATTCCTGAAAAGATGCACAGGCAAATTCTTTTCTGGTAATATGTTCAGACAATACTACACCCAAAACTACTTTCAGGGTGCTCCCACCTAAATTGTTAGTTGAAAATTACTCAGTAGTTATCTGAAAATTACTCAGAATTAAAATATGCCAAGGAAGTAGTTTCTATTCACAGTTAAAGCAGTCAAGGAAGCCAAAACTCTGTGTTTATAACTCATTTAGGTACCTTTAAATAGAAAGGGACTTTGTGCCTATGCAACCCCAACACAGTTAGACCTGCAGAAGTAGTCAGCACAAGGGAAGTGAGTCAGTATCAGTGAGGGAGGTGACTCCTACTTGGTTTTAATGCAATTAAAAGATGAGACAGCTCAGTTCTTTTACTGATTGTACTTTTGTGACCATATACTAAAAGACTATAGCTTGGTCATCTTCTGTGTGACACAGTACAAGTATAAAACTGTCCCCCATGTTTAATAATCTGTATATTATAATCCATGGGTTATAGATCCAAAGAAAATTCTGTATATCCATCAGCATCCCATGTATTATGTTGTACTTGAAGCAAGCTTTGCATCTCTGAACAAGGTAATGATATACTAATGACTGTATGTACTAACCCAGCTGAGGGTGCATCTTTATTTGACTTCAATAACACTTACACAAAGTACCAACCTTGTTTATTGGTATTTATCCAAAATACTGAAACTATAAAGCACATTTTATTTCTACTCTCTGTTTATTCTTTTAAAGTGACACAACTTTTTCCCAACAAGCAAGGAAATATTTTTTCTTATATTAACACCAATTACCTATCTTGAGACAAAGGTTGATATTTTTAAAGATTTTTCAATCTTGCACTAGTCAGTTTTGGAAGGGTTATGCAACTAAGATGGCAAAGACCCACTGTGGGAATTGTGACACACCAGTAAATTCCACTCACGCTCAGGCCCCTACTCACCTGAAAATTTTAAATTGAATTACATGCATCACATGGACATCTCAATGCTGAGTATATAAACAACTTAATACCTATGAAATTCTTGTCCAAAGACACCTACAATGGTGTATTTTTTAACCAAATACAGACTTTTATATTTGAGCAAGAATTCCTAAGTTCCCTTTATAATGGAGAAAAATACATAGTTTCAGAGTTGGAATCATCGTATTCTCAAGTGGCTGTCTAGAACAGGTCAGATAAATTGTGTCCTGAAATTGTCTATTTCTTTTTACCAATGAAGAGAACATAGAGTTAACTCAAATACAGGTATCTATCTGATAAATGTTAATGTTTAGGTGAGGTGAATCTATTCCTTATTGATACTTGGAATGAAGAAAACTGTTTTCTCTGCTGGTTTTGATAAGATTATTGAAGGCCTCTATTTAATTAAAACAACTGCTGATATGATTTGCAACTTTTTGGGATATATGAAGTCAGTGAAAATCTGATTGATAATAAAAGAGGTTTGAAGTGTTGACAAGTCTTTAGCACGTGGTTGTAAAGTAAGAAAGAATGAAATAAATATTTGAATCTTAATAAATATACATTAAATAAGGCATAATGAGGATAGACAGAGAGAGTTGGGGTTGCTCAGTCTGGAAAAGAGAAGGCTCTGGGGAGACCTTATTGTGGCCTTCCAGTATATGAAGGGGGCCTACAAGAAAGCTGGGGAGGGACTTTTTAGGCTGTCGGGCAGTGATAGGACTGGAGGGAATGGATTAAAACTAGAGATAGGTCGATTCAGGTTAGACATTAGGAAGAATTTCTTCCCCATGAGGGTGGTGAGACACTGGAACAGGTTGCCCAGAGAGGTGGTGGAGGCCCCATCCTTTGAAGTTTTTAAGACCAGGCTGGATGGGGCTCTGAGCAACCTGCTCTAGTGGGAGGTGTCCCTGCCCATGGCAGGGGGGTTGGAACTAGGTGATCTTTAAGGTCCCTTCCAACCCTGACAATTTTATGATTATAAAGGGAGTAATGGGAATGGAGTGGCATTACCAACATATAGCAACAGAGCTGATGGGAAGAGTTACTGTTCTTGGACTATAAGTATATAAGTATAGAGATTAGGTCCACAATATGTATCTGATGGCATAAGTACACAGGAACAGGAAAGAAATCTCCAAATAAAAATAATTTGAAAACTGGATAAAAAGTATGTTTGTGTGACTCAGAATTAGATGTTTATGTGTTAGTTAATAATCAACTTGAAAACATAACCAGTGGTTAACACTTTCTCTAGCTTCAGGATGACTAAGCAAACCTGCAGAAATTTTCTTCCTGGTTTTGCTCTTCCAGAGAATGCTGGACATACTAATCTGAAATCAGACTTATCAAATTATTACAATAATTAAGGCTGAAAGAACCTTTATTTTATAATGTCTCAGTTAGATGATGTATCTTAAATAAATCCTGAAATTTTTTAACCTATGGATGTTTTTCATTCTTACTTTGCTATCTAGCTTACCTTTTCATTTTGATGATCCTTGCTTTTTTATTAAAGATGAGAAAACTCTAGCCTTTTAATTCATGACAATAGTTTGGATAAAATTAAAGAGGGATGTAATGTTCGGGCTTTCTTGCATGCGAATGCATGCCAAAATCCCGTAAGTCAAATTGATGAATACACCAAATGCCAGGGTGGAACAATCATCTATCAAGCTGTAGATGACTAATACGCTTCTATTAGTTAATGGTATAATGCACATAAAACAGCACTGAAATAAGCAACACTCAGATCCTAGTATGCCTTGGACGACAGGAACGGTCTTGAGCAAAGCTGCACTTCCCTCTTTCACCTAGATATATATGGCTACTCATGGGAGAAGGTAGGGGACCACAGTGAATTTGTTTTGTTATTAATAATTATTATGCACAAAACAAGTATACATCCTGTTTCTCTTGAGCCTTGGTTACAACTCCATAACGATATGACAATACCTCTTTATTTGAGCAGGTGTATATATTTAATATCAATAGTGAAATGTCTGGAGATTTCCTGTGAGAGGTTACACTGGCTCACCAGCCTGCTGTCAGAGCAGTCCAGCTGCTTAACCAAGTCAAAATATATTGCTGTGACATGGCAGGGAAGGAATTAAGATTTCGGAGGAGAAGAGCAAAGCTGAGTTCAGCCCCATTAGACTTTATCTCAAGTAGGAAGCAAAGAAATACAGGGCCTTCATAGAAGGACAATGACAGTAACCTAGGAAAAAGCTTCTGAGGAGAAAAATTAAATCTGGAGATTTGTAATTTCTTTCTTTTGCTTTTAGAGAACCTGGAAGTGATTCTAACTATACCAAAGCCTGAAGATTATGCTTTACCCAAAAGAAGTACAGTGAGTTTAATTTCACTCTTTTCTAATTGCATATTGGAGTCCACATCTGTTATAAAAAAGAAGTACCAGAATCTCTGCTCTCTTTGACAACACAGGGAGAGGCATCACTTTTCACTTTCAAAAGAGCTTCCCATTTTCAACAGCAGAACACAATTCATCCCAAAGTATCTTTTTCTAGAAATGAAGCTGGTATATTGCTAATTTATCCTACCAAACAGCTCATATATGTTGATATACTTATTGTTCCGGTGATATTATTTTTAATATTATTAAAATCTTTTTCTTAGGGAAACATTTTGTATTCTTCCCTGTGCCGTTTCCATCCCCAGGCTGCACCATCTCCTTAATCACTTATACAATACATTACAATTTGAAATGAACAAAAATCAGAGTTATGCACAAATCTGAGAATAAATGTTAAAATGCACTGCCAGTGCACAGACTGGATATGAATCTTGCCTTTGCAGAGCTTTTTGTTTGAAAGCCCTGTACAAAATGCAATTTGGAGATCTTGCTGAGTCTAGATCACATTTTTAGATATTTAACTTAAAAGAGGACTTAAAGGTCATCAAGCCTTATTACATTCTGTTCGACACAATAAAGTGCAGCCATGTGTAAATTATTATTGAGCAAATTATGAATGATTTATGGCAGATTTTTCATTGGAATGTAATGTCTCTGCTGTAAAGTCAATATTATGATCTACAGTTATTTCTTAAAGTTCTTTCTATTAAACTAAACAGAAGGAGAGATGCTTTTATTTGTACCATTTATATCTGCATACATTATAACCAATAGTAAAGTTATATTCAAAACTGCCCATCCCTCTGTTATTTCAAAGCTCTCAATTACAAATTTAACAGGAAGAGTTGCTTCACATGATACCTAAAAACTTTGGTATTATCCCTAGCATTTGTTTTGTCAAGGTAGGATTATCATATATAAATACAATTTCTTATAATTTACTTAAGCACTACTTCCTGTCAATCTGCAGCTATATTTTTCACTCTGTGCATGATCATCAACCATTTCTATTTACTTCTTAAAGGTTACAGAAAAATATCCTTGCCTGCTCTTTAGAAGATAGCCACTTCAAAGACTCTTTTGAGAGTCAACAGCTTTTAACAATGTTTGATATGAAGCCAGAAAAGAGCATGGGCTAAGTAACAGGAGAGGGAATGCTTAAGTTAGCATTGGGGGAAATAAATGCCAAAAATTCAATTTATCACACGAATGAAATTCTCTTTTCCCAAAATAATTCCGCTCCACATATGCCTATAGCCAACAACCTTCAGTGTTGATATTCATAAAAATTCATCCATGAAACCCTATAAACATATAAACTACTTGCTTCACTACTCAGACATTGTACTGTTCAGTGCCAGATGTGGTTTTAATGATGAGCTTCTGAATCTGAGTTTTGGCATCAAAAAGGATGTGTTTGTTTTACAGGTTTCAGTGAGAAAACTACACCTCTGTTCAGAAGAAAGAGAGCAGCTGCTGCACACAAGCATCTTATGTTAGTCTAGGAACAGACAAGAATAAGGTTCTATGTTCCCCAATACACAGTGATGGGAGAGTGGCTGGGATTAGAAGAAAATTTAATGATTGAAATAAAGAAAGTAAAGTACATTCCCTTCCTTTCAAAAGGCCAACATTATCAGTAGAGAAAAAAATATTAAAGATCATTACCGTACAACTACCAAACAAGCATTCAAAGAGAGTAATACAGTGTAAGAGGATGAAATGGGTTTGGGGTAGCTTTAGGTTGTAATTTAAATAGATTGTAAATGTTTACTTCAAGAGTAACATAAATCCAAATTATACATATATAAATGAAGAACAATTAAGTAATTTCCACAACGAATCTCAGACTAGACAGCTAACTGGAGGATACAAATATAAATTACAAAATAGAGTATTTCAAGGGTTTCAAGAGATAATTTTGGCTTTGTTTGCATGCTGGAGGGAAGCACGACACTAGCAAACTGTGTTTAAAAACATTTACATCACACATCATCATACTACAGGAGAATGTGAGATGACTAGAGTAAGAATCTCAAATAGAATATTTCCAGATCTTGCTGGTCCTGTTACAAAGCAACAGGATTGTAAGGCAGAACTTCTAATTTCTACACCCAACATGAGAGCTGATGTTCTCTCTGACACTTGGCATAATTATTAGTCTTCAACTAATACTCAGAATCGTGACATTCACAGTTGATTTATGCTACAAAACAAGCTAATTACAGGTAGACATTAAATAATAATTGTGATTACTTGGCTCTAGAAAACAGACTTTGGTTACTGAACACTAATATTCTACATATATATTCACTTAATAAAAAGGATATGATTTTGCAGACGGTGTATCAATGGATGAGTGGATATTCTGGAAAAGTCAATCCCATTTTCCATTTGTTTATATATCATAGTTGCAGCCTGCCAATCTTTGGCTTCCCTTTCCCCCACTAAAATTCCTTAAGACTATAAATAATATTAATTACTACTAAGAAGTAGAACGGATTTTATCAGTTCATGTTTTATGTTACTTGAGTGGAAGAAAAATAGTCTGCCCATGAAGAAGTATTCCTATTAGAACTGTCCTGCAAGTAAGGTGAAATAAAGCCATTTCACAGTAACATGTGCTCTGAAAATGGTCCTGATTCAGCAAGGTATTCAAATGAATGCTTAAGATTTACACACACTCCTACTGACTGGGCCAACTATATGCTGAAAATTGAATATAACTTTAAATGGATATATGTAGAGAAAAAAATCAAGCCACTGTCTGTGACTGTGTTTCCTCAGTCTCGTTCTAATTTAACTTCTGACTAAAATGCTAAGCTAAAAAAAAGTTTTGCAGAATCCAGAATCTTCATAATATTTCATAAATATTTCAATATTTCATAAACTTCTGTTTCTCATAAGATTGAAATGTCAATTATGCAATGAAGCTTTTAGTAATACATTCAAAAAATTAATCTCTTAAAAATACTCCTACTACTTTTTCTAATGAAAAAATAATTAGACAAACAAAGAAGCAAACAGATTAAAAAGATGAAGCTAATATAGTCCTGAGAATTAGGTTTGTGATCATGTTACCACTTCTCAGCTTTCTCTCTCCTGCATTGCAAACCTCCCTTTTATTTAATATAAGTTTCTGGTTTAGTCATCCAGGGACATTTATACTGTTTAAAATATTCACAGCAACAATAATATTTTATTAATTTTATTTTTTTTTTTAACAAAACAGAAGACAAAAAACAAGCCTCAGTAGAATTACATTAAAAGTAATACCTATGAAACTCACACTGAACCATTTTACTACCCACAGCTTCTCACTCAAGCTCACCACAGATGCGAGAAATACACAGATACTAGGTCAACAGGTAGTAATGGCTCACAAAGGAACTCCAGACAGTCTTCAAGAAAAAGGAACTATTACCTATGTCAAGGAATCATCTTCACATTTTAAATGTAATGTCTTCAACAGTATTACAGTATCTTTATAGATACATACTCAAGACCAGAATCCTGTTCTTGGTTAATTATTTGTAATCTGTCACAAAGTAAGATTTTGAAAACACTGAAAACAGAAATCAGTCCTTTCTTAACCAAACATATATAATCACAAGAAGCTACAATTCACCATAAGTTTAAGAAGTCATCCTTAACATTACTAATATGGCTAATATTATGTCAAAACTATGTATTACGGTGTACCAAAGATAAACCCATGTTTCATTTTGCCTTTTCAAGATAATTAGTTTAGATCTGTAACTCCATAGTTCTCAAAATAATATAAACAAAATCATTGACAATTGTTTGGTCTGTCAACCATTATATTAACACTAACAGACGTCATTCTTTATGTAACCAGAGTTTCTTTAAAAGCCTTAATTCAGCAACTCAAGCACAGGAATATCTTTCAAACATAAAAACACTCTCCATTGAAATAACGTGCTTTGCTGGACCTGGGCTCGAGTCAATTGATCTTAAAAGTCTTTTCCAACTGAAATGACTCTATGATTCTATGAGTTTTATTTACATTCCTGAACTTACATAGCTGTTGCACATTTCAAGATATGACTGGGATAAGAAATAGGCATAGTAAGCCATGTTGTGGATCCTAACATCCACAGCACTGGGCTTTCAATCATTTAGCTAAACTTGTGAGGGATGCTGTCTCACTGAAGGTAATGAGAAGTCCTTGTAGCTTAAATGTGAGATGAATTTCTGATGCATTTAAGCAAAAAGAATCTGAAGTAACCCACTGAGTTATGATGCATTATAAAGCAGTGTCGACAGTGAACAGAATCTGACCTGCGATGAGCTGGAGTATTTTGTCAAAAGATCAAAAACTGACTCAATAAATTTATCCTGCACTCATACGATCTACTGTTTGTGGTTTTCTCCCCTGGTAAGTTATTTTATTTATAGCAATTTGTCTCAGAATGCTTTCATTAATCCTTTAATATTTATGTTTTCTAGGGATAATAACTGAGAGTCATAGCAGTAGCTAATCCAAAATTAATTCCATTTTTATGTTTGTTTTATCTGTAATTGCATTGTAATAGCTTTCTACTTGGCCATGAGAGTAATTAAAATAAGGCTGAAGTATCCCATAACATAGAGACCTTCACTTAAGAGTATATTTATTAAAAATATTTATGTATTTTCTCAGTACTCTGGTAAGGAATGTCAAGAGTGAAACACAGAGGGACTTAGTGTAAGTATCTAAAACAAGCATGTTGATAACCAGTGTTGCTCAGATCTCAGGGTAAGAAACATGGTTTAACAGAGACAGTTTGAAATCCATGGAAGAAATGTGTCACCACACTCAGTGTTATTTGCTTATTACACAGACAAAACATGTTTCCAAAAATGCCTAGATGTGACCATACATTTAAAGTTTTCCCTTATAAATTACAAGGATAAATTTACTATTTATTTCCTTTAAATTGTCTCCTTGCTGAAATAAAAACATAAAATAGCAGAGGTTCCAAATGAATTACCAAGTCAGTTTTCAGCAACTGCAAATCTCCACAAAAAGTCGTTACATTCAAATGTGTCTGTAAAATATCTTCTCTACACACTAGCATGTCATGACCACAAAATATCCTTTGTGTCCTAAAACAAACTGAAGATCTTCAGGGGAAAAAAAAAAACCAAAACCCACCCCCCCCCCCCCAAAAAAAAAAAAAAAAAAAAAAAAAAAAAAAAA
>JANVCC010000020.1:4521025-4614762 GCA_025345505.1 Todiramphus chloris collaris
GAGAAAGAAAGAAAGAAAGAAAGAAAGAAAGAAAGAAAGAAAGAAAGAAAGAAAGAGCGAGCCAGAACGGTATTGTTACACAGAGGCTGGCAATTTAACTCCGAGCACATAAGCAGGATATACCACACAGGCAGAGTGAGAGATTTTATTATTACAAAAAGCAGTTGCACACATTTGTAATCTACCTGTGGCTTTTCCCATTGCTTTTGAAGATTAAATAAACTTCAACCCTACCGATTCAAGACAAATTATATGCCTAGGTACTGAAGTATCCTTTCAGGCCTTCACAAATTATTAGCTGAAACCCTGAAAGCATTGTATTAATAAAATCCAACATGTTTCAAAGCAAAAAAAAAAAAAAAAGACAATCATTCCATCACCTTCATAACCCCTTGGAAATACCCACACAATCACAGAAGTGCTAAAGTGGCAACCAACAACCTCTAGAGATCTTCTAGTCCAAGTAACCTGCTCTAAGTAGGAATGCTGGAACCTGTTGCCCAAGACCATGTCCAGTTGGGTTTTGAATATCCCTGAGGGTCTAGACTTCACAACTTCTCTGGGCACCAACATTTTCAAAGTCTGCCCATGCCTCTTGTGCTGCCACAAGACACCACTGAAAAGAACATGTCTTTGTCATCTTTGTTCCTTCTCATCCGGTCTTTATGCATGAGACTTGTATGCTAAACACTAAATTTACAGTGATTTTTGTTATGGTATTTTCTTACTAAACCTCATGTTCCTATCTGTTCTCTTTCTTTTTTACTATTATTTCACTCGCTTCCCATAGTAATTTTTTTACAGTGCCCTTCTCTTCCCACAGTTTGCTATTTGCTTCACCCCTATCAGTGTGACTGCACTCTCACTGGCTGCCCTTCTTCTTTCCTTCTGTGTCCACCTGCCTTTGTTCCACTGTCTATCATTTACGCCCCCCTCCAACCCTGCTAGCTTCTTTTCCACTCCTCTCTCAGGTGGTCCTGTATCAGCTTTCCCTGTCTCTGTCCTCTCATCACTCTGTCACTGCAAATGTATTCTCTCTCAAGAACAGTTCAGTGGCCTCTTCTGTATTGCTAATACCGTCCTCTCTTGCCTTTCACTTACTGATCTGCTTTTTTTTTCCCCTCAGCCAAGACTATTATTTTCCACAGCTCTGCAAGCTCTCACCAGTCCCTTTTAGGGATAGAACAAGAGAAACAGCAGAAACTGCATGTCAGAAACTTTTCTGTGGTAATGAGCTCTGTCATGATTAAGACTCACTTGCAGGATAAGGCAAAACAAGAAACTACAAAATCTATGAAATAACCATATGGCTTATCTCCCTATACAGAGTTTGCCCTCCAAAGAGAAGATGTGAGGGTTTACTGGCAGGCGAGCAGCGAGGGGTCCAAAGGGCTACTTCTTGGTGGAGCAGAACAGTGAGAATGTGGCAGCTGGCTAATTATGCTACAAAGAACTTGGCTATTTTTCAACTCCCCTTCCACACTCTAGCGGAAGATGTGTTGGAGGCTGTGGAACAGCATGTAGACAATTCTTAGAGATATTTTTTGCTGTGCCTTCAAGTGAGGAGAAGAAACAGTCTGATACAAGAGCTAGCTCTTACTACATACCGCAGAAGCTGACTTCATGCACATTTAGAGGCTACCTAAGGAGTTCTGAAAGAAGAGGCTCAAGGAGAGCCAGAAGACAGGTAGAAGCCCACACAGCCTTTTATCAAACCATTACTAAAACTAGCAGCTAAACAATAAGAATTACAGAGTAAATTACATCCCAAGTACAGAGAATGACCCTATAAATAATTTCATAACCTACATAATGATGTGCTTTATAACCTCAAAATATTTGCTTTGTATATGCTACAGCAACTTATATGGAAAAATCCTGAAAATACATATTATTTAGAAGCACATTATATCAACTTTTCCTCACCCCATATTAATTTTTTAAACACTCAGAACTTCACCAGGAATGCCTCAGCCCATTATAATTCTAAGGTAAAGTGTGCTTCATGCAATTTGATACATGAAGCACATTTCAGATAAAATATTCAGATAAAAAAGCTAGTAATGATCAAGAGCACTGAATACCATAAATTCTTAGACTTAAAAGAAACTGTATTTCTTCAGCACCTTTGGAAAACATGAGTTAGTTCAGTTTTGTGTTAGTGTGCACACCAAAGCAGCACAGCACGATTTGTATGTATGTAATTATTGTCTTATGGCTTTATAAAAACATTCAGTAATGTGGCATTTAGGAACATTCAGCATGCCTTACATTTTATAATTAACAGGTTTCTTGGTATGGGTTTTTTTTAGAAAAAAATGCCACTTACAATAAAATGCAGTTGCACAAGTTTCTCTGTGTAATTGTTCCTCTATCCTCACTGTAGTAAAGAGTTTCATGTACCATTTCTCTGTCTGCTTGCAGCTCTCTGGCCTATGAATCAGGCACTTCTTTACGATGGTAAAAGCCATGCTTGACAGTTCTCTACAGTAAAGGCTTTTCATTTCTCTGCACCTGAGTTTAATCATATACAAAAAATACAGGCTGACAATTTCTAATTCACAGCGTGATCACAAGTGTACACAATTTGGGCTAAGTACTGAGCAACAATTAAAAGAAAAAATTATTTGAGTCTTGCATCTGGGAAAGAATAACCCCAAGTACCAGTATAGGTTGGGGATTGACTTGTTAGAGAGTAGCATGGGGGAAAAAGACCTGGGGTCCTGGTGGATGACAGGATGACCATGAGCCAGGAATGCAACCTCATAGCCAAGAAGGCCAATGGCATCCTGGGGTGTATTAGAAGGGGTGTGGTTAGTAGGCTGAGAGAGGTTCTCCTCCCCCTCTACTCTGCCATAGTGAGATCTCATCTGGAATACTGTGTTCAGTTCTGAGCCCCTCATTTCAAGAAGGACAGGGAACGGCTTGAAAGAGTCCAGCACAGAGCCACAAAGATGATTAAGGGAGTGAAGCATCTCCCTTATGAGGAAAGACTGAGGGAGCTGGGTCTCTTTAACTTGGAGAAGAGGAGACGGAGGGATGACCTCATTCATGTTTATAAATATGTAAAGGGCAAGTGTAAGGAGGATGGAGCCAGGCTCTTCTCTGTTATGTCCAGTGACAGGACAAGGGGCAACGGGTGCAAGCTGGAGCATAAGAGGTTCTGCAGAAACATCAGGAAAAAAAATTTCACAGTGAGGGTGACAGAGCACTGGAACAAACTGCCCAGAAGGGTCACGGAGTCTCCTTCTCTGGAGACATTTAAAACCTGCCTGGACGCGTTCCTATGTGACCTTCTCTAGGTGGGCCTGCTCTGGCAGAGGGCTTGGACTAGATGATCTTTCAAGGTCTCTTCCAACCTTTAACATTATGTGATTCTGTGATTCTGTGAAATCACCATATCTGGGAAGCTACTTGAGGTATTTGAAATAAAGATGCAAAGGTCACCACAACATGTAAAAATACAAGAAAAGAATATGTGTTTGTCAAAGAATCATGTTCAATTTCTGCATTCCCTTCAAGAAAACTTGAAATATAAAGAGAAAAGATATTTTTTTATATATATATATATAAAAAGAGCAAATACAGTCTTTCAATTCAAATTTTAGTCTGTATGTCCAAAAGATATTTGTAGTCGTGACTTTGGATGGCAAAGAAGGGTCCTTTAATTAGGAAAATCTGTAAAAGATTCTCCTGGAGAGGAGATGATAAAGGTCTTTTCTGTATTAGTATTTTCAAAACACAGTATTTTTAAATGTTCATAAAAACAAGTGAGTTCAGTGAGGAACTTAGTTCAAAATGTCTAAATTGCTATAATACAGTTCTGTTTTGTTTTTTTTTTTTAATTTTAAAAAACCACTTTTCTATATATAAGCACACACAGTTTTTTCCTACAAGCAAGATCTTACTCTGTCTCTTTACAGAACCTGTTCGTGATCCTGTGCTTTACCTATGGAGTGTGGAATAAATGTTTCAGTATAGACACAATCCACAAAGGTAAAACAACTTGCTAAAACTATGATGTTTTTGAATATAGATTACAAAAGATAGGAAAGAAAAATTTTTCAGTATAATATTTTAGTTCATGTAATAATGTAATTCATACTGTTTTGTACCAAAATATTGTACTCTTAAATAGGATCTACTATTTTACAATTTTGTATTTAATTTTAGAGTCAAAGCTCTTTCCATGGATTCTTAAATGTATGAACATGCAACTTCCCAAATTCAATAATAAACAGTTTAGTAAAGTAAAATGGTTATAATTCCTAAACATGTTTCAGTAAAATTCCCAGTGGAATTTGAGCATGATTAAAAATTGTGCTAAGGTATTACTGACAAGTGAGTATAACCTGCAGTGCTTCTGAATAGAAGCTTCTTGTCACAGATAATACCTCAACTGTCCATGCAGAAGTGTAGTATGCACATGGAATATCTAAGCAGTAAGGAATATATGCCTTAGGTTATATAATACCAACATGTAAATTAATCCACCTTCCTACACTACTCCCCAACGACTGACACAAACTTGACTTGAATGGACTTTGGATCCTAAATACTTCGTTATCTGTCTTTCAATACACTGCAGCAATGAGGAGATGGAAATGATCATATTCTTTCTCTTGGACCGAAGCCCAAAGACTGAAAGTATAATTCTCGATTCTCTAGCACACACCTGTGGTCCACAGATTCTCCCTTAGCACTGGTATATGTGGCAGGGGCAGGGCCAGAGAGACAAGAAAATCTGCATTTGATCCTCAGCCTTTAAGGAGCACCTGTCAGAATTTTGTTCCTTTTAGAAAGGCAATACAAAGACTTTTCAGGGCTGAGCTGAAAGTGAATCACTGTACAGTTACGGCCAAGTGCTCAATTCATGTTTATGCAAGAATCACCTCTCTTAAAAATGCCACATGCTCATTTGTATGAGAAAAATAGCATGGAGAATATTCTTGCGTGACTTTAAAAAATGGAAAAAAAATCAACACAAGTGACAGCACAAGAAATTACCTGCCTCTCTTGAGGGATTTTTGGTGTTGAAAAGGTGAAAAAAGGACAGTGAATGAGAAAACTAGGGAATGACAATGAGATGGAGTACAGTAGAGTAGAGGTTTATTATTTCTCCCACTTAGCTGTGGCACAGCTAAGTCAACCTCTTGCTGACATCGGCAGCTTTATAAAGATGATACTTTTTAAGCATGAACTGTTCTTGAGCAGTGTCTCCAATTCATTAGACACACATACATTTCACTGTAACATCAAACATTAGCTTTTTGGTTTTCCACCTTTCCCCCTCCCATATTTCTGTGGAGCAAATGGCAGTTTTTACTGACCTTTTACATCAGTAGCTTTCTCTTTGGGGGATTGAAATTGATGTTTCAGAGCATTGTCCTTGCTTTGTTATTTAAGAATATCAAATGCCATGACTGTAGAAGATGCTGAGGTTACAGCTGGCTACACATGGCAACCTTAAAACAGTCAATGTGAGCAAAAGCATCGCAAGGTGGTTCTTTCATCATTGATTTCCAATTTGTATTTTTCAAAACCATAACCTTATCTATTACCAATCAACCACTTGTTTCCATATTATGTTGTTATTTTACAATGAGGGTGTGGTGGACTGACCCTATCTGGATGCCAGTTGCCCATCATAGCTGCTCTATCACTCCCCTCCGCAGCTGGGCAGGGGAGAGAAAATATAACGAAAGGCTCGTGGGTTGAGATAAGGACAGGGAGAGATCACTCACCAGTTACCATCATGGGCAAAACAGTCTCAACTTGGGGAAATTAATTTATTACCAAGCAAATCAGAGTAGGTTAATAAGAAATAAAAACTAAATATTAAAACACCTTCACCTCACTCCTTCCTCCTGCCAGAGCTTAACTTTACTCCTGAACTCTCTTCCTCCTCCCCATCAGTGGCACAGGGGGACAGGGAATGGGGGTTGCAGTCTGTTCATCATGCATTGCCTCTGCTGCTCCTTCCTCCTTAGGAGAGGACTCTTCACACTCTTCCCCTGGTCCAGTGTGGGGTCCCTCTCACAGTAGACAGTCCTCCATGAACTTCTCCAATGTGAGTCCTTCCCATGTGCTACAGTTCTTCATTAACTGCTTCAGTGTGGGTACCTGCCATTGGGTACAGTCCTGAAGGAACAGACTGCACCTGCATGGGCCCCCTACGTTGTCACAAGTCCTGACAGCAAACCTGCTCCAGTGTGGGCTTCTCTCTCTTCTCAAGTCCACAGGTCTTGCCAGAAGCCTCCTGCAGCACAGGCTTCCCACAGAGTCACACCTTCTTTGGGCACAACCACCAGCTCTGGTATGGGGTCTTCCATGGGCTGTAGGTAAACAGCCTATCTCACCGTCGTCTTCACCATGGGCTGCAAGGGAATCTCTGCTCTGATGCCTGGAGCACACCCTCCCCCTCCTTCCTCAATGACCTTACTGTCTGCAGAGTTGTTTCTCTCACATATTCTCATTCGTCTCTTCTCTGGCTGCCATTGCACAGCTTTTTTCCCCCTTCTTCAATATGTTATCTCAGAAATACTACCACTGTTGCTGATGGGCTTGGCTTTGGCTGGTGGCGTACCCATCTTGGAGCTGGCTGGCACTGACTCTGTTGGACATAGGGGAAGCTTCTAGCAGCTTCTCACAAAAGCCACCCCTGTAACTACCCTCCAACCAAAACCTTGCCACACAAACCTAACACAGAGGCTTAACAGAAGGGCAGGTAAATTTGTATATCTGAGATAAACTGTATACTGTCAGTTAAGACTAAGAGGAAGTACCAGGAATAGTTCATACCTGACAATAAATAAGTTAAAGAGACGTTACCATATACCAGCTGTATGGAGATGGGAAATTCAGAATTACAATTGCACTAAAAGTTTTGCCTAGGCTATGTCAATCTAAAATTACAAACCTGTCTGCAATTTTAGTATTGCAGTCCTGTTTTGTCACAGAAACATACCATAATGGTTACAGTATGTTCATCTTAGTGGGCCCAGTTTTTTAAATCAGATTTTAGATTTGGAAGTTATACTTGGGTGTACTATTGCAAGGTAATGTGAGTTAGGAAGATAAAATACTTTGTAGTGGTCACCCAAGTTCAAAGGTGAAGGGAATGCTGATACCCATTGCTGCTACCTTAACTACCTGACAAATACGGAAACAAAAGACTTTATCTTCTGTAAAATTTTGTCTCATGCTAAATACCTCAGAAGTTAGTGTGTTTTTTTCCTGACGAAGATAGAACTGTAATGTCATATATTGGAGTTTCACCTCTTCTTCATCTCTCTTGCAGTTTAAATCTTACCTGCATTTTATGCAAAGAATTTATCATTGCTGAGAAACGAAGCATAGTGGTAGAGCAGATGAGGTATGCCACCACAGCTCCTGGGTTGCCTTCAGACTTTCGCTGAAATTTGCTGTGTGTAAACATGACCCTGTTAATTTATTTTGGGAAGCCCCCTGTTTGTGGACATACTGCTAAATGAAAACAACTTTTCAATCAGTTACATAAACTAGCTCATGCTAAGAACACTAGATCTTTGCCTTTCTTTCTTCCTTTTCACTTTGACTAATCTGAACATTGAGACCCATCACCATAACTAATAATGAAACGTGCTGCAACAGTTTAATGAAACTCTGCCCGTTCCATCTTTGTGCTGTCTTAACATATTTGGTAAGACAACCCTGAAATACCTGGAACTTGCCTATAATGCTTTAATATGCTTTTATGATCCACTCATTTCTTTGATCATTATGGTGGTGTTTGCCATGCAATTGCAAGGACTTAATTCCAACAGGAGACAATTGCTAGCAGACAAGAAAGCAGATGAATGGAAGCCCCATTCCCTCACCTTCAGGAAACCTTGCAGGTGTTATTTGCTCAGGCCATGTAGAGATCAATATCACAACTGTGCAAGACAAGGTGAAGTCTGGTAGGAAATCATGGGAAAAAACCCCCAACCACATGAAACCAGAGATCCTGAAAATGGTGAGGAAAAAAAAGTCCCAAAAGGAGAGAAAATCAAAGACTGCCTGGAAGTTGACTGAAGCTTACTTAACAGAAATGGAGTATTTGGATTAAGACTGACAAGTATGGATGCTTGTTTGTGTTAAAAGCACCTTTTCTTGTTCTATGTTGCTTCTACTATTGAATTAAACAATAGTTGGTTTCAAATAAGCTGTTTTGGGTCACAACATTGACCTTGCAGAAATAACTCTAATTCATCCAGATTTCCTGGCAATCACGACTGGTAATAAGGTGCAGTAAATGGGTGTGGGAGTCGTAAAAGCTGGAGCAGGGACTATTAGATTGAAGAGTGCCATGAAATGTCTTTAAGACATCCTTGTAATGACACACACAAATAAAAAAATTACCTTTGTGCAGTGGAAAACAAGTTTCAATTTTGATCTGAAATGTAGCCATATTCTGTAAAACCTAAAATAAACTAATATTGCATTTCTACTATTTATGTTGAGAAGTTAGCACAATAAAGAGAAAGGAATCCAGTGTGAAGCTTCGTGGCTAACCTTGTCTTTTGAAAGTATGTCTTTCTACAAGAATATCAGCTACACAGGAAAAAAGGAGAAACAACTTCTTCCTGAAAGTCTTTCATCTTCCAGACTTTCAAAGTATAAACAGAAGCATTAAGAAAAGCTATTATCTGACATGACACTTCTTAAAAAAAATATATATATATATATAAAAGAAGCAGAATAGGAAGATGAAAGAAAAGCAAAATCCTGGAAATGGATGTGCTGTGGGCAAATAACTATATGCACATCTTACATGTTTCATGCCATCGTCATAAGAAAAAAGAGAGTTGAGAGGCACACTCTTTAGCGCTAGTTACAGGCACGGAAAAATTGAGAACTCCTTTGTGACAGGCCCACATAAACAACCTGTGCCAAACGGAATAAGGACAGTGAATCACTTAAGTGCTGCCTGACCACCCTGTCAACAAGATTCATGCCCAACTACAGGTGAATGGACATCAGTCTCATATGTTAAGGTCTGGACTTTGCCAAAAGTTATAGGAAGGGCAGCAACTGAGCAACTCAGGAAGCTGCTCCTACCAGTATGAGATTGCCTTGTGATAAACTTAAGAATCAAATCCAGCTCTTAAAAAGGCATTTTTTTCCAAGAAACCAGCTTTTTTTTCTGGAAACACAGAATCCTTGCTGATGCACACCATTACAACAACTCAACTGTTCATCTTTGCAAAGCTTTGTTATATGTCTCCTACCTCTCACTCCACACAGCATTCCATGTAGAAGCAATAATTTCACTACATAATTTCTAAAGCTATTAAGTAAAACAAATAAAAGAGGAGGTTCTCAAAATAATTATTAAGCAATATGATATGGATCTATTTCTAAAATATCTGTTCTTTCACGAGACACAGTAAGAATTATGGAGATTATTTTATCTGATAAGCGTGGAATTGAAAAGACATGGGCTCATGAGGTTCAGAGCAAGGACACTTGGGTTGTCAAGCAGGTATTTTAGCAACAAAGGGTAAAGATCTGAAAGCTGTCCATTTTGAAATGGCTATATTACTACTGACTTCTTCAAATACATTACACATCACAATTTTATTCCAAAGAACAAACACAACGAAAAATATTACACAACTTTGAGTGTAAATGAACTTTGCCTACCTGAAAGTGAGTCTGAAGGCACTTCAGTATATTGTTATATCTTCCACTCATACAACAGAAAACAATCATGTTGGTCTTATTTACAAGATGTAACACTTAAATAATTTTATATATACATATAAATAAATTATATATATTCTATTATTAGAAGGGAAATATTGTAAATACATTTTGATTATTGCTCTGAACTTCATTCGTTCATTCATTTATTTGCATTCTGGGTTCCCTGCTTTTTTCTTTTAACTACAATTGCTCTTCATCCTCTATCTATACCTATATATCTTTGTGGTAGAAATACCATTTATCTCACTGTTCTTTCTGCTAAAAAGTACTTGTTTTTTTCTTTCAAGTTGGCTATCTATTGATCAACTTTTGATATGTATGCTGTAAGAAATGTTCCATATTAATACATTCATCTTCCTCAGTCAAGAATCACAACACAGTGAGAATGTAAGTAAGCTCAGGTGAGCAGCCAGCTACAAAACAACACCAGTTATCATCCCAAATAGCACAAACCAAAGAAGGCCAGCTGGACCTAGCACCATCTAGGATGACCAAATGCATTTAATTTTCCTGGGGATAAAATTTGCCACCATAAGTGATCACATGAAATAAAATATTTTCCAAAATTATTTTTTAAAGGTTTTTTCCTATCTTTATAATGTCCTGTTGTTTAATATCTTGCTGATAGTACCATAAATTACACTCAGAAAATCTACTGAAATAAGAAAAAGACAGTACTGCTACTGCTATCTTAATTCTTGCATTTCTTGGCTTTCTGCAATGTTAAACTGCTCTTCTCATTCTGTTCTGAAGCCATTTCATAGACAGCAGAACAATATTCCTGGTTGTACTGAACATGATTCAGCCAGCACTAATAAAATCGATTTTCCAGTTTCTGTCCCCAACAACAGTTGGCAAAGTCAGATGCAAATTGTATCCACCTGTACCAAGGAGATATTGACTTCCAGGAGAGCACAGAAAAAGTTAGTGACAGGAGAAATGTCTTACTGTCAAGGAGAGTCTGGAGGATCCATAGATTTAACAAAAACCCAGCACCCTCAAGTCTTCATCTGCTCTTAAGAGAATCGTCTGATGTAATTGTGGAGTTCTGTGTTTACTTTTGATGTTGTAGCATTTCTCTGAACAGACTTTCTGCCATCAAGAGAATATCAAACACAGTGAAGCACAGGTTTCTCATCATTAATTGTTCACTGTATTTCAAAAGAAAACAGCAGAATTACAATATGGATCACTGAACAATTTCAATCCAATCCTTCTTTGCAAAGTATTTTCAATGAAGCTTTAAATGTCTTAAACTAAAAACTCTAACGTTATCTTCCACTTCTTTAAACTTATTCTTAGAAAGTGCAATGAAAACCAGTTCTTGTTACTAAAATTCTCCCATCTAATTGTTCTCCGTGAAACCTTCAGTATTAGGTTTAAGGAAAATTGCTAACATAGAGGTATCTTGTAATAAATAACTATTTGGGTTCATGCAATATAAAGCTCTGTAGTGACAATTTCAGATTTTCTACTTAATTTTCTCTACTCGGGCCTTCAGAATCACTTTCAGATAGGCAAAGTTCATTTACACTAAGGAAAGACAGAAGGTACATACTCAAAGTTGTGTAATATTTTCCACTGCATTTGTTATCAATATGTTATTTGGAATTAAATTGTGATGTCAGCTATTTCTAGTCTAAAAGAGGGCAGCTAAACTCTTCTGCTTCCTTGGCATCAAATCATGCACTGAAAGACCAGGCCATCTCGCTTTCTTTTCTCATCCAGTGTTTCAGAAAAAAAAAAAAAAAGAATCAGAGAAACATATTATGACAGGTAATCATTTGCAAACATACAACTCTTTCAACATCTGCCATGTTCAGCTTCATTTTATAGCATCTGTCTTGGCAATATAAATTGTGCTTGGATTCAGAGGTGCTCTGTGCCACACAGTGAAGAAAAACAATCATGACAACTGAAAAATAAAGCACAGTAGGGGGGCAGGGAGAGAGAGCTGAAAATGTAAAAGCTGTTCACTCTTTCTAGCTTTACTTTAAAAAAGAAAGAATGTTGTGTTAGTTTTCCTGTATTCTTTAAGCAGCATAGTTTTGCCAATGGAAGAAAAGTGACAACTATTGCATTTATGAAAGGTGCTGAACAACCTCAAGCATTTCCAAAAGAATCCCCTGAAACAGCTGCACAAAAAGAAAGCAATTTAGCCCATAACACGCAGATGAATTATGACAGTAGACATTTATTGCCACAAGAAGTTTGGGTTTTTTCTACACTCACAAGCTATATTATAAACATTCCAAGAAAAGCAGCAATTGTGAAATACAATGTCACAAGAAAACTATGGGGGAGACAAGGTAACTTGGTGTGGAATACTACATCACCATTACAACTTACCTCATAATATTTCAAAAGTTAGCTGTAAAGCAGCAGCAGCAAGGTTTTCCTTGATGATATAGTCTACATATGTACAATAGACTACAGATCAAGACCTCCATGACTAATAAACCCTAGACGTAAAAGTTGAGATTTTTCAGTGGCAAATTGGGATGTATCAATGTGAAAGTAAAACTTTCCTTGTGATGTGAAAAGACAAAAACCTTTTCTGAGAGCTCTTAAAAAGAAAAAAAGTCAGATTTTTTTTTTCCCTTTGTGTTAATGACAAAGAAAGAAAAAAACCCCACAACTTTGATTCAGAAGCCTACTATTAAGAGCTATGTTACAGCACATAAACAAAATTAGTTTGAGCTTGAACCCAGTCATTTCAACAATATATGTGAATGTGTGCTTATGTCCCAGGCAATTTAATGAGACGTTAATAATCAAAGACAATAGTTTTCAACCAAAGATCTTTAAAATATGTATATAGTTTCATGCAATAATCCATTTAATCATGTTAAGCAAAATATTTGTTTCTATTATCATGTCATGATAAACAATCTTATGAAAATTACTAATTCCACACACCACATTCCACCCCAATTTTCTTTCACTAAAGCAGAGTTTAATAATCAATCTAATTAAAATAAGATGGAAAAGAAGATGTTCAAGGGGATAGGATGCAATCATGGAGACAAATTTTCATCCCTGATACAACTTCTTCCCTACTGTAAGGATCTGTAAGGATTTTCAACAAAAGCTGTGTTAAAATGAAGCAGCTTCTTCCTTTTTCATTCAGTTGACTTCCTTTGTAAGCTACTAAGGAACATCCAAACTTTACCCTGAAACACTAAGCATGCCTTCTGTAGCTCTCTGGTATTGCTGGATAAATGAAAAGTCTCAACAAGTTTCTTTCTAATTTTATAGCAAATCATGTGCTGTGGCTCTATTAGGTGCACAAAACAGAGCACCATGTTTCTGACTGAGCTCCTGGAGACCACCACAGAGGTAGAGCCTCAAATAGAGCCTTACACATGCTTGGTTATCTGTCCAAACATTGGCTTGCAGGGGTTAGGGAGTGGGGGAATGCATAAGCAGTCCAGAAAACACACTGCAAACGGCATATTTTTGAGCCTATGAACTAAATTTGTGCCAGTAAATAAATTACTGAATACAGAAACAGATGGATATTAAGAAAATAACTGAAGCATGCTGGAAATGAAAATACTCATCCGAGTTATAACTCAAGTGTGTAATCCCTAATATACACATTTATCTTAGAAGGACACTGTCAAGCTGTTCCTCATAACTTTTTCAGTACTTGTTACTAGATTTCAGGCTTGTAGAAACTTTTGGATTGACAGTTAGAAACTGAGTTACTGAAAGGCCAGAGGCAGTACTGCAAGTGTCAAGGTGAGTTTTTCCCACCAGGACCTACGCTATGGCTCACATCTGAAACACAGGGAACCCTCACAGGGGTCTTATCTTTTTCACTTGCCTACCATTTTTGCTGACTTCTTCACAGAGTTGCAACCACAGAACAAAATGAGACAAAGCAGCATAACTCTTTAATGCTCTACTCCTGCTTTGCTAATCCTTGAAGCATGTAAATAAAAATCTGTTTCCCTAACAGGAAAAAGGAATTCCAAACAAGCTTGCCAATTTGTCAGCCTAAGAATGCCCGGAAAATATTCACACATGTTAAGGGATTAAAAACAAACAAACCACCAATAACAACAACAAACAAACCAAACAAACACTTTAAAACAAACAAAAAAACCCAACCAAAACAAAAAAAAAAAAAAAACCCACAAAACCAACAAACCAAACCAAACAAACACTTTAAAATAAACAGAAACCCCAAACAAAACCAAACTAAACCAAACTAATCAAACAAACCAAAAACAACCCCACAAAACAAACAAACAAACAAAAAAATACAAGCAAATCCTGTGAATTTACTTGTAAATTAAAAGGCAAACAAAAATTACAGGCCCTGAAATACATTTTATGATGACAACACCTTACCAAAGCAAGCACCCATTACTCTACTGATACAACCATGTTTTTGTAACACATCTAACCTAGTTCTAATGAATGTGGTTCAACTGGGCTTACCAAACAGCTTTCTCCCAATCAAACTAAGCCATTACTATATTTCTAAATTTTCTCATTAAGTGTGTTTATAGGGGAATTCAGAATACCTTATGATTCAACAGGAGACTGAATCCATGTGAAATGCATGCAGAATAGCAGCAGATTAATGTAGTGCCAATCTATTCTAGCTGGTTTTTTAATTAGAGAGTAAATAGGAAGGCAAATAATGTGCCCAAGCAGGAAAAATAAATGCATACATTCAAGTGACAGATTATGGTTTTAATAACAACAAAATATGGTTGCTTGCCAAGGTTATTAATATAGTTTAATTATGTTACAGGTAAGATTTGTGTATAAATCATATTTAGGGCATCTCACACCAAAGAATAGAAGAATTCATTACAGTGTATTTGGACAGACATTTAATCATCTTTCATGCAGCAATTATTTTTAGGAACCCAAAGAAACAATCCTCTGACTCCAAAGGACTGAAATACAAATTGTTACCTATTTTTAAAATCTTTTGTCCTTGTATAGTAAGGAAATCACTTCCTCCATAGGACTGGGAGGGGATAAGAAAACTTAATATTTGGGAATTTTGCATAACTAAGAGGTATTCTGGTTTATGTTATAAGCAAGATGAATGAGCCAGGAGGGGAAGGGAACAGGATGAGCAAGACAGAACAGAAAAACACATTACTGATTTTAACATCAGATAGACATCAAACTGTGGCAGTCACACATAATAAGCAACATATGATTCAAATTTCCCTTTAATTTCATGGACGCTCTGCCTAAGAGGGCTCATTGGTTTTGATTGTTTGTTTCTATTCAGGATGATCTGACAAAATTAACTTTCACCATTCCTTCCTTTATTGTTGATGTTATTTAGCACAGCATTTTAAAGAGAAAATGGGCTGGTAAATGTTACTGATCTCAACAAAGTCAATAATATCTAAACCTTAAAATCAAATTGCTCAGAAGACAAACTTGACATCCTAAGCTAGGATTTTCACTTTCCAAGCAGCCTGGATCAAAGTAATGAGATTAAAACAATGTTTTTATTCAAATTCTCTTGAACTTTTTATATGTACATATATATATATATGTATGTTTCCGTTGTGTTTTACATAATAACTGTAACTTGTTCAATAGCTACAGAAATGAAACAAATGCTGGCTTGGTCTCTTAAAGTGAACATTATGCAAGAAACCAGAAGGTATTTGATGTTGTGACTCCTCTGACATCCAGACAACCTATGATGTGGCTACATAACACAGAAAAAAAAAATTACATCTTTGGTGCTGCTATGCTGCAGAAAGTACACTTCAGATGTATAAGCTACCTAAATGTGCATTGATCTGATTCCTTTGCATAATATCATTGCTGAGAATTTTGTCCTTCCCTATATATAATAATACTGTAGTCTAGAGAAGAATGAGATTCACTTTTAAAATAATAATGTATATTTAGAGCACCTTTTCATACACCTCATAATAGTTTCCTTTTTATGTTCACCGTAAAAGTATATCAGACATTTCTTGAAAGGAACATTTGGTTAATGTCTAACATCAACTAGAATAAAAATGGATATAATAGTATAATCATATGTTTTAAGTCTCACAGAAGTTCATACAAAAGTACATGCTACTAGAAAAAGTAGACTGTAACAATCTCAGAGGATTAAAACAACTCCAGATTCAGGGAAACAACTTTTATCCAATTCAAAGGAGCACTTTTAACAACATGGCAAAAGGAACAAGAAGAGCATAAAATCAAGACAAAATAAGGACTCAACAAAGCCTTTAAAAAAAAAAAAGAAAAAAGAAAAAAGAGAGAGAGACAATATAAAATATACGTTTATGCAACCAACACTAAAACTAAAGCCACAAAAAAAAATCTGACTACAAATGTGGCTTAGCAAAAGATCAGAAAAAAAATGTAGAACCAAGCAAGATCTGATAAATCTACAAAGCTATAGACATTAATTTTGGCTAAGTCTGACATTATTAGGTAGTATTTCAGGAACAAACATGGAATAAAAGAAACTTCTTAATTTTCTTTGATTTTTCCCCTTACAATTAGTATAGTTACTACTGTAAGCAAAATAGATGCATTTAGCAACTTAAAAACATTGCATTCTCCTTACAGTATTCCATAAAATTCGATCTATGCTCAAGAAAAGGAGTAATTTGTAGAGGATAAGCTATTTTTCCAAAAGAAAAATCAATAAAAGAATGAAATGTCTTAACTACAAATCTATTGTGAAACCTCAATAACATGGGGGAAAAAAAAAAATAAAAGAAAAAACTTTAAAAATTCTGATGGATAGCCCTCTGAAAGGCATCACTGAAGAAGTGTTTTGAATTTCTGGCAGATCAGAAAACATGATTTGCTTTAGGGACAGTCATGGCCCATTGTTAAGACCTGATTCAAACCCAGTGAAGTCAATGGCAGTATCTCTGTCTGTTTATCAATTGACAGATGAAAAACTGAAACCTAAACAATAACACCATCTTGAAGAATGTTGCCTCAGAATGATACTAAGTCTGGAAATCATGTCTTGAACATAAAAAGAAGGAATGAGATTCTCAAGTGAACATAGCAAGGGCGATGACTGAAATTTGCAGTATATTCTCACCAGTGATTCAATACTGAGGTTTTAATAAAGTAAAATCAACCTTGTATTCTTTAGAAAGTGTTTTGGAGAAGGCAGATCCCACCATGAAATAATAAATATATTTGTCATCTCACAGAGTTTAAGAAACAGAAGGAAGAAAATTATTACCATTCTTACATGAAGGACAAATATAAACATAGTAATTTAAGTTCATGGCATATGGAAAATGAAATAAGATCTTCTGATTCCCACTTCTCTACTAGTATGCAATATGTACATACTGTGGTAAAAACAGTACAAATATTTAGTTAGCTTGGATGAAACAAAACCATTCCTGAAGAGGACCATTTACTTTCTATTTTTAGATATAATACAAAACATTTATCTTACCAGCCTTTGTCAGGCATGAAGAATTATCTTTTAGATGTGGAAACAGCTTCATGAATTGTTATACGTGACACCTCGAAATGAACCTTGTCTGGCATAATTTTAGGCAACAGCCTTTCTTTGAATTTGGCTATTTGGCTTTTTTTTTTTTTTTTTGGTCTGGAATTCTCACTTGAAAGTTACAATTTATTATTTCAATCCTGCATCAACTGCCTTGAAACTGTGTTGCAATTGTTTGATTAGGTGTAATAAACTTGCTTTCCTACCTGCAACACAGTGTAACAGAAAGAGGTGCAATTTAGATTAACATGATGTATTATTGAACAGCCTGAATTAAAAGGGAATACAATTAAGGCTGCTATATGTCTGAATGATGGATGCTCTTTTCTTTCCTCTTTTTAAATCACAAATCTCGTTTTCTGTCTCACCAGTTCATCTTGTAATTCCTCCACAAAATTTTTTACATGCTGTGTTTCCAGGGAAGTGGCAACTCTTTCCATCCTAATGACCTCCGATATTTGACATCCTGTCCCCTACACCATTTTCCTGTATCTGATTACATACAGGGAAAGGTCAGATTTTTTACTTCAGATATCAGTGTGCTCATGGGAAATGACAATCGAAGAAAAAACTTAGTCTGGAGAAAAATAAACAAAAGTGACCCCCTAACCTCACAACCCCCGCCAGCTCACTGGGATGTCTGACTTCTTGTCATGTTAAAATCCCTCAAAATAGAGCAATGAAATTTAATTTCATAAGATGGTAAGAATTCAACTCTTGTGAAAAGCCTGTTGTGATGGCAGGAAAATCTGGAGGTAGCCCAAGAGGGAATCATACAGAAACAGATAAAGCTTGCAATGAAGCTTGCTCACATCATTAGAAAACCTGCAGATTTTCCTCTGAATTACCTTAAGTGATGTCCAATGATAGGACAAGGAGCAATGGGTGCAAGCTGGAACATAGGAGGATCCGTGTAAAAGTAAGGAGAAACTTTTTCACAGTGGGGATGACAGAGCTCTGGAACAGGCTGCCCAGGGAGGTTGTGGAGTCTCCTTCTCTAGAGACATTCAAAACCCACCTGGACACGTTCCTGTGTGACTTGATCTAGGTGATCCTGCTCTGGCAGGGGGGTTGGACTAGATGATCTTTCAAGGTCCCTTCTACCCCTGAATTTTCTGTGATTCCGTGATACTGCAGTGTATCTTCTCCTTATGCCAAAATGCTGTATGCTTAAAGAAATCCTACATACTATAATTGTTCAAAAAGCTAGGGATATAAAATATATCAGTACTTTAGAGTACTTGTAACATTTTCTTCATTGCATAAATAGCATACTAGTGATAAGCCCATGCTCAAGAAAAGATGTTTGAAGGCTTGAATAACTCCATGCAGTTATTTCTTAATCAACAGGTCCCTTGACATTAAATGATACAGTTTTGACACATCATCTCAGAAAATCTCACTGTAAATAAAGACATGCTTTGCTTTCTAACTGGCATGTTTGGGAACTGGTTGGTAAGATGACAAGAAAAGGCGACAGCAACAAAGTTCTGAAAATTACATAAAGAAGGTTCTGGTACCTAAAGAAGGTGATTAACTGAAGGCTGGCCTTAGTTCAACACAGTATAAGCTGCTGCCCTAATCAAGTTGAGAATTTCTTTTTAAAGGTCTACTTTAAATGTTCCAGAACTGATATTCTTGTACATACTGAACTGAAAGGAATAGCTAATACTTAAAGAGACTGGGAAATTCACAGAGAAATCTGTGTACAAAACAATAAAATGTGATGCACCTTGAAACATATCTAAAGGTAAAATAATAATTCTAGGGAATATAGTCTGAGACCCACCCTTTCAGAGACAAAGAGAATCTTGAAAGATATGATGTGATGTGATGTCATGGTATTTGATGATGTAGAGATAAGCATGTAATGGGAATGAAAAGGGTCAATATGCATTTCATCTAAATACATACATAAAAGGTAGTCCATCACTGGAAAGGATGATGAAATGTGTTTCCTAACTAGCTCTTGCATGACTACACCTTCATTTAATTCTGTTTCCAAAATATTACTGACAGATACACATGCAACAACCAAGGTAACAAATGCTTACACATTTTAATGCTGCAACATACTAAACAAAGAATAAATGATTAAGCATATTAAAAAGAAGCATATAAAAGTAACCTGATAAGCAAGAGAAAGGCAAATTATGAAAAAAAGTTTCTCTGAAAATGTATTTAAAGATTTTATTGTTATTATAAAACATGTGTATGTAGCCTCTATGAATACATTAGTCCTCAAATACCCTATTAATATAGGGATGTCTTACTTCTCTTTTTCTGGTAGAGAATATAGGCATCAGGATCTAGTCCAGTGAAATATTTACTTAAGTATTAAGTACTTAATAAAATAAAAGTATTAAGTATATTTACTTAAGTATATTTACTTAAGTATGTATATTTACTTAAGTATTAAGTATATTTACTAAAGTATTAAGCATTAAACTTAAGCACTTGGCTAATTTCAGTTTTCTAAATGAACTACAAGTGCCTTGCTAATTCAAGACTAGAGCCCTTAAATATCCTGGCTTGCGAGTAAAATGCTAGGAGAGCCCGTATCTGAGGTTCTAAACTGGAGCCTTAGCAAAGACCTCATTTTTCCTCTTCTCCTATTCATTAAGCTTGAAAAAAGCAGTAGAAGCCAAAGGCACTCATAAACATAACCAGGAGATTAGCAACACTGGTAAACACTGAATATTGAGCTATCAAGCATTGAGAGTGGAAGCAGCAGACTATTATGGTTTTTTTTCCCACATCTTAGTCAATATTTCTTATAATATGTAACAGTAAACAGTCATGTTTTATTCAATACATTCACAATGACATCTATAGTATTAAACATAGATCAGAAAACACAATGTTTAACCTGTATGCATGGATCTGAATTTACAATGCATGCTGTAATATTTTCCTTTTGCTCTTGTCTATTGTGTACTCAATAATTCAAATAAACAAGCTCAGTAAAGAGTAGAATTGAATACCAAGTTTCCCATTTATTCAGTAGGAAAATAAAATCAACTTATTTAAAAGAACTGAACAATTGTATATTTAAAATACTGAAATTCAACCACCATCTGTTAGTCTCTAAGGCAGCTTTCATTAAGGCCATCACCTCTTCATGAGTCACTACAGGGAACTATCATTAACATTAGCTATGATTAATGAGGATGTTGCCAATTGCAATTATTCCACTCTAAAGCTTAGCAACATTCTGACAATGTCACACAGCCTTACTACCACCTCCATCCTCTCAGTTGCCTCATTAAAAAAAATCCCTGTTGCAGTTTACTTTAGATTATAATGCAAAACCCTAGCAATTCTGGGAGGTTCTCTTAGGTTATAAATATGGGTTGGTGCTTTCATGCTGCCTCTGGAAAATACTGAAATCACTGCAATCACTGAAAAAAAAAGAGCCTGTATCTGCTATAACAAGGAGCTTTAAAAAAGTAAGGTAAAAGGGGAAAAAAAACACCTTATCTCATCACATGGGAAGCTGACACATCATGGATTTGGTTCAGCGCTGAGGTTTAATAATTATTTTTCCTAAGCTACATTCTTTCACTGCTGAAATTCATACCCAAGAAAAGAAAAATGATCTGATTGCTAGGCCTAATTCAATCACAAGGCAAAGCTAAAATGTCAGTCCAGACTTCTACCTGATGTCAGACCTACTTTTGTTTTTTATTTTGCTTTGTTTTGTTTGTTTTGTCTTTCTGTTTGTTTGGGTTTTGTTTGGTTTTGATTTATTGTGTTTTTTTTTTTTATTGAAGCTAAAAATATTTCCAATTTTTAAAAAGCCTCCTTTTATCTTTATAGGAAATAAAAATTAGCTGGACACCTTCTGCAGTAAATGCTGCTCGCTTTTTCTCATTAATGAAATTCAGTGTTTAAAACTGCCACCAGCCCCTATAGCATTTTTCCTTATGACTATCACTGTTTTTCTGTAGCCTAAATAACTGTCTTAAAATCCATCACCACTAGCAGATACACATACAACTGAAATGACAGCGCTCCAGGCTGACAGAAGTCAGGTGGAAAGAAAACAGCAAAGTAGGTAGTTTCGGCAAGTTGAAGACTGATTAAATCCTGAAATCACGCTTCAGTTGACTACACAAATAGGCTAGGAAAAATTCTAATGGTTTTAAACCAGGCAACAACCCAGAAAATGAACACAGCACATTGTGCAGTCATAAGCAGCTCCATAAACCAGTGCGATACTTCCAAAACCCACATTTAGTCCAACAGGGCTTTCACCACAGAACTCTGCGTGAATGAGAGACAGAGCATTGCTAAACAACATAGCTTCTACTTATTACTGTTACCTGTGGTGAGCTGCAGATCTGCTAATCCTACTAATCAGCAAATGCATCTCTCTATTAACACAGGCACATGCTTAAACATTTTCAAAGCTAATTGTGTAGAAAATGAGCAGGCAACATGTGCGCAAATGAATGGGAATGCGCATGCATGAAGGAAATCATTGGCCAAAGGACGTCTTTGTGCCTGCAATGACATGTTGCCCTGGAACAGCCCATGCTGACAGCATGCCTTATTTCACATTGAGGTAAAAGAGAATACAGACCTCCCAGAAACATTTTTAAAAGCACATTTTTGAGAGTATATGCATTCATATTCTGACTTTACACTGAACAACCTCTGTGGAGATCAAGGTGTATTTCACAGTCTTCCTTAGATCCCAAGGTGCACGCACCCCAGACAAATAGGAAAGATTTTTGTGTTAACACAGCAAACATTTCTTCAGCTGGTTAATTGTTTATGTCAGCAGTGACATCCAGCCCCAGCCCTCTGCTTAGAAACCTGGCAGCCAAGGTACGGGAGATGCTTGTGAGGAGTGGCTGAAAAATGTGAGTCTTACAGTCAGAAATGGTTTTCTACAACCTTTCTGAAGTTGCTAAGAGAATAATCATTTAGTATCATGTTATGATCAGGAGTTTCCCAAAAGGAAGTCTAAACTGAGTTATATTATGCTTAGAATATAAGTTAAGAAAAGTCCTTTTATACTGGGAAGATTAAGACAGCACCTTTAGATGAACAATAATTTAGGTATTATAGGTATTTAATTCTAAATAATAAAATAGGAATCTGTTCAGTGCACCTGGAGTGGAGCTGAAGGAGTGGCTTCTCCTGTTGAAAATGCTTCCACAATAAATCTTTTGATATGCCTTTGTTTCTGTACTGGAAGAATGCTCTATGCATCTTATTTTGAGAAGGAATATATTTATTTGCTGCGCTGCCTACTGGAGCAGACATGTCCTAGGCCTCAGAAAACTGAACATGTTCTTGAATGTCAATGATTGCACAGAGGTAGAAAAAAAAAAATCCTATCTTTGAAAAGCAATGCCAGATGTTAAGCAGTGAATTACCCAAAATATGTGACAACAAGTAGGGATCACAGGAAAAAAGTATTCTAATGTGTGACTTTATTTCAAAATAAAAGCAGAGTTTTAATAACATTCTTTATGAGATACATTACTTGAAGTGAACTAGGAGATCCTCACTCACTGTTTCACTTTATTGTGTAAAATTTCAAGTATCAGGGATACAGAAGTGGAATTACTCAGTTTATCAGTGACAACTCTGCTCAATCTCTCTGCTGATCTTAAATATCTGTTGAATGAAAGAATTAAAAACAAAATAATTTCAAATGAAAATATATATATTTTTTTTAATCTATAAAGTGATAATGGGCATCTACTTCAGATGCATTTCTGCATCTTTTAATCAATACTAGGAATAATTTTTGCTCAGATTTCATTATGATCTGCTGATACCTGAGGTCTGAGAAGCCTTGAAGACTTTACATATATCATTGTGATAATTCTCAGGTGAGTTCTCCAGTTTCATGGCTCTTCAATCAAGTATTTATGTTTTAAGATCTCAACTACCTTGCATTGCACTGTGGGGTCTGATCAGCTAAAAAGCAGCTTTGCAGAAAAGATGGTTATGGCAGATTATGAATGAGTGGAAAAGAAAGCCAACAACACCCTGGGCTGCACTAGGAAGTGTTGCCAGCAGGTTAAGGGAAGTGATCCTTTCTGCTTATCCCTGGTGAGATGCATCTGGAGTGCCATATCCAGTTCTGGGCTCCTCAGTACAAGAAAAAAATGGATGTAGTGGGATGAGTCCAGTGAAGGGGCTACAAAGATGATTATAGGATTGCAGCTTCAGACTATACAAGAAGATGACAGGAAAGTTGGGACTGTTCATCTTGAAGAAGAGAAGACTCAGGCAGGTCTTATCAATGTGCACAAATACCTGATAGAGGGAGTAAGGAAGAGGCAGACATATTCTTTTCAATTGGTTCCCAGTGAAAGGACAAGAGGCAATGGGCACAAAACATGGGAAATTCCATTTAAATATAGGATTACCTTTTTTTAACTGTGAGCATGGTAGAACACTGGAACACATTGCCTACAGAGGTTGTGGACTCTCCATCTTTACAGATATTCACAACCCAACCAGACATGGCCCTAGGCAACCTGCTCTAGACAATCTCCAGAGGTCTCTCCCCAGGATAGTTTTTCTGTAATCTGTTTGGGGCTAAATTTGTTTTCCCTTGAACTCCTGTAGAGAATATATAAAGGAGGAAGTAACTGGATACCTGAGTGTGATGCTTTCATTACTACTGTTTGCCCTGGAGTCACCATTTAGGAAAGGGTTGATTTGTTCAAAGACACCAATAGAAACAGGAACAGATTCAACAACTCAATATCAGTCAGAGTGTGGTCTCAACTTTGTATGCTAGATTTCACAGCAAAACATAGACTGTCAGTATCTTTAATGGGATGAGATGCTCTGGTAGGCGGCCTGAGATGGAAACCTGAGAGGCTGACATCCATAGATTCTACACCTCACCAGGGACTTACACAAGTGTCCATCAGGGCATTACCTCTGATACAGTACAAGATCAAAGAACAAAATAGATATCAACTTCTATAGTTATAATTCAAGCCCCATAGTTTTACAGGAACCTACATGTTGCCAGGCACTTCCAAGGTGTTCAGAAAGGAGCAAAAATGTACCAGTGGAAAATAGAACATTCTTCCTCTAATAAATTCTATTCCACTCTACAACATTGCCTGCATTTCCTGAAGATCTTTGCCCCATGTTAAACAGACCTATATTAATTACCACAGTAAGTAATCTTTCTGTGGTGTGTGGCAAATTGTCATGGTTTAGAATCCCTTGGGAGCCGATGACATTCATCAAAATATACTCCAGAGGACTCATTATTCACCAGCAGTTTTCCTAGAAGACTGAAGCAGCATTTGAGGAGCTCACAGAGTCACAGAAAAGCAGCAAAAGAAATTTCAGTCATTAATAGCTCTGACAACATAGAACTAATATGAACACTATCATTTTACCTCCCTCAATACCATGCCATAGCTATTAACGATGCCATAGTTATTGATCCACCAGAATTTTGATTATAAGCCAGCATTTTCAGAGGTGATATAAAACACACTCTTTTCCTGAGCCTCAGACATCTCAGCTCAAATGCCAAAGTTTTATCAAATCCTCTGCATGCAGAGGAAAAAACTAAACACATCCCAGCAATTAAAGAATCCTTTAAGTCATAAACACTTTTTTTATTCTACTTTTAAGAAATATTTCATTCAGAACAAACAGGGAGGGTGATTAAAAAACATTATGTATTTATTAAAAGTATGGTATAATAATACTTTAAAATCTAAGACTATTTCTCTGAAGTACTTGATTAATATGCCTCACTCTTGACAGTAGCTAACCCAATAGCTAAAATATGTACCTTGGAAAAAAGTTGAAAATGTTCATTTTATAA
Source organism: Todiramphus chloris collaris (assembly GCA_025345505.1). Taxonomy (NCBI): domain Eukaryota; kingdom Metazoa; phylum Chordata; class Aves; order Coraciiformes; family Alcedinidae; genus Todiramphus; species Todiramphus chloris. Next base: position 4,546,075 of record JANVCC010000020.1, read on the forward strand.
AATATACAATCAACACTTGAGGAGTTTAAAATAATTCAAAAGGCCAAATACTATGATGGTCAGTCAAAAATTTTACAGGCATCAACAGAAATTATTTCCATTAGAAAAGACAGAATCTTCCATATTTGGTCCACAGATATTTGTAATATATAAGCAAACCTCTCTAAGTACATATTTACACAAATTATGAGAGTATGGCCTTTTGGATAAATAATATTTAATTATAAACACTCTGAACAGATCAATCCATTTCTTGCATTCTGCACTCTACATTAAACATACTTGAAGACACGGAGCAAACACACTCGTCAGAACTGCAGTGGCTGTCAAATTTTTTCCCCCCTGTGTATTTGATTGCCTCCATGTAGCATCTTAATTTGAAAGACTTCATAAAAGACATGTGGTCATTGCTACATCACAGCAATGACAACAGAGCACAGATTATTTTTGATTCCTCATTTTCAAGAACTAAATTTAATTGCATTGGTTAGGAATAAAAGAAGCATTGTTAGACTCTTAAATAGTTCCAGAAAACAGAAGTGATACCACAGTTTAAACTAAAAGATTTAAATCAAGACTAGGCGCTCAACTTGATGTGCTGCTGTTACCTCACAGGCCTATGATACCCTACAAGACAGTTCTTTCATGCTTTTCAAGTTGTCTTTTTTCAGCAGAGGCTGCAAAATATTTTTAACTTGTAAGTTGACTTATATTTTTAAGTAAAATCAGTGTTATAGCGATGACTTTTCTCCAAACTCACCTGTGTCCCAGGATTTAATATAAAATATAAAACTTTTTTACTAGTAACTTGATTCTATATAAAAAAAACAACCAACCAACCAATTTTTACTTCTGTACAAAATCATAAAGGTTTTAGAAATTATTTTAAGTATAGTTTTTATTTGTATAAGTCTCTTAATTCAGAGACAATATCCTACTTTCTCAATGTTCTACTGTCTTTTCAATAGAACAGTTAAGATTCTTATCTTTGGGTGAACAGGAACACTGAATTGGCAGTAGTCATTCACAAGCCTAATAAGGTTTTCCAAAACAGTTCTGAGCAAAGAGTTGTCGTCCCACTACCATTTCTGTTTTCTCATACCCAGAAGTTTGAAGTGACTTAGACCAACTGTTTGTAAGATACTGACTGCTTTATTTAAGGACAGTGTGGTTTTGCCAACAGCTGCTCCACTGTAAAACTTCCTATTTACTGGGGAATACAAAGGGAAAAGTTATAATAAAGAAGGTGAGAATGACTCTTTGGTACTTGTGAGAAGTTAAATGCAATGGCAAAGCAATGTCCCAGGGAAGGCAAATGATTTAACCACATGGGTGCCTACATCATTGCACAGAGAAAAATACTCTTGCAAGATTTGCTTTCATCCTGTGCTATGTGGAATAGCAAATCCTTGTGTTTTATACAACAGCTGTTACAGTGAATTTATGAAGTATATCCTCTTCATCTTCCTCTATACTATCCTTCCTTTTTTTTCCCTTAATCAGGTATCAGCAAAACAGGCATGATTGAATCTGTTTTCTAGCTTTTCCATTACTTATTTATGTATGTCTGCTCTGGGGCTACAGAGGATGGTGGGACATGCAGGAGAGATTTTGCACATCACTGTTTCAAGATAGTACTAGTATAAATGGCACTGATATAGCAAAGTGTCTTCCCACAGGCACTAATTAAAAAGCAATAAGGTTGCTTGAGGAGTGTTTGCTTCCATTTCTTTCCTTCAGTGCTCAATGCACTGAAGTTTTTCTCCTTTTCTCCCTGATTACAGCTGCACATTAAAACCTGAGACAAAATAAAGGTAGGAGAGAGAAATTTTTGTTGCTCTCCTGTGCACGCTTTTGTATAAGGAGTTATAGTGAACATTTTCTGACTAGATAGCCTTATTTTTAGAAACGTGGCTGTGTACTAGCTACTTATTCACAGAAGCCTGGGTTCTGAAGTCAGGCTACTGACTTGACTGCCAGTTTGTTTGTGATTAAATATAAATACTTTGGATATTTTCTGTAAAACATTAACTTCTTTAAATATTCATCACATAACCAGCACTGTCAGGGACCAATATCACATGTGCATAAAGCATATATTCCTATGTGAACATAACAAGGTTAGCCAGATTATATTCTGAGAATGGAGCAAAAGCAAAACCAGTGGAAGTAAATGGAAATACTTTGCCTGTAAATAAGATGTAGACAGCTGCCACAGTATAGTGCAGACAGATTAGAAACAAACAAATGAGACTTCAGAAGTCACCAGTAGGGAGAGAAAGGAATGGGGGAAGGAGAGGAGAAGAGATTGCATTTCATTTTTATTTATCCCTATCAACAACCATCCCTTTACTTCCTGTGATTCCAAAATCTTTGTTGATTTTTTGCTTATACACCTTGTTGAAAGGTAAAGACATCAAACACAGAAACTCCAGTTCTGAGGTAAATTCTTCAGTCCCTAACAAGGGAGGAAAATAGGTTTTACTACTGAGGAATGAAGCACCAACTCCTTGCTTACCTACTGAAGGAGATGGGTGAAAAGTCTAAGCTTAAGGACTGATCCATGTCCTATAACTCTACTTCCTAAAGGTCAGTAAATCTCCTTGGTCTCCATCTCTCAGAGGTACTGTAACTAAATTCAATAAAGCGTATTTAATGAACTGATTAACTTTTAATCAAGACTTTAAGCAGGAAACAATTGCCTGCTTATCTTGTATATGGGATGCTGAAGATCTTTCTTCTTTTTTTTTTTTTTTTATTTTTTTCCACATAAAACATGCTCTTTATTGCTATGAGTAGCCCTGTAGGTGTAGGAATGACAGATCTGTAAAAGGGCTGCATTAGGTACTGGTAGAAGTTTAGACAGAGCAAGCAGGAGCTTAACAGAGGCTACAGACATATCAGAGAAGTGCAGTGAGCTGGCCAGTACTGAGCTCCTGATCTTCTGCTTCTGGGGTCCAAGTTAGCTAGTTAGATACACTGGAATTAATACACTGTGGTATATATACCCTACACTGCCTTCTGCAGTGAAGATGTATATGCAGTATCGTTAAGATTTGCCTCTGATGTCAATATTTGACTTAATACATTTTTCTCTCCCCATGTGTACATGGGCATATTCACACACAGATACCCAGAGTATAAAACATTTACTTTTCTTTTAGAAAGAAATATACTGTGCAAATGTAAAGCCTAGCTAAATTACTTATCAAGAATGTCACTGTTCTCTCACAGAGAAGGAAAAAAGTAGTCCTCTTGGATAAATAAACAAACTCTCTCATTAAATCTCTAAATTGTGAACAAAGGAAATAAAAGTTACTGATTTGCTGAAGAGCAGAAGTGGTGATAGAGAAGGAACAGAAGTAACGATACAGAAGGAACAGAAGTAACTTTTGCATTATGGTAGCTTATCTGTTGAGAGAAACCATATGTTCTGAAAGTGATATGCCTAGTCCAGAGGGGCGAAGAAGATGGATGACAACTACAATACCTTTAACAGATATACTTCACAGTGGGATTTACAGCATCTTTAGAAAGTGTTTTACAACTGACCCTTCAGTACCCAGGTTGAAGACAATGCTGGCATGCATCACTGGGGTTAGGAAGCTCGGCTACAACCACCAATGGGGGACAAAGTTCTGCTTTGCTCTATAATCCATGGGGATCATTTCACTGGCAAACAACAGGCTAGAAAATTAAAATTAATTCCCAAATCCAAGTGTAGACAGGTGGCGACTCTAAATCTAGGAAGCTAAATTACCATTTTTGTAAATCTCTTGGCATAGTTAATGCCAGATTTACTTTTCTCACAAGAGAAATTATCAACTCCATCCTTGTTACTGGCACCTGAACTGAAAACACTTGTGTAGCAAACAGGTCAATTTATCCAACAGGGTCTTGTCTTTAACTGTTCCACATAAGATTTTCTGCTACAGCAGTCACATTAAGTAGTAGTGGTTTTGTTATAGCGTCGAGTAACTGCTATGGCAAATACTATTATTTTCTATACCTTATTGGAAAGATAAAAAATCATGGTGAAAAGTTTCTATGACAATACAAAAGCAGGAAAGGGTTCCTTCATCCAAAATAGTTTCTAAAGGTGGTAAGAGCAGTGTAAAACTTTTGAAGATTAATTTTTCAGAGAGGATTAATTTTCTTTTCACTTTTATGGAGGAGGATGAGGTCAAGTCAATAATTACAGATCTAAAAGTTTTAATGTAATTTAAAATAGGTATAAGTAATGGAGAATAAGACCCTCTGTCTTTCATGAATTTCAAGCTCTCTCTATATGACTATTCAGTTACTAAAGGCTGGAATGATATTTTACAGTACATAATTAATTAACCATGAAGTAATACTATATATTTATGTACACATAAAAAGAGCCTGTGTACAGTAACATTACGGTTTTCAAACCACGAATAAACATGGCTTATGGGAATAGGCTCTCCCAGTGTAAGAGAAGATCAAGTTCCAGATCACCTGAGGAACCTGAACATACATAAGCCTATGGGACCTGATGAGATGCATCCCAGAGTCCAGAAAGAATTGCCTGATCTGATTGTCAAGATATTCTCCATGACATTTGAAAAGTCATGGCAGTCAGGTGAAGTCCCTGGTGACTGGAAAAAGGGAAACACTGCACCCATTTTTTAAAAGCGTAGAAAGAACGACCCTGGGGACTACTGATCTGTCAGCCTCACCTCTGCGCCTGGGAATGTTGTGGAACAGATCCTTCTAGAAGCTTTGCTAAAGTACATGGAGGACAGGGAGGTGATTTGAGACAGCCAGCATATCTTTTCTGAGGGCAAGTCTTGCCTGATCAACCTAGTGTCCTGTGATGGAGTGACTACATCAGTGGACAAGGGAAGAGCAACAGAAGTCATCTGTCTGGACTTCTGTAAGGTGTTTGACATGGTCCCCCACAACATCCTTCTCTCTAATTGGAGAGATATAGATTTGATGGGTAGACTGTTCTGTGAATAAGGAATTAGATGGATGGTTTCATCCAAAGGAGAGTGGTCATTGTCAAAATATCTAATGGAGATCAGTGATGAGTAGCATCCCTCAGGGGTCCATGTTGGGAACAGTACTCTATAATATCTTCATCAATAACATAGAGAGTGGCTTGAGTGCACCCTCAGCAAGTTTGAAGATGACATTAAGCTGAATGGTGCACCTGGGGGACAGTATGTCCAGAGGGACCCGGACAAGCTCAAGAAGTCATCCTGTGAGAATCTCATGAGTGCAACAAGTCAAAATGCATGGTCCTGAACCTGGGATGGGGCAATCATCGATACCAATACAGGTTGAGGGATGGTGAAATTGAGAGCAGCCCTGTGGAGGAATTGGGAGTACTGGTGGTTGAAAAGCTGGATGTGGGCAGGCAATATATGCTTGCAGCCCAGAAGTCCAACGATATCCTTAGCTGCATCCAAAGAAGTGTGGCCAGGATGTCAAGGGAGATGATTCTGCCACTTTATTCTGCTCTGATGAGGCCCCACACCTGGAGTACTGTGTCCAGCTTGGGACCTGTTGGGGCAGGTCCAGAGGAAGGCACAAAAATGATCAAAGGGCTGGAACATCTCTCTTACGAAGAAGGGCTGAGAGAGATGGAGTTCTTCAGCCTGGAGAAGAGAAGGCTCCAGAGAAACCTTATTGTGGCCTTCCAGTACTTAAAGGGGGTCTATAAGAAAGATGGGGAAAGACTTTTTAGCAAGGCCTGTAGCAATAGGACAAGGGATAATGGTTTTAAAGTAAAACAGGGTAGATTCAGACTAGATATGAGGAAAACATTTTTTACGATAAGGGTAGTGAAACACTGGAAAAGGTTGGACAGAGAGGTGGTGGAAGCCCTATCCCTGGATACATTCAAGGTGAGGTTGGATGGGGCTCTGAGCAACCCGATCTAGATAAAGATGTCCCTGGTCACTGCAGGGGGGTTGGATGAGATGACCTTTAAATGTCCTTTCAAACCTAAACTACTCTATGATTCTATGATAAAATAATCTGTTAAAGATTATTGTACAATATGGCTGTAAACAGATTGTAAATCTCTCTGTATCAGTGTTCCCCAGTGGGGCTTTCTGCAGATACAAGTTGCACTGAATGGCTCTTGTTGTTTACATGACTTTATGCTATACTAAAACTAGACTGTAACTGTAAAATAACATAGTTAAGCCAAGTAAAGTGCTCTTTTAAGTCTGATTTGCTTATCTGCTGATATTTGTACAAAAGAGACCATCCTGTTCTGATTCTCCAATTCTGAAATAGACATGGAGCTGGTGGTGACAGACCAAGAGACCTTTTTTCTCATGATCCACATCTGAAAGAGATTTTACATGTACACTAAACTCCTTCCCTCAAAAAGTCCTAAACTGTGTCTGCATTACCCCTCTTCTCTTGAGTTTTGTTTACAAAGAGCAAGGGGATAGGCAAGAAGTACCTACAGACAATCATGTTCTTTTTCATTTCATACTGTTGTGGTTTAACCCCAGTTGGGAACTAAGCACCACACAGCTGCTCACTGATTCTCCCCCTGCAGTAGAATGGGGAAGAGAATTCTAAGAGGAAAAAGTAAGAAAACTTGTGGGTGGAGAAAAAAACATAGTTTAATAATTGCAATAAAGTAAAAGAAAAATAATAATAATTGAATGAAAATGAAAATAATCAAGAGAGAGAAATGAAACCTGAGAAAGACAAGTGATACAAATGAAAACAGTTGCTCACCACCAACCAATCAATGCCGAGACAGTCCCCGAGAAGCAGCACCCATAGCCAAACCCTCTCTCCCCCATCTTTATATGATGCGCATGATGTCATATGGTCTGCAATATCCCTTTGGTTAGTTGGGAACAGCTGTCCTGGTTGTGTCCTCTCCCAACTTCTTGTGCACCCCTAGTCTACTCACTGGTGGGATGTGGTGGGAAGCAGAAAAGGCCTTGACTGTGTGTAAACACTGCTCAGCCATAATAAACATCCCTGATTCCAGCACGAAAACCCACTATTTCCAGCACAGACCCATACCACCTACCGAGAAAAAAAATTAACTCTAACCCAGGCAAAATTAGCATACACATGTAGAATTATTACCAGTAAATTCATGAAAATTTTAGCAGAATAGCTGAGGCTGGCATAAGGTTGTAATGGACCACAAAATAACTTCTTTTCCCAACTGCACTCTTCAAATTTTTGAACAAATATGAAGTACCTTGTTAATAGGTGTGTTACATTCTGCTGAGTTTTAGGTGTGTGACGAGTACAGCTATAAGAGTACTAGAACTAGGTAGAAAAATACCTGTAACTTCATCTTAAATTCAGGGGGCATACTTAAAGATTTCATCCCATGTATTTGAAGGACAAGGACACTAACGGAGTCAAATACTGAGAGATATGGGTTCCATAAAATATAAAAGCCATTGAAGATAAAATATATTAAAATTGCATAACAGCAAGAATGAATGAAATAAATCCTCTGTTTTCCCACTTTATTCTACTATATCTTGTTTTCAGGAGGAGCACTAGGGTTTGCACATCATTCCACTAGATTTTGCAACCATATGGTCAAATGGAGAACACAGTGACTAAGTGACAGACTTCCAGCCTCAACAATCTGCATTTGAAAAGGAGCAGATCCGTATGTTTTTCTCCTTCTTTTTCTCTCTCTTTTTTTTTTTTTTTTTTTTTTTTTTTTTTTCCCCTCTTGTGTCCTATACCAGTTGTTACACTTGCCTTTTTTGTCTGAGACATGGCATTTGGCAGAGCACTTTGTAAACTGATACAGTTTACCTTCCTGATGGTAAAGGAAGCTTGGAGTCTACTTATTAAAAAGAGCCTGTCCCTGAAGTTCATCGACTCTTTTAGCTTCCACCAGCACCTTTTGGATTTATGCACACTGCATAACTAGAGAAAATTTATGTAAAATTAAAGTACATACAGACAGGTAAGTCTAATACAATTTGTTCTTCTAAGTGGGATGCATCTACAGTAAACTAGTGCTGATAATGTCACAATCTAATTCTTTACAGGTCTAGTTTCTGAAATTGATAGTTACACTTTCTTGAGGGCCATTAAAAGTCACTAGCAGTGGCACAGAGATTTATAATATTTTATTTATTTTTAACTTCTTACGCCCCTTAAAATACTGACAGAGACCATGTTCTGAACCAGCTGTTTTCACTGATGAGGTAAAATCTTCTTTCTTTACTTGGAAGAGTGGTAAATGCAGGGTCTACTGTTTTATAAGTGTCAGTCATTTTATGCATATACCATTCATATGCGCTTTGTACAGAAAATGAAAATCCTTCCTGTAAAGCAATAATACCAGACAAGAGGCGAGGCTGTTCATGCAATATGCTCTCACAAATGAACTGCATCACTCCTAATATACTTGATCACATACAGTTTTAAGAGATTGGCATAATCAGTACAGTACTATTTGGAGGAGAATCTTTGAAGAGGAGAGAGCAGAGAGTACTCAGTTACATTTATTCTTATTTGTGTATTGTTTATGGGTCTCACATAAGCTTATTACTGTAAAAGGAATAAAATCAGGCACTGGTTTGGCTCACTAGCTACAGTAGCCCTTCTTTTTTGAAAGAAGCCCCCAATTCAATTTCTCGCTGGAATGGATTTTTCGCAAATAAGGATAATCCTTCATTTAGTGTTTACACACTTGGTTACCTCTTAGCATTCCTCCCTGTCATATCAGGTTTTAAAAATTTATTTAAAATTGCCAGAATTCATTTATGCATTAGCTGGTTTTATTATAGTTATGGACGAACTGGCATTCAACAATTTTAGCATTAGGAAAAAATAGTCATGATTTTATCAGAATATAACAGGACCCATACCAAATTTTACTTTCATTTTCTTGTGACGTGTTATTGTTCATGCAGAAACATCACCAGCCAGCACAAAATGAGTATCTGTACTGGGAAAAAGTAAACTATTTATTTTTGACTCTTCCACCTCCTCCCTTCCCTTCTCACCTAACACAGACATAAAATTTTAGACCCCATAATTAATTTTATCAGAGAATACAGGGAAAAATGGATCATAGCTTCTGATGTGGCATCTCTGAAGTATACAGGAGGATTCTGCTTACTATATGAACTTACAATTCAAATATATCAGTTATATTTTAAATAAGAATGCTAGAAGATGTCAATTCTCTTTAACGGAATTTAGAAACTGAGATATGCTATAAAGAAGCAAAATCAGGAGAGAAACTTGAGAGTTAAACTGAAGTAAAGGTTTTCCAGAAGAGTACAAAACCTTTAAATGAAACTACACAATTTGTAGAGTTAAAAGAAGCTTAGAGATTAAAATAACTTTAATCTATCTGTTTCATTCTACTTGAAGTAAATAAAGCTTATGAATTCTAATTTCCTCTTTGAATTTCTGTTTTGTCAAAATGCCAAAGTCAGCAGTCTTAGCCTTCATCTGTGGGCCTGAATTTCTGGAAAGAGCTTGTTACATTAGCAAAAATGCAGCACTGAGGCAAAAGTGAAAAGTAGAACCAAAGATGTGACCTGCTGGCTCTCGTTTCTGATCATAGCTGAGATCCTGAACAGCTTTGTCCTGCATTCCTCTTAATTGGGTTAGCTACAGGGATAGGGTGAAACCAGGTCTACTGTACTATAACATCAACTGAATAATTATGAATGCGTGTTAAGGAATTATTATCGTAAGGTCGAGACCTGCAGGCAAATTAAGAAAAAATGAAAAACTGTCTTGACTGTGTTAAAAAAATACAAGTGAGAGGCACCATTAGCTTCTTTTCAAAATCCATCCTCAATGAATAATCCTGTAAATCACTATAAAGAACTGATCGGATTTTTTGATACTGTCTTATACAAAAAAACACCATGTATGACACCAAGTAATAAATATGTTGCTTAAAATGCAAGTAAAAAAGTGAAATATAACTATTGCACAATGCAAGCACATTTGCTTGTACGCATTGTTATTTCAGCTTTCACTTTGTTTTTCCTTTTCAGGATATTATTATTGAACAAAACCACAGAGCATTTAAATATCCATTCCTATTAGCCCAGAACAAAAAGAACCCTCAACTTGTCATCTTAAAATTGACTAAACCAATTTATATCCTATAAGGCAGGAGATACATAAACTTTTCCTTCTGAAATCACCTGACTGCACTATTTTAACTCCATTTTACAAGAAGTAAAAATATTGTGTACCAAAAGTACTGTCACAATACATGCAAAAGCTTAATCTGGTAACCTGATGTCAAAGAAAACTCCATGAGGCTCAACATTCATTCAAGTAACCAGTCTTTCAGTTTGATGATTGTTTTCTACAAAATTATATTACATTATTCCTGACCACATTTGGAAGGATCTTGGGATCTGAACTAAAGCAGATATATCTACAGATCCAGAAGAGATTCAATATGCAAACAAAATTATTCTCCCACTCTTAAGCATCAAATAAATGACCAGGCAAATCTTGGGTTAAACACATTCTAGACTGAGTTTGTTAGTTCAAAAAAAAAGCAAGCAATTAAACCTGACTGAAATGAAAAACCTAACTTCAGTGGAATTAATTTCCTCCATCTGAAACTAAATTTTTAAAATCAAGCAAGTCAAAATATACAGAGAGAATATTAACAACCGGAATGAATGTGTTGTTCAGATGAGGACAGTATAATATTGTACATCCTCTTAGCTGAACAGGTGGTAGTGTGTGAACAGACAGCCAAACCACAACCCAAGAGAGGACTAAGATATTCTGGGGAATTTTTTTTTTTTTTTTGAGAACGTGTCCTACTATCTATGACATCTATATCAGTAAGAGACAAGTAACACCACCCTTGGTCAGTATATTTTTCTTTTTTAAAGTTACGGATATTACGCTCAGAAACATTCCTGGGTAGGGATGAGGCAGCAGTGTTTTCAGCTGGCAGGCTATGTGCAGAGCTAGATGGAAGAGATCTGGGAAGAACACCTCTTGGTGCTTTTTTTCAGGAACCTGAGGAATCAGCTAAAATGCAGTACCTTACTCTGAAATGGATAACTTCTGCCAAGCTGAGCTGACTCTTTTGACAGCACAAGTGGTGCTTATGGAAATACCGACATGCAGAACATACTGATTCTAATGAATACAGCCTGAATTCAAAAGTACTGATTCTAATGAATACAGACTGAATTAAAAATAAATTTAATCATAACAAAAAAACCCAAAAAAACCAAAAACAAACAAACCCCACAGAAAAAGCCCCAACAAAATCTAGAACTTGGGAATGTACAGACAAATTCAAAACAACTGCAGATGCTTCCACCATCAAATCATAAACAGCTGATGAGCACATGCAGACCAAATCTAAGTAAAAATACCACTAATACCCTTGCTCATCTTTTATTAGTGTGCACACCTACCTTAACTAGAAAGACTGCCCGTGGCAACAGTGGCCAGACTTAGTTTTCTCAAGTATCCCCATGTGTAGACGCAGCAACCAGAACAGTTAGTGGTAAAACTATCACAGTTTAGGAGCCAACAGTTGAGGAAACTATACTTTTAAGTATTAGTAAAACTAGCAAGGCACAGTCTGAACACAGAGTACTAGTTAAAGCCTGAGAAAGCCTACTGTCATAAGGTCTAAAATCCTTAAACTTACCATCAGTGCCAGATACTTCAAAATGGACTTGGAAATGTCTTTATAGTTGCAGTTATTGTCTTATCTTCCTCCCAAAATAATAATTTTAAATGCCAGCATAAACAAACAAATAAGGCTTAGATTCAGGTATCTGGTGGTTTTTGGTGTAAAAATAAGGAGACCTCAGTCTCTCAGTACTGTTTGTTCTTTAGTTGTCCTAGAAGACGCAGCTTGAAGTTTTATTGTAATGAAAATCTTTTCATGAAGAGATTTCTTTTTAAAAAAAAAATCTAATGCTGTTGGGTATTTTATCAATATATTCGACTACTTCTTATTTGAAAAACTTCATTAATTCATTCTGTGTGACTATGTCCAAACCTTCTGCCATTTTAGTGATGCCATTTTAATATCATTCATACAATACAGCAATACTATGATGGCTGCAGTTATGCATGTAGTTAAAAAAATTGCTTACTTCAGGAGATATTGTCCTCATTTGTAACTGTTCGAATTTATAGTTGTGATGTAGCTGTGCACACTTTAGGAATTATATTGTTTTGCCTACATAAAAGTCAAAAATCTCCTCTTTCCTAGCCAAAATATTTTCCCTTGTCTGAAAAGTCCATGTGTATTGTCTTGGCCAAATTGAGATTTTTACATCATTAGATAGAGTATTTATCTACAAGTAAGACCTAAAATATATTTCATACTTATTACCGAGTCCCCACAATTTTATTTCTGCTTTTAACAAAACCAGTTAAACCATAATAAACTCATGTATAGAGCTCTTGCTAAAGAACAGGTTCTCCAAATAAAGTCTAGAAGACTTACAGGGTTCAACATTAAATTTATAGTTGTATAATTAAAACCAGGAAAAGAATCAACCCACTCCTAATATAATGAAGTACTTAACACAGGAACATTAACTATCAAAAAAACCCCCAAAAAATCATAAACCCCTTCTGTACTTGTGAGATACCATTGAACTCAGATGGCCTTTTTTCCACATAAAGAACAAGCTTTAAACATATGGCAATTACTACAGGGAACCAAGCATGTCTTGTTTTGTCCAGCTGCTTACAGCAGTAAAACTTAATTGAATACTAGCAACTTATTTGTGGCTTACTAGCTGGTCAACACCCTTGAGAAGAGTGGGAAAACCTTCATTAGAATACTGCATGCTTCTACCAAAAAAGTAAAATCAATATAACTACCATGGTTGTAGTTCCATCATGTCAAAGATGTTTTATACTAATGAAGCTCTAAAGAAAGGTTTAACGAGTTTGACCTTAATACTTTTAGATCACAACCCTGTCCAAACAAGTCTAATCAACATAACTTAAAATTAGCTGATTTTCTACTTAGAGAAGTCTGACTTTTCAGTTACATTATGTTTAAGTAGCCTAAACTTTTTTGTTAACTACTTCAGTCCATGACCAGAAAAAAATCCACAACCTCAGACATGAGGCAAAAATATACAGATTTAGAGGGGTTTCTTCCACATCTGTACAGATACAACAGAGATACAGCAGAGATCTATTTATAGTTCTTGGAGAGGCGTGCAGTTATTTTAGCATTGTTTTAATTAATCATCTTAACTATCAATAGCTAATACAAATATATTATAATTGATAATAATTTAGAAATGGCATCAGCTGCTTCACAGAGATGAAGGTACAGATTTAAGAAAACAGTTTGGTATTTGCTACTTTTGCTACTACAATACCTTAAGTAAATACAACTATTTTAAACTCCTGAGCGAGCTGGTGCATCAGATATCTCAGCACCTTAAAAATTAGGAAAAAATTACTGACCCTTTAGAACTGTATTATATTCATCACTATGAAAAATGTTGAAATAATGTAGAGCAAGCTTGATCTCTCTGTACCCACAGCTATCTAAGGAATAATACTGAGAAGACAGAAGTTTGGCTGTACTTTAATAAAGAAAGCAAATTAGGAGAGTCATGCACTGGGATGTCTGAATCTCAGTGGCAGCTGCCATATTAAAAAAAAACAAAACAAAACACTGTCACAGTCCAAGATTTGTTTGTACTGTAATACATTCCAACAACTCATCCACAGCACATTATGGTCTTACCAAGTAGAAAAAGGAATCTAAAGGATATAAATAAATAATGGGAAGGGAAGACCAAGAAGGATTTACCTACACATACAGCTTAAGATGTCAATGAAGTGGGTATGGCTGTTATGTACAAAATGTTGACAAACATTCACTGTATCTCCTTTCAACAGAAAAGTCTAAGAAACTTTAAAGGGAGGGCATTTCCTTGTGAGGGGTGGAGTTACTGCATGGAGAGAAGGCTGTCTTTACATATTGTTAAGATAATAATGGCAGAGCTGCCAATAATCAATATACCAAAAGATATAACCTAAAGATATGCTCACTTTTCATTTCCCTGGCCAACATAACACCCTTTTGTGGCCATATTGTCTGTGCATATGCTATCAGAGGGAAAGAGTGATCCCTCTCTGGTAACATTTCTGGCCCCAAGAACAGCCCAAACTAAAGCTGAATAAGGCATACTTATCATACCTTTTGCTACTATCTTCCCCCTCCCCCCAAGAGGGGTGTGTATATATATATATATACATATATACACACACACACACACACACATATATACATATAAAAAAAAAATATAAAAACCATGAACTGCAATAGCACTAGACCTATAAAAGAATGAAATGGATAATATCCACCATCAGATCTACATGTATACACGATCCCATGCTTCCCAAGGGTAAGTGCTCCAAATCTCTAAGATTTCAGAATTAAGAGTTATGAAATACAGGATCTAGTTATCAAAGGGTGCTTTATTACAGTTCAAAGAATGTGCAACATTACATAAAACCAATTCAAATACAATTAAGATTTTGGAGAAAGCAAGTGTTACTCTGAGTATGGTATTTTTAACTACTCCCAGGCTTTCAGTGATATACTGAAATATACATTAGGGGTGATCTCCCCACTGTGTATAAATATCTGCAGGGAAGCAGTAAAGAAGAAAGAGCCAGACTCTTTTCATAGTGCCCAGTGACAGGACCAGAGGCAACAGGTACAAACTGAAACTCAGGAGGTGCTGTTTGATGTTCAAACAGGAGAAAACCTTTTACTGTGAGGATGACTGAGTGCTGGTATAGATTGCACAGAGAGGCTGTGGAGTCTCCATCATTGGAGATACTCGGAAGGGCATGGTCCTGGGCAATTGGCTCCAAGTGGTCTTGCTTGAGCCAGGTGATCTCCAGAGGCCCCTTCCAACCTCGACCAGTCTGTGAGTCTCTGCTTATATGATATCACATCAACTGTGAGGACAGGATTCACTGAGCACCATCTATATTCCCAGGCACACATCTATCTTCTCTTGCAAAAAGGGTTCATAAGACATTTGATTTAAAGTCTCATGTATAAATCTAATCTGGAAGTAAATTTGGTAACTATTTCACTTTTCATTTATGATTCTTTTCATTTATGACCCAGGCTGGAAAAAAAACACTTTAGGCACCACACTAAAGGGCAGTTTTATTTCACAGCATGACTTGAAGTGGTACATAACACTAAAGTTATTTTCCCCCTTTCCAATAATTAGGTTTTGGGGTTTTTTTTCCAGCTTTTATGACATTTTATAATGCGTAATCTTACTGAAAACACATACTGAAATAAATATTATAAATCATGCCTAGATATCTCAGAGTTTCTAATAGAATTAGAAGTTACAATATAGTTTCTTATGCCATTAAAATGAAAGAAAAACCTGTATATTAGGGTTTTTTTCAATACAGAAGCAAAACTATTCCCATTGCAAATTTTATTTTGCATCGAAGAATTGCTGTTCCTGTCTTTTGCAATGGATGGCATAATTTTCTTCATAAATCAAATATGCATTTGTTTTCATTTACTGTACATACATAACTTAAACAATTGATGTCCAATGTAGTGAAATTTGTCCTAAGGGATGATGGAAAAAGAAATAAAAGAGGTAGCCAAGAGCCTGAATAAAACCGTATCAAGTCTTCCAAATCCTCTCAACTGTTCTCTTTAGATGGAGCTTAGCACTTTAGAGGCCAGCCTCAATGGCAGTGTCACAATGTACGGCAAGTGCAAGAGTGAGGCTGTACTTTCAGGGGTTCAGTGTGAAGAGAGACTCAGGCCATAGAAAGACATGCAGAAGAAAGAAATGGTTATAAAATAATTTTGCAGTCACCCAGTGTTGAGCTTTCTAACTCCTATAATAAGTGACTCTGTATCTTAAACAGGCTGGAGGAACATCTGTTGGAACAGACTCCCCAGGCTGTGGCTGAATTTGTCAGAATCTAACATATCAAAGAAACCAGACTGTTTAAGGTAGAAATGTAGGCTTTTCTTTTTTTTTTCCTTCTGGTATTCATATTACTAATAGCAATGAAGACAGTGGCTGAGCAATGGCAGAATCAGACCTGTAGACCCCATGTGATTGTTCTTAGGAAACTTCCATCATTAATTCTGGACTCTGGCTCAGCTAAGCTCTAAATTTATTTAATACTGATGCCCTGTAGCAAGTCACTGCAAGCAATAGGAGAGAAATAAGTCAGAGTGGATGACAAATTCCTTATGAGAATAGTACCTGTGTAACTACATTAAAAATATTCAAAATATTGTCCTCCTTGGTCAATCCAATTAGTGCCAGATTCGACTTTGCTACTATGGAAAAATAAAAAACAAAACCCCAAACCTTTCTGAGACAGACTTTGTTATTGGAAAGTGTTCTATCAATAGATATGACAAGAGCTTTCGTGTCTACTTCAGCATGGAATTGGGCTTGAATTACAAATACCACTAGGAAAGAGGACTTATTATCATAACACAGCCCTGCACTGAGAGTCAGCAGTTCATATTCAGCAGGTCTGTTGTCACCATTGGATTGGGTCATGAGAGAAATGGGTGTACAAAAGAGCAAATTTTCCTGTGTAGAAGGTAGGGACAGAATCAGAATATGCCTGACTTCTTTCCGGCATCCTGGCATAGCTGAGCCACACCAGAGAATAAAATATATGCATCTTAAGATGTTCCCTCACTCAAAAACCACTGTCCCACCTGAAAAAAAGAAATAGGCTTATGATTAAGTATATAATATAACCCACGCAGAAGGATTTCCTGAATCTGTGGAAACCCTGGAAAAATAAGAGTTCCTAGTGCTTTTTTACTCCACACTGGTCTTCTCAAAAAAGCATTAACATCAGTGCTCAGAGGTGGTAATATAGATGTCAGAATTGAGATATTTTTTATTATTTATGTAGAAAGAAGCATATATATTGAATATGTATTAATTCCCGTAAATGCTACTTTGGTTGGCCAAATGCAGGGAAATTAAGCTATTTTTGTACTAACACATTCATTAGCAGGAACTCAACAATAAATGGTTGCTTCACATTTGTTAGTTTGACCACTGAGCACACATTACAATGGTAACTTTCCTATGCACAATATTCAGTAGAAGTATTTTAACATACAGGGTTTGTCACATGTTAGCTATGATGTATCAGAAACATTTTTATCCTCACAGCAAACATGTAATTTTGGAGAGACAAATACCTACATCATCCAGTCTCAGAAATTCATTACATTTTTAACATCTTCTCAGGCTGTGAATGAGATCATACTTTATCACATTGCACTCTATGGGGGGGGGTGTGGTGTGGGGTGTGGGTTATTTTGCAGATAATCTTCAAAGGACAAATTGATTTTTTTTGTAACCTGCTTGCAATATTACACCAGCACTGGTAACCAGCAGTGGGAAGAAGCTGACTCAGCAGCAATAAGGGCTAGGTAATTGCAGAGGTGCTACTTGGCCCTTTCTCTTTCAGTCAGCTTTGCTCCAATGCAATGAGCAGTACTCCTTTCTTTCTCTGTCACCAACCCAGGATATGAGTAATGAATTCCAGGAAAAAGATGTGATCTGTAACGAGCAGTGGTGAGAGGTAGTACACTTTGGAATGGAGTTTCAGAATGATATATTAAAAAAAGAGAGATCTAACGTAAACTGTCTTTTATTTTACATTAATGAAAATTTCTGCTAAGTTTATATTCATTAAAACCACCCTATTTAAATAACTATTAAAATGGAGTTAAAGTAAGAACTCTTAAGAAAATGACTGTAATAAAGATCTTTCTCTTCCTAGGAAATATGAAAGTATCAAATTCAAAACACTACACTATCATCTATTAGGAAGACAACTTATCTATGACCTGTTATTTATCAGTCACTGGAAGCACTCAAAAGACACTAGCACTTTTCCCTTGCAGAGCTGTGATGTACCACACAGCCTACATTGACAAGCTACCTAAATGACAAGCTTCTCATGGTGCCAGAGAAACAAAATTTGGCAAATGTCCATTTCTTTGTTAGTTTGAGGATGAAAAGCAATAAATGAAAGCAATATTCCTAATATGACAAATGATGAATGGGCAATTCTGTGGCAGAGACAGTTTAACAAAACCCGTGAACTCAGGAGGCACCTCTGGAGTGCAGAGGGCAGGGATACCACCAGGACCGTATGCATCAGCTGCTGAATAAAATCCAGATGTGCTGTCACTGCCAGAAACTAAGTCTCACATCAGCTGTAGGGAGTTAGATCAGAATATAACTAACTCCTCATGTCTGAAAAGATACGAAATAATAATGTGAGCTATAACGAACACTTGAAAACTATAGAAGAAGCTGTGCAAAACACCTCTAGGGCCTGTAATAAAGGATATACTGAAAACTCAACCAGTGCTACCAAAGGACATAATGTGAAGAATTACCAAATAGGATTGAGTCAAGAATCCCCACAGCAGAAATGGTCTCATATAGTGCCACTGGCTGAGTGTGGAGACCTGAAGTCTATTTACTGCACTTCAATCTGGATTCTTACTTTGTCTGAATTTTGTATTGTTATATTTTGAGTTAAATGTTAGTGTCTTCTGTACCAAGAGAAGAGTCACAAAGTCAGTTACATGGAAAAAGTGTGCTTTATGCGTATAGCTTGCTGTACACGAGTTAGCAGAACCAGGACTTCTGTTGGCAGATAGGCATGTTCCTTTTCAGTATAGATTTAACAATGTGAATGGCAACATTGCTATAGCTCCAAAAAAAGATCTATAAATGCAACTGCTATAATAAGGGCACTTTGCATTGATTTTTTTTTTTTTTCCCCCCAGGAAAAAGGAATAGCCTAATAAGATGAATCTTGACTACTGAAACAAACTGCTGCATTGTATGCATATGAAATATATATTTTTAAAAGCTTAAAAGCAACGAAAGATATAAACATGTGAAACTACTGACTAAAATTTTCAAGCTATTTGAAGAAAGTTGTTGACAGGCCTGCAGGTGGTCTACATAAGACTCCCACACTCCAATCTTTCCAGACATGCTTTTTGTGTTTGATTAATTAGAGAAACTAGGGAGAGGTGATACTTTTGCAGTGACTGATGTTTTCTTATAATTAAATCAATCTGGTATATATCTCCCATAAAGCATCAGGTCATGAAATGTTCATAAAACGCCAACCTAAGTGTCAACTGGAAAATTACAAATTTAATATTTAGATGGATGCCTTTGGTAAAAATAAAAACAGTGGGCTCTTTAATTTCATAGAAATACAGTATAATAAATTTACTCTGAGCATCGTGTATTAAAATAATGCTATGCAAATAGGCATGACAGTTAAATAAGGTTTTAGAATAAGACGGTCTAAATGAATAAGTAATATTTTAAAATGTCAGTCAACACACCATGAAAAAAGAAAGCTCAATTTAATTAGGTTGGTCATTTGTGGCTTAGGTAGGAAAAGGATTAGCATGTAGAGTAAGTTAAAGCTGCCCAAAGCTTTGTATGGGTTTTACACAGGTATTCACTTTCATCTCAATACAAGAACTAGTGTAACAAATCCTGGCTTACATGGCGCTTTTCTGCTTGTGGCACAAGAGAACTTCTCAAGAAACTTGCTCTGTTACCATGTAAAGGTTGAGCATAGTTTAGGAGGAATTAGGAAAAAAAAAATATCTTAAAAAAACCTGGCTTTGCTGTCAAATCTGAAGTACGGTGGTACAGAAAAGATTTTTTAATTTGCAAAAGAAAGTGGCCATACATTTTATTTTGACTAATTTCTGTATAAAAGGAAAATAACTGCTGTACCAGTAGAGATGTTTATCAGAAATCACTGGCATAGTGAGTGGGATTGGAGGGGAAAGATAAGAGGGTTTAGGTTAATATACTAACTTATGTGACTTATCTTTTTTTAATGCACACAAAAGTCAAGTGATTGACAGTTACATTTTCAGCCTGACAACCTGCCTACTGTAGACTGCAGTGCATTGAAGAAAGCAGAGCAGATGCAACACACTTGCTGAGAGGACAACACTTTTGCCTAGTTTAATGCAGAGAGGTCTCTACACAGTACTGAAAAAATAAATGGGGCTTAGTACTTATTTCAAGCTTCCCCAAATGGAATTATTTTCTGTCTTCCTGGAAGATGGACCAGAAAGTGAGAAGAGGTCACAGGGGCCAGGCACATGCCAAATCTACACCTAATCTTCATAACCACAGGACTGAGGTAGGTGGTATGCATTTAGAAAACAGACTGTTGCATAGCAGACTCACAGTAGTGTGTCCATATTGCACTTTGGAAGTCCAGAGGACTGCCACCCCTACATACTGGAACAGCAGACTCACTGTTCTTGTCAACCATGCTCCACTCATATTTGATAGGCAAAGAATAATAACAGAGTTTCCTTGTTTTGCAGAGAAAGCAACAAGAACCCTAAGTGCAAATTATTTTCATGGACAAGCATTATTTAAAGACTGAAACAGACAAAAATTATCATTTCATATTTTCTAAAAGAGATTTCTCTTTTCTCTTTTGTACTTTTATGCTGAAGTATGTTCTCAAATCTTCTGAAACCTGGGATTTTTTTAATCAATCTTGAAAATTGTGAATGCTTCCACTACAAGTTTCCAGCTACTTTCTTTTCATATCTACTGTAAAACATGTTAATAGGAAAAAAGAAGCAGTTGTGCTCTTCTCATTCAATACAAGCTATTAGCTTGTGTATATTAATTATGTTATTGACACTGTATTTGACAAAAGAATTTAGACCAATGAACATTCCAAACAATCAGATACAAAAAAATGTATTCAGAAATACGTCATAATGGAACTTTTTATAATGGGGGTTTTATTGTGGAGTTGTGAGGAATTCTTGGGAGACAAGAAAGATGTATTTTCTAAATTATTGATTTTAACATCTCCAGAATGAAGAACACTATTGAACAGATACTCTAAAACCTGAGAAGTTTAGAAATTTAAGTCTACTTAATACAAGGAACATAACAATTCCAAACCAAATGGCACAGGCGTGAAAGTCATCATTTCCAAAACTGAGCATGCTGAAGGAAGCCACGGAGTCTAGCAAAGGACACATGTTGTGTGCTGCAAATGCAATACACAAGGTTCGAACTCATCTAGTGATAACAGCAATGTCTTTCAGCAGCACTGACTGCCTGTATTCAAGCTGAATACATTGTCATCTGTGTTTTCTTCCATCCTGAATATTATACCATTGGAAATGTACATTAATGGCAACTTCTATTGTATCTTGACTTATATGAGATTGAAGTCTATACTAATCATTGATATTTAAATTCAACTTAGGGGAGAAAACAAATGCCCTTATATATGTTCATCTGGAACACCAATAAATGCAACACTTCCAAGCCTCTGAAATGAATCAGCGGTAGGTAATTCAGGAACAGCACACAGAGACTGAGGGAGCTTCTTGAAGCTTTTTGAATTAGATGTGTATAAGCATTGCTATGGCTTATTCTTTTCAATGAGAATATAGGAGTTGGGTTTTAAAGGGTCTCATCATGCTATTATGTGTAAAGACATTGAAGCACTGAGCTACATCAGGAACATGAAATTAATCACTTGAAACCGCAACAAAAGACAATTTTAAACACTTAAACATGTGTCAAATATGAACCCCCTCCCCCACTCTCAGTCTATAGCATGGTAAAGCTCAGTCTCCTACAAAACCTAAGCCTCTCACATAACAAACCTGGCTGACAAACACTGATTTATGAGAGAGGAAGGACTCTCATTCCCCAGTAGCACCACTAGTGAAATTTAGCAGCAATTAGACAAAAAACCCTCCAAAACTTTGCACTACTTGCACATCCCAGTCAAACAACACTCTCACAAGCAAACAAAGCTTGACAGATCTCCTACTAACTTTCTGTCCTGGAACAATAACTTTCTGTTGACTGCACATGCAGCAGCTAGGCTGGAGAGATTAACATTCTCTACTGCACAGACACTTAATCCCTCCCTGTCTCATTCCATAATGGTCACAATCAGAACCTGAATTCAGTTCTTTCTGTGGACTAAACAACTGCTCCAAGCTTTGTATAAGCATCTATAATTCCAACTCTTTATCCCACATGTAGTTGTATACATTGTGTATACCACCAGGTTACTGATTAGTCCTTAATATATAAAGTTAAGAGCTCTAGTCTGCAATGTGTTCATGTGCTGCAAATAATGAAGATAAGTTAGTGAAAATTTCACAAACCTTTGAACTACTCTTCTCAGTTATAAACATCAAGAAAAAAATGAAGTATAAATACATATATACATGGCCGCATATAGGCAAATACATGTTATCATTTATATCATTATAGATACATCATTTCCATATTCTCCAAAACCTTGAAACAATCAAATGAAAAAGCTTACCCTTGCCAAAGTCAGTGTTCCTTGTTTACACACACTGCAGCGGACCCTTAGTTTCCCAGGTTTCACAGCTTGGCAGAAATTCTTGCAAAAAACGTAAAAACTGTTGTAACTTCTTGCACCTGTCAGGAAGAAAAAAAAAACCAACATAAACAAAAAACCAAAAACATTTGATGTATGCTGAAAATCAGGAACAAACTGTCATTAAAGGTTTTTATTTGATCCTATAAGTAATAAGTAAAAAAAATAGGTTGACTGAATCTAAGGACTGAAGACGGCACTGTGAACATTTTATCTTGCCTGCTCTAGTTCTTAACACCTTTTAGTGACTCCTGCTTCTTGATCAGTTACTGGTGAACTACGTCATAACTCCTAGAAAATGCATCCAGTCTTCAGTTTGAGCTTACTGTTGTTGAGCACCAACTGTAATCTTTGGCAATTGATGTATGAGACAAATTACTCCAGCATTCTGCAATCTGCATCTTACTTCTAGTCTAAATTTGTCTAGCTGCAAGTTTTAGTGAGTTCAAATTGCATGAAAATTTCCTTGCATGAAGTCT
Organism: Todiramphus chloris collaris; assembly: GCA_025345505.1. Classification (NCBI taxonomy): domain Eukaryota; kingdom Metazoa; phylum Chordata; class Aves; order Coraciiformes; family Alcedinidae; genus Todiramphus; species Todiramphus chloris. The sequence continues at coordinate 4,569,030 of JANVCC010000020.1, forward strand.
GAAAGATCAGTTTGTCTGATATTACAACAAGAGCCCAGATATTTAATTTAGCAAATTTAGTTATATTCATGGAAGACTAGGAACCATTTCTTTATTCTTGCTGGCAGTGGTACAACCTAGCAAAGTTTGTAAACTGCTGCCAAGATATTAGGCCAAGTAAATTTTCAAGGAAAATGAAATGAAACACATTCTGTTCTGTGAAACTACAGAACAGAAGATGATATACAGAGAATTGTGTAAGCCTGTGAAAATGTTAATAAATTTGATTTCACATAAAGACCACTGTTTTGAGTAAAACACTTTTTAGAGTGGCTATTGCTATTCCTCAGAAAATGATGGGAGATTCATGGCATGGTTTTAATCCAGACTTAACACATCCAAGTTCAGAGAAACAATCTTATTATGAGAAAGTTGAACTGAGACCAGAATAAAGTTTTTAACAGATTTTTCCCAATATCAAGAGGCATGGTTGTGGAGATTAATACTTATTAATACCTATCAATTGTGGTAAACTTCAGAATCTATAGGAGGCCCTTAGAAATCAAAAATTTTTCACTGTCTTCTTCACTATTCCCCTACTTCCCCCTACATTTATCAGCAATATACTTTTTTTAGGTGTATTTGAATCCTAACATGGTATGACAGTGAATATTATCTTGAATATTTTTTTTAAACAGGACTGACTTCCTTTATTTTCACATGACAAGTGTCTGACTCTGTGTTCTGGAAAAAAAGAAAAAAAAAAAAGCCTATGAATTTCATATTAGATCTATTTATAGGTGTCGTAACATAAGTGTGCAATTAGTTTCCAAAACTCAACTTCAGAGAACTATGTAATAAAAAAAAAAAATTCTAAGAAAATGTAGATGTTCTCAAACAAGATGTACACTGATGAAAGAAGAAACTTTATAACACTTCTTCATGTTTTCAGAAATGTAAGCTACATAAGAGCATATCAGTGATATATCCAATAAATTTTATTCAACTTATCCACCACATATTTTCATTTTGCTTCCCTTGGGACTATTAATCATCATAGCAGAATATAAAGCATAAAAGAATTTAAACTATTTCCACAGTTTTTGTGGAAAGCTAACACATATCCTTAGTCACAAACATACAAAGTTTTCATAGGAGTAGGTGACACTCAAAAGGTTGAGAGCACACTTCTCAAATCAGTCTAAAACAAAGTTCTGAAATTAAAATAGTTCAACTAAAGAAGAAAAGGCTTATGATAAACTATTTAATATATGGTACAATGTTGAGAGGGGAATCCAAACTATATGTGACAAAATTTTGGACATTTGGATGTCTATTCACTCACATTTTGCCTGAGGTACCTAACACTAAGACTGAGAGCACACCTAGATTAAATTCAGTTTGAGCTAGAAACCACAACAAAAAATCTACACTACAGCATTGCAAATGAGCAGGAGTACACTTGCAAATGATTAAATTTTACTTTTGGCAGTTCCTCTATGCAGGATCAGCAAGTCAGTCAATAAAATAAAAGGGAAGTACCTTTATCGCAATTCAAAGGAAATACTACATGATTTAAGTAAGCAAGAATGCTATTGCTAACAGAAGCCCAAAAGAAACAAGATTATTTCAGCCACTTATTTCTGACTTGGTCTCCAGCAGAGGAAGTAAGACCAGAGCCCTTTATCTATCTTGGTATCACCAGTCCTCTCTAATTGCTCCCATTTCTTATATGGGCAGCCTAATGAGACTGATGCTTCTATTCACATGTAGAAGTACTTATCCTGAGTAATCTGTGATGCCACTACTCACTGACCTAATTCACTCCTACTCTCCAGAAGGATTCCTGTCATGTCTCTAGTGAAACCCTTCCAGTCAAAGAGAAGCATCTCACTGAGTACATCAGCCCTTACAAAATAAAATATTTTGTTGTTTGGGTTTATGCCTTTCCAGATCCAGTCCTGGATGTCTTGTGTCCCTGATGTCTTGTGTCCCTGTCTCACACTTTACACTAAGTTTATTTCAAGCACTAAAATACTTGAGGCAGGAATCATGATTTCTGCCTGCTTCATGTTCTAAGCTCATTTCCATCTGGACTCAAAGATAAAATTACATTTTTGATAATACTCTACAAAATATTCACAGGATAGTATGGCATAAATCAGCATGACTGAATACTGCTGTAAAAAAATATCAGTCATAGCAGAGGCATAAAATAAGACATATTGCTAATTTACAACAGAGGATAAATCTTATGCATTAGCTTTGTATTTACTCTATGAAAAAACAAATTACATTAGCTTCTTTTTTTAATCACTTTCCTGGTGGTTTTTTTTTTCCTTTTTTTTATGAATATAAAAACTACCACCAAACACATCTCCTATGTGAAAATCTGAAACACAAGAAACAAATAACAGTGTGTTGGTGCAGCTAAACAGTACAGATCTATTCAGAGACCCAGAATAACTTTTGAAATGTCTGTTGGACATGAAAAGGCTGATGGAGAGATAGAACATGACAAGAGGAACATTCTGATTTTAGGAGGAAAGTGTAAATGGAGATTCTCTATTCAATTCACTATTTTATGCAGATGTACTGTTCTCATTCTGACAAAGTGCAGTTACATCGTTAGGTGCATGTCCTGAGCAGAATCACCACGAGTAGCAAAGACTGAATCAAAAATGCAAATGCTAAAAGTTGGCATACAGTACCAAACTGATGTCCAGAATTAAAGTCTTTACTGCCTTATTAATGTCACTATGCATTTTAGTGTGGCCCTTGGCTGAGACTGCATCCCCTTGAATCCCTTTTCAGAGGGGAACTGAAAGAAACAGGAACAAAGAAATCTGATTTATGCACCAGCTGTGACGTAGCAAGAAATGTAATTATGGCACTGTGCCAGTAATCACTAAAATTGTTGCAAACCCAACCTTAGAACCTCATTTTTCCTCATTCAATCATGGTCTATAAGATTTTATAAAGCTTTCCATTAATATTTTATAATAGTGGCACTCAGCAAGAATGTGCATACACAGCAAATAATAAGATTTAAAAAATGAAAGTCTCTTTATAAATGCTGAATCTGATCCTGAAAATGAACGTTAAAACCATAAATAAATAAATTAAATTATAACTACTAGTTGTCTTTGCAGTTACATATGCGGGTGGGCAGAGGAAGACTGAGGAAAAATAAATATGTTGTATCTGCACTTAAACTTTTCTAAGAAATTCACAGTAATCTTAATTTTCAGGTCCGTATGCCAAATATTTCCTTGTGGGGCAAAGGTCCCATAATAGTCTCTTTTTACCATCAACGATTCATCCGGTGGTCTGGACATTCTTCTAGCTTTCCCCAGTATGTCTTTTGAGAAGACATTTACTTTGAGCATCTTGTCCTTAAAGATGGTGTAACAAGGATCTGTCATTTTGACAATTATTTTACTTTAATTTACTGTAAACTGAAAAAGGTGCCACCAGAAAGTAGACCTTACAAACCTGAGTTTCTTACAAGTCCAAAAGCATTTTTCAGCACATGATCATAGGCTAAATTTTTAAGAAGCCATCTGCAATGTGTCAAGCTTTAGGTAAATATGACTTGGAAACAAAGAAGAGCCAATTTCATCAGGTCCCACAGACTTAGGGATGTTCAGGTTCCTCAGGTGATCTTCTCTTACACTGGGAGGAGCTTTGTCTTCCAAGTCCCTGTACTACAGCCGGTTGACTCGGGAGGTGAGAGGAGAGAGGTTAGTTATAGTCTTCCCAGGATACCTGTACCTGCTTCCACTGCCTGCTCATTTCCTTCTTGCCCTTTTGTTTAACCACCAGGTCTTGACTCAGCCATGCTGGTCTCTTGTCTTCCTTGCCTGATTTCTTACACCTGGGGACTGAGAGCCCTTGTACTCTCTGGAAAATTTCCTTACAGATCTGCCAGCTCTGTTCTGCTCCCTTGTCCCTGAGGGCTCTTTCTCAGAGGACCCTTTATTGACTAAATCCTTGAAGAGCTGGAAATTTGCTTTCCTAAAATTCAGGCTCCTGACTTTACTCCTCACCTGTCCCTTATCCCTCAGGACTGTTAACCCCACCAGTGCATGACCACTGCAGCCTGGGCTCCCTCCAATCTTGATGTCACTTTTGAGCTCACTTGCATTGGTAACCATCAGGTCCAGTATTGCATCCCCTTTGGTACGGCTGTTTAACACCTGGCTTAACTATGCATTATAACTAACTCCATGCATTCCAGGAGTCTTCTGGATTGCCTACATCTCACCTTGCTGCTTTTCCAGCAGATGCCAGGGTGGCTGAAATCCTCTAGCAGGATGAGAGCCTGTGAGTATGAAGCCTTCTGAACCTGGAGTAAGAAGGCATTGTCAATAGTATCCTCTTGGTCAAGTGGCCCATAGTAGACATGAACCACAAGGTTCCCTTTGTTGCCTCAGCCTCTGATTCTTACCCATAAGCTTTTGACCTGCTTGTGGCTATTCTTCAGGGACAGCTCTTCACTCTCTCTGTCTTGATGTAAAGGACAATACCTCTGCCCCTTCTTCCTTGCTCATCTCTTCTGAACAGGCTGCAGCCATCAACAGCTGCACTCCAGTCATGGGATTCGTCCCACCAGGTTTCAGCAATGACAACCAGATCATAACTTTCTAGCAGCATGGTGGCTTCCAGCTTCTCCTGTTTGTTGCCCATACTGTGTGTGTTGGTGTAGAGGCACTTCAGATGGGCTGTTGGCCATATCACCTTCTTAGAGGGACACCACTTAATTACTTTGAGGTATTTCTCCAGTGTTTTAGTGTTGATTTCTATTACCTCAGAAACCCCTGGCTCATCTCCATTAAGACTTCAAGTATGCTGCTGTGTCCCCGGCCTGTCTCACAGCAACAAGCTGATGGCCCTCACTAGCACCCTGTCCCTCTAAACTTGACATATCCACAGATTTTTTCTCTCCACAGCTCAACATGATCTGTTTTTTGATAAATTTGTGCTCGTTGTCATGTTTGTTCTTGGATTCTTTCATATGCTTGCAAGTGTTAGATTTTTCCTACAGGCATTTTCAAGAACTTCAATTAAGCTTTTAGGTTTAAAAACCCGAGATGTTTGCATTCCTTTTTTAAATATGTCATCAGATTACCCCTCCATTCTTCCTATATATTATTTATTTTCTGAGCTCTAGAAGTTACCTCAATAGTTTTGACATTCCATTCAATAAGGAGGACATTTACTTTGAAAGAATGCAAGTTATACTAATGTCTCATAGACTAGCAAATGTATAATTATCCATGTGGGAGCAAGCAGAAGATAAGTCTGAGCTGTTTGAGGCTGTCCCAGTTTTGTTGGGATAGAATCACTGGCCAGCCATGGTGTGCAGGCCGTTACAGTTCCAAGTCAGACAGGAGCTTAATCTGTGAGGGGCAAAAGCCAGGGCAGCTGGCACAAGCTGGCTAATACATGTATCCTGTATCATAAACATCACTCTCATTATAAAGGGGGCAAATGGTTTAAGACAGAAACTTCTCTTGATCCTGGTCCTCCTCTTCCGTCTCCTTCTTCTTCTCTCCATCCCTGGAGAGGCTTGCTTATCATTCTTCTCCCAAGAGCTGCCTTCCTGTTTGTTCTAAATGCTGTACATTTGCTGCGCTGAATATAACTTTGTATACTTTATATTGGCATTGGTGTTAATGTTAGTTTTGTGATTTCATTAAACCCATTTTCATTTCAACACATGGGTCTTCTCTGCTTTTCCAAATCCCCCTTCTCATCTGGGTAGGGGTTATTGGAAGACAGAACATCTGCTATAATTTAGCTGCAGATATGGGCTAAACGTAGACAGAGAGGTTTTCTTGTTTTTGTTTCTGTTTTTAATCTACAAGCAATAACTAGTAGTGATATTTTCGTGACAAAATTTTCTAGCAAAAATTGCAGTAAAACATATAATAAGGAATTAAATTGTTCAAGAATGACTAGTGAAGGTTCCAAGACTTTCCAGAATTCAAAGCAGAAGTATGCATAGACAAACGTACTAAGGTATCTCTAGTAATGAGATAAGTTATAGCCTCAGGTCATGCTACAGTGTTAGAAATATTTTTTTTTGCAATTTTTATTATCTTTCTATATTAACCATCATATAATATGCCGGGAGAAATAAAGTAACATAACATATTAACCTAAATTCATCACATCTCCTTTCTAATAGCCAGAAATAATATGTCAAAAAAAAACCAACAAAAAAAACAAAACCAAAACCAAACCAAAACAAAACAAAAAAAAACCCAAACCCCAAAACTGAATTGCTCAAACTAAGTCATCAGAGGTGGGGTTAAGGGTCAATTTTGAACGTTTAATATCCTTCAGTGTTGGGGCACAGCATCTCTTGTCATTCAGAAATGGATGACAGGTCAAGAAAAACAACTAAAATAATTTTTCCCTAGTATATTTTGTACTGAATGCACTTCTATAGGATATTTAATAGGTCCTTAAATATATGAGAAATACTTCCCTGCTAGAATCATAATGAGTACTATGTAATTAACATGGTGGTGTGGTGCTGATTGACTCTTTTTCTACCAATGTTCTCATTCAAGTGAAGTTTGCAACTATTGGAGAAACTTAATGACTTCCCACTTGGAAATACTGAAAGTAGGTCTGAGGACACTACTGGAGTAGGGAGATGAAAGATCAGGAGAAAAGTGTTGAAGCAAGACAAAGTATCAGGAAACACAGAAATATCCTAAGTATTGTAAGCCCCTCTCCATAAGCTCCTCTGTAAGCAATTTTCCTTGCCATCTCCACCTCAGCCTTAGTTATCTTCTGATGCTGTATGTTGAGAGATTACAGTTTAATGACCCAAGAGACACAGATGACAGGTTTCAGCTATTCTAATTGGTCTCCATTAAAATCTTTCTCAGTGTTTTTGGTATTAATTCAGATTCTTCTTTTCTCTCTTGTGTATTTTCTATATTAGGTATTTGTTGATGTAAATCTTCAAATTTGCCATAGAAAAGACATGAGGAAGGTTCGAGGAAGCCATGCTGCAGGTTATATAAGATCAGACCAACTGCTCTTCCTGTTTGGTTTTAAAGAAGCCAGAAATAAATTATGAAGACCTGAATATCTGAAGTCTGAGATAGAACTTTCCAATTTAAAAAGCAGTAGTGGGTCTGATAGACAAAATTCACCATTCCACTTTCAAAAGTAATTTTTTAATCATTTTATACCTCCTGTTGGAGTCAACTTTTAAACAATACACATTTAACAGGGACCAGGCTAATATGTGTGGCTAATATGCATAAATACAAATGTAATTGTACATATGTGAATTATACATAGACATTTATAATGCATTTACACATGTATGAGGTACACATTTTGTTGGTGTGTAATTTAAAAAAGTTTAATATGAATTCAGAAAATAATCCCTATTTTGCAGTTTTGACTTTCAAATATCATCAGATAAAGCCATTTATAACAGGCTAGTATTAGTAAAATGCTTGGTGGTTTTCTCTATCAAGTTCATTTAATTATGTTGCTTTTACTGGCCCCAAAAAATTATGAAGATATGAATGCAAAATGCTACTCATTTATGATTTATGTTGGGATATGTTTTCTCATCCCAGTGAGACACCTCTCTCTTTTCTACCTCTTCAAAGATAATTTCCTCCCAAATATCCTATCACACTGTTCTCTCCCTTTAGTGTTTTTATATAAAAAGAGAAAGTAGCTTTCTCTGAAGCATATCCTAGTGTTTTGTATTGTCTCCCCATTTAGATTTTGAAGCTCCTTAGGACCTGAATCACCTCCTTTTTTTTCCTGTGTTGTTAATGATGGACATGCCGTGGAAACTTTATACATATTAGTGATAGCACAGAACAATTATTTTTATATGCATGACTAGCTAATCAGAAAACATTAGTCATAATAACTATAGACCTGATACTGAAATCTCTAATCAGTCAAAACACCCATTATTATCCGTGTGACTGTTTAAGTGAATAAAATTTGAACAGGGGTATTAGGAGCTAACCTACTGTTTTCATTTGAACTGCATTTTCATATAGATGATAATGATTTCTGAGTCTTTCCTTTAACTCAGCTATTTAAAAAAGCACACAGTACAGGAAATCTTTCAAGAGATTGAAAATTACATAAAACTAACATTGTTTCAGATTCCATTATATTTACATTTAGACTCGTTGTGATTTGTAGACACAAATTTTTGTGACTAGATTTGTGACGTAGTCAAAGCCTCTCAGACCATGTAGTACTTTGCACCCACATAATGAAAAATACATAGGTAGAAGAGAACAAAGAAAGTATTTTTCCAACTGTCTTCACTTTAAGGATTTTGCTTGATTCAACACAGTAGGAAGAAAAAAATCTGCAGTATAAACCTTGTAGTCTCAAAGCAGTGAAAATTTCCACATAAAGCTAAATTAAAAAACAAATGCAGAGGTTGCACTTCTGCACCTAAAAGAAAAGAGAGATTACTTAAAAGATCCCATTTACTTTCCAAAAATACAACTCATGTGTTTTGTCTTTAATCTTTTCTAACTTCCCATCCTCAACTGAAAAGATTTCACAGAGACTATAGCTTTCCTCCACAGACACATATATGGAGATGCACACATTTATAAAACTTTTCTACATATTGATGATGATACTTATTCTTTATGACACCTATCTAATTTAGACCATGAAAATGGTATTTATGTGACAGCTAGATTCATCTAAACTGGTTGTGCTATATTCTAGTGAGAAAAAAATGGGCACTCTTATGGTTTGATTCAATTCATCTTAAAATAGATAGAAAAAGATATAAATATGTCAGATAATTTGTGTCTAAAAGGGTCTGTTTCTCTCTGTTGTGGGGATTTAGGACTACTAGGTCTGGTAAAGATATCTACTCTGCAAACCTCTAAAATTAGGTGAGATGAATCCCACTTGGTGCTGCTGTGTACAAGAACTCATGACAAACAGCTGAAGGATTTTGCAGTATGGATAACAATATTCAATGGACTAAATATTAAAAAAAAAATCTTTTTCTTGAGAATCAAATATGATTTGCAGAATGTCTATGGATCTTAGGTAATTAAAGCATATGGAAAACGCAGCTACTTAGAAAAAAGAAATGGACTTGTCATTGTAATAAGAACTTCAAATGAAACTAAGGATATTAAAAAGAGCTGGAATTTGGTTGAGAAGGGTATAATACCTGTGTAAGAGTTGAAATATCAGCAGTACTTGAAAAAGACAAAAGGTCACGTCATTTATCTTTTTAACTCTTCCTTCTCAGTGAGAAATTTCTATGTGCAAAAAAACCCCTAGACTTCTATTAATTTAAAAAAAAAAGCAGAAAGAATAGTATTAGATCTGTTTGAAACAACAAACAAGCAAAAAAATCAAAACCCATAACAAACAAACAAAGAAGGACAGTTCCATGAGACTGATGAAAGCTTGGCAAATGATACATGGGAGACAAACAGTGATATCTTGTACATCAACAAAGTGTTAAGACTATGGATATCAAAAGGTCTCTCTGAAAATGCACTCCTTGTGCATTACACTCCAACCATAACATCCCCTGCAAAACACCTCTATGAGCTGCATTTCACCTCATTGAAGGGACTGAGTGTGACCTGCAAGGATAACAACTGGCTGGAAACAGCTTATTTGTAGTTGAAGGCTGGGACTTTGAACTTTTCTGTCTGAGCACATAAGGAGAGGCAAAGCTGCTCCAGAAAGCTAAGTATGGGTAGCATGGATCCTGCAGTGTAGGCCTCAGTATGAGCAGCAGATCCAAACATTCAAGACATTCAAGATATGTCTACAAATTAAAAGGCAATTGTACTTATCCACTCCAGCACAGGTCTGGTTTTTGTCCGAGTGAAATTTGAGAACATGCATTTTTCTTTGAGATTTCTGTACAGACAGCAGCATGCTCAGGGAAATAGTCACAACTAGGACAGCTTGACACCCAGAAATCCTGAACACTCAGGTGCTGCTAGGGTGCAGCAAGGCAGGGGAAGGACAAGGGAGGCAGAAGCCAATGGTGATGGTATGGTGAACAGGTATGGCCAGTAGGGGCCCAGACCCACTGCACCTGTGCAGGATACGCACAGAAGGTATAGCACCGGTCACACACAGACCAGTGGTCACCAAGCAAGTCTATAAGGATGAGGCTGGTCCCAGGTCAGGCCAGGAAATCAAGTCAACAAATCAAGGTCAGGATCAAGAAGATATACACCCTGACACAGCATACCTAAAAAAATAGTCCTGGGATGGAAAAAAGGAAAGGACTTAAACTTAAATGCAGGTCCCAGGTCAGTGGGTCCACCAAGGCTGTGTGAGGTGGAGACCTTCAACAAGTCTTCCTGCAGCTCTTTCTCACACAGCTCTTTTCACAGAAGTCCGATCCAATACACAACTGCCCCATTTCACAGCTGGCCTTTAGCACAACTAGCTAAACACATAAGGAAGGAGGGAAGTTGAAGAAGTTGCAGAGCCTGTTGGTGCCGTCACACAAAGTATGTAATATCCCAGAAAATATCTGTCATGTCTGACAAGAAACAAAGTACTGACAGATCATGGAAAGGGTACATTGTCATAAAATCATCATCTTCTTACCTAAGAACGAATAACAGAACTTAGGAAAATAACTAAAAGAAGTCATATTTAAATTTATAAAATAGATGCCTGCATTTGCAAATTGAAGATGAGATTGTATCAGGTTGTTAATAGGTTCAAATACATGACATTTGCAAAGGTACATCTGCGTAGGAGATCATGCACAATTTAGGCAACCACCTTTTTGACAATATAGAATGTAAAATTCAAATTTTGCTTTCTTGGTTAGTTTGAAATTTTGTTCCTAGTGTTAATGTGCAATCACACATTTTGTCTGCAAAATCAAATGACAGAATACCCTCAGTCAAAATAATACTTATCTGCTTCTCTGTATTAATGCTTTACTTATTTCCAGTGTACAAAAAAGTATCAGTTCTACTCAATCAGTTCTCCAGATTTACACAAGATAACATATCACCAGCAATTAGTTCTCCAGTACAAGTGTGGTGAGACACTAGAACAGGTTGACGAGGAAACCTGTGGATGCTCCATCACTGGAAGTGTTCAAGACCAGGTTGGATGGGGCTTTGAGCAACTTTGGCTAGTGGGTGGTGTCCCTGCCCTTGGTAGGGGGGTTGAAACTAGATGATCTTTAAGGTTGCTTCCAACACAAACCATACTATGATTCTATGAATTACCAATATCTATGAAAGGCTGGTAACAAGCAGTAACAACGGTTTTGCTGTTAGCTTTGTTATAGAGTCCATTATTCTATTACAAAACATTCTGGAAAAAGTTTGTTTTTCAGAGCACCCAAGGAATAAATAGCGAAGTAACTAAGTGTATGGAAGATAATGAAAGCATTTGAGGTAATAAATCATTAAAAAAGCTTCCTTGGTAGCTTTTTAATAGAAATAACACTGATACTGAATAAGAAGAAAAATACTATTGTGGCCAAGTAACTGGTTAAAACATGAGACTCAAAGGTCAGTAATAAATGATTAGTTTTCTCAATTCAGTCTCAAAAGGAAATTGTAATAGGGCTTGAATATTCACCATCAGAGAAATGAACAGTGAAATGACAAAGTTTGCTAGGGATATGATTTCATTCAGAGTAGGAAACATGAAGGCCAACTGGAAAAAACATTGAAGGATGCCGAGTGACTAATAATAAAATGAAAAATTAAATTTATTGTAGATAAACGTAAGGTAATGTACCTGGGGAAAAGTAATTTTACACAAACAGTGATAGTCTTGACTAGTTATTACCACGCAGAAACAAGATCTTGAGGTTATAATAGATAATTCTATGAAAATGTCAGCTCAATGCTCAGTAGCAATCAAAAAAGTAAATTGAATGCTAAGAATTATTAAGACAGGAATAGAGGAGAAAAAGCAAAACAAAACAAAACAAAAGGCAGAAAACAGTGCTGTACAAATACTGAAAAAAATCCATGGTGTGCTCCATTTTCAACAGCATGTGAAATTCTACACTTTCCATCTCAGAGAAGGATATGGTAGAACTGAAAACATATATAAAAAAAAGAGAAAATGGATAATCAACAGCATCCACGACACAATTACTTAAACAGACTATGACTTTTTGGTCAAAAAAAAATCAAGAATTAAATAGGAATATTGCAGAGGTCTACAAAATCGTAAGAGGCATAGAGAAAGTGACCAAAAGTGGGACATCATTCTGGAAAATATCATTACCAGATTTACACAAGCTACTGGCAGAAGCTACGAACTGCCAATAGGAGAATAAGCTAAATGAATCTTTGTTCTGAGCGGGTGTAGCCATGTCATATTTTATGTGAGAAAGAGATGGAAGCAATGTGTTACTACACTTCATTGTGCTGCTGCATCCCTTCAGAAAGAACATAGCTTGGAGCTATAGTTACAGACCCAGTGGCCCAACGTATTTTGCCCTCCAGGCTGCAAATGGGAAAGACAGAGGACAGTCCTACTTCTATGCAACCCAGACCATGCCCTCTGCTGGAGGCATCCTGTCTTCCTGAACATGAAAAAATCCCGATTCGCAAGTCTTTACCAAATGAATTTTAAATTTTTCTTTCATAGTATAAACATTTATGCTCTTGGTTTTATCCACTAGAACCCATAAATACTGAAGATATTTAGCTCTGTTGTAGCAGATACTTCAGCGATAAAATGACAACAGGCCTTTGTAAAAGTCTTATAAATTTAAATTACTAGATTATAAATCTTTGTTTCCTTTGAACTCCATTGCCTGTGTTCTGCACCTTAATTTTCTGAAGTACATTTCTCCCACAGTAATATTTTTAAAGTATTAAGTATCTGTGTGTTGATTACAAAATAAGATTAACTTGTACACCATTGTTTAAAAAGTGCTCTTCTTTTTCTGTTCTTTTGCAAGTGCTTTCAGTCTTTTTATTAGTTCTGATCCCTTGCACATTTAAAAGAGTAAAATCTTTGCAGCTATTTTTATTTTGTGTTTATTTGTTTACTTTTCTGTAGATTATTTTTATAAAGAAATATTACTATTTTGAATACTTTTTTGGTATTCAGAGACACTATCAAAGTGATACCACCTGATGTAAAGAAACATATACCAAATTACCTGGTAGTAACAGCAAATTTTGACAGTTGAGTATAGAGAACATTAGTCATTTTGCAACAGAGTAATTTTTCACATACACTCTCTCAGGTTCAAAAGCATTACTGTAAAATGTAATATGCTTCAGCAATAGTTAAAAAAGACAAAATTTAACATTTTGTTTAAGTTTATACATTTATACAAATTGATGATTCCATTGCTTTAGGTCTACTTTCAGAGGAAATAAGAATAACTTTGGAATAGCTGTTTTATCCAGGAAGACTTGAGAAATCCATGCCTCATCCAGAGTTGCACAACAGTCCCCATAAAGGTAGAAAAATTAATGATGTGCTACCTAGGAGTCAGCTGGTGCAGACTGTTGGCAGATCAGGTCCACAGTAGTTAAACACAAATATTCACTAGCTATACTAGCTTTTTAATTGCTGTAGATTCCTTTTCAAATTTGTAATAAATTAATTCAGCTGAACATTCAGGTTTTGACTAATTTTCTGCATTCTTGGGTTTTGTGTTTTGGTTATTTTTTTTGGATGAAAACAATTACAGTAGAGAAGTGGAAGCAGCAGGATAAAGGGAAAAGAAGACACAGAACTGAACCCTAGTGAGGAAACAACTAAGCATGGATAAAAAAAAATCACACAGAAAAGCTTTTGATAAGAATTAGATTAACTGAACAAAATTAGATATTTAAGTCATAGATGTGAAGAGATACTGTCAAGAAAAATAGAGGGCCAAAAATGTCATAGATAGACATGAATCTATAAAACATTTTGGGACAGTAGCAGTATAATAAACATAGGAAGTTGCTGGTCTATTTTGACCACAACATAGAAAACCACAACATAGAAAACGAGTCAGGCAGCAGCACTGTGATTTGCTGATTTTGAACATGATGAAAGAGGAACAACCACACTATCAAAGACATATTTTGCATAAGCAGAGAAGCTATGTGTTGGAGATGAGAGCTAGAGACTTGATCAAAGAGATATAAAAATAGTAGAGGATATTAACAGTGAAAAAATCACTTGCGTTTTAACTCTGAAAAAAAGGCACACAATAAACGAAGAATGATGAGGAAATGGAACGTTGTCCCTGAGAGGATATATAAAGCTAAATTGCTGCGTTGTATCAGAGATGAGCTATGAAAGATAAGGGCTGGACCAGAAGAACACAGAACAGACAGAAGTATTGTCAATTCCCAATAAGGAAGGCACAACATATTGATTAAAAAATATAAGTGTTTGTCATTTCCTAAGGGCTTGCTGTATACTATATGACAGTAGTGTGAGGGCTTGACCAGAGAGATCACGACAAACAACATGTTACAAACTTATCAACCTTTGATGAGCTACAAATGAAATTAAAGAGATTGAGCTCTTCAAGCATGAAATGCTTTCATCTTAATCATTCATCTCATTCATAAGTGTATATATGTTTAGTAAGAATGGAAGTACACCTTGTTTGAAGAAAAATGATGGAAAGCTAAGAAGTATGTCTGTATGTATAAGGTCTATAGGGATAGCTATGCTGCCACAGAGCTCCAATTTTGAATGCAATCATCTTACTTTTCATAAAATTGAAATTCATTTTTTTCACCACAAGGGAAATAAGGTGAAGTGAGATTATACATAGTATCAATCCACAGAACATTTCAGTAGTTAAAGAAATTCATTCAGTAGTAGCCCTACTGAAAGTTCATGTCAGCAGTAAGATACTTAACACAAATATTGTCATAAAGATAATGGAAATTAACACAAGTTGCTTCTAACCAGCACCCTTCCACTTTAAAAAATCAGCATCTGTAAAGCACTTTTTCTAGCTGTAAAAATAGTAGTAATAGAGACCAGGGAGATCTCTGAGATTTGAAAATCTCAAAATAATCCAAACGTCCAACATCTACATTTAGCAAGAATCTGAATTTGTCAAACTTTATCATTTATAGATAATAGTTGATTTAATGGATAAAAAAACTATAGGATATACATGTGCACTTTATGAATGCAAAGACTTGCAAACTTGCAATGGTGGGCAAAATTTCATGGTTATATTCAGAGATTAATAATGTCTTATAAAACAGATCAAATGGACATTTCTATATATGGAAATAAGTGAAATTTATGTTTCAAGATTATTTTACAAGCTAGAATTTAGTTGAGCCTCTCGTTTCCCTCTTCACCAACCTCTTGTATCAGGGGCTGAGTTACAACTATCAGAAAAAGTGGGCAACGGATGTATATACAATTGATTGCCAGAATAAAGATACTGTGGTTAGACATATAAAGAAGTACACAAGCATCTACATTCATCAGTGTTAAAAATTAAACACAAGGGGTTTTTTTAAAATATTAAATATATATCAAGTGACATCAGCTATTGGAAAGGAAAACAGTTGTATAAATTACACATTAAAAAATCCATTATACAAAACCTGAAAACAGAAATGACATTATCAGTTACATAGATGCTATGGTAAGCCTGTGCACACAACACAGCCTCAGAAGTTCTGGAGATAACTGACAAATACTCACTGCCAAAATGTCATAATAATACTTCTGATTGTAACTGGTGTTCTATTTAAGGCAAGAGAGCTTTCCAAGTCAAAACTATTCTTATTTAGTTACACTGCATATAACCACTGTGCATTTAAATAAAGGAAAATATGAAACAATTGCTTGTCTTTCTCATGACTGCAGCTAACCCTGCATGTTTTTTCTTTTTCCTTAACAAGCACTACATCATTACACTAGCAGAAAAATAAATTACTAGTGAAAACAGGACTCTCCATTAATGTACTAAATAACTTGCCAGTGATTTTATTCTAACAAATAATCCAGTGTGTTACAAAATGTTGCACAATAACAGCGTGCCACAGAAGCTGCCTTTTCAATTGATCTGTGCCATTTCTTTTCATTCTCAATGCCCTGTGTGTCAGGCTCTTCACTCTGAAGCTCCCACAGAACTAGAATTTTAATGATTATTTACTTCTCTGCAAAATACTAGGAAGCAGAAAAATGTCTCAGGAAAGATGCATCTATAACTCAGCTGATACAACATTTTTCACTACAAGAAGAAAATACCACTACAAATACTTTAAAATTGAATGATACAGTCTCCAAAACTCACTATTTAATGACATGGGTAACTTATTAGTTCATTGAAAATAGTATTTTGAGGAAGATCCTTATGTGCTTCTAAAGAAGTGACAAGATTTATATAAGTTGACAATGTCTCAAAGATTTGTTAAAAAAAATGGAAATCATTGTGGAAAAATATCACTTTACCATGCTGTATTGCCACAACATATCAGTATGGTCATTGTGTCACTTCCATGTAATGCAACACTGTGTTGTGAAGAGAAAAAAAATGTTTTGAATTAAAAAAAAAGTCAACTGAGAAGTTCACATATTGTTTATAGATGCTCTAAATGGAAATGTTCGGTATGCAGCAAGACCCTTTGGCTTTTAAAATACAGGTTTGAAAATATAAACCCAAGTCAAGAGGTTTCTTTATCTCTTCAAACCATTCAGCAAAAGGATTTTGGAAGAAGGGATGCAGGTCTTCCAGGAATTCAACCCAGCCCTAGATATTTAAGCAATGGGCAGTAAACAGCAGCTGTTTAAAGCAACACATTCCAGAGTGTTCAGCTAGCAAAGAGCTAACTTCTGACTGTGGAGGAAGTAAAAATCAAAGTATTTCAGGAAAAGAAGGAAAGATAGACAGATAAAGAGAGGACAGAGTGCACCTGTAATTGAGTTCTAAAACCTTGAACCTCAAAGCTCCTCTAGCCCTGCATTAACTTAACAGAATTCCCAGTCCACAGGTTATCTGAGAAGCAGAAAGATTCACTGCATTAAAGTTAAATGCATAGAAAATGGAATCACAGTAATCTTCACTGACACATTTACATGTACAGCCTGCTGCGCATCTTCATCTGTTATTTGATAAGAAGCATGAAAATAATGTTCTCAGTCTTTGAAACAGTGATACAGACTTGTCCTACCCTTGCAACTCTTAAAATTGCCTCAACACATCTGAAAATTCCCCACAGTGAGGTGGTGGTACCTACCATCTAGAGAGCTCCTTTGCTTTTGCCAAGCAAGATACATGACTCTACCTATGAGAGCTTTGAGATTCAGCTCAATTGTTCCACACTGCACTTCGGGGAGACCCCCTGGGAGGTCTCCATCCAGAAAACCTGTTGGCGTGATCATTTTCATAAACAACAGGAAAACCCAGTTTATTATCCAAAAGGAACACATCTTTTCTATCAGAAGGAAATAAGCTATTGTTTAAAGACTATAACTCTGATTAGCCCTTTTTCCTTTAATGCAAATCTGTATCAGGTGAGAATGCAGTAATATATAGGCCCTGTGGGACTTCTCAGTAAGAGATATTATCAATATACCATACGGTTCGTTAATCAGTATGTTCACTGATTCATCAATTATTAGACATTTTTGGTACTATATGTACAACATCCTTAAATGTGATCTTAGTATTAATTGTTCATTGCATTTTAGAGACTAAAGCACATAGTAATTCTCTTGTGAGAAGATTAATTCAAATTGAGTCATTCTTCAACTTCTCAGTTTAGGAAGCCACCCTCTGCCCCAAGTTAGCTTTCCTATTGCATGAACTGTTGAGAGTGTACTCCTTGCCACACTATGTACCAATCCGAGCTTTAGCAACAATTTGTTACACTCCTGATTAGTGTAACACTAAACCAGAAGCTGCCAGCTTAAATCTCAGTTTTTCCAGTAGTGCCACAACAATAAATTAAGCCAATTGATTTTGGAGAATAGTTTTGTTGGTTAAAGAGAAATGCTTAAAGACTACTTTGTACGTTCAACTTGAGATGTAATTCATACCTCTTAATCTCTACAAAAGCCTTTTCCCTTTCTCCCATCTCACATGAACTTAAGAAAACTTTTGGGTTTTTTTCTTTCAATACAATTCTTTTGAGTTTCACAAATGTATGAGCTGGGGGGGAGGGGGGTTGTTCTTTCTAGTAGTGACAAGAATTGTAGTAGTAACAGGAGGTATAAAGGTACAATATCCATAATCATTAATCATCATCAAACCTTGAATTTAGATCTTGACCTTCCACAGCTGAAGACAATGCAGACTTTGCTATTTATTCCGTTATTATTAGCATAAAACCAACACTTTTAAAGAGAACTAGAATTTGTTTGGGCAAGTCCCTGATAGTGTTAAACAGGGTCATCCTCTGGCCATATTACAGTTCATACTTCATTTAAAACACTACTGATATTTGATTGAGCTACTTCAAAAAATAACTTGTGCAGGCTCAGAAAAGTTGCAGTAGATAAAAACTCAGTTGACAAGCAGTATAGCTTTAAACCAGAAACGAACCAATTGTTGGCAGATAGAGTTCTCTTCTATTAATATATACTAGTATTTATTGTGTGACAAAGCTAAGGAGAAAATTGTGATAAACAGAAGGAGGGATCAGGGATCCAGGTACTTTGGTTACTCAAGTGAACTTTCTGATCTTTGTTACCCCATTAGCTAAACCATCTTCATGACAAATATGCATAAAATGTCAGCCAGCACTAGAAAACAGGACACCAGAATTTATCATAATATCCTTGACAAGCAGTGCAGTACTGCATGAAGCTGAACATCAATTAGTGCAGTACATCATGAACAGGCTCAACCCAGAGCATGATACCCTACTGTTCTCCCTTGAATCTCAAGTCCCCATTTCCATCTCCGTATGTTTGGGGTTTTTTTTCTATGCCTGTCTTCTGAAAGGTGATTGTTAAGACCCACAGAACTGACTGTTACACCAGTAGAGCATCATGGAAGCTTGGAGAGAGACTGCTGGTGCTTGTTATAGTGTGCTCATGCCACCACAAACTGACCTTTCTGGTTGTGTGGATTCAAAGGAGACAGATAAAAACACAATAACCAAGGTCTAGTTTAAGCAATCCACCCACCAAACCCAGTGCTGGACAATGTTCAAATCAAGCCAAATTTGGAAGAAACCAACATCTGCATTCAATATGCAAATATGACTATGAGTCAATTATCTTACTCTATAAGCAGCAGATAGCCCATGGCCTGTTGAGCTCTCCTGCATGGCAGCACGCTGCATGCCAGTATCTCCCCTTGAGCAGGGATGCCTCTCAAGGTTACTCCTCAAGGCTGAGAGAATCCTTGCTGCAACAGATACTGCAAAACTGATTTGGGAATAAGCATGCTGAAACTTTGAAATCTTAGCTAAGTGATATAAAGGATTGATTGCGCACCTAAAGGTAGACATAAACCACTGACCAAGTCTGTGGCTAAGATACAGTTACACCTAAACTCCCCTCTGAGAAGAGTTTAGAACACAAGAGGGTCATTTCTGAACCTCATGACTCAACAGGAGTGTCTGTCAGTTTTGCCTGACCCCATCCTCTATACAGTAAATAATCAAGTGTACCTTGCCATCCAATCTTGTTAAACCAGTCTCATTTACCATTGAACTTCGTCAAATCACTGTTTTGTATCAATAAGCATATTGTTACTTCTCTCTTATGAGTGATGTGCATCACTCCATCCATGACAGGGCTCAGCAAACATGTTGGCTTTCAGGGTCCCCTGGGACACTTTGCTCCAGGATTCAGCTGTCACCTTTGATATTTCAATCTTTGTTTTGAGGAGTGGGAGGGTAGTTAAAATATATGAATTTTTTTTTTTTTTTTTTTTAAATTATAAATATATAAGTATACCAGATGGGCTTGCATTTTAAGTGGAAATCTAGTTACAGATATTCTACTCCAGAAATGCAGAAATTGTTGCAGGTAGATGGACTGTCAAAAGTAAATCTGAATCATTCATCTGCAAATGCCAGTTATCGCAGCAGACAGATACAACTACTAAATCAGAATGTGATGTTCTCAAGGTCAGAGACCTAAGAGAGAATACCCACATTGATGCCAACAGTACCAATAAGCTTGTAAGATACAGCTTCAGGTGTGTCAGTGAATACAACAATAGATTTTTTTTTTAACTAGCATTCAAAATTGCTAGTTTTGAATCTTAAGGTTAACCATTAAATAGGGACTTCAAGACCCTGGTTACGTCACTAAGGAAACCATGATTCTGACATAGTCCTTGTACTAAAAATGGTGGCATATAATCCAGCTCAGAAATATTCCAGACATTTGCACTTGTAGACCACAATATCGTTCTGTCTTGTAAATGAAATGCAGATCAAGGAATACACTTTCTTAATTTATTTTCCATTCAGTTTCGTAATTTGATTTTAAGTGCTGTAATCCTACCTAAATTCAGCTTTCTGCCCAGTGCAAATAGATCCCATAGAATATCAATGTTCCAGAAGCTTGTAGCAAATATTTAATAATTACAAAGGACAATGGTTGTTTGCACAGCGTGGATCTTCATTCTGTTTCCACTGGATAAAATCTTAGTTGCTGGACATAATGTAGGCAGTGTTTTCTCATGAAAATTGTGTAAGGATGAATAAAGTTTTAGCAAAAGGTTCAATATACATCAGAGCAGGGAAAAAAACACTATACTCTGGATACATATTCTCTGAAAGAGAAAGAAACAATCAAAGAAAAAAACAAAAATAGAAAAATTATAATTAAAAAAAAAATAGAGGTACAAAAGATGAACAAAACAACTGAAATCCTTGCTGGCAGTCTCTGAAGAGAAGCCCAAATGGACACAAAGACCACTACCTTGGCATCTAACAATAGTTACCCAGGTAGCGGTGGAAATGTGAAACCTTCACCTAAACAGCTGATAGCAAAATTCTAAAGACTTCTGGCACAGCATTGCAAGAGCATGCACTGACTTTAATTCTGCTTTTCTGTGAATTTGAATTACATCTATTGAACTGACTGTCCATATTCTTACCATAACCATTCTTTTCTTAAAAAAAAAACAAACACGAATCTCTCTTTCCCTGCCAAATGCAACAAGCTTTTTCTTTCACAGAAGTTCAAATTTAGTCCCATTGAAGCTATTTGTCTTTATAGAGAAGAGGATGTGTTTTGTACAGCTATATTTTATCTTCTAGTATCAATGGAATTTATTAAACTATCTGTTCCATGTAATTACTTTCTGCAGATCAAGCCTTTCTAATAGGACTGTTCTCCCAACGTCCTTGCTGTGTGCACAGAGCTCCTTATGACATTAATGAATCTCAAGCACGTGATTTGAAAGAAGACTATGTCTCATGTCATTTCGAGTGGTAAGAGTTCATAACAGAGATCATGAAGTCCTAAGTGTTACTTTCCTATCTTTCCCAGTGGCATCAGCAATTAATTCATGACAACAATTCTTTTGGAAAACATAACATGTAGAGTTTTGTTTGATCAATACAGAACACTTTCCATCTACAAAGCCACCTCCAGCTGGTGGCATAAAGATGTGAGTGATGCGTTTGCAGGAGAAAGTCCATCCATGCTGTCACCCATAAACAATCAAAATACATTCCAAGGACACAATAGTGTTTCGAGCCCTTCAGGGGAGTTAGCAAATGTTACTGGCTTCTATTAACATCAAAGGGCCTTTAAAAACAATAAGGTAATTAGACACATCCATAAGAGATAATTATGTCATGTAAAGATGAGCATTCCCAGAAGTACTTTTGGCTCTATTAGAATAAAGAACATTTCTCCTCTCAAATGAATTTCACAGACATGCAAGGTATGGGAAAATGGAACCATTTTCATCAGTGTTAAAAGCATATGATACGAATGAGGTCTCCAGCATAGCACTGACTGCAATAAATTATCAAGTGTGTGTTCTGTTTTCTGAAATGGGCTCAATTTATCATTTTATTGAAAAGGTTCCATTATGCTAATGTCTTATAAAATCACTTTTTGCTGTTGCTGGAAGGTGAAGAGGGGATATCAATTTTTATATATAGAACTTGGAAGTATTGCAGCAGTGAGCTGTCAAGGGTTAATAACCCTAACAGAAGATACAATATACATAAGAGCAAACTTCCAAGGACTTTGTAATGACAAATTTTCATAACCCTCCTGGAAGCAGAATAACCAGAATATTTTTCTTAAGCTTAGCTATTTCAAAAGAAATTTTGACAGAATTAGCAATAGTTAATTGCTGGGCTGAAAATTCCAATTAACCCTTGAAGTGACACTGGAGACTATTTAGGAAGTGCTATTTCAATGAAGGTCAGATTGGAGAGTGCCACTATCGCTCTTGTCAATTTACCCAGATAGCAGACATGAAGGATAATCAGACAGAGGTGATTACTTGCAAAAACGGAATACTTCTCTAAAGATAACATTATATAATAACAATATTTTCTTTCTTTTGAAGTCTTTAATTGGTTGCAGAGATCAGCCTTCAGAGCCGGACAGTCCACATGGCAGTTCGGCAGAGCAGCAGAACTCAGCACACAGGGGTTTTTTAACCCAAAGCCGGGTTCCTCGTGGCCAGTGGGATGACCTCCCCCACCGAGCCGGCAGCTCTAGCGAGAGAGGCAGTCGAGGTGTGGGCAGAGCCACAGACTCAGTGGGGTATTTAAATGCCTCAGGAGCATCACCCACCAAGGCTGAGAAATGGAGCTGTTGTGAGACACCTGGGTGTGTCTTGGGAGTCTGAGCATTTAGTCACTTGGGCAGGTCCATCTCTGGTTGCAACACGGCTAAAAGCTGTTGACAGAAGAAACGTGGCAACCCAGACAGAGGTCCCACACAAACAGGTAGGTGTCCAGGTTGTGGCTGCAGGGAGTGCCAGAGCCTTGCACATGATATGAATGACTACAGAGACAACACCTGTGTTCGGTGCGAGCAGATAAATGACCTACTCAGTCTTGTGGCAGACCTGAAAGAGGAGGTTGAAAGGCTGAGGACTATTAGGAAGTATGAGAGGGAGTTAGACTTATGGAGTCAGGCTCAACCTTCCCTGAAACAGTCCCAACAGCCACACAGAAATCAGGACACTAAGGGCTCCCTATCCTCTCGCCATCTTTATGAATGGGATGACTTAGAAGGTAGGGAACATTGGAGGCAAGTTCCTGGCAGGTGAGGCAGGTGTAGCACTCCAAGTAGACAATGAACATCCCCAGGTGCCCCTGAAAAATAGATTTGCTGCTCTGGGTGAACCAGGTATCAACAAGAATGATGTTCTGCATGGGAAACCAAACAATGGCAGCCACAACAGCTTGCCTAGTTTACATGATTCACAGATGCGAAGATGGAGCAAGCCTAAGATCAAAACATCTGCAGTTCCCCCTTGCTGTTGGGGACTCACTTCTGAGGGATGTGGAAGTTCCTATATGCAGACCTGACCCACTCCTCAGGGAAGTACGTTGCCTCCCTGGGGCCACGGTTAAGGACACACTGAGAAAACCTCCTACCCTAATTTGTCCATCTGACTACTACCTGTTAATGTTTTTCCAAGTAGGCAATGATGAAATCTCAACAAGAAATCTGAGAGCAATGAAGAAAGACTTTAGGGCCCTGGGACAAATGGTGAAGTGATCAGGAAAGCAAATAGTATTTGCCTCTATCCCACCATTAGCTATGTTTCATGAGGGCATGAACAGGAAAAGCTAGCAGATTAATGCCTGGCTATGTGACTGGTGTCATCAGTAGGATTTTGGATTCTTTGATCATGGGCTACTTTACAAGACCCCAGGCCTGCTGACTACAGAGATGAAATGCTTTTCTCAAAGGGGAAAAAGAATCCTGGGGCAAGAACTAGCAGTACTGATTGAAAGGTCTTTAAACTAGATTTGAAGGGGGATGGGGACAGAACAGGGTTATACAGAGAGAATATCAATGCGTGTGGCATAGGCAATGAATACAGGAAACTGAAGGCTATACCAGTCAGTAACTCACCTTTGGGGACTCAATGCACTTCATCAGGGGCCCAGCTCAAATGCTTTTATGTGAATGCCCACAGCATGGGCAATAAACAAGAGGAGCTGGAAACGCTTGCGTGCCTGCAGCACTACAATCTGATCAGCATCACAGACACATGGTGGAATGACTCCTATGATTGGAGTGTTGAATTAGAAGGGTATAAGCTCTTCAGGAAGGACAGGCAGAGGTGACAAGGACGGGGTGCTTCCCTCTATGTCAGTGAACAGCTAGAATGCACGGAGCTTCACCTGGCAAGTGATGATGAAAAGTCTGAGTGCCTATGGGCCAGGGTGAAAGGAAGGAAAAGAGACATTACAGTGGGGGTCTGCTACAGACCACCTGACCAGGAGGACCAAGTAGACAAGGTCCTTCACAGACACTTGGTAGTGTACTATGTGACAAAGCCCTGGAGGGACTGGGATCCCAGGAAAGCTGGTTGACTTTCATGGATCACCTCCTCCAAGCTCAAAGGCATTGCATCCCTAAAAAGAAGAAATAGGCAAAGATGCCAGGAGACCTATATGGATGAACAAGGAACTCCTGGCCAAAACCAAACACAAAAGGGGAATCCACAAAGGGGGGAAGCAAGGACAGGTAACCTGGGATGACTACAAGGCAATTGTCAGTGAAACCAGAAACCAGGTTAGAAAAGCTAAACCCCTGATGGAGTCAAACCTGACCAGGGACATTAAAAATAATAGAAAAGGATTCTACAGGTATGTCAGGGAAAAAGAAAAACAAGAGAGAATTTGGGGCCACTCTGGAGGGATGCAGGTGACCTGGTTATTGAGGATATAGAGAAGGCTGAAGAACTCAACAACATTTTTGCTTTAGTCTTCAGTGGTAACCACTTGAGTCACACCACTGAAGTCACAGAGCTCACTTGTTGGGTCTGAGAGAGTGAAGAATCACCCAGGGTAGGAGCAGATCAGGTCCGGGAACACCTAGAGAACCTGAAGGTGTGTAAGTCCATGGGACCCAATGAGATACATCCACAGGTCCTGAAGGAACTGTTGGCTGAAGATGCTAGGCCACTAGCTGTCATATTTGAGAAGTCATAGCAATCTGGCAAAGTTCCCACAGATTGGAAAAGGGAAAACATAACCCCCATTTTTAAAAAGGGAAGCAAAGAAAACCCAAGGAACGACAGACAAGTCAGGCTCACCTCTGTGCCAGGTAAAATTGAGCAGATCCTCATGGTAGCTGTACTAAGGCACATGAAAAATAATGAGGTAAACAATGACAGCCAACATGGCTTCACTAAGGGCAAATCATGCCTGGCTAATTTGGTGGCCTTCTATGAGAGAGTTACAATTGGGACAATACAATATGGGAAGAGTAACTGATGTAATCTATCCAGACTTGTACAAAGCATTTGACACGTGACATCCTTGTCCCTAAGATGGAGAGACATGGACTTGATGGATGGGCCACCCAGTGGATAAGGAACTGGCTAGAAGGTTGCACTCAGAGTTGTGACAATTGATGTCCAGGTGGTGACCAGTGACAAGTGGAGTTCCTCAGGGATCTGTTCTGTTTAACATCTTTGTCAGCAACATTGACAATCGCATTGAGTGCAACCTCAGCAAGTTTGCCAATGACACCAAGTTGTGTGGTGCAATAGATTCAATTGAGGGAAGAGATGCCATACAAAGGGATCTTGACAGGCTTGAGAAATGGGCTAGTGTAAACTGCATTAGATTCAACAAGTCAAAGTGCAAGGTCCTGCATCTGGGCCAGGCCAATCCCAGGCACAATTACAGACAGGGTACAGAGTGAGTTGAGAGTAGCCATGAAGAGAAGGGCTTGGGGGTGAAAAAAATGAAAAAATCAAGCAAGGAAACAGAGAGAAAGGAAGACAAGTCTGCTTTTGTTCCAGTTTCTACTGTCAAAGAGCTCTCAGGCCTCAGCAATTTGATTTCTGTGACAACGGTGCATCAGCTCTGTTGTATTGTACACTCACAGCAAATTTAGGGTAAAAGGTCTAACAGTTGAAGTCTAACAGTCTTGTGTATGTAATGCATGCACAGTGATAGCAATTAACAATGTGCAGGACCAAATAATTAGCACAAACAGAGCTGATAATATGGGAATTTTGTAAAGTTTTAGTTTAAAGTTTAAACCAGAATTGTACATAGAGTAAATTTACATAGCATGTAACAAAGACAAATGCAGCCATGCTTCCCAAAAGGTATTTGCCAAAATTAAGACTAGTATATTACTGATGAGTTGGTACTTGATTCTGCTTTTCTAAAGAAATAAATTAGCACCTTCCCTTTTCTGGGTGTAGGCTGATCCGCAATTTGATATTGCATTTGGTATTTAAAACTTTGTAAAATAATGCAGTATAAAAAACCTGAATCAAAAGTGGACTAAATCACAATGTCCTGCATAATGCATTTTCATTTACATTAAAAGTTGTTTAATCCTAATAAAAAAGCAAACTGTCAGTGCACCAAATGTAAACATACCATAGTAACCTATCTAGGTACTTAAATGTGTCAACTGAAACAATACATTGGTTGCATATTAATTAATTTATTACTTTTTCTTGTACAGTAATATGAATCTTATTCAAATGAATGTCTGTCAAAAAGAACTACTATAAGAACCATGTAACCACCATTAAAGGTGTATTAATATTTCAAGAAATTTAAGAAAGGTCAGTGGAAGTACTCTGTTCATTTGTTTCTGTAACAAAATCTTGATAACTCCTGGAAAAAGGACCTAATTACTAAATGCAAATTGCACAGAGTACTGATTTCTCCGCCTCAAACTACTGATTTACAATACCACAACCCTAAAGTACATTTAATTAATTAATTCATGTTATAATTAATCCACAAATGATTTGTACAGATGCCAAGGGAAAGAAATCTTTAGACTGATTAATTTTCCATGTGAAAATGCAGCTAAATGACAGGAGAGAAATTCTAAGAATCCTTTTTCTCTTTCTAAGGGAATAGTAACATTTTAGATATTTGGTTTTGTGGCACAGCAAAGCAAAATTAGGTCATGGGAAAAAAAGCTCATTGTTGTCTTAGTTTTGTACGGTGCAGTTGCTGCGCACATGAAACAAGAGTTTCATGTCTCAGTATTGAGATGTTCTTGAAGCACTGGAGGCCATTTTGGATGGATCAGTGCTCATGTTTTGATGACGTTCTTGAAAAGAGGATAACGAAAAGCTGCAGCTGAACTCAGCTTGTTACTGGATAGGCATACTCAGACTAACACAACATTAAAATGGGGAGATAGAGATGTACACCATATCACTGCCTGAAGTGGAACTAATTTGACATATAAGTTTTCTAAAACTGTGCAGTAATTTTAAACTACTTCAGGAGCTTAGACTACTACTGTTTTGCTTCAAACCTGACACAAAAATTCATATCCTCTTAGGCTTTTGGATTAAAAGAAACATACCAAAATGTAATATGAATTACAGAGCACAGGAATTTTAACACACAATCAACAGAATACTATTCAAAAAGTACTCATACATTGTCAGCAATATCCCAAATTAAATTGATTGGTTTTTTGTTGTTTGGGTTTTTTTACTTCTTCAGAGTAAATGCACAGTTGTGATTACCCAAACACTAAATTCTTACTTTCCCTTCTGAAAGTCTTTGCATGTGTCTTGTATATATCAGATCCTTACATAGACTTACTTAGATTATATTAGCTTTTTTGGACCTGGCATCATGATGCATTCTCATATTTAGCTGATGAGCTACATGAACCCTCGTGTTTTTCAGACTCTGTTTCTCAGTCCAAAATCCCTTCACCCTATACGTGTATTTTACTCATATGCAACCATTATGGAACATAGTTTATTTACTTACATTTTTTACCAAAGCACTTTGTCCTAGATACTGGACAGATTGTAAATTAGGTGAGGTAATATGAATGTCCTGTGTTGAGATTTTTTTCACATGTTCATTAGAAATCTTAAAGGTGTTGTTTAGCAGACAGAAAAAGTAATTTCTCTTACCTTTGCCTGCAAAAAAGGGAAACGTTAAAATCTTTGATGCAGAGATTTACATTTTTCTAATTTTTTCAGCCTCTTAACGACTTTCAAACTTCATTTCTCATGGACAAACACACACTGTACATTAAAAACACAGTGTAAGTAAGATCACTCTCCAGACCAGTCAAGAGTTGCTTTCATCACTCACCACTAAAGTGGGAGTGAGCTGGAAGAAGGATGTCCTTTTAAGCACTTCTGCAAGGAACAAATAATGCCTCTTAGTGGAGACAGGTTGCCAGGTTATAACGGTTTTTTGCCTGATCAAGTGCAGCAGTTTATACTAATTAAGTGTATTACTTTTTAAATGTACATTACTCACATCTCCCAGATTTTCTGGTAAAATTCTACAATTTGACCTCTAAGCATTCAATTCAATATGTAAAAAATACTATTTTTGCTGTTGAATGGTGCAAAAGCTTCTGAGAGAGTGTTTTGTGATGCAAAAGTTACCATAAACCTTTTTCCTCAGAATTCAAAGGAGAGCAAATAAAAGAAAAGCAGGGCAGGGACATAGGGTCATCATCCTATGGTAATAAACAGAAATAACTTGGACTTAGAAAAAGATGAAGTCTTTTACTTTTAATGTCAACAGATACAGAATAGATGTGCAGCATGTTTGACCAAAGAATAATCAATCAGTGAATCCTCTGCATCTGAACTGTAAGTTTAAATTTGTCCTCTACTTAACTAGTAATTAACCGGTCTTCTCCTCACTGTGATCTCACCCACACAGAAAAAAAGGATTACACTTGGTTCAACTGTATTGGTTTCTACTGTACACTGATTACCACAATAACTATCCACCTTCTAAGACAGTATATTAGTAAGTATAGTTTCCAGCAGCAATGCTGGCATATGCAGTCTTCAACCACTCCTTCCCCCTAGTAGTGATCATTTCAGCTGTGCCAAAGAAAATCTTCACAGTAAAGTTGATTTGAAAATTGACCTCTGATTTTTTTTTTTCTTTTCTTCTTGTTGGATTATTTTTAACCCAAACTACTCCTTAACTCGGTGAATTATATAACTACAAATAAACCTGCCCAAAACCCTAATAAAAAAACCCATCAAAATTGTTCATAATGAGCAAAAGTAGTGGGGCTGAACAGAGACAAGGACAACTTTTCATAGTAAGAGTCAAAACAAGCCAAGGGGAAGGTAACAGGCCTTTAAAAAGTACTTGTTACTAACATCCTTCCAGACAGAACTGTCAGTCATTAGCATGGCTCTTCTTTTTATTTTATGATAAAAAAATCTGCTTAATTTAATCACAGATAAAACTGGTCCACATATATTCTCCACATTCTTCCTCAGCTGTCACTCTGAAAATATGAATATATGATAATATTTGCTGCAATGAAAGGCATCTATTGGTTTGTACTTGGCTTCACAGAGTTCGCAGTCTGTGGAAAAACATACCACATGACAAATTTTAAAAGGCCTTACATATGTATAAACTATTCTGTAAAGTCAAGCACAACTATTAAAACCCTGTACATATCACATACAGTAGTGGAAAAATAAATACTGAGTAGCATAGAACACCATTGCCTTGCCTTTGACAGTAAGCCCATCCTGAGATCCTGTCCTTAGCTTACTAGATTTAAGTCAGCATGTGCCCCTCGTATCTCATTATTCATTGAGATTGGGAGATGTGGATCATTAAGCTGCGTACTAATTTGTTCCTAAACTGCACTCATTCATCATTAGTTGGCAGTGAGAGGTTGATCAAGTCAGTTGTGGAATACTTCTGTGACCCTCCTACAAATTATATTATTTTCTGCATGAGATACTTAAGAAATTCTCTACAAGATATTTTAACAGTTTTAATAGCCATTTTGTTAAGCATGATGATTTCTGTTGTCACGATAGTCACAAAGGTATCTCTGTCATATTCACAAATTATCTTCTGTTCTCTGGACCTGTATGTTTGGTATTATATTCTGTATTGGTGTGTAATGGCTGTTTGTGTACTGTTCCTTCTAACAAGACATCTCTGATGGACTGTTATGACAAATCATAACAGAATCTGGTATGCAAAGACTGATGTCTCTTCACTGGGGACAAACACAGATGTCACTAAGGGTTAGCTAGACTGTGTGTGAGATGAGAGTTACTCTGAGAAGATTCATGTACCAGCTAAAAGATTCTTATATTTCCTCCTGACTTGAGCTTCTCTCTCATGAATAGTTTTAAATATTGCAGCACAACCCATCTGCAGTAACTTAACTTCTGCCTCAAATGATTTTTCATGATGAAAAGAAGATATTCTCAGTAATAATTTGGTGGGTGAAGAACTACTAAAATCCATAGTATGAATCATCATTATATTTTGTGCCAGCTATATTTTTATAAATAATAAGTCTATTGTATATAAATATTTATTT
This sequence comes from Todiramphus chloris collaris, assembly GCA_025345505.1. Taxonomy (NCBI): domain Eukaryota; kingdom Metazoa; phylum Chordata; class Aves; order Coraciiformes; family Alcedinidae; genus Todiramphus; species Todiramphus chloris. Next base: position 4,599,450 of record JANVCC010000020.1, read on the forward strand.
TACTAAAATATATGACTGTGAAAACATTAAAACAGATTGGGAATTAAACACATTTGCAATACATAAGCTGCCCAACATTCTAGTTAAGGAAACTTATGTAATGGAAATTTTACACAGACCATTTTTTGCCTTATAGACCTCTGGGGTTTTTGAGAGCTTATAATAATTTGTAAAAATATTAGCATAATACAAGCTAGAGACAGTAACAACACAAGAAATCATTCAATTTATCCATATAGAAAATATTTTGCTAGAAGACACACCAGATGCTTATCACCTCTTAAAATAGTTGTGCTTTTGTTTAATAACTAAAAGAAACCATATGTTGTTGTTGGGTTTGGTTTTTTTTTCCCTGTGATATACAGCTCAGCTGGTGAGTAAGCCAACTAGGGAAGGCTCCCTGCTGGACGTGTCGCTTGTGAACACAGAAGGACTTGTGGGTGACGTGATGGTTAGAGGCCATCTTTGGCATGGTGATCACAATATGATTGAGTTTTTGATTCTCAGGGAAATAATGAGCAGGGTCAGAAGAACTGCCACCTTGGACTTCTGGAGGACAGACTTTGGCCTGTTAAGGAGACTGGTTGACAGAGTCCCTTGAGAGGCAGCCCTCAAGGGCAAAGGAGTCCAGGAAGACTGGACACTCCTCAAGAAGGAACTCTTAAAAGTATAGGAGCAAGTCATCCCTGTGTGCTGAAAGATGAACTGTGGGGGAAGAAGAGCAGTATGGCTGAAGAGAGAGCTTTGGCTGGAACTCAGGAAACATGGGGAAGTTTATGACCTTTGGAATAAGGGGCTGGCAACTCAGGAGGACTACAGAGATGTCATGAGGTTACACAGGGAGAAAATTATAAGGGCCAAAGCCCAGCTAGAACTTAATCTGGATACTGCCATAAAAAAAAAAAAAAAAAAAAAAGAAAAGAAAGTTTCTATAAGAAAAGGAAAGGAGGACTAAGCAGACTTTCCATTCTCCATTAGATGCAGGGGGAAACATAGTGAACAAGGATGAAGAAAAGGCTGAGGTACTGAATGCCTTCTCTGCATCAGTCTTTAAAAGTAAGACCCATTGTTCTCCATGTACACAGCACCCTGAGCTCGCAGACAGGGACAAAGAGCCGAATGAAGCCCCCATGATCCAAGGGGCAAAGGTTAGCGACTTGCTGCGTCACTTGGACATACATGTCTATGGGGCCAGATGCGACCCAACTAAGGGTACTATCAGAAGTGCTCACCAAAGCACTCTGAATTATTTCCCAGCAGTCCTGGCTAACAGGGGAGGTCCCAGCTGACTGGAGGTTAGCAGATGTGACATCCGTCTACAAGAAGGACTGGAAGAAGGATCCAGGGAACTACAGGCCTGTCATTCTGACCTCAGTGCTGGGGAAGGTTACGGAGCAGATCACTCTGAGTGCAAAAACATGGCATGTACAGGACATGGAGGTGATTAGGCCCAGACAGCATGGATTTATGAGAGGCAGGTCCTGCTTGACTAACCTGATCTCCTTCAATGACAAGGTGACCCACTTAGTGGACAAGGGAAAGGCTGTGGATGTTGTCTACCTGGAATTCAGTAAAGCTTTTGACAACATTTTCTGCAGCATTCTCCTGGAGACACTGGCTGGTCCTGGCTTGGATGGGCATACACTTCACTGGATAAAAAATTGGCTTCATGGCCAGGCCTAGAGAGTGGTGGTGAATGGAGTTAAATCCAGTTGGCAGATGGTGTTCCCCAGTGCTCAGTACCGGGGCCTGTTATCTTCAATAACTGTATCAGTGATCTGGATGAGGACATTGAGGGTACCCTCAGTAAGTTTGCAGATGACACCAAGTTAGTCAGGTGTGTTGATCTGCTTGAGGGTTCAGAGCGTCTGCAGAGGGATCTGGATAGGCTGGATTGCTGTGCTGAGGCCAATTTTACAAAATTCAACAAAGCCATGTGCTGGGTCATCCACTTGGGTTACAAGAACCCCATACAGGCTCGGAGAACTGTGGCTCGAAAGCTGCCTGGAAGAAAAGAACGGGCGGATGTTGGTGGACAGACACTGAGTATGAGTATGAGCCAGCAGTGTGTCCAGGTGGCCAAAAAGGCCAACAGCATCTGGCCTGTATTAGAAACAGTGTGGCCAGTAGGACAAAGGAAGTGATCATCCCCCTGTACTCAGGCTGCACCTCAAATACTGTGTTCAGTTTTGTGGCCCTCACTACAAGAAGGACATTGAGGTCCTGGAGGGTGTCCAAAGAAGGGCAACGACGCTGGTGAAGGGTCTAGAGCATAGATCTTATGAGGAGTGGCTCAGGGAACTGAGGTTGTTTATCGTGGAGAAAAGAATGCTCACAGGGGACCTTACTGCTCTCTACAACTATCTAAAAAGCTGTTGTAGCGAGGTGGAGGTTGGTATCTTCTCCCATGTAACAAGTGATAGGACAAGGGGAAATGGCCTCAAGTTGCACTAGGGGAGGTTTAGGTTGGACAGTAGGAAAAATTTCTTCACCAAAAGGGTTATAAAGCACTGGAAAATGCTGCCCAGATAAGTGGTGGAGTCACCATCCTGGATGTATTTTTAAGGTCATGTGTAGATGTGGTGCTTAGGGACATGGTTTAATGGTGGACTTGGCAGTGCTGGGTTAATGGTTGGAGTTCATGGTCTTAAAGGTCTTCTCAAACATAAACAATTCTATGATTCTATATTCACCCTAAGAAAGAAACAGACAAATATTCAAGTTTGTGTATTGAAATGTATCAAATTGCTGATTTACCTGATTTTTCAGAGGGAAGAGAAACACTCTCTTTTGTAGTATCCAGAATTACAGCCAAGCCTGCAGAGAGTGATGGGAGGATGCTGGTACTGAGATCTATTCGTGTTAGACTTTCAGGTTCTTTTTCCAAGGCTTTTTGAATACCTCCAGCATAGACATCTTCTGTTTCATCCTTGTTCCAACTGTTCTTCTGTGGACTCTGAACAATATGAACAATACTCTGCTGGGCCAGGTCACAGTTCTGCAACACAAAACCAAAATCCCAATAAATAATTAATCGTGACATAAAGGACACAATCCCTCTATCTGCAATTTGTTGTTTGTTAAATGGTCTCTGAGCCATTTTGTGCAGAATCTCAGTGTGCAGTAATGGAGTTTAAAGCAAAGTGACAAGTGTAAATTGCTGGAATTAGGATTACTTGCACTGGCAAAAGGGTCACAACACTTACAAATTCTAAAGATTTAACAATGAAATGGTGGACCAGAGCCAATAGCTCTAAATAAGTCTGGTTTATTGTCACAAAGAAAAAACTCCAGAGGGAGCACTACTAAATCAAATGCTAAAAATGTTCAATACTTAGATGTGTTTGCATAGATAATGCGGATACACATTCTTCATGCAGCAATTTAGGGTCAAACTTGACAACCACAGAGAGTTCATGATCAACCTATTACAATATATCTTGTTAAACAGGGAGGATGGTACTACTGATGAAGACTGACACTTATTTCTTATACCTAATATAATTTTTAATCTAAATCTGTCTTTAGATGTAGACTCAGTATGAGTTTTTCATTCTCTCCAAAGATCGCATTTAACTGTTGACTTTAGAATTAGAGAAATCTTGTGGAAGATCTCACGACCACTATAGTCTTTTCTGGTACAACAAAAGGATTGCTACACATTTTAGCCCAAGAGGTATCACATACATATACATAAGCACTTCCTCTGTCACAGTTCTTATCAGAGGTGATTCTTAGTCTTTCCAAATCCTGTGTCTTAGAAAAAAGAAGGCTGAATAAGGATCTTATGAAAGGTTTATCCATGATAAATCAGGATGGAATTCACATTTTGTTCATCAGTTTCCTAATACGGAATAGGAAAGCAAAATATTATCTCTGAACTAGAAATTACAGAGTCTTTTAGATAACCTATCTTTAACAAAGGTCTTTCAAGAAAGATTTGTATTGATCTTTCCACAGCCCGCCTTGCAACAAAAGTTACTCTTTTTTGTGCGATACCTCCTGAAGATGCACATCTAATTCTCCAGTGTCATGAACGAACCATGTACAAACACCAACATACACACAAATAAGTTTGAGTTGCCTCAAGCATATAATTTTCTAACTCTTCACAGTATCATTAAGTTGTCCCTGTCTGCCCTGAAATGTCATGCAGACTGCTGATTACATTTGGAAGGAACAAAAAGAGAAGTCAGATGCATTTGTCTCAGTATCTACACAATATTTAAAATTTTTAGGTTTTATTTGCAAACATTGCATGTACTTTTAGTTGAAAAAAATTTCTTTACAGACATTTAAGTTACGTTTATACCCTTGTTATTATGCCACACTTGCTTTTCTATTACTTTTTCTCCTCTGGTGTCATTTCTGTTTAGTGTTTTTCCTTCATTCTCTTGCATTATTTCTCAGTATTTCCCCCTCCACCATTTCTTTCCTATGTAATGCAGAAACTTTTTTAAATTTTTTTTTTAATTCAATTTTTAATAACACACTCTTTCCTCAGTGAAGCCGTAATCAGTCTGCAGAGACTTGTCAGAGCAAGGACGCTGCGGTCTTAATATTCAGACAAAGTAGGTATTAGATTTAAACTTTAAAACACTATGTTGACATTAAAGGTCTCCTTTTTCTGTACAACTTGTTTCCTGTGACATTTTAACAAGATCCATTTAAATAGCTTAATAATTTCATTCATTAACACAGAATCCAAAACGCGTCTGTCACTCTAAAACTTTTCCAACTAAGAATACTGCATATCATTAAAGAATTTAATAACCTAAGAGAAATTAATAAAAAAATTAATAACCTAGGCAAATGAGGAGTTCAAAAGTGATTTGCTCAGTTACAGCTAAAATTACAAAGGGAAATTGGTATATATGTAAAAAGTCACAACCTTGGAAATCCCTAAACACCTGTCAATCATTCAAACCAAGTTTTAATGAGCACGTCTTCTGGTAGTGTTGCTTGCTTAAGCAGCCCCTGTCCCTCCTTTTCTTTTTTTTATCACCATCTACTACCTTCTCAGTTTGTTTGCATCAGTACTCTGATTCATTTCACATCCTGATGCTGTGCTACAGTCACACTGAGGGGATGGTGCAGAACAGACGGTAAGAAGGATGGCAAAGTCTGCTTAAATCTAATGAAATGCCCCCACAAAACCATTTTTTCAACTACTCTTGCTTAATCTTGACTGCTGTACACATGTAGATGCATGGTTTAAATTAACTAATCATTAAAATGTATGTTCCTTCACAGTTCTTTTTGCAGGGTGGAGGGTATGTGGTTAGTTCAGAAACAAAGAAAGTGCTGAAAAAATAGAGGCCCATATTATTTATAATTCTCTCTCCAATAATGTCAAGAACCACATACTTCAAAAAAAAGATGTAAAAATTGTACTTAGGGCAATTATACATCCATATGACCATAGCAGTAGTGTACTCCTGGATTTCACTTACTAAAAGATTTCATTTGAAAAGATCAGGTAAACGTATTCTATCTTAGCTTTCTTGCACCTCTTGATCAAAAGCAAGAACAACTTTGCAACACTGAACATGACTGCTGCTGATGATGTTGTAGGTCATAGACATAGGAAAGCTTAATTAGCAGATCCCAGGATAATTTTTCAAAGATAGTAGCTAGGAAAAACCAAACAACATCCTTTGATTTGTATACTGAGTATATTTGATATGGAAGTTACTCAGCAGTAATAAACGTGGAATCCCAAATCATCAGTTTTGTGATGTCGCTTCTGACTACATTTGAATTGAATTTGGCTTGTGTTTAAAGGAGAAAATTAATTCGCAAAGGTTTCAAGAAAAATGAGAAAACAGTACAAGAAACAAACAAACAAACAAAGGTTTGTGATTGTATCTTAATTGTGAAGAGGCCTGGATGAGAACATCATGAAGCTGTTCCCAGAATTAGGGTGTTTAATGCTTTATAGCAAACTACATTTCATAGAGGGTAGATGAGCCAGGTCTGCAGCTTTTTCCTCTGAGAAAAGAGGCAGAATTCAAAATATTTTTTAAAATGTTTAGGTTTTGCCTTAGGTTGCTACTGTAAAACAAATCTAAGATACAATTGTTTATGTCAATGTCACTTTCATTTTCTTCATGTATTTGTTTTACGCCTCAGGAAACATTTCTTTTGAGAATATCTATTATTAATGATTCTAGAGATATTGTCTTGTCTTATCTGTTGATCCAAATTAATGCCTGTGATCCATACTCCAAAGGGAAATACTGCAAGTGTATTTATTGTAGACTATGAAGTCTCTCCTTGCATTAAAGGCAGCTGAGCAGACCCAGAAGTGATGAAACCCAGTATTGTGGAGTGCTTCTTTACAGAGAATGGGGCTTGGCCAACTCAGAAAAAATGAATCCACAGCAAATGAAGTTAAAACTTTTTTTTCATTCAAACCTTCTATTTTCATATTTTTTTCTGAATTCTCAAGTCGAATTTCACAAAGCTGAATCCAACACATCCTAAGTGAATAACACAATATCCTTTAATGCTGCTGGCTGTGGGCTAACTAGAAGGTCTCTTCGGGAGATTGAGCTAAATTATGAAGAGGGAAAAGATGACTGTGTTTCAGTAACCCTGAAATCCTCTTGTTCTGAGAGATTTCTGCTTACTGTCTTCTTGACAACATATTTTGATAGTAACATCAATACTGGAAGAAGTGTTCTCCATCTAAGAAATATATAGTCCACTTGAGAAGTCATATTATGTTTTCTGAAGTGCAATACACTTTGTTTTAAAATGTTTTGTTTAAGGAAACACTAGAGCAGACAATAGTTTGAATTAGAAGCTTTGGATTTGAGTGTGAAAAAGCTTATTTCCTGTGGTGTTTTCTCTTGAAAAGGAATTTTAAATATTTTCATTTTATGTTAACCACCGGTTGGCTTTTTATAGGTGTTTGGGCTTTTTTTTAACTGTCTAACAAATTCAAAAAGCAATTCTTCACACTCTACTACCTAAAATCCAGTTCCAACTTTTCCTGTTATCTGAAGATAACATCTTTGCCCATGAATCCCTGGGGCCTACAGAGTGGAAACAATAACAGTTTACCTAATTGGTGCCTATTTAGATTAAGCAGATAATCTCAGTAAGAGATTCAGACTAGGTAAATGCTCATGAAAAGGTATTTTAAGCTTCTGGAATGATCAACAATAATCAAAATGTTGGTTTTCCATCTAGACTTTTCCTTAAAAAAGGAAAAAAGCTTTTTCCTTAAAAATTTCAGTATTGGATAGGAAATAAGAGGAATATTTTTGCCTCATTAATCTGCAGAAGGATTGAAATAATAAAGATCTCCAGAGTACCCATAGCACAATACACCTTTTCAAACAAATAGGACCTATGTAAAAGTGCGATGACACACAATTCTTTTTCCATGGATAATGTAAAGAGACATTAAAGGTGACTTTCTAAACAGAAAAGAATCACACATATGGAGCTCCCAGAAGAGAGAAAAATAAGCCCACCAAGCCTCACTCTACTATTGCTGGAACCCTCTCACAACCCAAGGACAGAGACAGTCTCAAAAGCAGAAGAGAAAGAAAGTAGATAATTGGAAGAACAAGAACACTGTTTTCATTCCCTGATCATAGACCAATGACTCAAAAAAGCAGTAAGAAGAAAGCAACAACAAACTAATAGCCTTTACTTCATAGGGAGTGAAAGCTGAAATATTAATGAACTTGAAAGCAGAGCTTACCTAAAATAAAAAATACAGATTTAGTATTAACATTCTGTTGAGCCCTGCTGGTCTAAGAAATGGGAAGCAAGATTTGCAAGAAGGCTTAACATCTTATACCCAGTTGATAGAGAGAGAAAAATAAGTTTTTGGACTCAGAGACTTCCACAGGTCATGTTGATGAGAAATCCAAAGGGAAAACTAACCCCTGTTAAAATTATGAAGTAAATCACCACCTTGATCTGGTGTTGCCATCCATTTGTGTGAATTCTGTCTGTTGAATGGCAGTGAACTAAAAATTGCTCCACATGGCACAAGGGAAAAAAGCCAGTGCACCACTGGGCATAAATTACACAGACCACTTAGCAGTTAAATTCCAGCAATCAGAAACCACTTGCTATTTGATGATGCTGCGGATTAAATCTATATTTGACTTCAGTTCACCTTTTCAACATTTTCAGAGTTATACATTACTGTACTTGTTTAGTATTCAGAGAATTGTGGGTGCTAAGCAACGCTTAAAAATAGAAGGAAAAATAGATGTATTATAGAAAGCACCACATATTCAAATAAATGTGATGAAAAGGCAGAAAACCCTTCACTTAGCAGAATACTTGTACCCTAATTTTTATAATCTCTTCCTATTCAATTCTTGCAGTAGTTTAAATATTGACCGTGCCAAAGAAACAGGATAAAAAGAAAGATATTAAAATGTGCTATGAAAAAAAGATTTGTTGCTTTCTAAATTCATAACTTAGTATCATTTTAAGGAATACTATTAGAGTTCCAAAGACAGACTATGGCAGCAAATGAAGGAAGAAGTGCATAGGAGCTTTCAGTACATAAGGCTACAATGAAGCTGAGAGTAATCAGATGCGAATGAGTGATGTACAAATTTAACACAACTAGAGGCAAACACCAGTGGATAGAAGGCAGGATTTTGGCATATTAAGATGCTGGAAAACAATAATCCTTGTTTTAAGAAAAAATGAAACAATATATCTTCAAAATACCTTTAAAATACAGATAGGATATTCTTATTGTGATATTTTGCTTTGTTATTCTTTCTTACATGGTATGTTTTTATTAAGTACTGTCAATCTTCACAGGTATCTTATGAAAACCTCACATTCATTAATAAGGTCATGAACTTAGCTGTTAAGATTTTTTACAAACCTGCAAACGAATACAATACATTTTGGACTCATTTTGGGGACTGATAAAGTGACTCACATAATGACGAAGTGTAATGCCTGCAATTTTGTGCGAATTTGACTCTCTAAAGACTGAAACTTTCATCTCAAAATACAACAGCACTGCAAAAATTTTTTTTCATAATTAAAACATAATCTGACGTAAAACATAATCTGACGTTACTGTGCTGTGATGTTACTGTACTGTAAGTATGATGTAGAGTTTGTCTCTAACAGTTTGAGAATGGTAGAGCAAAAGGCAAAATAATTATTTTTACAGAGACAAATTTTAGTGGAATCCAGGAAAGGTTGTTAACTAAAAAATCAGGGCCACTCTATAACCTTCCCTAGAAAAACATTAATGTCCTGCAGAGTTGTCACAGTCCTGATATTCCCTGGCAACTGACAATTCAGCAAATAGTAAGCATAGGAGTGATCTTGGTATATACTGCTATGTATTGTCTTCCTGCACAACTGAATTTTCTCAAGACCTCTGTAAAGATTCTGTCCCATTTGCAAGTGCCAAGTGAGAAGAAGAAATTCCATCTACACTTCTTAGGGAAAGATAACCCTAAAAGTCCTGAGACACTTACTTAGAACCATAAAACTTACCGTTGCTTTGATTTTCCATGTCAACATTATATACCCATCACAAGAAATGCTTGCTACTTAGCTTCTATTATCTACTTTTTTTATGTAATGCCATACAAAAAGGGTTAAACCATGCACATTCAAATTAAGATTCCATTATTTTTTAGTAAAAGAGAAAACCAGAAGTTAGACAAGAGGAAATAGATACCATGTGATTTACCACAGCTCCTCCAGGTAATGGTCCCTCCATGTAGCAGGAAGCCTTGACCAGCCTTTACAAATATAAAACTCTCTGATTTACAGCATAACACAACCAGTTACATATTACAAAGGTTCTGCTCTGGATGATACTCTTTAAAAAGAAGTACAAGATTTACAATTTTATACTGACTAATCCCTTAATGAGTTAATAATTTGACAGAAATGGAAATGCATTCAACCAATAGTACTTAAACTTCCCCTCTTCCTTCACTTACAAATCACTTTATGCTTCATTTGCATCTTTTTCACATAAGACAAAAAACTTTAATGTTAATTTCTAGCTCAGTGGAGGGAATGAAGACATAATTCTTTGGTAGGAACTTTGCAGGGTTATTATTTTTTGTACACAATCTAAGGCCTTAGCAATGCTATAGATATATTTCTAAATGACATTACCAATAACGCATTATTAGTATGATGACTTTTCTTGTAAAGTAGGCCCTCTAACAGAAATTCCCAAAAGAGAAATTAATCCTTGAACTAAATAAAAATGTTATATTGGCAGCATATGAGACAGTTTGCAACATTAAAACATCTGCTTAGATTACTGTTCTTCCCTTTAAAATTCTGCATAAAGGTCTGCAAAAGACATAGAAGGCAGCCAAACTTTTTGATATTATGTTTACAAAGCTATTAGTATCCCAATAGTGACATTAAGAACTATCATGCTTATATAAAATGGAAGAGAAATACAGTCATATGAACACTAATTTCAAATGCAACTTTTCTCTTCAGTAAATGAGTAATTTTTTCCTTCTTGTAATTTCATGTACTGTGCACTAAGAACAACCTACTAAATCACAATTTATTGTAATGTCTGCATAGAAAATAACAGATCAATGAAAAGTTTATAATATTAAATATAAAAAATGAATACAGTTAAGTTTTTGTGACTGCTTGCTTGCCTCCTAAATGCAGCTGAGTGCACCTCATTCTATGCCATCTTCCGTACTGAACTCCTTAGAACTTACTCCATACAACTTCCAGTCTCTAAACATGTTATCTCCAGCTGTAAATATAAAATAAGAAAGCCTATTATTTACCAGGTATGGATCGTATTTTCCATTGCTCTGATTTCTTCTCAAGCCACACCAAAAAACAAGTAACAAGTGTATACTGTAAAATGATTTAATGGACTACATTTTGGACACATTTTTTTCTGGGATAAATGATAATAAAAGGTCCTAAACTCAGAAAAGTTCTCATAAGCCAGTACTGTTAGCTGTCTGTAGCATGGCCTCAGGACTGTGGCCACTATCTTGATTAACATAAGATTTAATTTTTAATTCCTCTTCCCTTTAAATTCTTCTTAGACTTTTCTCAGCCAGGTAGAACCTGACAATTTGGTCACATTTCTCTGTCTTCATTTAACACGTACATTAAGCATTAGAAAGCATGTGAGGAATAGGCATAAACGTGGCCTCATGTTGACACCTAATAGGTGTCAGGACATAAATGCAAACTAATTGTATTTGAAAAAGTAGGGAGTCACTGCACAGAACTATGAAAATATACTAAAGACTTCAGTGGTCTCTCATGCTGATGGTGGCAGCTATGGTGGCAGCTGTAGGATTTCAGAAAGGAATTTGGAAAATTCTCTTTTCCAAAGAGCCCTGAAAGAATTCCTATGTATACTTAACACTCCACTGTAGAAGTGAGTTTTCATATGAATTTATTGCCTAGTGAATCAAAAGTTTTATAGCTATCATTATTTATTTAAATTACTTCAACCAGTCATTTACAGTTGTCTTTTACATACTTTATGGTCAGCACCTGGTATACATCACAAACAAAGAGCACTTTGGTCTTCTACTTATCCAAGTGCATGCATCTATATATCAGTTTGAGCAGCTGCTATGAGAGCAGCCATAAATAAAGCCTACTGGACATCCTGTGTGGACTTATTGGTAACTTGTTAACCCACAAGTACAAACATGGACAAAAAATCAAATATTTTCCAGAGCTTTCCCTTTTACCTGAAGGCCTACTTTCAACCTAACAGTTACTACGCCAGGTGAAAATGGACTTATATTTGACTTTTGCGATACGCCTACCAAAAATATCCCATCAGGATCAATAAACCTACTGGGCATTGCTTGAAAAGCTATACAGTGAAATATGCAGCACAGCTACATATCTAACGATTTTACTTTGGGGTAGAAGAGGTTGGGAAGGGTTTGCTAGAGGTACAGTTATCTATGTTACACAATAGGTAGCTTACAGATTCTTCACCACTGTGAGATATAGGCTATATCAGAAAACACTCATATAATAAATTAATTCCTACACCCAGTACATGTGGGCATAGTTTGTCACCTCTGTCCTTCCCATCCCATAAGAAATCATGTCTTATTTTAAAAGGGAGAACACACACTAACACAAACAAGGTGAATGCTAAGAAGATAGAAAAAAACCCCTTTGACTTAAGCAATCTGTGTGATTTCCAAAAAAAATGTGAAAAAATGGAAAACATGATGTAAATGTGAATCCAGACTCAATCTGCTAAATAACCAAACTGTATATGAAAAGCACCACTATAAAAGGGAGGTGAGAAAGCCTTGTTGAGTCACAGATGAAAGATGTTTTTGAACATCAGAACAAGAGAATAATGATGCATTAAAAAACAAAACAAAACAAAACAAAAAAAAGATGAAGGAAACCTGCTTTAAGAGTGTGCTTTTATCCTTATCTGGAAAAAAAAATCTTCAATTTCCCCCTGAGGCCATTCAATTTTAAGATAGAAACCTTAAGTTATATAGCATCAAGCTATGATAGAGAAGTTCATTATTCAGATTTAGATAGGAAAGCGTAGCTTACTAAAACAAACAAGGTTCCTGAATATTAATTTGAAGACCTCTGTATCATGGCCTTCCCTCTACTGCATACATTCAGTTTGCAACATATCACATGCTTTTTACAGGTGTGTCAGATAATTTCTAGCTTTTACTTTGAACATGTAAAAAATCTGGAATATCCAAACCTTTTCATGTGAAATTGTATAATTTGTATTCAGATCAATATTCAGGTTCTGAAACACATGCCAAAAGAATGGGATTCTATGAGTGTTCATGGAGAAGAGACGTGCTATGAAATTCAGTGGTGCTATGGCTTCAAAAATTACAAGTTTTCCTGAAATGGAGGTTTATTCAGGTCTGTCAGGCTATCTCTGCATTACCAGGTAGTCAAGCAAGCAACCTAACTTGCATTACAATGTAATGAAAACCAGAAGACCTAGCTCTTCACAGCAGAAGAGTTGGTATTGAGGACCTGACATCCACACTAAAGTTTGGGAGATAAGGTTTTTGGGGTGGTTGGGTTTTCTGGGGTTTAGACTACCTCTAGTTTCTCCTTAATGACTGCACACTCTTTTGTAACTGGGGTGTAGCTGGTGAAGAAGTCCTGAAATTCATTCAAAATACATCTAGTTCATTTGCTCTGAGGATGCTTCATGATGCAAACCAAAACATGCCAAATGGGGATGATCAGGAGGTCCATTTCAAATGCACACTCCTGTTTCAAACTAAAACATTAGTGCAGATAAACTTTAATTGTCTAATTCTGAGCTCCCATCAAAGGTATCAGCAGACACATTTCAGATCATCAGAAGGGAAGGTACTGCTGTTATTTAAATGTAATAATTTTATTAAAATTGATGCCCACAACAATTGGGTAGTCACAGAGCTTTGTGCAGTGATTTGATGGAAGTTACATTTGCCTGGGTTTACAGAGACTGAAGGAAACAGGTAAATGTACCGTAGACTGACTAAATGAAGATTAGTAAATGTAGGCTGTCGTCTGTTCAGAACTAAACCACTTGTGTTTAAAAGAGTAGTTGACCATTTTTCTTACAGGGTGGAGATTCAACAGTTTTTAACTATTTCCTTCTACTGGTGTATCTAGTAAAACACCATAGCGGTTTCTCCAGAGGCTCAGACCTGGTTCGCTCAGCTAGATCCACTAAAAATCAGTTTAAAAGTTCTGTTATTTTAAAAACATTTGCCTTGTTAACAATTGTGTCAAGAAAGCACATAAACTCCTGTGACCTTTCCTTAGCAATGGGAATTAAACTTTATAAGCCTGGTCTTGGAAATCACCTCTGTATTAGAGCCCCACAAACAGTAAAGTACAGACAGATATTTAAGCTCTAAAACAAACAATTCAATCACACATAGAGGGAAGAAAAAAAAAAAAAGAGAAAGCAAATGACTGTCACACTTCAATAACAAAAAGCAGAGAGACTACCAGCACAGCTTTCAGCTCTTTGTGACAGGGATTGTCATGTCAGAACACAGCAAGTGGCATCCCCGTCTTTTAGCAGGCTTTTTATCAGAATGGATGGATACTTCAATGTGAAAGATGAAACCCTTACCCTCACAGCACCTCTTTGTGTTAATTATTGTTTCATGGTATGAGAATACTTTCTGACTTCAGCCAAGGATCAGCTTCAATGGTCCTGCAATTTTCATCTTACTGACAAGTAAGATCTGATGCTGCTTTTATCAATGTCCACTCAAATGATGCTAGAGTTGGCTGGCTGCAATTAACAGGACATAGAACTGAAATCCTTACAAATACAATATAAATTATCCTCATTTCTTCAAAGAAACGACCACTGGAATTGAAAGCAAACAAAACAAAAGGCAGGGAAAGAGAAATGAGTTTAAGTGCATAGGGAAGGCTATAGATCTGGGAGATTTCCTGTGTTTCTACCAATGGAAGGATCCCTTATTCAATGCTGAGATATTTGTATACGTTAAGGAACAGCAAATAGAAATCTATAGATTATTTCCTTTCATATTGCATTTTTCTAAAATGTTTGGAAATGTGTGGGTTTTTAATTCAGGCAGAGGACTAAACTTCAGTTTACTTGGGTTCTACTACCACCAATCATTGTCCAGAGCACTGTGGTGGTTTGACCTTGGCTGGATGCCAGGTGCCCACCAAGCCACTCTTTCACTTTCCTCCCCCCCCTCCTCCTCTCAGCTGGATGAGGGGGAAGAAAATAAGATGAAACTTCTGGGCTAAGACAAAAGTAGTTTAATGGAAAAGCAAAGCAAGGCTGCACATGGAAACAAAAGAAAACAAGGATTTATTCTCTACTTCCCATCAGTAGGCAATGCCTGGCCCCTTTTCTGGGAAGCAGGGCTCCAAACACGTAGTGATTGCTCTGGAGGACAAGTCAATGTCCCTTCTCCTCCTCCTTTCCTAGCTTCTATAGTTCAGCTGATGTCATATGGTATGGAATATCCTTTGGTCAGTTTGGGTCAGCTGTCCCTGTCATGTCCCCTCCCAAGATCTTGTCCACCCCATCCCACTGCAGAGGGGGGAGTGTTGGAAAAAGATCCTTGTTGCTGTGCGAGCCCTGCCCAGCAGCAGCCACAGCACGGGTGCGTTACCAGCACCTTTCCAGCTCTCAGTGCAAAGCACAGCACCGGGAGGGCTGCTACAGGGAAAATGAACTCCAGTTCAGTCAGACCCAATACAAGCATTCACACCTTTCACACCCTTACGTAAACTTGTACCAGTAAGAACTCCTCCACTTTGACTTTTTTTTTTTTTTTTTTTTTTTTTT
>JANVCC010000020.1:4614862-4679017 GCA_025345505.1 Todiramphus chloris collaris
AAAAAAAAAAAAAAAAAAAAAAAAAAAAAAAAAAAAAAAAGATTTCAAAAACTATTAGATTAACAAGAAATTACCAGTTACCAGTTTTATTTGTCCTGTGACTGAGATGGGGAAGGAGAAACAAATAAGGCCAAAGGACACAATGTTATGTGCAAATAATTAAGGTGATTTCTCAGGTTTTGGATGCTGTTTGTCACAAGGCACCACTAGTTCAATATGGCTTTCTAGATACAACAGAATGTGTCTTTCACAGAAAACAAGCAGGACAAGAGATTCCTCCACTGGGCTTAAGCTGCATATGTTCAGATTTTAGCACTCTTTTAGCTGCTTCTGGAAACACAATTCAAGCCCTTAACAAACTGCACAGTGAATGCAAGCCCAGTGAATGCAAGCTGCCTTGGAGCACTCACACATTTTGAAAGGGGTTGAAGAGATCTATTTGGACATAGCTAAGAGAGCTCAAGGTACAAGTTATCTGGAATACAGCCAAGTCACTGTAGATGATGACTATAGGGCATCCCGTGAAAAACTCAAAGATTTAGACAACTGGGAGATGATGACAGCTTTCAGCCTAGAACTCTGGAGACTGAAATTCATTTGCTTCTCTGGTAAGAAGGGTTCCATGTTGTAAAGCACGATGCAAAGCCAAAAGATTTCCTCAATCTTTTGGAATTATGACAAAAGTTCTATTTTATGTTAATTTTTTGAAACAGTAGAAATGCTTTTTGATTATTTTTAGATTTTCTGCCACTTACATGATTTAACCTGGGACTCGTTTGGTAACATTGAAATTCTGGCACATCTGCTACTGGCAGTATTCATATGACTTGCAAGATGTACAAGGACATAGTCCTCACATGGAAATACTAAATTGGGAAGGTATCTGCACCTAGGCAGTTATTTTATGCCTTATTATAAATGTCCCCATTGATTAGCTGAACAGAAATGGACTGGATAGATACAAATTTGGCATTAGATCCTGTTTTGTGGTGGTTGAGGATGTTTATGAGCTCAGGCAGTTAGGTTTTTGTGGGAAATGATACAAAGAGGGTGAGCAGTGAGAAACATGAGATTGACATCTGAGTATGGGCCTGAGAAGGAACACTGAAAACCCTCTCTGTAAAAATGTGCAAACCAGAAATAAAACAGTATGTAGAGCCCAACAGCTGCTGTTGCTACCTACAGTTGACATAACCGGTTTATAGAAATATAGGATGTTCTACTTTATAGTATCTACCACACTAGAAGTATCAGGCTGAAGAACTAATTGGTATTCTTGTTGCCAGTCAGCACAGAGACCCTCATCTAATTGATGCACACTAAATCACAGTCATTTGCAGATACAAACACCAGAAATTAAGTTAGAACCACATTAGCAACCTAGTAGATCTAAGCTTGAAAACCACCTCTTTTAACATCAGGACACATAAAGTATTTCACTGTCCTGTGTTGACAATACACAAACCCCAAATTCAGTTTAAGAAACAAAATGTGGTAGTTTAATATAGAAATGGAATAAACACTTTTGCTACAGTTTTATTTATTGTGAAACAACGATTTGATTTTGTAAGCTTACACTAACTGGATAACCTCTCATCAGGATGCCACTTAATTCTGGAAGGAAGGATCTGCTAAATATCAGGGTATGATTGCAAATGGTGAAGATGCCAAAGCTCCATCAATTGCTAAAGCAGAGCAGTTATATTACACATCCAGGTTACATCACATACAGTGTCTGTACTGCAAATTCAGACTGTTCCTGAATCCATTTTTTTGGAATGTTCCTTATCCACCAGTAGCAAACAGACCAGAGCTGGTTTGGGGACAGGCAGCCATGTCCCCTGTCACAGTACTAAGTGCACTTCCAACCTCCTGCCTGGCCAACAAGTCACAAACTGGGTTTTAGGATAATCTGTCTTCTGATGTGATCAGCAGTCCCTTGACCACATCTGCACTTTGACTACAGCATGCACCTGATCCCATTGCAGCAGAGGTTTGCCGGCATGTGTCTTCTAACACATAAAATTATGCACTCCTACTCCTCCACATAACCCCACCCCAAGAGTTTGGACATCTCTGCCTTAAAATCATCTAGGAGAGTTAAGCTACCAGTTATTAGTTCTTAAGGAGATTGAGCAAGGGGCAATCTTAAGGGGACTGAGCAAGGGTCAAGTCTCTGCAGCTTAATGGTCCTTTGTGAACCTGGACATTCAACTGTCCCTTATCACCTCTTCATACATGCAATATTTTAACACAACTTTTTAGAAGAAACATGTAAAAATTACTGCAAAATTAAGACAACTAGTATGGCAAATCATATGTATTAATTATGTGTAACTATCAATTTTATATTGTTTTCTTTTCTGCATTAATTAGCCATTGTTTATTTTTCTGTTGCAACTATTTAATATACAAATTTATTGCTATGTATCACCTTCAAAGACATAGCCACAAGGCACTCATAAAAATTGTGGAATTTCGCTCTATAAGGCTTCATCTATAAAAACCTTTCCAAAAATCCTGAAAAATCATACAGATTCTACTACAGGGGGTCAGAGTTCTTAAAGATTAAATTACTATACTTTTAAACCCATGCTGTCATTTTCTGACAGCAAAGATCAGTGACAATACCCTCATCATCAAAAAAAAACCAAACAAAAAAAACAACCTAAGAAGAAACTAATAAAAGGCATATTTTGCAAATTATGGTCTAAACCCTGAAAAAACTTCAATTCAATGTGCATATTCACCATAATACACCAGTACTTCAGGAGCAGTGGTATAACAGAGACCTCATGAGATAAGGAATCAATCCTCTTGTCAGCCTCCACCACCCAGGATGCATGCAGACCAAAAATGCACGTAGACCAGATTCACCTTTGCTTAGCAGTACAAACACTGATGCATCACTTATGTGAGTGCTGTTGATAAACTCACAAAGACAAAATGATGCAATTCACTATTAAAAGCTGTTTTCTCATGATAAAAAAAAAAAAAACAAAAAAACCCAAACCAAAACAGTTAATGTTAATCTGTGCTCCACAAGTTGCACAAATCAGTGAGTGATGGCGATGAAAACATAGTTAAACGCATTTAAGTTACACTTGAAGGTTTCTCTAAATGAACATATGCAAATGCTTGAAGCCCAGGGGCAGCTGTTGCTTGCACTCAGGACATTTACATAGCTTTCCAAGCTAATATTTAATCTAGTATTCAGTAAAACATCACTAATTACTTTAATAAATTCCTAACATCCTGTGAGATGCCTTTTCCCTCTGAGTTGCAAAACAGAATCTTTAAACACCTTCCCTATTAAAGCAAGTCAATGACTTCCAATCTACAGTGCTTTGAATTTTAAGAAAAGATAATTTTTAGTTTTCATTCTATTGCTTAACACTGTTTCTTGTAATTTGAAATAATACTAACATATGTATTGGCAGGAAGAATTTTGGGGCAGCACAGAATAGGAGGATTAAAAGTGAAAGAACTGGTGTGCTCTATAATAGTAATTTGATGAGAAGAGAGCAATTGCCAGAGTGGATCACCCCATAAGGGTCTACCTTGGTCTCTATTGATTGCTTCAAGGGAAAATGATAAGAAACTCTGCAGAAGGCAGCTGCAGCAAAATTTTTTCATGGAAGGCTTTTTTTACTTAATATCTGTAATATTAATGTGAGGATCAATTCATTTCCTAGTCTTTCTATTTATCTTTATTATTCATACACAGATACACAGTTTTATAACACAAATGTAAAACCTCTAGGAAGCCTACAGCTTTCATTTCTAATGGGCCTGTCAACATGGCAGCTGTAATTTGTCCTCCAACTACAGCACTCATACTGTAAACTCCCACTACATCACGCGCACAAAACAGACAAATGAAAATTTCTAATCTGTAGTCACTTTATAGCTGTTATTTCACATATGTTTATCATATCCTTTGCTGATTTTCTCTCTCACATAAACAGTTCAAGTCTTTTCAGTTTCTCCTCTTATAGAAAAGTTTTCTCTGGTACTAGCGATTGTACATGGCTCACAATCCCCACCACAGCTGGTATTCTGCCCTGACCTCAAGTATTTGATTATTGTAGTAGCTCTGCAATGTGTCAGGAAAAATCAAAAAAAGCACTAAAGCGTGGCAGCATCTGCACTGCTAAGGTCTAGATTGAAGAGTGGTGCAATTCTAATGGACGGTGCACCTTTGCTTCATGGAACTCTCTTCTTCCCCTGCTCTTGCATTTTGTATTTATTTTCCTGTTTGTTTAAATTAGACACAAAATCAAGTCCCATATGCCACAAGAATATTGTGGAATACCTACATAAGTAATTTCTTCTATTGATTTAAACCCCTTAAGATCTCTTTAATGGATTTAAAAAAACTAAATAGGGCAGACTGCCCTGGCACCAGTCAATGTAATTTAACACAAATCCATAGAAGAGGATTGATCTTACTAAGCTTATCTCTAATATGGCTTACAATGCGGATGCGTAGTGCGTTAACTTAGGCCCTCTTTGCTCTGAAAGATATTTTTATGCCTACTCTCATACCAGATGGGCACCCAAGTATTTTATAAAAGATGACAGAAAAATTACATTATATAAAGTTGGGAAGAGGCAGACTAATATCAAAACAGAAGAAAAAGAGGACAAAAGAAATGAATTTGCCTGAACCAATCTCATATTTCATGACCTCATCATGCAGAAGCTGCCTGTCTATTTCTCAACAAGTGATAAATATTAAAATGAATTTTTTTTGCATGTCTTATCAAAAGCTTCCAATATCAATTGTTTTCACAAATGTTTTCTCCTGAAAGCAGTGAACGCCTCTTCATCAATCTTTCATCAAAAGCAATCTTGTTCTGATTTCAGTTTTATCAGGAAAACTTCTCTCTCGCTTTTGTTTTTTGTTTTTTTTTTTTTCCTGCTTCTTGGCAGAAGGTACATGAATATCATTTTACACTTGACTGTGGCTTCATCTCCATCAATCAGGAAATAAAAAGTAAGTCTGAAGGATATGTCATGACCCTGCAAAGCTCCAAGCAACAGAAACACATGTAATGATTCCGCTGTGCCCAATTGTGGCAAAGGACAAAGGAGGAAAGCATGTGTGCATGGCCACATGAATGTGTTAATATTCCTTTTTCCAAGGAATGCTTCTATTGCCAAATATTTCTACGAAGATAAAATTAAGATTTTACAGAGGACTTGATTTCCAGCAACCTTCCTGACACGTCCATCAGCTTGAAAGAGAATATACATTATCAAAACACCAATACAGCACAGAGCTTGTCCTTTCAGCATTACTTTTCATTTGAGGGACACATGGCAGGATTTTGGTAGTAGGCCCTGTGGTGGGGAGCTGTGCAGGAAGAGTCTGTGCCAGTCAAAACTGAGCCCAGCCACCTCTGGAACTAGTGACAGCAATACATGGTGTGCCAAAACTGCAGCCAGGCAGATTAGCGGATGGCACCCCAGATCCAACCTATTTAGGAAAAACCTTCAGCCTCTGGGGTGAGGAAGATGCTCATGGAGACACCCAGCTGGAGGCACGCGGCCAAGGACACAGCTGGACATGTGCTGCTGAAAGCACTGTGGTGGAAACACAGCCAGAAACACTCTTTAAAGGAAGGTCTGCATGCCAAAAGGGGTTATTCACAGGGGACTTGATCCCATAGGTAAGCCATGTGAGGGTGGGGACACCCTTGAGGGACTACAGCCCATGGGCACCCCGCATCAGGGAGGGACACCTCTGGAGGACTGAAGTCCATGAGTGACCCATGCCAGGCAGGGACACTAAGAATGAAGGGAAGACAGAAACGATTATGTACTTGATTCCAATCACCTGCACTGCTCATCGCCTCACCAAAGAGACCAGGAGGGACTGAGCTTAATGTGCCATGAGAATAAGGGGACTTCAGACTCAGAAGAGGAAGGTGAAGTGTTTACTTGTTTGTTTATTTGTTTATAGCTTTTTTTAGTCAATACCCAACTCAGTGATCACAAGTTTGTGTTAACTGACAATAAATTATGTTTAGTAAAAATTCTTGAGTCCAGAATTTTTGCCCACAAGACTTGCTTGACCTACTTGAGCTCATAACACATTGAGAACTATACAGTCTGAAGGCTCATTTCAAACATCACCTAGGACTGTGGGGAAAGAAAACGTTCTGAACAAATACCATATGCTTTCTGCTGCTAAACCTGGACAGCAACCAATGTTTCAATATATCTGGACAAGATCCTCAGTTTGTATAAATAAATGTCATTTAAAAAGTCTCACAGCACACCAAGACCAATGCACAGTGACAGAACTCCAGAAAAGAGTGAGCTGCTGTAGTGACAAAATTTGAATATATAATGATTTCCATGATAAAGGGGAAGAGGCTCCAAAATCCCCCATTTCTGATTTCTGAAAGTAAAAACCTCTCAATAATCATAAACAAAACTACCTTAGGAGAAAAGGGGAAAAAAGTAACAAATTAAATTATATTTATGGGCAAATGACTGGAGCTTTGTGCCCCCCTCACAAATGCTATGTGTTTACTTCCTAAGTATGCATGTGCATCAGGTTGCTCCCTCACAGACAGAATCTTGTCTTAAACATTGCAGACAGAGGAGAAGTAAGGAGACAAAGTGCTTCCTTTAGATGAATACATAAATGAAATTTATAGATGTAGAGACAGACTATACGTAAGCTGCTCCAGCCAGGTTCTCAGCTCCTGGGCTGCTAATGAGAAAAGTGTTAATCTGAATCACAGGAGAAACAAAACCAGCGACAGGGTCATCATAGATCCCTGCCTTGTCACATAGGCAGTACGTATGTGAGCACAGACGAAGAGAGGCAGGAGGTCTTGATCATCAGGCACCTAAACTCCTAGGGTTTGGGAACACGTTTTGGCTTGATCCCACTCAGCATAAAAGTAGCAGACTTACAGCATGTCAAGAGAACACTGAAGGAAAGAAGATAATTTGTCAGTGTTGACCGAGGGGTGAAAGATTCCAGAGAAAGAGTGGGGTATATAATCATAAGCAGCACAAAGAAGGTGACAATAGAATATTATTAACTCTTAAATAATAAGGAAGCATATGATGAAAATGTCCGGTATAGCTTAAGATAAAGGCTGTAATATTTCATAAAAAAATTTGTATTTTATTTGTCTGTAGCTACCTTGTCTCAAGTTGTTGGGAGGTTGGGGGGACCATGTGTTTGAGGATTAGAAGGTCACCAACAGACAGGGAAATAGATAATTTATCTCTTAAAAACAGCACTGTGGGAGGACTCTTTCCTGTTATGACATTTATATGTACCCCTGGTGACTTTTTTTTTAATTATTCCTGCATCTGACAGGATGCCTACAGTATAAGTTGGAAGATTTGTGAAGACTTTTCTTCCTAGGTGAGGTGTCGGTCATGTAAAAGAAGAAAAAATTATCTTCATAGAGAAAGCTCAAATATGCCAAATGAAAACTTTTTACATTTTCATCATGTTTCTGATGAAAAACCAAAACAAAAAAAGGACAAAAAATTGCTAACTGGAGTCTGGAGACAAAGCACAAATGTTGCTTTCTTATCTGTAAGATATCAGCAACCATCAGGCTAAGGCTCAAGCTGAAGTTTTCCTCCATTTCTCCCTAAGGCCAATCTCTCAAAACATGTTTCCCTTTGATTTTCTTCTGTAATATGGCCTCAGTAGCACATTTTGCAATCAATAAAGAATGTCTCCAAGATTTGAGCAATGAAAGAAAATATGTTAATTTTAAAAGAAACTAATGTAGATGATATGAAAAGAAGCATATTAGTTACTAAAACACTATTCCATTTTTCTGCTGACAGTAAGTGAAAAAAAAAAACCTATCTCTTACAATATTTCTTTTAAATCACATTATTTAAGAATGTAGTAGATGTATCTTTATAATGATCCTTAAATTACTGCAAGATCCAAAACTGTAATGTCTTGTTCTTAAGAATGCTTTAGTGTTTTAAACTAGTACTAGAAATATAATCTATCATTTTATAAAGAACAGACAGAATGGTAGAGCCTACTGATATTATCTTGAGGTTTGTATATGAGAATTGTCATGGTAAATATGCTTTGTGATACTGAATGGCACGATGGCATCTTTTTAAGGATGGAGAACATTTGCTAAATTCCTGTAATTTTTGGATGTTAATGCATGGATATGCAGAGAATAGTAATTGCTCTAGCAGGCATGTCAGTCTGAAAGAGACATCTCTCTGGTGAGGAAAGTATGATTGTTTTTTTGTCTTGCTTTGTTTCATTTCAAGTTTTTTTCAAATAATCTTGAGGTACCAGCCATAAATGTAGATAAAATCCCGCAGAACATACACTAGAAAAATTAATTCATTTTGGAAAACATACCTATGAGGAGTGACTGAGGGAGCTGGGGATGTTTAGTCTGGGGAAGAGGAGGCTGAGGGGAGATCTTATTGCTCTCCACAAATACCTGAAAGGAGGTTGTGTGGAGACTGGGGTTGGTCTCTTCTCACTGGTGACAGGTGACAGGACAAGGGGATATGGCCTCAAGTTACGCCAGGGCAAGTTAGGTTGGATATCGGGAAAAACTTCCTTACAGAAAGGGTTGTTAAGCACTGGAACAGGCCCCCCAGGGAAATGGTTGAGTCACCATCCCTGAATGTGTTTAAAAATCGTTTGGATGTGGTGCTCAGGGACATGGTTTAGCAGGGGGTTGTTAGAGTTAGGGTAGTATAGTTAGGTCAAGGTTGGACTCAATGATCTTGAAGGTCTTTTCCAACCTGAGGAATTCTGTGATTCTGAGAGCTGGAAAGGTGCTGATAACACACCCGTGCTGTGGCTACTGCTGGGCAGGGCTCGCACAGCAACAAGGATCTTTTTCCAACACTCCCCCCTCTGCAGTGGGATGGGGTGGACAAGAGTTTTGTGTTTTGACAGGGACAGCTGACCCAAACTGACCAAAGGGATACTCTATACCATGTGACGTCAGCTGAACTATAAAAGCTAGGAAATGGAGGAGGAAGGGTGGCATCACCTTGTCCTCCAGAGCAACTGCTACACGTTTGAAGCCCTGCCTCCCGAAAAGGGGCCACGTATCACCTGCTGATGTGAACTAGAGAATAAATCTTTGTTTTCTTTTGCTTCCATGTGCAGTCTTTGCTCCGCTTTTCATTAAACTGCCTTTGTTTTAACCCAGAAGTTTCATCTTATTTTCTTCCCCCTGATCCAGCTGAGAGGAGGAGGGAGGGAAGCAATAGACCAGCTTGATAAGAACCTGGCATCCAGCCAAGTTCAAACCATCACACTCTGGTTTACATTTTTCATGATATAACACTACATTGTAAGTGTCTGGAATTTTTTTTTTTTTTTTTTTTTTTCTGGCAGAATTCTCTCTAAGGGTCAATTTTCAGGGAAAAATCTCAAAGCATATAGACATTTGTAGGAATGAGACTAAAGAAATATACAGTGTTATTCCCTTATTAGAAAAAGTTCTGATGATAATGAACTGAATGGTGATGATAAAATAATCAGTAACTAGGACAGGATATTGGACTATGAATGTGAGAAAGCAGCTGAGAGCCTAATGATATGTGAAGTTCAATAAAGAACTTGCCAGATAAGGACAATGGGATATGAAGAAAAAACTTAGGCACATGGCAACAGGGAGAGAATCCACAAGCAGATAGGAACTTGACGCCAAATGAGAGAAAAGTGAGAATGACACCAATGTCAGATTGAAAAGAAAGTGACAGAAATAGTCATAGCCAAAGAAAATAAAAAAGTTAAAGGCCACCGGAGCATGTTTCTTTTTCTAAATTGCAATGGAACCTGGAACATACAACCTCTGTTGTTACAAAATATAAATGAAACTAGGTGTCAAAGTACTCCCTTCCCAAGTTGGACCACAGATGAATGTATCATACTGCAAACTTTGGTTACTGTTGGTCCACATGTTGGTCCATGTTGGTCATCGTGGTGTATCAGTGATTACAAATCTGCTACTTAGGTTTTTTTTTTTTCAATTTTCAAGCCTGGTAAGGGCTTTAATGATTGACTTAAATATTTTTCTACAGGTTTCTGCTTCATTCAGTGATAGAATCATCTGCAAGATTGTGAAGGAGGTTCTTGTTCAAAAGACTGAAGAAATATCTTTTATTTCTTTAAATAGAAGGGGGATTGAGAGAACAAGTGTATGAACTCCCAAAGTGCTCTTAACAAAAAGACAAAAGTCTGTGACCTTAAAAAGACGTGTTATGCTAAGCAAGTTTCTTACATTTCAGAGGTGTTCTTTAATTGGGTGTTCCAAATTTACTGTATGTTTATCTCAAGACTAAAATACTGTGCAATAAGTAAGTCTTGGAAGTCTAATTATTCTGCAGCAAGTTGGAAAAGCATTGAAAAGCCTACCTTTACAAAAACCTGACCCTTTCATAGATAACAGCAGTCTGGCTGTGTCATTAAAGGTTATATCATAAACAATATGGACCATCTACAAGGAGATCCAAAAATCTAGTTTTCCTCTAATCCTTACCAGGTTATACCACATTCTTCTGTTCCTTCTGTATTCCAAGACAAATGCACCTTGACAGAAACTATGTCTCCTTTTTCTTCTGCATTACTTGGCTGTCACACTGAGAACAGACAGGCTAGAGTGGGTTTAATGCTTGTATGAAGGACAACAAAAAATAGCTTATTTAAGGGGATAGCTATGACGGGATGATTTCCTTTTTGTGTTTGAAACTGATTAAAGATAGTGGTAATTTCAAGTTCATCTGTTTTATTCAGGATATAGAAGAGATCTGAAAAAAGGTAATTTAAAAAACTTTGGCAGACATAAGAATAAGCTGTTTGATTTGTACTGCATCATAGTTATCTGAGCTATATTATTTTTGTTATTTGATTTGATGGATTGTCTTATTTAGAAGGATTTTCTTTTTAAAGGGCTTCGGCTGTCACCAGATTTGTATGGAACTGGACACAGATGAACATACAAGTTATGATCACAAACTTCATTATCAGCAAAGAGGGTCATATGTCCATGTAGCTGGAGTAATCCAAAGAGACAACATGCAGATGGCTAAACTTAATTCATCACAGGAACCTCCAGAATATTGCAAAAATAAAATCTGGTTCTGAACTATAGCTGTAACACTTTACATATCAATTTTTTTTTTATTTAAATTTTTTATATGAAGTCTCTTTGAGAGCTTTAAAGTTTTTTGGTTTGGGTTTGTTTTTTTTCTTAAATACAACAAACCCAACAAGTAAACCAAGCTGTGTCATGAAGAAAAGAATGAAGAAAGCCTGATTTCCTACCAATTGTGGTTCCACATCCCACTGATCCTACTTTAACAACTATGATTTCCCTGTGCATTCCTGTGATGGCTCTCTCTACTTTGTCTGCCACACTGCTAGATCATCACAACATCCACAGATCTTGCTGCGTTTCTCTGAGCTCCCTCACACACCCTCTGACCCCAGCAGGCAGCACACACTGTGGCTTCCTCAGAGCTGCACAGGCTGACCAGCTGGTCCTGTTGCCAGAAGGAGTGGATGGCAGCTGAGGTTTGCCTATCCTCTCTTTAGTGGGGACACATGCTTTCTTGTGCTCTACTGGAAAACTGATTTTCACTGTTTTTTGTTTTGCTTTGTTTTTTGCATCACATCCATGAGATTCATACCTTCCTGTCAAGTTTGGTTGATATTGTTCATCAGTTTAGAAAATTAATATGACAGCACAGACAGGCAGTTGTACAAGCAGATGTGTATACAAAGATAATGCAGTAACGATAAAAGGCATTTCCTTAGAAAATAAGCCTAAAAATTATAGTCAAGTGACAGAAAATTTGTAATTTATCTTCAACAGTAGCCAAAGAGGAAACCGGAGGATGAACTGAGACATTTTACCAGTGAGGGACTTGGCAGTGCTGGGTTAATGGTTGGACTTGATGATCTTAAAGGTCTTTTCCAACCTAAATAATTCTATGATTATATACTGCTTTTTTGAAAGCTACTTCTAAAGATACTAGTGACTAATTTCACTTTGCATTAGAACATATGCGTGTCTTAATTTGTTATGCCAAGTGTTTGTTAGTTCCTTAATTGTGACACCATGCTCCACAAAACGTGATGCTCTTATATATTTTTTATATGTCATACAACTTATAATTGCATTTCCTTTTTCTCCCTGTGACTTTCCCAAGACTAATATGGGGTAATGTATAACCAGTTAGTGAATACAATATAATAAAACAAACTTAGAAGATTAAAGCATACTAGGCCTCCTGTTTTTAAAAAAGCAACAATCTATACCTTGTGCTGACACACAGTATCTGCAAGTTCAGAAATCACCAAATCAAGTCCAGTGAATCCCTGAACGACTAGACATGGTTTTATGCTCAGAGGATTGATACAAACACTGTGTGGGATGGAGAAGGGAACTGAACAGAGGAAGGATGCAGGAGAGAGTATGGCAGAATTTCACAATATTCTGTAAGGGAAAGTCAACTTTAATACTTCTGCCTTTGGAAGCTGTAAGGGACTGTTTTGAATGTCATACCTGGGCACAAGCCCTTCTTCTAGCCCCAAAATTATCACATCCATGGTATGTGAATGCATCCTTGTGTTGAGAATACATGACTTTAGCCCAGGGGTAAGCTGATGCACTCTGTATGTCTGTCTGTATACATGTTGTAAGGCAACCCAAGGGCACCTGTAGTCACCACGCAGATGTACAGCACCATAAATTACATTTGAATTTACAGTAACGCCAGCTGACATTGCCGTTATTCCTTACTTGCATGCCTCTTTCGAGTCTGAAGTCATCTCAGAGCAAAGTCTAAATACCTCCTGAAGCTGAACAGGATGTGCCCTGCATCCTGACCATACAGAAAAGTAAAATGAGGTAAAGCAGCAGACTAGATTTAGCCAGCAAATGTTCACCCATCTACCAACACACAGTAAAAATATCACTCAATATCTGCTGATTTTCTGGGCAGCACAATCCAATCTCGGGATGTGAATGTTGGGTCTGTTGCACTGATATTTACAGGCACTATTTACTCCTGTTCCAGACCTCCTCTGCACAGTTTTTTTCTGTCACTTGTCCAATGGGAGTATTATTTCAGATTGGAATCAAGACACTTCAGTATATGTGATCCTATCTGGTTTTTTCTTATCTTGGTTTATAGTGCTGCAGTTAGTAACAGGCATTTCCTCTTTTGTTCTCCTTGACACAAGTTATTGTTTTTCTATTTCAAAGACAAACTCATCAAAACTATGCTATTTTCATATTTTAAAATGTAATACGCTAGCTAGCAAGATACCATAAAAAGACAGTTCTTAGATCAAGATGTGACTAATTCCTTCAGCAGAAGAAGAAAGTGTTAAGTGATCCAAATGCTGCATTAGCAGCTTTCAGCAATAACAAAGTAGTTCATGGCTGATCCAGTATACAGGGGAAGGAAGGACGGAAGGAAGGAAGGAGCCTGAATAACACTTAAGAAAGGGCTTTTCATTATCATCTAAACTGGAAAAAAATGTGTGAAGTTTGTTAGAGGCATTTTCGCAGGCTGACTTATGTCTTAGATACTATCATGACCCTGGCGAGGTTTTTAGTTGACTGAGCAGTTATCTAATTTTTACACACAAGCACAGTAGATTTTTGTCCCAGTACAGAAAGATGCACAACTGGATAAACATGTATTTATGTGCATTTCAGATCTTCTTAAAATAGCTTCAGTGTCTTCCTGTTCACACAATTTCATTTATCGACTTAAAGGTATTATACAGAGAATAAAAAATCTAAGCAGGAAAAAAGTCATTCTGGATCCCTTTCTTACTAGCAAAGAAAGTGATGGCATTGAAGACATAATTCACTTCAATGGTCAATTTTGATGCTCATTTTTGTCAGTACTTGAATCAAAGGAACAGATTTGTTGAGAGAACACTGAGTTCTTTTAAATAAGTAAAGTTTAAAGAATTATGAATGTTAGTGTATAGAGGAAAAAATAGTAAAGAACATCCAACAGATCATAAATAGATGTCACAAGTTGACAAAGATGTTAAAAAAAAAAAAATAAAAGAAAAATCACAAAGATCAGACTATTTTCATAAGAAAATGCAGTAAGAGACAAGGGATAAAAGCTTTATCATTCTGTATGGCAAATGGGAAATGAGGGGATAAAGTAGAAAGAGATGTGACTAAATGGAAATTTAAAACGTGCATAGGCACTGTGACATAAAATCGCTACTTTGGATGGTCATGACACAGCCTTTCCATTATTTCAGGCACTCTGATGTAATCAGCTGCCAAAAAATTATAATTATGTCACAGAGACAGTGTGCAGAAGCTAAGTCCCAACAGATACCTATGCTGAGCAGTAAGAGAGTGTGGAAGCACCCACGATTCTGACATGACACATCAGTATCTGAGACAATCCATGCCAACTAGTCTGGGACTCAATACCTTCTTCAATCTACATAAACTCACATAGACTACTTTATCCTGTCCCACCTTTATAGAAACATACAAGAAATTCTACTTTTCCTCTTCAGAAATTGCATTCTTATTCTTTCTTAATTCACAGATATCTTTCCCCAATATTCTTTTCTTTTATTCACGGCTCATCTCCTTCCCATTTCCTCTTTTCACTGCTGAAGTACTCAATTTTGCCATCTTGCTTCCTTCCTGCAGTTCTAATACATAGCATCACATAACATTTGCACTAATTGCTGACCTTAGAGTTTTTTCAGTGTCTATCTGGATCTGTATGTTAGGCATCCTCAAGTTTGTTGACATTCATATTTCAAGGATTTGTGTAAGTGTAGCGTTAGTCATCCCCTCCATCTAAACTTATCTTTGAGTGAGTGAAACACTTTCTTCTTTTAAGTAGTGTTCTTTAGTTTTCCTTATGCTTCAAGACTGATTATCTTCTGCTCAGCATATTCAAATGGAGGATTAACAAAGAGGAATGTAACATAATGTGGATATTTGTTGATGAAGATAAACATGATAGATGTAATTCTACCTACCAAATGTCACTGCAATGTGGACAGTGTAAGTCAGTACTAGTACAGAGTGAAATAATCTTTGCAATTACACGTAGAGATGAAGGCACCCAAGAGCTCTATGAACTTTTCCAGTCTCTGATGTAAATCAAATACCTAAATGTTTAACTGACTGTTCAAGAAAGATCAAGTACCTTTATAGCACCAACAGAGGAATTTTCAATTCCTGGACCAATTAATAGGTTTCCCTCAGCTATATCCAGAAATATATTTTTAATTTTAATATATTATTTCTCTCATTTATAATCAGACTAAATATAACTGAATACAACATGAAGATACTAGATCAAAAATATACTTCCCTTTAATATATTCTTACTACAAACTGGTCTGGCAAATATATCAGAAAAGGAATTCCTGAAATAGAGTATCAGAAACTGATATAATCATGAAGAGGATATGGGAATGAAGGAAATAATTTATATTTTCACATCCGTGTTCTAACAGAATCAAGGAAGTTAGAGAATTTGACAGAATAATTAATGTGGGGTGGTATTTTGTTTGGAATCTAATTCATATATTATACATATACATTTTGCAAGTTTTGTGCATGTAAGCATAGTTTAGACATGCATGATTCTACCTCCACAGTTTGGTTTGTGAAGATGTATTCACTAAAAAGAAATTGATGCCCCTTCTGATATACTTGAAAACCCCTGTGTCCAAAGAGAAGAAGAAATTTTCAGCTGCACACACTGCAAAGTTAATTAGTAATTATTATCAAATGAACGTATCTGTGATGCAGTAGCAAACTAGAATGGATTTCAGCTGTTTTGCATGTTTTGCAAAAGCTTTACCAGTAGTACTCCTTCAATAAAAGTTTATCAGAGGATTACACACTCAAGAGGAATAATTACTTTGTTTAAAATATACTCCCTTTACCAGCAGTAAAATTACAACAGGATTTGAAAATGAAGCAGGAAAAAAATTAAACAAATAGCACCTAATAGTGATGTAAAAAGTAATTAGAGATGCTGAAGATAGAAAATGAAATTTATTTCATGGAGAACTAAGCAGGGATTTAGAACCTATTTTGGAATAAAAAATGGAATTTGAACAGTGATGCAAGACCACTTATAGATATGGATAGAAAAAAATATTGATAATGCAAAAAAACTGCACAAACTAATTTTTTTTCCTCTATTTGTAGAGAAGAATGAAGGAGTAACTACATCATATAAGGATGAAGAAGTAATTTCCATCCTATTAGCATCTAAGGGGTATGTAGAAACATCTATAAGCAGTTTAAAAATATCAAAAGACTTGGGTAGTCTAGGTTCAAGAAATCTAACGAAGCTGACAGTGAAGAGCTCTGAACTTCCTTAAGTTAATTTGTGCTCAAGTGGCATACACTCTATTTTGCAATGCTAAAAATGAGTAAGAAAGATAACCTGCTTGTTCCAGTATAAGACAAGTAGCTGGATAAAGAGATTCAGAAGTTTACACAGGATGTAGTTTGATTTAAAGTTTTAAAAACATCTACACCAGAGGTGTCTTCAAGGTCAAAAAGGCCCATGAGAATATCACGACCACCTCCAGAAGGAAGAAAAGAAGGGTTATAGTTGTAGGCAACTCCCTTCTGAGAAGAACAGAGGGTCCAATATGCTGGGCAGACCCTCCTCATAAGGAAGTCTGCTGCCTCCCTGGGGTCTGTGTTAAGGACATCACAAGGAAACTTTCTAGCTTGGTACAGCCCTTAGACTATTACCGGTTACTGATCTTCCATGTGGGTGGAGGTGAAGCTTCAACCCATAATCCAAGAGTGATCACAAAAGACTTCAAGGTCTTGGGACAGCTGGTGAGGGAGTCTGGGGCACAGGTTATTTTTATCTCTGTCATTTCAGTTGCAGACACTGGAACAAACAGATGGACGCAGTCTATTAACACATGGCTCTGTGGCTGATGTCACCTACACAATTTTTGGTTTTTTTGATAATGGGATGGCCTACACAGCATCAGGCTTACTGGTGTCAGATGGGAATCTATACTTTATATTGGCATTGCTTTGTTTCATTAAAACAGTTTTCTTTTCAAGTCTTCTTTTCCCAATTCCCCTTCTCTTTTGGATAGGGCTCTATCAGGCGATAGAGCAACTGCCTGAGTTTAGCCCTGGGTATGGGCCACAAAATGATCAGAGGGCTGGAACACCTCTCCTATGAGAAGAAAAGAGAAGGCTCCAGGGAGACATTACTGAGGCGTTTCATTACTTAAAGGGTGTCTATAAGAAAAATGGGGACAATCTTTACAGCAGGGCAATACGACAAGGGATAATGGTTTTAAACCAAAATAGGGTATATTCAGACTAGATAAAAGGAAGACATTTTTTACGATGAGGGTGGTGAAACACTGGAACAGGTTTCCCAGAAAGGTGGTACTTAAAAGATGTCCCTGCTTACAGCAGGGGGTGTTGGACTAGATGGCCTTTAAACTTTCCTTCCAACCCAAACCATTCTATATGTCCTATTTATTTGGGTCAACAAGACTTTATGGAAAAGTAGGTCTTGACAAACAAAATGTTTCTATTTTTTTCTTTTTTCTTTTTTTTTTTTTAATATGGAAATGAGCAACTTATCTGAGAAAGATAACTTCCTTTGCCAGCAACCCTAACTTAAGGAGTTCTGTCTCCACCCCAGCCTGTTGCAGAGCTGTTCCAGAATCCCACCTGCTGTTCCACCACAGCCTGCAGAGCTGCTCTGCAAACAGAATGCGAGACTTAGTCTACATCTGAAATAACAAACTTCTCCCTGACTTTTAAACTCTTCCACACTTTTTTATCCATTTCAATGACAGACACATAAACCTTCATGAAAAGCACAGAGCTGCACAGCAGTGGTAGGAATGAAGGTACAATCCTATGAGCTAAAATTGACACCAAAGCCTCCATTTCATGGAACTACCACCTAACTGATTTACAGTAAGAAAAAAAAAAAAAAAAAGAGAAAAAAAAAAGTTGTTTCATTCTCAAAGGGGGGCCCTCAGATTTTTTCCTCAGTCACTGTTACTAAGCCTGATGCTTTGCAACACTTTTTAATCAATAGTAGGTGAATAAGAACACAATCATATCTGATGTGTACAGCTCTATTTTAAATTATTTTTATGATATCAAAATATAAGAAGGATGTAGGGAAGAAGTAGAAAAAAGATTCAACTGGTGAAAAAAATTACTCTCAACTTACAACAAGACAGGGAGATCAATCTGTTGAACTCTTCAAAATTAAACTGATGAATGACTTGTTTACATAAGGTGGAAGTATCAAATGCAAGAGATGTTGAGAAGTCATTCAAGCCTTAAAGCTTAACAAGAGAAAGACAGAAAAAACTAATGGTTCTGACATTAATTTGTTCCATGTCTTAAAAGACACTCTGTAAAGAAATTAGCAGCAAGACTATAAAAATGAAGGGCTCCTTTTAATCTTACATTAGATTTACACTAGTATTTGCTTCAGTGACTTCTTTATGAACTGTCAACACTGCTGAATACCTGATAATCCAAATTGTCAAAAACAGGTCTATAGAAATTCCTGCTAAGCTGTTAAGGAGGAAAGACACAAATGCCATCATAATTTGATGAACTGTTTTTCTTCAAAAAGAAAGATTGCTTCTAAATATGGAATGTAAGTGCACCTGCTACAGATGTGATCAACAAATATTCATGTAACCTCTTTTCAGTATCACATCTTTTAATAAAGCCCGAAACATTTTAATATTTTATAATTTACCATAATTCTGGTAATTAACCACACAACAAAAAAATAAGAAAAAAATAGATGGGTGCCTCTATAAAAGTGTCAGAGATTGAAATTCTCTTTAGGCAGTGCTGCACAGCTGTGCTTGTCTAACTTTCTGATTGACAGCAATTACCACTCTTATTGTCTCAATATGACCAAACTCTTGCAATTTGGTTTGGTAATGCTAACAAACAATCTCATAAGTCACAGCCTGATTTTTCTGAATGATCAGCCTAACATAATTTCAGGAGAAAACCTTGTGAACAGATGCCTCTTATCCCATCTGTACCCTCTCACCACTGCTGTGGTACTCTCTGGACTCTGTGCTAAGGACATGTAAAGAAGAAGCCAGCAGAAAATGTGCCTGACAATAAAAGCAGTTGTTTTTCACGGAATCGTAAAATCATCAAATAGTTTCGGTTGGAAAGGACCTTTAATTGTCATCTAGATCAATTCACCTGTAGTGAGATAGGATATCTTTTACTAGATCAGGTTGCTCAGAGCCCCATCCGCCCTGACCTTCAATGTTTCCAGGGATAGAGCTTCTACCACCACTTCGAGCAACCTGTTCTAGTGTTTCACCACCTTCATCATAAAAAATTTCTTCCTTGTATCTAGTCTACATCTACCCTATTCTAGTTTAAAACCATTACCCTTTGCTCAGTGTTACACCAGATCAGAGAGGAGTTTCATTTGCTCAAAAGGTGAGCAGTGGAACTATGTGGCTATGAGCAGTGAACAGTGGGTGAAATGGGGTGAAGAGAATCAGCTTGTCCCAGTTTGTCACTAGTTAAATTAACTCAGCCAAGCCATTTAACTACTGTTTCTTACATATATGTAATCCATATTTTTCTTCCTCCCATTCATGCAACCTGCCAAGCAACCTCTCTCTCTTGAGTTTGTAAACAGGCAACTTCTTGACCAGTTTGTCTTAGCTTCTGATCAGGTTAGTCGTGGTCACTGCACTGAACTCACCACAAAGAGCCTTATGTAGCTTCTTCCATTAAACTGAATAATGGTGCTTAATACACACATATCCTTTAACTAAATAAACTATTTTGTAAAGATCAGAGAACAATCTGATGGCAGCAGTGACCTACTGATTATCTAAGCTCTTTAGACCAGCATATATTGTCCACTAATCACCGACGGAAGAAACAGGATAGAAATGGTATTTCTCTTATTTTAGATATCCTTGGGATTTTCATTACCCAACTTTTAATCACAGAATTAAAAAAAAACCCCAAAAACTAATACAGCATTAAAATCACTGGATTTTTCAATGTTACATGATGTGAAATTATCTTAAGTTGGAGGTATAAACTAAGATCTGGTTACAAATTATAGGCACCAAAAGATACCAGCAACTTAGAGCTGCTGCAAAAAAACCCCAAAAAACAACAACCAAATAAACAAAAAACCCAAGAATAATATAATTCTGCAATTTACTTTTTTTTATAAGTCAAGACACTCCCTTTATGAGAAGCCATAGTAATATTTTTGTCACTATCAACAGTGGACTGACTAGACAGGACCCATATCTTTATTTTCTACTTCCTGATTCATTCAGTATCACCCATCCCTTTAACCCAGTATTTAATACTGTTTTCTTGGAAAGAAATGATTTGTATATTTTGTGTAAGAGCAACACATAAATAGATCTTTGTAAATGAAAAATATTTCCACACTCCTGGCATAATCCCCTGACATTTGCACTCAGCATGATTCAGCAGCAGGATACAACACCTACTCTCAATTTGCTCCCCATACACATAATTATACTAACACATAGCAATTTAACACTGTGAGACAAAATGATCCCAAAGGCTTTCTCTAACATGGCAGGATCCTCTTGTTTATGAAACTGGTAGTTTCAAGCAGAGATAACTTGGTCAACAAGGCTCCTCACAAACCATGCAGGGTGGGAGATAAATGAGGGTAAAATGAGAAAGAACACTAGTGGCATGTGAACAAGCTCACAAGCTCACCTCCTGGCTCTGATTCTCTGTTTCACACTTCTTCCTTTCTACAGTGTCTGGTGGAAAATAACTTACCTGTATTTTTTTTTCTAGGTGCCCTTATCGGAACAGGAATCT
Source organism: Todiramphus chloris collaris (assembly GCA_025345505.1). Lineage (NCBI taxonomy): Eukaryota > Metazoa > Chordata > Aves > Coraciiformes > Alcedinidae > Todiramphus > Todiramphus chloris. The sequence continues at coordinate 4,635,751 of JANVCC010000020.1, forward strand.
GAACAGCACTTATTAAAACTACATACATCTACAGCTAACTATATAGATCACATCATAGAACTATTCATCCCTATAATTCAGGAGATGTCTGATAGAAGAGAAAAACCAAAGAGCAGTCTGAGAAGGAGCTGATTAGTCTCTTTTGCCTACAATTATGAGTCTCATACTGATATGAAAGAAATCTCTCTGTGGTCTCTGTGGGAGACTTGTCCAGGTATCTCTAGTCAGAATATATATGTACACTATATGTATGAATCACTTCTTTTCACCATCTAAATACTGTGAAACCTGGCCTAGCAACTGCAGTGATAGACTCAGTAAATCGGGGGGAGGGGGGGGAAAGACAAAACCTAATCCAGCTTCAATTGTAGAAAACTGAAGTCAACATAGCATTATTACTATACCTAAAATTGAGCCAGGATATAGAAACAGGTTCTCAAAGATGTCAAAAACCTTTTATTCATTATAACTTTGAGGTCTCCTCTTTTCTGTCTGCTCTGAAGATTAGTGGCAATAGTTTGAATCAAAAGGTGACATCGGTTGAAGACCTAACCACAACTACACAAATAAAGTTTATAACATTCATTAAAATAAAGCAAAACTCTTCCCCCCCCCCCCCCCCCCCAATTCAGTCCAATCTTTGATAAAAACCTGGGGTAGCAATGAAGATGTTTAGGTTCTTATTTCCAAGACATACTAAACTGAACCTTAAACTCTTTTGGTTTCTGTGATAGTGTGTTTCATTAGCACTAGCATGAATTGGAGGTTAGACTAGATGACCTTTAGAGGTCCTTTCTGGCCCAAACCATTCTATAATTCTATGAAACATCTTTTATGACTTTAATATGCCATATTCCATACATTTTAGCCTATTTCACAGCACATCTATGCAAGGCAGATATGTGATAGAAACCATATTGATTAATTTCACAATGATCATACATTATGATTTCAACCAAGCTGCCAAGGAAAATTCCAGTCTACACATAAAATAGACTCACCTGACTTTTATCATATCAACTGATGTAGATGAAATTATATTCTACTCATCCCTCAGGTCTTTCCTTGTTTCTCCATTTCACACTTAACCCCCGCAGAAAGGTAATGTCCCCACACCTCCCATTTTACTGGGTAAACGTATGGGCCAATTCACAAGTCTTTTGCAATATTATGGCCATTGAACCATAATTTCAGGAAACAAGTTTGAGTTTTTGTGGGAGACCATAACGGACAGTCACACACAGACCAATGTGATCAAGTGAATGCCGTTTATTATGTGTTACATAGACAAAAACTCCTCTACAAGTTTTCTTCAATTTCATTTTTAAAACAAAAAAACAAATGGAAATTGGTGATTTTGGTCAGCAAGACACAAGGAAACCACCATCTGGAGCTCATAGAAATACAAAGAGATAAAGATTCCTTTCATCAAGGGTCATACTGAGAGTCACAGTGAAGTGCTATCAATAATCTGTTGCTTCAGAGGTTGCCTCAAAATCTTATGTGCTTTGCAAGAGAAAAATAAAGATTTTTATATTATCTGCCTGGTGATACTGGAGAGTAGAACTACTCCTTTATGGAAGCATTAGCCTTACCACTAAAATCTATTTAGATGGTTCAATAATTCCTTTCAGGAAACAAAATAACAAAAAAAGAAATTAACTGGGAAATAGAAGTCAAATAAAATTAAACACATAATATTTTGATATGTTGTTATGTTAAAAGATACTACCCAAAGGCAAACTCTAAAGTTGTCCTTTTATTAATTGCCTAAGGACTCAAAAATATTAATGATACTTACAATGATGTACATCTTTTACATTATGCAAATCTTAGACCTCGGCTCTAATCTCCTACTTAACAGTGAGAATTGTTCTTGCCTGAGGTCCCTACTACTCAAACTTCAATAGATTAAAGATATCTCTCCAAAACAGAAAACTTTTCTTTGATATAATACAACCTCAGAATTTATGAAAAGGAAGAAATGCAGTAAGGAACTTGAAAAATAATGACATTCCTCTGTTAGAAAAATGCCCTCATTTGAGACATCAGACATTGTCTCTATGGCACTGGATTCAGAAACTGCGACTGTAGAGCTCTGCTGAAGCATAAAAGCCTGTCAGGTGAGTAGAGACTTGTGTGTACATAAGCACATTTGTAAGGACGGCAAAGTAAGCACCCTAATTCACAGAAAATGAAGTTTCTTTTTAGACAGTAGATTTGTTCACCTATTTCTGCTTTCTCTAAGAGCCTTAATACACAAGTGGTGTATGGAATAACACAGGGCAGATCAGTACCTCCTACATACTCTGGCAGCCTATCCTTGAATTGGAAGATGTTTCCTTCAGTTACTGTTTAAAAGAGTAAGAAAAGTCTTGTTCAGAAAGGTCATGGGGAGGTTAAGCAAAGATATTGTTTAAGAAATGTTATTTCCTCTAAAAATGCAGGAGGTAATATGGAGGATAGTCCATAAGTTCAGCCCCAAGAAAACAGTAGGATTTTTGCAGTGTCTTTGCCAAAATTGAACTTTCTGTTTGACATAAATTCTACTTTACAGCATATGTAGACCAGCACAATGAGCACTGAAAAATAAATAAATGTTGATCATAATTGGATTAAAAATACAGAGAATGCATTAAAAATGCCCAAGAATAATTTACAGTTTTTATTAATTTTGGATTGTTCTTGTATAATGATTATTTTGTGGGCACGTGTGTTATGGAATCAGAAAACACAGTCTTGATGTGATGGGAGAGTTAGGTAGTACAGGAGGGTGAGTTGTTCTGGAAATTATAGACGCTTGTGGGATTTCACACCACAGAAATAACATCTTCAGAGGTTGAAGGACCCAATAAAGAAACAACTGTGAACTTGTTGTACCATAAACTGGTCTGCAGTCAAGAAAAATACCTGGAACCCACAGCTCTGCCCTGTGGTTGGATGTGCTGAATGTCATGGTTTATAGGTACCTTCCTCTTTAGGCTCTCCTTGGCAACTTAAGTCTTATGGGGTTTTTTTGGTCAGATGAGTATCTTCCTTGTTCTTCCCCCTAAACTGTGTTGAATTGTTGTACCTTAGTTATGTAACTATTTTCTGCATAGGTGCTGGCCAACAAGCAAATAGATAGTGATTCCTGTGATAGTGGTACAGTTTCCCACCTCTCCCATTTTGACAGCATGACTGGAATGGTTCAGACTAAACCACTAATTTTTTGTAAAGAATTTTTCATCATGTCACCACTACAGTCTCTAAACCATTCATGTATCTGCTTAGCTTAGCCCAGGCTGGGACAGATGAGTCCCATGAGATGGGTAAGAAGAATGCTCCTGCTTGGAGGGGAACTAGATATGCTCCAGAAAGAAAGCTTGAAGACACTAGATTCTAAGATGTATCAGGGGCAGAAAAGATAAAGAAAAAAAGGGACCTAGCAAATGAAAGACCCTGCTAAAATGAGGAAGGAGTTGAAAAGATTTAGAGGTGTTGAAGGAAAACCCATTTGATTGCTACTCGGAGAAACTGAGTTGGCTGACACTAAATTGAACCCATCCAGAAGGACAGAGTGTGGAAAGAACAAAGATATTTATAATCTGCTTTTATTTCTATTCCTTTTTGTCTAATCATCTTGAGTTTTCCTAATTTAGAAATTTAATTTTAATCATAAACTAATAAAAACCTGGAGTGGGGAGTAATTGTTGAATGAGTAAGGCCTGTTGAGTTTAAAAGACTTTCCTCTTCAGAAATTTCACTGAAGAAATAGGTCTAGGTAAATCCTTTTCAACCACCTTTTAACCAACTCGGGTGACATCATATATTTCAGCAATAAACACAGCAACATTTGCAAAGCAATATCTGTGAATTCTTTGTGGACTCAGAATATTAGGAATAATTCCTATTCTTACAGACTTCAGCATGAACTGGAGAAGACCATAAATATTCAGTAAAGTATCTTCAGGATACTCTAGAGCACATTTACTGTGATTCAATGACATAAATATAATTAAAATTAGCTTGTCAACAGAAAGAAAAAAGTACATTTTGTGGTATAGTATCTTTGCTTTGGTTAGTATGGAAAACTGCATATTCCACAGTGGGTTTGACATTTATAATTAATTAATGATTTTTATTCAATTTACTTTTACAAATAATTTGTTTTAAACAAAACCCAAGAGCTCTGTAGATTTCATTTGCATTTTGTTCATTTTCCTTCCACTGAGATGAAAGCTATTCACTACTTAGTTTTGATAATTGTTCAAAGAATGTCTTGTAAGTTTTGTATTATATGTGGAGTCTATTTATGATAATTGAGCATTCATTCAGCCTTACTTATCATATCAATCAACATAGTAAAAAATACAGGAAGGTAGACTTCATTAAAGAATGAGATAAAGATTTATTGAAATGTTATATATATCCGGAGTCTGACTATTCTGCAAAATTAAAAAAATAAAAAAATTAAAAATAATACCGGCTTATTTTTCCACATTTAATTCCTATATGTAGATTAAGTTCTGATTTGATTTTGACATATTTATTTGTTTTTCCTATGACAGATTTGTATTCAACAGACAGATTAATTGAGTATGCATATGTCTGTATTATAAATATTTTATACATTTCTCACTGAACTTGGGTATATATTCTCTACAAAGAGAGAATCAGTTGGATCACAAGAAAAGCTCTATTGTTTGGTCCTCAAATAACAGGGGAACAAAAAAAGTTTTCACTGCCACTGTTTATGCTTCTTCACTTCCTGAGAGGAGACAAATATTCACATCAGTAAAATACATTTACATTCAATTTTGCTGAAAATCTTTAAAAAAAAATGATGGATACAAAGACTAAAGATGACAAAAATAATCATAAGTGTTTCCCTGATAGATTTACACTTATGATTCTCATCATCTTAAGGGAATTTAAACTGCAGATATGCTGTTATCAGTGGGCAGAAAAAGATGGTAAGAATATTTCCAGTGGAGAACCAACACATTTTATGAGAATCAAAGATGACAAGCTCACAAGTTGCAAAGAAGCATAACTTGTACTGTGAATATTATTCATCAGGTTGAAGCCTTTTTCAAAACATGCCAGGGGATAGTACAAGGTTGACAACTGCTCTCTGGGAAGTTTTATTTTGTCAAGAATTTCACAGATGTGATTATGCTGTGTAATTTCAATATATTTTTACCAGACTCCTTCAGGCATGGTTAACGCTCTACTGAAAAATATATCAACAAAATTGGTGAAGTACTTCAACATATTCAGTGTCACTTAGATTAGGCTAACTGAATAGCTGTAAGAGGCTTAAAACTTTCTACCGAGTTATTTGGCATATTTTGCTTGTTTGTTATTTGACACTACCTGATTATTAAATGCAGTCTCTCACCATAACAGCCTACCATATAATATATTATCTGTCCAGAAGGGTACACAAGAAAAAATAATTATTTGCCCTTCACACTTGACAAGTGAGAACTTTTCTTCAATCCATTATTCCACAAACTTAAAACACAAGTACCAGAATTCATGAATTAAAAAAATGAGAGAGTGCTAAGAAATAATGGAAGATACATTTTTTCTGTTTGCACTGGAAGTGAATTTATCAGGCAGTGAAAGGTGAATAATTCAGTGAAAAGAACTAAACCATGCTACAAATGCAGACCAAAAAAATCTCTTCGGTCTATTCTAAGCTAACATGTATGAAAACTTCATCTTAGTCATCTCTTTAAGTGCTGTATTGGGATTGCATGGCAAGGTTTTGATAGCAGGGGGTCTACAGAGGTGGCTTCTGTGAGAAGCGGCTAGAAGCTTCCCCTATGTCCAATAGAGCCAGTGACAGCCAGCTCTGATTCACACTGCTGGTCAAGTCCAAGCCCATTAACAACAGTGGTAGGTCCTCTGTGATAACATAATGAAGAAGGGGAGGGGAAAGATGTGCAACAGTAGGTGGAGAAGAGAGGAGTGAGAATATGTGAGAGAGACAACTCTGCAGACACCGAAGTCAGTGAAGGAGTTGTAAGGAGGTGCTCTAGGTGCCAGAGAAAAGATTCCCCTACAGGTCATGATGAAGACCATGGTGAGGCAGGCTGACCCTCTGCAGCCCATAGAAGTTAACGGTGAAACAGATATCCACCTGTAGCCTGTGGAGAGTCACATACCAGAGCAGATGGATATGCCTGAAGGAGGATGTGATCTCTGGAAGCCCATAGAGGAGCAGACTCCTGGCTGGACCTGTGAACCCGTGGTGAGAGAGGAACACATGCTGGAGCAGGTTTGCTGGCAGGATCTGTGACCCTGTGGGGGACCCACGCTGAAGCAGTCTGTTCCTGAAGGACTACACCCTGCAGAAGAGACCCACACTGGAGCAGTTCATGAAGAACTGTAGCCTGTGGGAAGGACTCATGTTGAAGTTCAGGGAGGACTGTCTCCTGTGGGAGGGACCCCACAGTGGAGCAGGTTTGAGGAGTCCTCCCCCCAAGGAAGAAGTGTTAAAGACAATGTGTGACGAACTGACCTCAGTTGCCATGCCCATCCCACTGCACTGCTGCGAGGGGTGGAGAAAATCAGGAGTAGAGTTAAGTCTGGGAACAAGGGAGTCATGGGGTAGGAGGTGTTTTTAAGGTTTGGTTCAATTTCTCATTGTCCGACTATGATTTAACTAGTAATAAATTAAACTAATTTCCCCAAGTCAAGTCTGTTTTTTGCTCATGATGGCAATTGGTGAGTGATCTCTCCCTGTCCTTATCTCGATCCACAAGCCTTTTGTTATATACTCTCTCCCCTGCCCAGCTGAGGAGGGGAGTGATAGAGCAGCTTTGGTGGACACTAGGCATCCAGCCAGGGTCAACCCATCACAAGTGTCTAACAAAAGACACTGAACAAACACTGCTCCTGAGAGGTCTCAGGCTTCCTTGACCAGTATTCCATCTCTGTCTGTGACCAAAATAAAAAAAACCCACACAGAATCTGTATCACGCTGAAGCACATTTTTTCTATTCTCTGCAGCAGATCAGCAAAAAATTTGAACTGTGAGATTATTTAAATATAACACAAATATGTTATACAGAAATTAGTATTTTTTTTAAATTATGTCTAAGGAATATCAATAAATTCATCAGCTGCAGCTGCACATCTAATTCTTACATCTCTTTACTTCAGGACTGCATATACTGCCTGTCATATAAACCTTTGAATTTCTTCTTCGTGTTCCATTATGAAATAGTTTTCATTCTTTACCTCCACAGCTCTCCAAAAACACATTCTACAACCTCATGCTGTTTTTTAAAATCCTCTCATAATTACAGAATAGACACAAGAGACAAAGTGTGTCTTTTATGGATTTTCAGTACTTGAGTGATCGTGTAAAGAAAAAAACCCAACTTGATCACAGACAATCTCTTGCCACAGTACGGAAAGAAGAATTTAGAATTATAATTCTATTAGCTCTTACATTTGTAGTAAATAGATATACATTTTATAAAGTGTGAAAATCAACAGAGGGCAACCTGCATTAAAATAGCAGGTAGAATCAAGGGAACTTTATATGAATTTTTCCAACATAAGCAGCTGTGCCCTCAGATCAGGGCTTTAAAAATACTACATTCTAGGCTCTGGCTCGGAGTATTCATTAATATTCCAAAAGCTCAATATAGTTGAAGCTGCTATATCACAAAAGTAAAAATGTGTTTTGACATTTGCTTCACATGGCCTAGACCTATCTTAAGACCAAAAGGTACAAACATGTGGAAAAAGAAAAGAATTATTTTTATAAAGCAATTTATGGCCTCTCCTTTTCTAAACAGCTTGAGGATTAGGTCAATCTCTCATTGCTGTAGGGACAGTCATATGAAACATAACACGTCATGAGATCTCAAACATTCAACTAAGGTTTTGGTTGTGTGTGTGTTTCAATGTATTCTTTTTCTTGTCCCATATTTCAACCCTTTTAAAGCTCAAGTCCTTTGATGTTTCACTGGTATGTTTATGAAATGGAAGGCAGTTTATCCAAATAGCCATTCCTGTTCTAAAAGTTAAAAACACCCATCTGGCACATAACTTGATGCCAACTGTTAAGCATTGAACTAATAGAGGCTCATGACAATATGCTAATTCTCTTCATGTTTTGCATGAGAACAGTAGAATGAATATGGAGGCTATTAAAATGTGAAAATGATTGATGCATGGCTCTTCAACAGCACTCCCTACTCTTAACTCCAGTCAATGATTCAGATAACACCAAGCCAACTTTTTCAGGAAATGTGTAAGGAATTTGGCAGCTACTTCAGCTTTTCAGCTCAATTTATAAGTAGTTCCACAAAACCCAAGTCAAATCATCCTCTCCTTCAAAGACTGTTCTCTGAAATAATATCTGGCTGGTGTTAAAAAGAATATAATGAAACTTGCTCCTGCTTTAGCAGTGATGAGTTCAAGCAAGTGGAAAGGGAAAAAAAGTGTATTTGAATCTCCAGAACTGTATCTTACGATTTTAATTAAGAGGCATTTTAGGGGTCTTTCTGAGAGTTTTAAATTCACCAATAAAATCTATAAATCTGTCTGTTGGAGTCAGGGCCCTGATGGCATTGTTAACCCTGACTCTCCCCACCTGGGTCCCGGGGCTCCCACATAGTCCAGGACCCCATGTCAGTCCCAGGGTGGCCATCAGCCACTGCCCCAAGCAATGCCCCAGCATGTCTGGTCACCATCTCCCTGCAGCCCTGCCTGACCACAGGACGCTGTCAATCCTGTCCTACTCACCAGCCCATGTCCCAGCCTGTCTTCAGCCTGTTCCAAGGGAGATGCCTGGGGCCGGGGCTGCCCCAGTGCCCCTGTCTGCCCTGCTCTTGGCTGAGAGTGGGGTCGGCCCTGGCTGCTGGGCACTGCCCAGCCACCCCACTGTGGAGACCCCCTGTCACTTGAGTAGCACATTCTTCAATCAGTTATTACTTCTACCCTATTGATTTAGATAATTAAATAGCATATTAAAAATGTTAATATATTATTGTAAACTTCCCTTATTATCCATACTTTCTATTGCATTACTTTCATTGGTCAATCCAGCAAATGCTTGTATGAAAGAATATAACAAAGAATATAACAGTGAACATTTAACAGCGACTAGAAAGCTGGTTTTAATTGCCACAGTTTTAATACAATGGAGATACACACTCTTCCTCTCTTGGTGAAGTGCTTTCAGATAGCCAGGTTAAAACAACCCTTCACGAGTGTAAAATAAGACATACTCATGTCTTGCCTAGTTAAAATTTGAAAATAATAAAATTTAAGTCTCAAATTAAAGCCTACTAATTTGACAGGGCACTGAGGAATTTCACTACAGAGAATGAGAGAAAAAGAAAAGTCTACCCTCCATTTATGAAGAATTTAGTTAGATACAGCAGTCTTTGTACAGGAATCCAGCCAAAAATACACTGCTACCAAAGCCACAACTTAGGCCTCCTTGGTGTAGTCAAAGCTCAGCTCTATGAGTTGGAGTCACATTTTTTCCAAAGGTTCACATCTGTTTGTAATGTCCCAATTTTTGCTTCTGTTTCAGTAACTAAAGTTAGTGGTTCTCCTATCATACAACTATGCATGAGAAAACAGCATGATTTTCAAAAATAATAATGTTTCTTCCAGATCAAAATCTATGTTTCTGTCTCTACCCAGTTTTAGGATGACATAGGTCAACATTCCAAACCAAAAGATTCCATTAAGTTTCAATACTATTTTTTAACGTAATTCAAGAGATGACATAATACTATTTATTCTCCAAATTCCCAAGTGGAGACCAGAAATTTTACTGAAACTTTCTGAAGCAAGGCTCTGTGGCTCTGTACATAATTGCTGAAAACTCCAATTTCTACTCAGAGTTTATGAAAGTCATTGAAATTCCACAATGCCACTGAGTCCTGCCAGCATGAATTGAGTCTCAACACGAAGTTCTGCAATTTGTGCAACTGAACAAACAAGTATTATTTTCCTTAATCAAATAAAGATGACAGCATAAACCCCAGGTATTTTAGATTTTCAAGTTTCTACTGACAAAAGTGAATTTTTAAAAATTCACAAAACATTATAGCAACTTTTCTAAGTGTTTATTTTTGACTGAACAGTATCTGAAAACTTTTCTGTGGTACGCAGTTTCTAGAGAAATAATTTATATAATGTATATTTAAAGCATGGATTTTTCTGATACTGAAATTAAATACAGATTATTATTATTATTCATAATCAAAGCAGGGAAAATCCATCAAAGCTAATATTCATAGTCCAATGTAGTCTAAAACAAAGGAATTGCTACTCTGCCTCCATAATATCTTTCTCCTTGTCACTGGCAGCTGGAAGATCAGCAGGTTTTCATCTATTATCATTAGTTACTGGGCTTGATGATGATTACTGTGCCACTTGAGTCTGGGATCAAATAATTAGCACTTGTAACTGAGAATGTGAGCCTTATCACAGTTTCTGACACTCTCATGGTAATTGCAATGTAAAGATAAAAACATGTTCTCTATGACGTCATTTAGTCTGCAGTTTGTACTGAAAGTCCTGATGGAGAACCATGACAAGGTCCCCGAGACATTAGTGAGGCATTCCTAAAAGTGGTCATTTACTAAAGTAAGTCTTTTGAGTACAATTAATAATGTATATTCATAACCTGTTAAAACCACCCTATGTCAAATCATCCAAACCTGCATAGAGGCAAAGTTCATCTGGGATTTTATCTTCTCTAGAAGATTTTAAATATTCTTTGTAGTGTGTGCTATCATCTCCAGAACATCATCATTTTCCTTACCTTACAGTCAGCTCCAGAAGGACATATGCAGTATTTGCCAAGGTCTCACCAATACTGCTTTTGGCCCCACTGCACTGAGTGGATGTCCTCCATGGCATGCTGAAACTGTGCCTTGGAAATGCTCAGAGTGAGAAGAGCCAGAGGAATAATTACAATAAATATTCCACAGAACGTTTGCAAACTGGTCTTCCTCTATAAATTACCTCTCATGTTGTTTCTATGAATGTACATGAATGCTTATGAACGATGTCAGAAGCCCGAAGTTTCAACTGCTCCCCATCCATACTCTTCTAATAAAATAATATGTTATTATTCACATACTAAGACCACAGTGCTATAGGACATGGGAAAAATACTATGAACAACTTAAAAATAAACTCAAGCTATAGCTAAAAGTATGTGCAGGAGATGTATGAGATTATGACAATTACCCAGAAATCTTCAAATATTATAGGATGCATAGAGGAAATACATGTCCTCTGAGAAACTAACACAACATGAAAGAAAGTAATATAGCAACAAATATGGATATTATGAATGCTTTAAAAGGTAAGCTATTTTTAAAAATCCTGTAATTATCACTTAGAAAAAAAGATCTAAAACTCTGAAGAAAAAAAAAACCAGCCATATTTCTGTAGGATTTGCAATGAACAAACTTTTCCAGTATAGATAAAATTTGAAAAAAATATTTTATGCTGTTTATATTAAAGTAGGTTTACATTATGATACATTATTATTTTTTAGAATATTTTTTGCAAAACTTCTAGTAGTCTGTAAAGAAGCAGGGATTTCCTCAAATTAAAAAGGGCAAATTTCAGCAAACTTTAAAATATTAACGATTTCAACTTTGATTCTGGGCACCAGATTAAAAAATATTTTAATAACTACCATAAAACAATTATTGTTTGGTTTATACAGCGTAATCCATTACTTAGAAATATTTATCGTATCTACATCTAACAACTTTATTTCCTACATAGAAAAATTAGTCAACTGTGGCCACTTCAATTTTATAACTTGGAACAGAGCCAGAGTGCTGCAGTTCTGAGAGTTACATTCTGGAAAGTGATAATCACTGAATGGTAAATGTTCGAATGTATAAATATTTTAATGTTGTTGTTTTTTTAATATGATGTATATAAATGTTTTATATGCAGCATATAAGAATTGAAGTAAAATATCTAATTTCATACCGAGTTGTTGAATACAGGATACAGGCATTTGACAGCAGGGTCCTTACTTCCAGGTTACAAGTTCAAATTCAACATGAGGCAGAAAAGATAAAGATATCACCAGGTGCTAAAATGTCCACGACTTGCATTAAATGAAGTTCACAGCTTTTAAAGTTAGTGGGGACCATTACAATTCTTAGGTCTGCCTCCACATTCAGCACAGGCCACAAAGCTTTACAGAGTAATTTCTGCATGAAACCCATGAAACGTATGAAGTAAAGAATTTCTTTGGGAAAGGCATTCTTCTTGATTTACACTTTATCTGGTGAAGAATCTACTCCAATGTCCTCTTCACTGTCAAAAGTTTGTCAGTGCCTATTTGGGTAACAGTTTTATGAAACACGTTAAAATAAAGAACAAAGACCTTTAGTGGAGATGGTAACATAAAGGAATGTACTTGTCCTACACAGATGGAGTCATGCTGACTAAGATCAAAAAAAGGCCCAAAAAACTAAATACTATTTGTGACTAAAACATAAAGAGAAAAATACATGAGGAAAGGGGTCTGGAAACAAATAAGTTGCAGAGAAACAGCTTCCTGGGCTTTATACACTTGGTTTACACCTATCTCTTCCTGTCATATCTTATTAAAGAGAATATTTTGCTTTTTCATTCATTGTTTGTTGTTGATTTTCTTTTCTTGTTACAAACGAACCATTGCATTTTTATTAAAGAAATATATTTCAAGTTGTATAGTTGAATTCCAGTCTACTTACCAACAATGTAGAATGCTATCTTTTAACTGCAAAATAGAGCACAAACTGCTTTAAGTGTTTTATTTTAATACCCTATTACTGTCTAATGCTTCAGCTATATAAAATGAGTTATTAGCATTTCAGTGCATTCCTATTTGGAGTGCAAAAATCTTTAAATTGTTTTTTCATGTGTATATCATTAGGCTGTAAATTTTAATTATTTGCTTTACAAAGATGGTAGAGAGACACAAACCAACTTTCTCCCATATCCTTGTCACTTAATTATCATCATTTCATAGTATAAAGTGCAATGCTTTTCTCAACCACCTAATGAGTGAGGTTCTTATGTAACTGAATGCAGGGATATGACAGAAGAGCAGTACCTCATGCATTATTTAATAATATTTGTAGAAAACAAAATATATGAGCTTTACAGAATAGGCAACACTAGTGAGTGGTATATTTAGAATATCTTTCCTCTTATGACTAAAAATATACATATAAAAAATGTTTTTACTCAGTGGAATTGATATATGACTACATGTGTAAGATTTACTTGTTCAGCTCACCGAATAACATAAAAAGGATTTCTAGATTTTCAAAAATTTTAAGTGCTTAATTCTAGAACAGGCAAAGGAGAATAAAAGAGATTCCATCCTTCTTTGTGCACTATGATTTCGACTGATCACTTACTGCTAAATTAACACTTTATATACCAGTGGATAACAAAGGAATTGCATAGCTGGCACTAGATTTACACTGTGAAAATTATGTTTTTCTTCTCCCCAACATTCTGAATGCTAACATATAGAAATTAAAACCAGCTTAAAGCTCCAGCCTCAGGCTGCATCTTCAGAGACACCAATTACAATCCCCCTGCAAAGTGAAAAATTTCAAGTAGTAGAAGCACAGTTTAAAGCTTCAAAGAATTTCTTGTTCAGTTAACTTACTTTTAACATATTTATTACTTTGGGGAAGAATTCATCTTCTGGATTCCAAATTTTCAAGCATGAATACCTACCTTCCTACATTATTTCCATTTTTTCTCTCCTACTAGGGGATTAAAATAAATCAATGCTAGAGTTTTTCCAATGAATTTTAGACTTAACTGTATTACAAATAAACGTTACCAGTTATGCCATCTATCCATCTGGTTGGTTTTCTTCTTCTAGGTTCCTAATATGCAGTCTCACAGGCACAAGAACAATATCCTTACTCTTTCTGCCTTAACTCTTACTATTTTCTGCTGGTGCATCTGAGTGAAAATATTTCACTGTATAAAAAACATATTTTTGACATGCCAGCAGCATTATTTTTATATATATACACACACACACACACACACAAATTCTCAGAATAGGCATTTATCCCACAGTTTGGATTTAAAAAAAATGAAAAAGGTCTCATCTGATCAGGTATCCTTTTCAAGCTTGCAACTAACAAATCACATCAGTTTTCGTAAATATGAAAAAAAAAAAAAATCATCTTTTTGTTGAAAATAAACATGTTAGGCTCCAACTAAAAGAGTTTTTCAGAAAGTCATGTGTGTCTTTAAAGAGATACTTATAATAAAAGTGCCTCTCAGCTACAGTGGTATCGTGTACTTAAGCACATCTCCTACTTCATTTGATTTGCAGCCAATATCCTGATATAAACCCAATCATCCTTCTACATTTTTCTTTTACTAAACTGTTGCTTGTTTTGATGACTGTAAGTAGTCGTGCACATGACAGGGTTGATAAGGAATCCAAATTTACGTCAGCCTGTGTCTACATCCTGTTTACATAACCTCCTTTTAAATCCTATGGAAGCTGACACAGCTGCAAGAAAGATACAATATAGTTCATTCTGTCTTAAAAGAGTTTGTCTGACTATATCAGTTCATCCTGGCAGTACTTTTGAAAAAAAGCTTTATGGATAAGGACTTCAAAGTCAAGTTCTCTTGAATGTTCCCATTTCATGAACCTTAATGAAATATCACAACTATGGCAGTTTGCATGTTTCTGTTCCATCATTTCATTTTCCCATGCTTGATGACTGACCACTTGAACAATCACGATGCATTTAAAATTTATAAATGTATGTTAACGTAAGATTAGCAATGAAGTTCTTTTGCATGAGAGCAGAAGACAGGAGATGAAAAAGACTTTGCAGTTACAACAGGAACAAGATTTGGATTAGAAGCAACTCAAAAGTAAGGTATGCTGTTAACTCTTGAAGCACATTTTCTGTGAAATTCCCTTGTCATCCATCACTTCAGAAACACTCTTTAAATTATAAGCATATGCATGGTTCTGCATTCCCACCTTCTATATTACACACTGATATCAGAAGCTGAACAAATCTGACACTTCAACAATAACAAAAGGATTACCTCATTGTATTTTGTCTAATCTTAATTTTCTTCTCCTTAAGTTCAGAGTTAGCTACTTATTTTGTGTTTTTTTAATATTATGTTTGGTTTGTTTACAACTTCTTTTAACTTTGAATTCCCCCACAGGGTTGATTAGCAATGTGCAATTTCATGGGGAAAATTACTGCTGTCTTGCCTTGCAAGATTTAGAAATAGTAATTATAAAAAGTTCCCATTTCAGTTTTTGCTCTGAAGCCATCTTTGATACAAACCTCATGTTGCCTATCTTCAGCGATATTGGTATGTGATCTCTCCTGCAGCCATTTCTTATACAATTCACTGTAAGGCTGACATTTTTTGCTTTGTGTCCATTCAGGGACACAAATGTGCAGTTCACCTCTCAAAAACTCCACCTCTTTACAGATTAGACTAATGTCAATCTGCCTGACTGCCACAGTTCGTGTGCTCCCCGATCTGCTACATTTGCTGCCAAACCCACTGTTCAACCCTGCTTCTATGTCTTAGTAGCATTCTTCATTAGAACACACTATATACGATAAGAAACTCTATTTTTTCCATTAACATAATTAGACAGATTCATCCTTAGGTTCTTTACAATCACATAGTATCTGCACATATACTGATGATTGTATGGTACATGTGATGTATATTTTTATTTAATAACATTAATGGCATTCAGTTTATCAGATGGAGAACATTGTCCTGCAAGGATGACATTTTTTAACACATCTTAATATGTATGTGTAGCTTATATGAGAATATGAGAATGCTCTCCGTGAAGGACCTCTGGTCTCTCAGCACTGCTGAGATAAAGAAAAACATTTGTCCTAAAGAATAACCTATGAGGGATAACAAAGCTCTAGATATTCTCAACAAACTATATGGACAAGAGTAATGTCCTCTGTGTACCACAGAGTTTCCACACTCAAAATGCCCCACAGATAGGTGAGATCACTTCCAAATAAAACTCCGATACTTTTGAGATTGATGCTGGTCTAGAGAAAGACAAGAGTAAATAAAATGGGCCAGGAACTAATATCTGGTTTTAAAGCTGGCAACACAAGCGTTTCTTTTAACTTGGAGGACTCAAGCTGAGGTTGACAGGGAACAGCACAGCCAGAGCATTATCCATGGAATTGCTGAAGTTGGATTTGGAGCTGATCTTAGTATATAATCCCAATAAAAATCCAAGAAAACACACTGGAAACAAGGTTTCCTAGTCTTCTAATTTATTTTAAAGAGCTTTATTGTTAAAATATTAACTAAGTATGTGCAATTTCCTCAGATAAAAAGACACCTAGCTAATTTAGGTAAAGACACCAACGAATTCTACCTCAAACATCTAATTTAACTTCCTTTAAGAGTGAAGTCCTAACAAGAAGCCTCCAAGAATACAGATTACAAAATATGTCTTGAAAGTGCAAGAACAGGATGGTATCAGAGGCCTGACAGATTAAAGTACAACTTGCAAGTGGCAATTTACCATTCCCATGATTTAATAACTAGGTAAGAAACTAAAAGTGCATATATCCAACATAGATAAACTACACCATACACATTCAGAACATAAAGGACATAACAGGAGGTATAAGACAGTAATAACCCAAACAAAAAGAAGACAGCAAGTACTGTTAATGGCATACTTTTACGGGCAGTGTCTACCTCTAGCAGTGATAACGCTTGATGTTTACAGTTAATACCAAGGATTTGTTTTGCAGACCAAGGTCACTGCTAAATCTTTTGCGCCACTGTTGGGGGTGCAGAAAGTAAAGGGATGCACTTGAAGGGAGGAGCGGACAGGATAGGTGACCCTAAACTGACCAACAAGGTATTCCATCCCATAAACATCATATTCAGTATAAAGCTGAAGGATGACAAGGTCAAGATCTCTTCTTCAGTGGCTGGCACCTGAGGAGGACTCTGTCCATTCTGCCTTCAATCTCGATCCTTGTGTTCCTGAATCCAGTTCCAGAATCCATCTCCTGAATCTGACTCCTGTTGGCTACTGAGTCCAGTCTGGGACTTCTCTAGTACCTGCTCCGCAGCATCAGCGGTGACGGTAATGTAATTGGCAGGGGCGGGAGGAAATGGTGTGGTGTGTTGCATTCGATACTGTTTTTGTATATGTTTGTATATATTTCATTTTATTATTCTTATTTTCATTAAAGCTGTTTTAGTTTTCTTTTTCTAACCTGTAAGTATCTCTCCCTTATTCCCTTCCTCTTTGGGAATGGAGAGGGGTTAACAGAGAGCATCTTGTTATAGGTCTATTGGATGATCCTGACCCTAAAACTTAAGACCAGGTTAAATAAACAATGTGACAAGTAGTTTTTGTGTGTGTGCATGTGTGTGATCATGTGTGCTTCTATTTTCTGCTCCGTCTCTTCCACACTACAATGCAACTGACAATGCAGCACAGTCAGAGTAAACTCAGATGTGACACCCAGATACAGTCGTACTAAAGAGCAAGGAAAATCAGCAAGACAGTTTTCTAAGACAGGCAAGTTAAGTCTTCTTTTGGTGGCATCTAACTTTCTCCACTGATTAGAAACAGAATTTAGACAAATAGCTCAGTTGAAACACCTAATAATTAGATGGCTATAATTTGGAGAAATGTACCATGCTCCTAATATAGACTTAATTTACTGATAGAGAAGCTTCCAAACCAGAAACTACCTCCACCCAAAAGCTACACAGCTAGACATACAAACTTCATAAACTAATGCAGACTTAGAAGAAGTATTCACAACCATGCTGATAAACAAAACAGAATACAGTTGAGGTGATATCTACTATTCAACAAAGATACTATAAAAAAAAAATCAAGAACATTTCTATAGCCCAATCTAATTTCAGTGTGCATTGAAAAAAAAAACTCTAGCCTGGGTTTTTTTTTTAGTTCTATATGTATTCAGGAAAGATGGATAAAGACACTTAGGATGATTGTGACCTAATATTCCCACAGGATTTTTTTCACAGAGAGAGATTGCTAGAAGATTCTCTGAAACTGAGTGTTCCATCAGTCCACATGACTCCAGGAGCTGGCAAAATAGGTGTACCATCTAATTTCTTCTCCACGTGCTGAAAGGTACTTTGGCCTGGACTTCTCTTTCCTTGGAATTATGGCATTCATTATCTTAGAATATTGCCCTACTAGTTTAGGTCAGATCTACCATGATAAGAGTACTCCAGCAAGTAGAAGGTGTTTTGGACCCTAAACTAAGAGAGGCAATTCAGCCAATAGAAGAAAATCAACTCTGTGGAAACTAAGAGACATTTGAGTGGATCCAGTGTTCCAGAGAGGTGGAACTGCTGTTGTACATGTTTTCTAGGCTTC
Source organism: Todiramphus chloris collaris (assembly GCA_025345505.1). Lineage (NCBI taxonomy): Eukaryota > Metazoa > Chordata > Aves > Coraciiformes > Alcedinidae > Todiramphus > Todiramphus chloris. The sequence goes on from JANVCC010000020.1 coordinate 4,654,178, forward strand.
ATAATTCATATTTTTATATATATATATAATGCATATTATCACAAGCAAGAAAATTGTAGTGGTGAAGCTTTCCCTATTCAAAACACGGTATCTAAACCACAGCCCTATCTGTTCGTTTATAAAGATATTTCTACTCTGCTCATCTCAGTTGAGTCATTTATATTACAGATTTGTTAAAATTTATGACCCTTCTACTCAATAAAGAGTTGAGGGTGTATGAAATTATTTCAGTCAAAACTGAGGGGAAATTCAATACTGTAAACTCATTCAACTGAAAAACTGAATTTCAAATCATATGGCAAAATTTATTACAATGAGATCTGCAGAACTTACTCTATTTTTACCACTTCTACACAAGTATCCTCTTCAATCGATGCAACAATTTGACTTTGGCCTGTTTCAGTAATACAATGTTTTTTACTCTTAGGAGACTTCCTTGCCATACTCAATACCTGCATTCTGGCTTCTATGACATCTGGCCTTTGGAAATTTCTGGAATGTCTCTAATTTTGTTGGCCTTCCTGTGAATAAGGTATTGCTTGTGTTTCTCCAGTTTTTGTAGCAAGATAGTGATAATAAGCAAGTGCTGTTAGCAAGGCCAGCACTATTAACATGAGTTTACCATGAAAACTGGCAAAATTTTTAGATATAATGAGTGTATAGTTTTGCATAATTCTGGGATCCTCGTTTCTTGTCTGATTACTTTTCTTACTCTTTCCAATATAATCACTCAGCAATAATAATGCAAAATGTTTAATACAGGAAAGTATTCACTAACTATTCAGGCAGTTATCACCACTGGAAGTTTTTAGGCAAAAGCTAACAGCTGTTAACCTATACAAAAGTAACTATTATCTTGATAAGACTTGTGAGTAACAAAATACTAATATAAAATTGAAATTTTATAATCTGTTTTGCTGGTTTCATTCTTTAAATGCAAGCTTCTGAGTGCATTCACCAGTATGATCACTATAATCTAGTTCAGAATCAACGGGCAGTTCATAAGGATTTTGTGACATTGTTTCTGCCTATACTTCACATGTAATCTATTTTTAAGGCATTTTCATTTTAAGCTTCCATTTTTAGTAATGTCTTTGGGCTATTTGTTTCCAAAGTTTTAGAAAATACCTTTAAGAAAATTGCTACCCATCTACAGGTACTATTCTATGGTCTAACCATGAACACTGAGTGGAACTACATCTGAAAATGAGCCAGGATATATTTCCAGTGCTTGTACTCAGTCCTTATGTTGTCAATAGTGGTAGAATATTGCTGATTATGCTGTCTGGAAAAGACAGAAATACATTCTTCCAGGAGCTACACTATTTAGGAGAGTTTGACTTCCCAGTATAATATCAGACAAAATTTTTAAGAACAGTATCGATGCAGATATTTCTTCAAATAAAAGCTAAGGGATTTCTTCTCCAGACATCCCTAGGCTCAAGAAAAGAGATGCTGTTTTCAACCTGCCTTTGATAACACATGGTGATAACTTGGAAGAGGGTACTTTTAACATAGGCTGGCATTTCACAGTTCTGAGTTCATTTTTTCTTAATTAAAGAGACTAGCTAAAAAATAATTCTAAGCTCTTATGAACTTTAAGCTCTGCAGTTTAGCACCTCCTTTTCTTCTTCAAAAATAAATATATTTAACTCACTTGTGGAATTCTGCTTTTATCTGAGTATTGTTCTCTGAACTTCAGTACAAGCTGACAATAGGCAAGGTTGAACACTTTTGAAAATTTTCTTTCAAGTGGGTACATACATTCCAGCATTATATGGTGTAAGAAAAGGGTAGAAATAAAAGCTTATTGTTATCTTATATTTTGGAAAACCCTTCATACATTAGTCAATGGTGAATTAGTCTTTCCTGAGATATGGAAAAATTCTAGCTTGGTAAAGAAGTAAGGAGCAAAAGAACTATACAGCAAAACACGTGACCAATTGAACCAGGTCTATCAGGTGTATAGCAGTCTTAACCAATACAGAATATAAGAGGCTTGGGTGTGCAGAGCCAGGTAATACTATGTACAAAAAGAGTGAGAAACAGGTCAATGCATGTTTGATGAGAAATCTCACTTCATTAGATTACGAGTATTGTAAACATCACAGAAATAGCATGAGAGAAGAGTACAGTTATGTGCAAATCCTACCATAGAGAATGTTTCTAAATCATAAGAAAGCCTGTCTCTATATATACACAACTTAATAAGCCCTACAATCTCTATATAAGAGTTTTTTTCTTATGACTCATATTTACGGTGCACAAAATGACTCAAAAATTAGCATACAACCAGAAATCTAACTGCTTAATAGGTTACTGAATGTGAAACAAATCTAAGAAAACCGAGTCAAATTATGTAATCTGGAAGACTATGGCACTGGAAGACAATGAGACTCATACCTATATTTCAATAGCCTGTGAAGCCAAACACTAAATCAGTAAGAATGAAAATAGATTTTTAAGACTACAGAAAGCAAAACAAAGATTTGTTTGTACCAATTATATTGTTTATATTTCTCAGCATTGCTTCCCTTTCCTCCCATTTTTCAACAATAATTAAGAAAAAAATGTAAGCTAAGTATTGTGACCAACATAAAGCCTTCTTCAGAGTTCATAAAGTAAAAATCAAGCCATTTATTGTAATTATTGTAATTATCAGGCTGCTAGGAATAAATGCCATAAAAAAAAATCCATCAAAATTAATTCCAAATTTCACTCCTTTTACCATGGTTTATAATGAGCACACTGTCATCTTACTGCTGCAAATCAGATTGTTTTGTTGGGCCTTCATCCTTGATTTCATAGAAACAGGGTACCCTGCTCTTTGATGGCATTACCCCAAAAGATTGCTGCTTGCATTAAATTCTGTAACTTTTTTTTTCTCCGATTAAAGATGTTACATTTTATCAAATGACAGTAAATGTAATTCAGAAGACACTGAGCTGACATCAAAATGCTGTGATTAGAAACTGCCTATTATAGAACTAAGAAGACAGTAAGGATTACCAGTTGTTTGGTTACATACTCTGACAGTAGTCTTAATCCTCTATTCAATACCAAATACACTATTTACAAATGAAGACATGAAACTTGCTCTTCAATGAAAGTTATAAAACTCAATAGGATTTTCATGCTCAATTATAGAAAGACATTTTCTTTTGTATTTTACTTGGCTAAAAGATGCATCTACAATCATCCTCATAACTTTGGGGGACATGCTCTCAAGGTTATTATCTATAGTAGCATGCATGAGTATTCATTTCACAAAACTCCACTAACATTTTTCATAGTGATAAACAAATACAAGTGGACTAGTAAGTAAAATGCTGTACAGAAAGGAACAAAAATATAGAGGGTAAAAAAAACCCCAAACCCCAATATATTATCTGTTCACATACTGAAGAACTAATCCAGTTTAAATGTCAAAGAAACCACCATAGTAATTGTCAAAGACATTTGTCAGCTGGAACTTTAAATCAATGTCTTAAACATTAAGTATAAACAACTTTATCAAATTAGCCTCTATCATGCCTTAATTCAATGACAAAACTAATAAATTTCTTTAGTTCTCTGTGTTCAGTCAAAAACCCAAAAGGGTATTTCAAATTATTCTTACAGATCTGTTTATGCTTTATTTTCTTTTATCTTCCTTTATTTTTGAGCAGACCTATAGAAAATGCAATTTGGTCATCAATTTTGAAATACCTGCTGTTTCTTAGTGTGCTTTGAAATTTTAAAAAAGTTTTGTTTTCACCGTTTATTCTTATATATAAATGGAAAAGTAAACACTTTTATGTCTGAGGTATTTTCAGAAGTTTTTAAGGAGCAAATCCTAAAATAAAATCTGCTGAAAAACAAAATCATGCTGTGAGCTACAGCAAAGCTTTCCTAAAGTGCTCAGCACCTAATTTTATCAGCTGGCCATTTGGTAATGCCACCTCATGTTCTCATGTTCCGAAAAAATGCTCAATAGTGAAGTACCTGGACACTGTTGTCCTTTAACGTCTCATTAATTTGGCAGAATGAGATGAATGAAAACATTCTGGTTTTGCACAATCCTGCAGTATATCATATAAATCTAGTTGGTGAAAAGCCACTTCACAGCTATGCGACCATATGTTTCCCAGCAGGAAAGGCTGGAGAAATGAACTCGCAGTTGTAAAGATTCAAGCCTTCTGTTTAATTTAATGTTTCATTCTCTGAAAACAGGTAGTGTTTTTGGAAATGATGCTTTGAACACCTTATGTGTGTAGTGTTTTGGCACCAGAAAAAAAAAGGAATCATCAAAAATGACATGTCTTTTCTGATGCTTAACAAATGAAACAGAAAACAAAACAGCAATACTTTTGATCTTTAAAAGTATCTTTAACTAACTTTACTGCTTGCTGTCAGCATATAATAGCTGTCATCATGATATCTGCAACTCACCAACATTTCAGGAGAAGTGATATGGGTGATACAGTCCTTCTGTATGGACTTCCTACAGAAACTTCTAAAATTCAATCATGTTCCACACAGAAAAAATGATATTTCCAGTCACTCCAAATTCAAGTTTACTAAGAAAAAAACTATTATGAAATTTATATGAAAATGAATAATACAAACACTTTGGGATACCTTCTGTTATTCATTTAGATAGGTAACTAATTGAATTTCATGCTTCTGCAAATTTTCAAAAGGTCATAGATTGAAAAATTCAAACCTATGAATAACTGTAGAAGTTGTCAGGTTTGAAGGTGGAGATTTTGGCAGGCAGGATGTGTGCAGCTGGAGCTCTGGCTACCTAACAAGTTGTGATAAATAGCTTAGACACTTAAGGGACCAGGGCTTTAAAGGAGGAAATGCCTCTTTTTCTTTCAAAACAAACTTGGGAAAGGGCACTCTGGATGGGAACCAAGTCTCCTACTGTATTCATCTGAAAAATCCACCTAACCACATTTTCACCTAACAAATTCAGTTTAATTTAAATCATTATTGTTCCTAGTTTAGCAATGCTTGAAGCTGTTACCTGAAATAGGGCTACTTTTTACTAGATTCTGCTCAGAGGGGAAAAAAAAAAAAAAAAAAAAAAAAGATATAGAGCCTGAAATACATAAGACCGATAAGAAAATACAAAGCACAGAGGAAAGTCACCAAAAGGCAAATGGCAAAGTGAATTTCCATCTCTCCTAGATAACATTACTATTCTTATGCCCATGCTACTTGTCCCATTTTAAATGGATAATGTTGACATTTCGAATATAACAATTTGAATTCATAGTTCATATGACTACATATAAATGAAGAATTTCCCCTCCCTCCATTTCAGAAATAATATTTCAAGCTGCTCCTACTAAAATTCTACCCACAGTTTGGATAGTTATCTTTGTAACAGTATAAAATTTTGATATAAGTATTTAGAGCCTGTTGCACCCTGCTGTGACAGGTGATCACTATGGCAGATCTGCATCTTTACAGTTGCATACTCTGTAGTCCGAGAGATGCATATATCTTTTTTAAATAAAGGAAGAAATCAATGTCATTCATCAAGGCTGAAAATAATCCCACAGAATGTCAAATACAGACTGGTTCACCAAGCAAAACACAGCAGAAAAATGTTATTTAATTAGGTATGGTATCCACAGACCCATATTCAGCAAAGTGCTTAAAAGACCAGAACAAAATGGTTAATACAAAAAAAACCCAAACCAATTGGAAGTCTCTCCTAGTAATATTTTTACTGTGTTGTGAAAAGAGAGGAAGATAAAAGCATTCTCTTGCACTTTTGTATAGTTCTAAGTCTATTATTGCAACATTACTAATATCTCTGAGTTTTTGACAATTTTATTTAGAATGACTACCATCAACTTTTCCAAAACTAGATATTTTGAGGCATTACAAGAAAGTTTCCGGAAAACATTACCAGGAGCTGTACTTAAATATTAAAAGCAAAAGGAACAGAATTATATAAAACTGTAGCTTTTCCTGTAAGACATCAGGAAGACACACAGGATTATAATAAAATATTGTTTTATAACACATCAGTTATAACTAACTTTTTCATAATCCCAGGTTAGTACATGATACTAACATTCATTTGGAGAAAGGAGGATGTAATTCATTTTCCCCCCATAATTGCCTGACATTTTGTAAATCAACAAACTTCAAATGTCAACATCCATTTAGATCAGTGAAAAAGCTGTGATGCCATGAAAATTAAAAGGGATCTCAGGAGGCACTAGAGTAAAACACACTGCAGGAAAAAAATCAAACCATGAAAATCTAAACTTTTTTTTTTTTTTAACTGCCCAACTTTATTTTTTTTTTAACCTTTGCTTGTGAAAAATAATCAAAGGTAACTGTCAAGTTTAAAATAAGCCTAGTAGAACAGATATCCTTATTCTAATAATTAATAGTACTTTTCATACTTCCTCTTTCCACTCCAGAGCCATTATGCTGATTTAAAAAAAAAAAACCAACAACTTTTTCTCATGAATGGAAATTGGTCTTCACAAGAAAGTAGATAAATGTCAACTTTTAGCATGAAGTAGTTCAACAGCTTTGAGGTTTAGTGAAAATTAGAAGGGGAGAAGAAAGTCCAACATTTTACAAGAGTCTTTCATCACAACTGAAATATTTTCACCAGAAACTTTGGCATCTCACCCAGCATCTTTGAAGATGGCTATATGTATATATGTAGGCTTCATACTTACTACATCTAAGATGAAAGAAGTATACTTGTTTAGACAGTAAAGAACATTGTTTCTTTCATTCCAGAGCTAAACCTTTTAGCCAGATGCGAGGAAGTGATGATATACATTGAGTATTTGTGGAGCAATCAGTCTAAATTCTCTTATTAAATTTTGGACCATCCAGACATATAGATGTTAAGGGTATTATACCAAAATCTACTATTTTCTTGTGTTGTTCATATCTATGTGAGTAGTTAAGGTTAAATATCAACGCTACACTTGCAAGGCAAAAGGAATGTAAGCACAAAGAAAGGAGTTCAAATGAGAATTAGTACAAAATTGGGGTTCACGTATCATTTTTATACAGAAAAGATGTTACCAAATGATTTTATAAGATCACATTTGGAGCTTATATTACAGTATTCTATGAGAAAAATAAGGCTTGGGAAAAAATAAAACCAAAAAAATTACACTGTTCTTAAAAATTAGGTTTTGTAGATAACGTCTTTCTTAAAATATGTACTTGCCATATTATGTCTTAAACAGGAATATGTAATTCCATGGGACTGCATTCAATCAGCATATCAGTACTAGCCAATGTCGCTCTTATTTTTCACGTTATCTTTTAAATATGTTCAAAAATATTTTTATAGTATTTTTATTATTGTATTTCAATTTTTAAATTACATTCAAAACTTGTTTTCTCTTGCAGTATTTGAATATGTTTATTACAAGAAGATTGCCATGCAATCACTGAATGAATTTTAATTAAGTACCTGCAAAATTATTTTTACACTTTATTAATGACAGAATCAAATACTATTGAAGTTACCGCAAGTCAAGACATCTTGGGTATTTCAGTCATTGGGGTTCAGTTGGAAAGATACTTAAAACATTAATAGCAGCTCAAATCATTTCCTCTTCTTTTCTATTTTGTTTCTTTCTGGAGCACTGACTAAGCCAAAAAGCAGGAAAAGTATTGCTCACTAAGATCAAGAAAATAGGCAGGGAGAAAATTTTCATTTACAAAAGTTATCTTTTTTACAATATTTCAGCATTGTCAATAGTAGAGCCAATAAGGAGTCTGATCTTGCACATGATTATCCATCTGAAAATCCATTTACGATGAATATTTACAATGCCAGGTGCTTTGAAACAGAGAAAGTAAATTTTTGCATACATCCTCTGAAAACAACATTGAATTGAAAGTGCATTTAGTAATTACAGGATGCAATAGAATCTGGTAGACAAAGACCACCTTGTTCACCTCCAAAATATATTCATAGAGTTGTGGACTTGTCTACAGCAGTTTTTTCTGTTAGTGTGGCAGGTGATTTGGTGTCCACAGCTTTTTAAAGATATTCCAGACTGTTTTTTGACCAGGGAATTGATGTCAAAATCAATTTGATAAGCAAAGTTTCTCTTTCTTCCACCATCAAGTAATTGCTAATGGTAGATAGGTAGGGGCCATATGTAGAATACATAGGGCAATGTGCCAAAAAGTTAAGAGATACTATCCTTGAGGATGAAAGATATAGTGCCACTTACCTGTAAATTAAAATTGGAAATGAGACACAAAGAAGTACACTTAAAATCAGAGAATCCTTTTCTTCTAAATCTCCCATGTACATAAACTGAAGACATAGCCATAAAAATGCCAGCTGTTCAAATAAATTACAAGAATCAAATCAGTCCAGCCATAGCATACTGCACACACCAAGTTTCAACAGGATTCTTGTCAGCTGGTAAAATCCTTAGTCCTTACTGCTCCTATTTTGAGCATTTTTCTGGCTCTGGAGACATGGTCACTACTAATGGATCTAACATCACTGTTTCTAGAAGGCCCCTCTAATATCTCAGAAATGGCCACGCAAAGACATTTTGCAAACTTTGTTTAAATGAAGTAAACTCAGTTGAATGAGAGTAAGATTGCAGTCCTGTTGCAGTCCTAGAGGTGACTAGAGGGTTTTTTTGGGAGATTATTTCCTTCGATCAGTAATATAATCTAAAACCTTAATAGCAGCTACGGAACATATGTTTCACTTAGGAATATGTTTGTAGGTCTGCCTCTGAACAGCTGGTTCTTTTTGAAACAGATAAATAACTGTGGTGGTCAGATACTGATTCACCAGAAAACCCTGGAAAAAATATTTTTAAACCTCAATATTAATACAATAAAACAGAAACTAATTTTCAGTGAGAAATTCAATGTTAAATAGTTCTGTTTTCCTTTATTCTAAGAGTTCATGGCAGTAATGCTGAAATTCTATGAGATTCTTTAATCGTTCATTTCTATTTCCTTCTTCAAAGTCTAACAGCTTTAATGAGCTTTCTCTTCTATCGCAGAATGTCTCAATAGCAGGGGAAAAAACAGGTGTAAGGAAATTTCCATTGTAAAAAAAAGGGATGAGCTCTGAAGAGAAGGTGGAATGCCTGGGTAGTTCAGGAGATCAGAAAAAGAACAGAGAGCAATTCAGCTACAGCAGTCGTCCAAGACAGAGTATGCTGACACCCAACCCACAGATGTATTAACCATCCTGTCTGTTTGGTAGTTTGCATGAAATGTATGTGGGAGGAGCTGGGAAAAGCAAGTTCTTCAGTCTAGTTCTCATAGGAAGTGGGCATAGGGCATTAGCTGAGACTATTGGCAAGCCGAGTAGTGAAGCCATGCTGGTTTCCTGCCTCCAGCAGCAGTGCTTCCTTCCACACAGAGAGCAAATATGCAGAGGCAACATAAAAGGAACAAGGATAACCTCAGAGACCTGACTTCTAATGTAAAGAGCAGCCTGTTTTGAAGGCTGACCAGAGTAGCCTACTTTCCTTTTTTAAACTAACTCCTCAGAATAAAATTTTGAAAAAGTTACAAATGCTGTAAAATAAAAAAGAAGGACAAGGCTTTGCAAGACTGCTTGCAGCAAAATATGTCAACTGTCCCTTAACACTATCAGTTAAGGATAACAAACTGCTTTCGAGCAGCTAATACTCTCTGTGGCAATTTATGTAAAAAGTCCCAACAGGAAACCAAAATACAAGCTTACATTTCACTTATGAAATGAGAAAGCAACATAATTCATGTACTTTATCTTTATTCATTTCAGAAGGTAATGTAACAAAGCCAAATCCACACCTTTATTGGCTTACAGTCTTAAGTGCTATGGGAGAACATAAATCCCAGTAAAGCCTGGTAACTCCATTGGCCTCTTAGAAAACACACAGAGCAGACTTCCACTTGTCAGACAGACAGCTGGATTGTTAACATTCAAAGCAATTAACTTTCCTCTCAGATTTTACGCTAATGTGTGACCAAGAGACAACAAGCTTAGGAGTTTTGTTCAGTGTTTTTGTAATTAACACAAAGTCCTAAGTTACCAGCTATGTGTTATTAGTCTGGCTTTGGCAAACTTGGGACCAGCTAGCAGAGGAATCGCCAACTTCAAAGCAAGCTCTCAAATACTCGATCACATAAGAAAAAAATACTCAGTACCTTATCTTGGAAGCTCACATTGGTTAGACAGTGACCTTTACAGGATTACCTTAACATGGAGGGAAATCAGTCCCTCTCTGAAGCGTTCTCACATTTGTAATAGAAAATGGCTGCATGACTGACATTTATGTTAGAAGGAAGGAAAAGAAAAAGGCTTAAATGTCTCCCAACATAAGCTGAAGCTCTGATTTAAAGCCATTTTACTTTGAAAGGAACAATGATAGACAACTACCAATTTGGGGTATGCAACACAACACTTTCGTTCCATCAACTAGGCAGGGCAGAATGCAGCTCCCGGCTCCTTAATTTTTTTTATTTTTTTTTTTGCACATTTTCCAATATGAACATGCAGATTCTTCCATATATTTTCTTTGCTTCCCCCCTCCCCTGAACTCCCTTCTCTGTGTGGCAACAAAGAAGAACTTTAAAGAAAATGACAAAGATTTAAAAGATACCTTTAAAAGCAATCTGTTGTTATCCTTTATTTATCAAGCACAGGTGGGGAGTGCAGAGGAGATCTGTCATCCAGCTTTTCTGTCTTTTTACAGAAAAGAACTAAAACATTTCTTATGCTGGAAGCATCTAGCCATCAGACACTTATGTATTATTGTACTTACTGAATCCTCAATGGGTATGGAATATTCTTCAGCTGTTCTAGAGAACTAAAGCACAAAACCCTTCTATTTAAGGGTATTAAAGATGTAGTATCTTCTTCCCAATGGCAACTTTTGTTCCTGTTATTCCAAAGTCCAATCTATCCTCTTACTGCTGATACATTGCTTTTTGCTCTTCCACCACCACAGACTGGAATACCATGTTCAATTTAGATTGCCACAGAGTCCATATACAGACCAGCTATCTGTGATGCTCTAAAATCAAAATAATAGGTGGGGAAAATAATAAAAAAAAAGCATGAATAATGTGTCACCAGATTTTTTTTTTTTTTTTTTTTTTTTCCTAAAGGTTTTTCATTAAAGCAAGTTGCCAGCCCAGTTGTTTCCAGTTCCTCCTGGATACTGAGTACAGAACTAAAAATAAACATTAAAACATGCATCAATTACATCCTGAAGTACAAAATTATGCTCAGGTTTGGATTATACATTACTTGAAAGCAGTCTCACAGTTTCTACCATTAATGTAGTGCTATCATTAATCACAGGTCTTATTATGTTATAGAAGATGAACCTTATTAGTTTTCAAACATTTAGGTACACAGAATATGTAAGCTGTATTTACATTAGCATTTTGGCTCAGAATACTAAACTTTTTGAGAAGAATCACCCCATTTCTCCCTTTTTCAGTACATGGCTCAAGTTTCCAGAGCAGTTTTGGTGCACATTAACTAGAGTCCTTATAAAGAAAACTGAACTAAGTGTGCATGAAATGCACTTCAATTACTATGAGGGAGTGGTCCCTTGGATAGCTTTGAATTATATATGTGATGTAGACCACTTCAGTCCATGGTTAAGACTAAACCTAGCCCAAAGTAAAATCCTACAACCAGGTATACTGAAGATGTTGGTGCCTCCATACAAAATGCTTGACCTACTGACCCCTTCCTATCCCATTCAATTATTTTTTAATGTAAACAACAGTTGACTACAGAAAACATGCAACCATATTGCTGAACCTGGATTGAAATCAAGCCTCACACAAACAAGTCTGAAGTAAGGATGTTCTGAACATTGTTAATCAAGCCATGGTAGCACACAATATCATAACATTTACATTCCTCTTCTTGGAATTGTTTCACTTGTATATTTAGCATAAAAATCCCTATGTGGTATTTTGCATTTTCAGCTATCTTAAATTTAGGTAGCATTTCAGAATACACAGCAGATGCCTATAAAATATTCTTGTATTGCTTCTACTAGCATCAAGGGTGACATTTATTTACTGCATTTCATCACTCTTCAAAGTAACTAGATGTATCAGGGCTATTTATTTTTGACCGATGAGATATAAACAAAGCTCCTGGGATGTTGTGGCACTTCAGGGCCAATTTGCAGCAAGGATCAGAAAATTCTGCAACTCCTCTCTGACAGTGAGATGTGGAGACAGCACAGGCACACAGAGGGAAGCCAAGCAAAAAACATCGTACCCTCTTCAATCTTTATTGCTCGTACAGTGAAAAGTTTATATCCCCTTCTGCTAACACTGCTCCTCCTTTGAGACCGCAATCATAGCTCTTCGCAGCTGAAAAATCACCAGGCAGTAAGAAGGACCCTGCAAGGCCAGACTGAGTGGCTAATATCAGGCTCTGTGCACAGGGCCTGCCTTGCGGGGCCGCAGCGTAGCAGTGGATCAGGCTGCTGGGATGGGGCTGTGAGCTGGGGAGCTGCCCTTCACCTGTGCCTCAGAGGCTGCAGACAGGTCTGTGCCAGGCGTCTACAGGACCCTGACTCAAGGTGCTGGCTCTACCTCGACCTGCCCCATCCTGAGAACTTGTCCAGTATGGCTGGCCCTGGTTTCTGCCACTGGGCTGGCTGACTGGCCTCGTGTGGTGCTGGGTACAGCAGGACATGAAGGCAGCTGCCTCACTGCACCTTGACAGTGATTCAGTGACATATTAGCTATCGTGTATTAACTAACTAACAAAAAAACACAGTGCAGAAGACTGATATACTTAAGAGAGTGGATTAATAAAACCTCACATAATAAAGGCTAAACTCTTCCTAACAGATGTATAAATTGCATCCCATGAAGTCTCAGACTGAAGTCTACTGCAATTAAAAATCCTGAAATTTGTAACTTGATTAAGATTTATAGTGTTTTCATAGAATTGATAAGGTGGGAGGTTGTTTGAGCAGAGTGTAGAAGTTAGATATAGGTATGAGTGGTTGACATGGAGTGCCTGCTGGATTCCCAGCCCAGGTGAAGCTCAATGTGATATGCCTTCAGAGAGGTGCAAGGCACTGAGGCCTCCATCCTGCCATATCAGTGGTCTCACAGCTGGATGCAGTTTGAGAGGCACTGAGATGAAAAATCTCATGCACTGGTTTAGCCTTCACCTGTGTAGGTAGGGGGACATCAGCAGCACTACAATCTTTATGAATTATCCATAACAAGGTAACTAACTAGAAATATGAAACTATTCCCCTTGCTACATCAAGGACACAAAGGGAATAAAAATGCAAAGATGCTATTTCTGCTTAAAAAAAGCAGCAAAGTGGAATCATTTTCTATGGGAGAATTTTAAACAAAGTCTCTCTCTTCACTGCCTGGAAAATGTGGCTCTCAGGTAAAAACCAGAAGGGTTCAGCAGTTCCATTCCTCACCTCATTTGTTATTGGACTTCTCCTTTTGTATTATATTTCCTTTTTGCAAATGTGTGTTCTGTTCTTTTATCCTGTCAATGGTTGGTATGTGGACGTACTCTGCTTTAGTTCCATGTTTCTCATTTTCATTATCATTTTCCTCCCAGCACTTAATGTTTTTCAACTGGTAGTTGCTTTGAGTAATACAAAGGGCAAAAGCCATCTTGTAGTTTGCTTTGCTAGTGTCACTATTCATCCCAGCTTACTACCTTCTTGTAAAATTACAGGTACTGTTTCAGTGTCCACTACACTCTTCAGTGTATTGATGAAGTCTCTGCTTTCTACATCCGTATCTTTCTTAAAGACTTCTGCCAAAAAGGCAATCCTAAAAAAAATTTTTAAAAATACTTATTTCTTCATTCTACTTCTCCAGCTGTTTCATAGTACTCGGTCTACCCACTTAAATGCCTTTGGGAATTTCAAATTTACACAGAGAAAAAGGTAACACATGTAGGCATATTTCAAACGTACTTTAACTGCATCACAATGGAGGTCTAAAGACATATGAGTTTGTACAGCTTATTTGCTAAGGCAAGCTTCTTTATCCCACACTGAACGCTCTGCCCATGTAGAACTGACATGGCAACTATCACTCATATGAGCCAGACACAGGGTATGGCTCCAGATGCTACCAGCATAATAATCCAAATAATGTCCAAACATACCCTTCATTCCTTTATAGTGGAGCTTCAGAAGAGCTACTAAAATAAAGTTGTTAGATGATGTACTACATTTCCAAATAGTTTGCCAGTAGAAGCAGCTGACATCTCTAATTTTAAATGCCAGGTCAATTAGATGTTTCATAAAGGGATCAATAAATACATAAAGTTTGGAGATATTTTTGGGTACATTTTCAATTCAGTAGTAGTAGTCTTATTTTGACTGAATTATCATCTAGGTGGTTAAAAACGGCAAGGCTGAAAATGACAATGAATGAAAGATGAGCAAAATAAATACACAATACTAAAATCCAACTATGCTAGATAAAAAGATGATTTCAGATATTAATTCAGCTGAAACACAGGATGTGCACTCAGTGATTATGATTTAATATCTTATCAACTGAAATCCATCTTTACAATTATATGTGATAGACAAACACTATGAAGGGAAAATTTTATGCAAAAGCAGAGAAATAAACAAATCATGAATCAGAAATGTACTGGAAAGATGGTGCCAACAGAACATGGTGCCAACTCAGTTATTCATCAATAGGAAGTTAATCAAAAAATAATATGCAACATCATAAAACACTACAAAAAATTTAAAAAAATAATAAGACACACAAAAAAGATAGAAAGACTACTCAAAATATACAAACCCAGCCCAGTGCACTGATTAAACTCTAATTTGACAGTATTTGCTCACAAGAATATTTTGATGCATTGCCCTTTAGAAAGTATACACTGTAAAGAGCTAAAATAACTAACTTTCAGAACATGTAAAGAATGATTTAATCACAAAGTGAGTTTTAGAGAAAGAGTATATTTTTTGCCTTTTCTATTTACATTTTAAAGAGTTTAATTTTATACACTTTATTCAATAGATGACAAACTAGAAAAATCCATTTACAATCTAATGTGAAATTTCATGAAAGCATCTCAGTTCAGTCTAACAACACTTCAAAGAGAGATTTAGTTAAATCCGATAAGTAGGATTACATGCAGATGTCAACCAATAGGTGCTCCATATCTATCTGCATTTAAAAAAAAAAAATTGAAATGTCATGCTTAATAATTACTTTTTAAATGTCCTTCTTATGTTACATAGCTTGAATAAAATTGTGCAGAAACATGTTACAGTATGTCTGTGCTTCTCCAGTTTCAGAGTAACATTAAGATACCGGCTTCACTTTCATAGTACATTCATGTTTGCTAATGAAACCCATTTTTTGCTTTGAAATTATGGGTGTCTTGTATAAAGATAAATTTAAAAAGATTAAAAAACAAAACCCAAACCAATTGACCAACAAAACCAACAACAAAAAGTGCCCAGACAGATCTAGCAGTAAAAAAACCCAAAACACTATAGGACAACTATCAATTAAAAAAAAAACCAAAAAAACCTAAACCAAAACAAAACAGAAAAAAAAATGAAAACCCAAAACCATAAAACTTAGGGAAAAAAAAAAAAATAGAAAAAATTAAAAGCATCCAGACACAATTAATTGCTAATAGCACTTCCCTTTCAGACATCTCTACTAGAACAGATTTTACTTCTAGCTGAATATGAAAAGATCCAAATGAAAGGGTAAAATACACTTCAAAGTTTATAGTTAAAAGTATTTTTAAGAGGTGGAGTATAATATTGCTATCTGGTATTTGAAGTCAATGCAGTATAATTGAGATTTTCTTCTGTTTTTCTAAAAATATTGGCATACTCAGAAAGAAAAATATTTCAGGCAATCCAACAAGCTTAGGTGTTTCAGAAGCCTACAGTGAATTACAACACTGTACTGGTAAATAAGCAAGTAAGCAAATGCAAACTACTCACTTCTGCCTCCTGTTTATACAGTTCTGCCACTGCCATCTTTCTGCAAATCAATTAAACTGAGTGATCGGTAAATCCTTCCAGTCAAATATTTCTCTTAACCATTCAAAGGGTCACACTAGTAGGCTTCTGGCTGATATTTCATGTTGTTGACACCGCCAGCTTTCAATGGCTATCAGTCAGTGATAAATGCCAGAGGCAGCTTGTTCCTGGGATTTGACTATGAAAGTACCGCTGTGTATCAGGAGCTCGCCCTCAAGATGTAATAGGAAAGCCAGCAAAGAGGCAGCTTTGCCCTTCTGTTTCTCTCCGGACATAATTTAGTTAAATACATTCTCCGACAAAATTCACCCAAGGAGCTATTGTGGGCTGTATATCTTTCTTCATGGCTATCAATAGTCAGCATGAATGGAAAGTTGAAAAAAAGTCCTAAACTTCAGTACCAATGGAAAAACAGTATCATGCACGTTACTTGTAAAATCATACTAATATCTACCTGTACTAATGAAAGGAGAAGTCCCATTACTTTCTACTGAGAATTAGACAAGCACTTAAAATTACTTCAAACTAATAAAATACAGAAAGTGAACACTGATAGAAGGACGTTCCACCGCCTAGATAACAGCAGAATTTAAGTATGACTAGGGAGGTATACCACCCTGCTTCATCTACACATGTACCTTTTAGGGAACAGGTCTATGAAACTGATTTTGCCCTAGGGACATCACCAAAAAAGTCTATTAATGCTGATTGCAGTTCAGCAGAGCCTCATATCCTGTGAGCCAGAACAATGTTTTGATATGCCTTACTTTCAACTGCAGCTACTGAAGACAGGCTCAGGAGCCATTAGGATTCTTTTGCTTGAAATAATTATAACAGCTACATGTGGACTGACACAAGTATTTGAACTTCCTAGTCTTTACCTGAAGATGCAATTACTGTATTTGTAACTCAATTGACTGCTTCTTTCTATTCGAAATTTTATATCCCTTTGTGCCAAAATTTCAAGGGCATAAAATTTTGCAAGGCCAGGTGGGAAAATGAAGAATTAAATTCTGTAAGACGATGTCCTAGATACTAATTTGGGGGAAGAAGTATCAGAATTATTTTGTATAATGTGGTAGTGTCATCCAGCACCAGAGGTATTTAATTAACATGTATTTTATTCTATTACATCTTACTTGAAGCTGAAAATGATGCATGAAGAATTTTTCTTGAATCCTCTTAGTTTAAGCTAATCAAGTGTCTAATGCTTGATAGCTGGAAAAATTAAATTGCAAATGTGTTCTTAAAAAGAAAAACTAATTCATTTATAATGAAAATCACTGGAAGAAAATAAAATCCCCACAGATTTAGTATAGACGTTTTTAATCTCAGTTTTACATTTTAGGGTCCACATTCACAGTGGCTCCTTATGCTAACATAAAAAAAAAAAAAAAAAAAAAGGCAAGATTTATTGTCTTTTATTAATATATATGTCAACAGTGAAGAATAACAATATCCAGCATCACTGAATGCTTTGATTGTTTAAAGAGTACACATAAAATAGTGTAAGTCACAAAACCAGAAGATAACATCAAGCATCCATTGTCCATCAGATAGGAAAACGGGGTCTACAAGGGGCTCCCCAGGCATTTTTCAGCTCCATATTTTATCAGATGATGACTATTTTTTAAAAACAAAACTGCAGAAGCATACTAGTTTCAATGATTTCTGTGTAGGAAAAGGTTTCTTTGGTCCCAAATGAAATTTCTGGCATAAGAGAGATCCATCCATGGTCCACCCTGGAAGCCCCAGCTCTCCCATCACCACCTAAATCAGAGCCAGTGCCTGGGTGTGGATCCCAGCCAGCCGCTTAGTGATGTGCTGGGGCACTATGCAATCAATAAGTGAAGTTTCAATGTAATGGTTCAATACATTTGGATTGTTTTGACAGCTCAGGGGTTAGGTCAGTCAGCTATAAACAGGAAGGCTCAGATTCAGGGCCTGTCTTGAATTCTCTCCCACTTAATACTGCCTGCAAAAACTATTTTAATTTGAATCATCAAAAGAAAAATGAAACAAGAAAATACTCTGGCACACTTTCAATCAAACTAACTTTGGAGAAGCCTGTGGTGGAAACAGGGCATACAAGTTTGATGAAAGACTGTTCAATGGTATGTCTGTGTGCAGTTGGAAAATGCTTTGTGGAATTTGTACTGTAAAAAGAGGAGGTTTTTTTTCCCAGTGCTTGGTCTTGGATTCTATCTGATCTGATACCACATGAGAAAAGAGGCACCAGAGAGACCACAGCTAGTGGCCTGTGGATAAAAAGAAAAGAAACTAAACCCAAAGACATAGACACAGACACTAGAAGTGAGAGGAGTGACACTCTAAGTGTATTCAGAAGAAGAAAGAGAATTTTGCATCTTTTTGTCCCAGTTCTCCATGTATAAAATGAGGGTAACCAGGCACAGATCTCCTATAGTGGGATGGGCAAGTACAGGTTTGTTTAAAATCATCTCTCCTCTCTTTCATTGCAGTCTCCCTGCCCCTAGATGTGATGCTGGCTGTGGCATAGGTGCTGTGCTCTCAAGGGATGCATTTGCACCTTCAGAGCTCCATGTCCTCCTCTTTCACATCCCTTCACTGTTGAACCCCATACTTAGGTTTGCATATCTTTGCAAAGCATGGTTGAAGATCTGCAAATAAAAAGCTTTCTACTAAAAAGTTAAGTGTTTGTATTGCAATAAACACACAATGTCAAATAGGTTTTTTTTCCTAGAATTCAAGACCACAGTAGTTTAATTTATCTAGCTAAAGGTTTTTGGTAGATCTAAAGCTGAATCACAGTCATTAAAAAAGTGTGTATGTTGACATGGTTTAAACATAAAAATGTTTATTTTCTCTTTTCTGTTCTACTAATGACTTTTAGCTGAAAAACTAGATGTTGAGTTATAGCAATGAAAGACTGTCATTAATGAATCTAATCTTTTACTACAGCTATCCACTTGACTAGCTCCATTTTTTGAATGCTCTTCAATGTTTGAAATTTCTGTCAAAAGTTTGTTGTCCAAACCTCTAGTGAATGGAAGAGACAACTCAAACGTTTGTCAAGATTGGTAAGTCTTTGCAGAGTTCCAGCAAATACGCAAAATGTTTTATGCTGGTAAAAAATCTCCTGATGATACATGAAACAATTCTCTGAATGTAATTCGATAAAAGGCCAGAAGACCTGTGCCTCTTATCAGGGCTTTACCAGCACTGCTGAATCACTTGTACTTTTAACCACTTCTTAACCTACACAGCTATCCAGGCATCTTTCTAGCAGCAGAGCAACCCTCAGTGCATGGGTAATGGCCAATTTTTCTGTGGGCTAGTTATGCCTTAAAAGAACACAAAAAGGGAACAGAATTAAAGAAGATAATTCAGAAGAAAATACTGGGCCAACTGAAGGCAGTATGAGGACGGGTATGGGGAAACTGACAACAGAGATAGTTATTCCAAAATACTTTGAAGCACTGCCAATCAGCCTCCTTAGATACCTGGATTATTCAACATCCCAAGATATTTCCCTGGAGTACATGAAGTACACCTTTTTCTGTTTGCTTCCAAGAATGAAATAAATATTTTCATTTTCTATGTGAATGTAAATCTATCAACAGTTTGTATTGATACAGAACTCTTGGAGACACAACTTCTGGTACCTCCAACTTAAGCTACTATTTTAAACTTCATAAAAATGTAACCACACTAATAGTGAATAACCATGCAACAGTAGCACTACTGACTTGTTTGTTATTATGCAGATGGAAATAAGTGTCCTTTGTTACATTCCCTTACCTATAAAACAGCAATTAACCCTTCTTCACACAAAAAAGCTTATAAAAGAAAACCCTATCATTAAATTCATAGTATTCAACAAGTGAATGAGTTTTTCAGATCGTCAAGTTTCAGAGGGTACATGAAACTTAACTGAACTTTGGGAAGACCTAACTTACACATCTCAAACCCAGTGTCACTATGTACTTTTTATATACCTCTTTTCCACTTCACTTGGGTACAGTGTGTTTCTTCATTTTGTGCCTACAACTACCTTTAAACTTCCTGTATATTGACAGACAGACTCTGGTTTCTCTGGGTATTGCATTTATTGCTTTATGCATTAAAAATATTGTTACCATGTATTATGTAAGTGGAGACACAACCTAATTAAGCCTGCCAGTTACATGAACCCGTTTTCACTTGATTGGAATTCAGCACTTACTCCAGCCCTCCAACATAGCAGAAATCCATACCTCTGGACACAGGACTAGAGTCTGATAGTCAATAAGAAATCTGTATCAATACGCTCTCTCCCCCTTCGGCATTAGCAGAAAACTAATACACCGTGAGTCTGGTAGCTCAGGGACCAGCTGTCTAGATTAAGAATTCAAGTCTCCAACATCGCTAACGATGCTGTGAGATGTGGGGTTTGCAGTATTGCAGTTTCCTTCTTTTGTCTCTTACAGGAAATAAAGAACTGACTGCAATAGCATACTTTATAAGCACACTGAGGTCGCAAAGTCAAGCACTTGCAAGTTGGGAAATGCCAGACTTACCTCGTTGCCTGTGTAAATTTAATTCTTCCCTCACTACATTCATCTCTCTGCACTGTCGTATAAATTTTAATTACCCCATTGGATACTATTTTTTCCACAGGACATCACTCAGCCCACCAGATGAATGCAGAAGGGATCTGAATTAATGTTGTACTGACAGACATAAAAATGCTGTTTTCAATTTGCAAATGCTTGACTTTGCAACCAAAGTTACACTCTTTTGACCCAAATCTGAATAAAATTTGAATTATATAAACATACATAGATTTGAAAGAATACTGCAGCAAGAGGGAGACAAATTACTTATAAATGACTGGCATCAATGCAATTAATAAGAATAGCAGAAGGTGTTAATATCTACATGGTTGAATATACTATGCAAACACAAAGTCATCACCATAATTTAGATATTTCAAAACATTTCACACACCCACAGCATTACTTCTTGTCACCTTAACCCTTTCAAGATAATCTGCAGAAACTGCAGTATAACAAAGATAACAAAGACCAAAAAGGAAAATTGGTAAGCATTAAAACATGCTGATTATTCTTCAAGTTTAGTATATTCTGAAAGGGAAAAATATCTGTCCTCTTGTAAAATGTGAGTAGATATATTTCTAAGCTGCAATTGGGTTATACTGGCATTGGTTCTACAAAAATGTCTGTATATAAAAGATGTAATAGGAACTGACCCAAGAGATGTACTAATGTCAAAAGCTCCAGCCCTATGGCATAGTCAGTCATCCAGAAAATTGAGGCTATATTTAGTTAACATTTTCATGCTTTTATTAGCAAAAATCAGCTATGGCTAAACCAATCACTAGCAGGCTAAAACTGCTACTTCAGATTAAATGAGATTTTTAAATTGTACTTGCTTGTTTATGCACAGATGTGAGTCTAATGTTTTCCCCAATTTACAAATCACCTCGAAATTCAAAGCCATATAACTGATGTCACATCAAAAGTGTGGTTCCTTTTGTCTCATCACTTCTTGCTAAGATGCATCACGTTGTGATTAACTATGCTACCATACAAAAACATTATGGAAATGTAAATAAAAAGGCTCTCTTTGGAAAACAAATCCTCACTGTTGTTCTGTTGTTTTATACACAGTGCTGAATTCTGCTTCAAACATTTTCCTTCAGAGAACAGATCTCAGTAACCAAGATCTTGCTTTTTTTTTTTTTTTTTCTTTTACCATGGATACTTTTCATCTCAGATGTTCTAGTACATACAAAATATTTCATTAAGAATAAATAGTAACCAAGTAGATAGCTGAACATAAAATCCTGTGAAATAAGATCTTGGTTCTTTGTTTCTTATAACACTGAACTGCTTATTTCTTTGTAGCTAGCTGCTCTGAAGGAAGTTTTCTAACTGTCTACAAAGCCATCAGGAATTTCTAAACAAGCAGCTGTTTTTTTTTATTATAAATAGAACTAAATCATACAGATAGTCTTAAGTCACAGTCATTCTACTTTGTTTTTAAACAAATTTTCCCATCTTCCAAGCCTCATTAAAAAAAAAAAAAAAATCAATCCAAAACACTGGATTTCATTTTCACTAATTGCTTCCATGTGCTGCTGCTTCCTGGATTTACAAATTTGCCCTGTCAGCACCAAATCTAGACTATTTCTTCTCAGCCAACCCCACTGTTCCTGTTCCATTTCCTGGAGTCCAGCCCCACTGCCAGCCATCAACCACACAGTTCAAAGGCCAGTTCTTCTACCATTTCCAAAAACACAAGTAGCAAATTCACCCTCCTCTTTGAAAAACGTCAACTCTTTTGGGAAGCCAATTTAATGCAGGACATTAAGTAAACTGATGCTGTCATTAGTGCAAATGTCAAGTTCATTATAGCAGATGTTTCAGCCGAAGATTGCTACACATTAAAATCTCAAAACAAACGTACATTCACTGTTTGATTTAGAGTCTGTTTCCATGCTTTCAAGAGTGAGCCAGAAGCGGCTCTGGGTATCACTGCCCTGTCCTTATACAGCAGGGGCAGTCTTCTGGCTGGGATGCTTCTGAAATGAGTCTTGCCCCCAGCCTGCTGAGGACTTATTTTATCAGTGCTTGGACATGTGAGATGTTGGAAAAGTACAGTATGTAAAGGCTACTGCTAACGCAGTTACAGATTGAAAGGAGCTCGGCAATAATACTTCTCCCATACTGCACATGTTCTTATAGGAACCTCTTCATTTGGAGGAATGAGAATTTCAGTCTTGAAATGGACCAGCTTTCAGTGTCTTCACACAAAGAATAGCAGGTGAAGTCCATTAGTAGGAATACTAATTTCTGAGGCTCTTGCAATTTTCTAAACAAATCTAGAGCACAAAATATGTTCCTGACTTTCAGGCCCAAAGTAATTTGCTGTAATACTAAATGGCAACAATAATTTAAAACACAGACAGAACAATCTGCATTTCTAAAAAAACCCAATAAAATTATTAAGGGGTGGGTTTTGAAAAGCAACTTCTAAACATCCTTCCTAAGGTAATAATTAAGTTTTTCCATATCAGTCTTATTTTGATTTATACGAATTTAGACACTGCAGCTGAAACTCTTCTAAAAGTAGCAACAACAGTCTGAAACAGATAAAGCAAAAAAATCTAGATGACCATAAGGAAGCCACACTACAGGATCTCCCTCAATCCTACATATGGCACAGTAGTGCAGGGTCAGACAAATGCTGCTTTAGACAGCAAAAGTCTTTGTCATAGCCTTAATCCCATGTACCTGTAAGGTTTGTTCTTTTGTGCTTAAAATGTCCCTGAATATGGCAGCCAGAAACCACTTCACACAACAAACATGGAGTATTTTTCATCTCAAGATGACAGAGTTCCATGGAAGAATGAATGATTTAGGAATCTATACATGACAACAAAACAAACATTTATAAACAAAATGTGACTCAGTATCAAACGTGTCCACAGAAGAAAGCAAGCACCATCAGTGGCATAAGGAAAGATAAGAGAAAGAAGCTGTAATTTATAGGCATGGAGATCAGAGTTAAAGCAACAGTTCAAAAGCAATCCGCACTCCAAAAAAAAAAAAAAAAAATCCTAGCAATTTCATTTAACATAGAATTTCAGCTTACTGAATAGAAAAGGTCTGTAAAGTCTTGCAAAGATTTTTGCAAAAGTCTGAACATGTACTTGGCTGTAGTGAGACCAACCTCACATGTAGGTCCATGTTCTTGCAGATCCAGTTGCAGCATCCTAGCAGCTGAGAAGTGGACACAGGAATACAGTTTCTTGATATTTGATACTTAACAGCCCCAATGCTGTCAAATCTATACTTAATTGTTTCTGTTCTTCTAAGTCTATTACATTGTCTGCTTCACACTATCACTAAAATTTACACCAATCAATGAATTTTTCATGCAATAATCCAATAAACCCATGTACTTTACATTTAGCAGTATAAGTTTCAAAACTTATTCATCCAGTCAGGACTTAATATACACAGTTCAACTCTGGGAGAGCAAGAAAGAATGGCTAAATTTTCTTTTTACAAGGTGTATGCATTTATGCCACCATAAAAGAATAAACTAATTATATTTTCATAACTGAAAACAAGTTCTCAATTGAACAGCTTTCATCAAGCCAGCACATCTAACAAAAATACATTATCAGTGGAAATAAAATTACTGCATAATCCAATGCTTTTTTTTTTTTCCCCCTGAACTACTCTAACGTTTCTCACTTTATAGCTGTGTGAATATATACTTCTCATGAGAGAAAAAAATCCCACTTCCTTTTTTTGTGCTATAGAGATGATCTGCAAATACTAAATACTCATTGGGGTTTTTTTGTTATTTCTGATAGAGATGGGTTTGTTTGCAAACTGCTCAAATTGCACTGATACTCCCCCCCACTCCCAACAGCAGAGAGTCCTTTTGACCTGTTTGATCATTCCCTGGAAATCACAACTGATTTACTTAGGTATTGAAACTCCTTGAGCCATACTAATAATAATAAAACTCAGAAAAAGAAACCACTCATTTGAATGGAAAATTGCTCCTTGAGAATAACACACCGCAAAAGTTCAAGCTCTACTGTCCTAAAGCAGTTCACCAAAAAAGAGGAAATTACCTAAATGTGAAATTCACACACAAAAAGGTTTGGGTTATCTTTATGGTGAAGTGTTCTTTTTCTGGACTGAGAAAAAGAATAAAGGAAGGCTGGTTTTTCACTTGTGTGTGTATGTATAGATGGTTTTTTGCTTGTTTTTGTTTGTTCTTTGTTTTTTTTTTGTTTGCTTTTTTTTTTTTTTTTTTTTTTTTTTTTTTT
>JANVCC010000020.1:4679117-4814455 GCA_025345505.1 Todiramphus chloris collaris
TTTTTTTTTTTTTTTTTTTTTTTTTTTTTTTTTTTTTTTTTTGAGTGCATTCTTATTTACTCTCTATATCTTTTCCTTTAACAATACTTGCTGGGTCTTCCCTCTGTGTGTACTTTTAATTGACATAAAAGGATATGTTGCATATGTTGCAACTTTTGTCTGCTTTAGACTTTCCTGGGTGTAAAGACCACAGTACCAGCTCTGTGGCAATCAGGGAAAGTGATATGCTAAGAAAAAAAATAGTCAGCCTTCTGCTTAATCTCCAGGGATAGTTGTCTGGTAGCCACAAACAGAACAATCTTCGTAACTCTGTAACTACTTTTTAGACACTTAGACAGAGGAGCTATCACCAGGGGTGAAAGTGCTCATTTTCTATCTCTCTTGATTACAGATGTGAACAGAAAAAGAGTCTTCCAGAAGGGGGTTCTTATGTCAATGAAAGAAAAGAGAGCCTTCCTGGTACCTTAGGTGTGAGGGGATATCTCAGGTCTGCAAGCACACAGCTTTGCAAAAAAAGCTGGCACTTAATTTCCAGACTTAAATGAAATTCAAACAACACTCTGTGACTTTAAAGGGGATTGTAATAGAGACCCTATTCTGAAAAACAAAATGGAGGGGAAAAAAACCAAAAGTATATGAAAGATCACCTGGGAGGAATGGCTTCTACCTTCCTGCTGGAAGTCATTACCATAGATTCAAAGGGCTGGTACATTAAAGACTAGATTAATATCCCACATCAGGACTGGGTCTTTTATTACCAAGGGCAAAGGAAGAAAGGCACAGAAGAGAAGTGTGCAAATGGATCCTTAATGGATCTTAGGATGCAAAAATTATATATTCTCATTGTATAGGAGTTACCTTTGACACAGCTGCTACTGTACTTTGTGAGAAGTGTCAGAGAAGGTGCACCATGCTAAGTAATGCAGAATAGCAAAGCTGTTTGAAAGGGGGAGACTGATGAAGATGCACACTACAATGAAAATCAGGATTTACCTAGTGGAAACACCCCTGATATTAATCATGCCTTTCCTGACTGGGGACTGGCAAAAGTAGTCTAGTCCCTAAAGTCCTCCAGCTCCTGCACCGTAAAACAAAAGTAGAGGCTCAGTGATGGTGGCATTTCAGCCTTTTAACACAAAGAGGTAAGGAACAAGATATCAAAAATGTCTTGGTCAGCTAGCAGTAGCATAATCAGACTGCATCTTTACACTCTGTAGAGCACTAGGAGAATAGGACCTAAGAAACAGGTTTATCAAAATCTCTAGGGAATTAAAAATATATTTAACAGGAAAAATGAAACAGAAAACTGACTTCCTGTTGGTGTCGAGGCAAAATAGCAGACATGAGTCCTGTGAAGTGACTCGTATAGTGACATCCAGGCCTGCCATTTGAAGTAGTTCAAAGTAACTCAGGGTAATAACACTAAAGGCAAAATGTAAAAAAGTCAAAATAACACTAAAGCCAAATAAATATTAAGTAAAAAAGCTCTTGTTCAAATCATCATTTTGACAGCATGGTCCAAGAAAGGCCCAACACATTCCACATATTTAACATACACTAAATGGATATGGTGTACCTGCCATCTGTTTCACAAATGAGCCTTTTACAGGTTTTCAGTGCACAAACCAATCTTACTTCTCAGGCAAGAGGTCCTCCTGATGCACAGGGTCACCATCTGTAAGCTTCCAAAGTTCCAAAAAATTATACTTAATTTTTTTAATGGGGTTTTAGTCACTTTTCCTTTTCTCAGCAGTAGCTTTTGTGTAGCACCTTGCTAGGAGCTACTCCTACAAGAGCCTGCAATGAAGCAAGCTCTCCTGAGAAGGGTTGTTGAATAGAGACAGGGAAAGGGATGGCTGATGAATGACAGCTGGACAGAATAATCATATTGAGGCCTATTTAATTGGATTATTGCTGGTTTAGACAGTAATTCAAGAGTTAATCCCCACACGGTTGTCAGTTTACAGAGCTGGTTAATGAAGGGGTTTCAATTGTGTGTTAATATTGTTCATAAAGCCTGCATGGACAGTGCAGGCAAATGCTAGTGATAAGTGAGAGTTTCAAAGTCAGTTTATGTTTGAAATGTCCCAGGCAACAGACAATGGGGCCAGCTAATTTGCATGGGAAGGAATAGCAGTAAAGGCAGAAAAGAGATTCCTCATCAGTAAAGGAGGACTATAGTTGCAGGAGGCTTGCCATCACCCTGCAGTCCCTAGCCATATGAAAGGCTTCCATAAGGAAATTATGGAGTGACCTCTTATTATACACAGCTTTTACCAGTTTACATCCTAAATGAACTTCCTTCCTCAAAGACTGTGAATATGTAATCCCATTTCTAGGTATTAATTAACATGGCTTCCTAAGAGGCTACAGAATCAACAGAGAGTGAGGAAAAAAAGCTTCTTATTCTTCTCATTAGTGTTAAGGTTACTAATTGTGTAGGCTCCAGGGATCTACTCCTTTAGGGAACAAGACAGGAGTAAGACTCAAATTCTTGCCTCTCTTGTAATAACAAAATGCAGTAATCACAGGCCCGTTGATGCAATAACACAGAACAGATAGATAATGGAATTGATAATAGATAATTGTGACAGAAAATGGAAATTGTGCTGTGTGCTAGAGAAGCTCCGAAGCACTTTAAAAATAGTACAATTATTTTAGAAAGAACAAGAAAAAGTCAAATACTGAGAACTTAAGCACTCAGTAAAGCAAAACAAAATAGGAACTCCATAATTCATAAAATGTCAATAAAATCTTAAAAAAAATAATGGAATAGTACTTAAAGAAGAAATATTAATGTAATAAATCAAATACTGTTGAGAAGAAACTGCATTTAACTGAGATAATATTGTCAAACAGGTGGCTCAGCAAGTGGCTTAAATATCATCGTATCTCCTAGCAGAACTCTTACTGGAAAAATCCTATGGATTTTTTTTTTTAGAACAGTTTTGCAGGCAGTGTATTTTTGTTTTCAAGTTTAAATTTGTGTGAGACAATCAGGAAAGAAACAAAACATTACATTACTAACGCCTGTACTTAAAATCCAGGGAGCACTCTTGCATCTCAGAAACTTGATCGTGTACAACTTGGCTTTCTTTGGCTCAAGGAAAGAAGAAATGGATTCCAGGTAGAATACTCTGAACTACAGAATAAAGGTGGAGAACAAAACAGGACAGTTTAAGTTGGAATAGCCTCGAAAGCAGACTGTGGCAATTTTCCTGTAGTTAGTTCTCCATCCCTTATTTCTGAAGCTGATGTTTTATTCATTGGAAGCCTTCCTTCAGCTCATATCTGTAGTACCTTGGGCACAGGACACAGTTGTCTCTTTCCTCTCACCTAACATATGATACTCAGGTGGTAACTGTAGACATCATTAAGCTGTTTGTTGGCTGAGAAGGTCCTAACTGATGTGGAAAAACCAGGATGCTCCTCTGTGTTCTTAACACGTGAAGATGTTTAGTGACATTCACCACATATTGGAGTCATACTGTAAAAGAGTGCTAGTCCCTGCAATCAGCAAGATACATGTGTGCTGACCTGCAAGATAACGCATGTCTGCTAAACTGTAGAATTCTATATGTAATACCAAAATCTTGCATGAAAAGGGAAAGTCATTATGAAAATAAGCAGATTACTGTCAAAAGACTTTTTGCTTAAAATATATTTGGAAATTGTGAATGATTTGTATAATAGCACTTTTGCAGGCATTAGAATTTGTTTTACCGGGGAACACTGAGGAATACATTTCTATTCCTGACATTTTCTAATAAATAAGAAGTAATTGATACTAATCAGTGTTAATACCTGCTATTAGAAATCACAGACTAAATAACAGCATTATGCCATAGAGGCACCAGCCAAGACTGTTACAGAAAGACATTCAGCACTTAGGAAAAAAATAGTTTCTCGATGTATACCTTCCTAATGATTGTTTAATGGGGGATAGTTTATGCTGAATCAAAAAGTACATCACTTCATAATTATTTAACATAAACACATTTATCGTGACAAACTGGCAATGTATTTGCCAGAAATCCACATACTGTAGGGACAAGGAGAACAGTGAGGGCATAAGAATAGCAACTGCTTTAGGACTGGCCACGCTGAAGTGGGAAGAGGGATAGGAGAGAATGAAATCCTCTGCTGAAGCAAACCTGGAGAATGAGATTCCAGAGAAAAGAGGCAACAAGAGCTCCAGAGACCAGAGCTTAATGGGAGAATTTCTAAGAGCTAATTGTACTCAAGTGGGCCAAAGTGCATCCAGTATAGTGCCAGTAAAATCATCTTAATCTATTTTCGGCTCTTGCATTTAGTTATCTACTTAAAAGAACAAGAGCATTTATTAGCTTACTAAAAATTTAACTCATGTTTTGCCTTCTTGGCCCTGGGGATTGAAGTCTGCAGAATATTTCTTTCCAGTGAACGGAGAGTATGCACATGTGTGCCCTGCTTGTTTTGAAAGATACCACAGTGTTTGGTGTGGGGAAAAATTACTCTTTTCCTTTTTGACTGATGGGTTTCTTCTATTGATTGAAAAGGGAATAAGCACTGGAGAGAAGTTATTTAGGAGGTTAGATTTTAATACCGGATAAAGAGAATAATGCTCCCTATAATTGAATATCAAAATGAAATCCTACTATAGTTATTTTTAATTAGCAGAGGACATGTTTTAAGAGCAATCACTATATGCCAATGAAGTGTCTGAAATAAGCAGATATCTACTGTTACCTTATTAAGAAATGTTGCAGCATGGGATTTCTTTTTTTTTGTCCTGGATTTAACAAAGAAGAGTCTGAATGGGATCACAGAAAGGAACATGAATTTCAGTTATTTTCCATCTTTCCTATCACTTTCTATTCAAGGCTTAGTTTGGTCTTTCTGACAGATCCTGAGCTTTGGTATTTTGCTCTAAGGATTCAAAATTTGATAATACTGTCTGAAAGTTTATCTACTCAGAAAAATTCTACCAAATAAGCTAGTAACAAGTCAAATTCCCACATGAATCTTTTTATTCAAGCTTCTAAGGTTTTACAGTTAAGTTTCAAACATCTCAAAAATGAGACAAGCTAAACTAAAACTTTCTAACACTGGAAGAAGACTTAGCATGAGGCAGTAACAGGTGTGCTGCCTGTTAAATTCTACTGATTTAAAATCATATCCAAGTATAAATTAATATCTAAGTAGGTATTTCTTTCCTTGATATGCTTAACTGCCCAAGTGTGGCAGCAAGATTTTAAAAATATGACATTTTTTTTCTTTCTGCAGAGAAATACCCAATGGAGACAATACCAGATGTGTTCAGTGACTGGGGAATATTTAATAAAAAAAACCCCAAACATTTTGTGAAGGATCGAGAAGGACTTTTCAGTTATTTCCAAAATGACAATATAATATTTTGACAGGAAGGATTCTGTTTCCTAACTTGAAGAGAAACAGCAAAGCTGTCACAAGGAATGACATATATTTATATGAAAAAATGGCATCCAGATAAAACCTATGGTATGAATCTTGCCTCAGAACTTAATATTACAATATATTTTCACAGATTTTATAGGTTCTTTAAAGAATTCCTAAAGTCTTTATGTTCTTCATATTTGCTCCTGTCAATGAATTGAGGTAAAAAAAGTCACCCAGCACTTTCAATGTAGCACCTCCAAAAGTTCAGGAAGTAAAATAAATACTGTAAATTACACAAGTATTTTGCCAATTCGGAGCTGAAATAAACAAATTCAATGAATTAGTAACTACCTGAAAAGTAATACATCATATACTAAAAATTAAGACAGGACACAGTATGAACAAGTGAAAAATTTCTTTGTGTGGAAGAGGGTTGGATTATGGAACAAGTAACTGAGGCCAGCAGTTTAGCTGAAGTGTGTTACTTCAGGAAAGAGTTAGCATCAAATATGTGGCAACATATTATATTTTTGTTTGTTTGTAATAGAGACATACTGATCTCATTTATATTTAATAAATTTCACTATTTTCGTAACTAGTCTTTTCCTGGCATTTACCAAGTCTGTGTTCTTATGCATTAGAAATTTGCAGTAAAACATGCTAGAATATTATTAGCTTGTAGTACCCTGAAATTGGCTAAAATAACACTTTTTATGTTCAGAAACTGTCAACTGATTTGGAGTCTTATTTGGAAAAAAATGACCTTTCAAGCTAAATATGCACACATTTTTGCCTGATTAATTCTATTTAAAGCTATTTGAAATTCATTAAATTAAAATTTATTTTGAATTTTATGCTTGTAGTTAGGAAGCAAAATATACTATCAGCTATTACACACTTGACATTCTAAAGGCAATCACTCTATCATCAAAAATGGGATAAATCAGGGCATGGTTTGAGGGGTTTTTTTTTCCTATTTGCACCTCTAGCAACAGTTATCTCCACAAGATACATATGTCAGAGATTCCTAGAATTTCCAGAGCATGGGAAGGTGATGCCACTGTGCCATGATGACTTTTTGCTGTTCTGGTATGACAAAAACATGAGCTGCCTGATGGCTTAGCTGTTAGGGACTTAGACTTCCAGATATTCCTAAATTATTCTGTCTGGATACATTTATTTTGAACAATTGCTCTATTCTGTTGAAATTATATTTCACAGAAATATTTGAGCAGATATAGCTGTTCCCAGATCAATTCCATGTTACTTAAGTCTGGAGAATACAGAGATTTTGTTCATTTGGTGCTCAGCTACGCAATAAACCTTAGAATAATACAGTGTTACATTCTGTAGTTTGATTCCATGTCATCTTGTCTTTAAAACTGTTAGCAATTGAAAATCAGCATAAAATGGTAGGATGAGGAAATGATTGCTTCCAATTTCAAGCAATGCAACTCCTACCTAAAAGCTTTGGTTTTGCTGCTCATCTAGAATTTGAACACCATTAGTTTCTGAAACATGAAAAGAATTCAAATTGAAACTAAGCTTGATATTATGAGAACCTGTAATACCTAAGAAACCTTAAAACCAGAACACTTTATGAATAATAATATAAAATGTCCTACTTTTTTTTTTTTTCCTTTTCTTATGTTTATACTTCTATTAAAACTACAGGAAACAGTAACCTTAAAGAATGATGACTAAAACCAGCTCTTAATCCATAGTTTTTACTTTGCATCCACAACCTCCCTGAGCAACCTGTTCCAGTGTCTCACCACCCTCACAGTAAAGAATTTCTTCCTGAAGAATCCCTCTCCATCTTTCCTGTAGGCCCCCTTCAAGTACTGGAAAGCTGCTATAGGGTCTCCCCTTAGCCTTCTCCAGGCTGAACAATCCCAGCACTCTCAGCCTGTCCTCACAGTGGAGGAGCACCAGCCCCATGATCATCTTCATGGCCTTCCTCTGGACCTGATCCAACAGGTCCATGTGTTCTTATGCTGGGGGACCAAAAGCTAGACCCAGCACTGCAGGTGAGGTCTCACCAGAGCAGAGTAGAGGGGGGAATCACCACCCTCAGCACGCTGGACACACTTTTTTTGATGCAGGCCAGGATGCAGTTGGCTTTCTGGGCTGCAAGTGCACATTGCCAGTTCATAATCAGTTTTTCACCCACCAACACCCCCAAGTCCTTCTCCACAGGGTTGCTCTCAATCCACTCATTGCCTACCCTGTATTTGTGCTTGGGATTGCCCCAGCTGAGATGCAGGATGCAGGACCTTGCACTTGACCTTTTTGAACCATGTGAGGTTTGCAATGACCTGCCTCTCAAGCCAGTAAAATTAGAGTACTAACTTTAAAAAAGTTTTGCTTAAACTAGTTAGTATTGTTTATCCCCCCCTTCTAAGTCTGCAGGCAGAGTTCATTTATAAACAGGGCATCAATTTTTTCCCAGGTTATTTTGGTCTTCTACAGTTAATGTGATTCCAAGTGTTTGCCATAAGTTGGACACTTGCCTTCCTAATCGTTTCCAGTTCTACAGGAACTTCCTAGCAAAAATATATGATCACATCTGTTCAACAATTTTGGAAAGCATTTTGTCAACACTAATCCAGATTCCCAAATTATTCAAAATCTGAAAAATATGCAAGAGATGTAGTTAAGATAAATACTTACTGTGAATAAAAACATCTGTAAAAGTTAGTAACTTGCAATGAAATCGCTACATCATGGCAAATGAAACAGTGCCTTTAGAGCTAACTTTCTACTGAGAGCTAGAGTCACTAGGAAGTCATATATATATTGTCTGCTCAAGAGATGCAAACTATACAGGATGTAAAAATTGCTTACCGAGAACATTACACTATGCCTTACATATTTTTCAGGCCTGTTTTTCTCAGTTTGAAATATGAGAGAAGTTGGCAGAACTTCCATTCAGAAATTACCATTAAATAATTTTTAATTTGTACTAACATATATATACAGCCTACAGCAGGCATCTTAACTGTGTGCCATCATCATTAATGTATGCTTTTGCTTTCCAGTTGTTGCTTTATTTTTTCAAAACTAGCGGCTGAAAATAAATGGAGGGTAAATTATTACATACTGACATAATGTATGATAAACTACACATCTTCCACTGAACTAAAAAAGGAAGACTGCTGTAGGCAGCAGGGAAGAACATAGCACCTCAGTTCTTCCACAGAACATTCAGTTTAAACCACAAATATTGTTCTACATGACGCATTTGACTTGTCTTACATAAGTGTAATAAAGTGCACAAGAGGTAAAGTATAGAATAACAAAAGCATCAAAGCCCACAGTTCTAAATGGAAGTTTATGCTAGTTGACTGATGCAACTTTTTGCAAGCATATTGCAAAAAGAATGAAAATTTGGCTCATTCAGCCCAAAGTCTCCAAAAAGCTGGTCTGTGAGACCTCAGATCATCAACTTGAACTCTGCACTGCAAAAAATCTCATTGACTAAAGCAAACACATTTGAGACCAAGAACAACAAAAAATTCTGAATGAGAAGTGAATAAGCAGAGTATCCAGAAAGAGTACTTTTTCTTACACAGTCAACATATCTTGACTACACAAGAAGGAATCCCTAATATAGTCTATGTAACAGTTGACTAAAATAGGAAAGCAGCAATGTTGGCAGATGGCACTGTGAGTGATTATTTGGACTCCTAACAACAGGCTGTAGTACGGTTTTCAGCTCAAACCCTGCAGTGTATGTTCCAGGATGAAAGGCTGGAAATTAGCACAACCTCGTACAATCAAATCACATGGATGTAACTATGGATGCTGAAAAGCTGCTAGCAGAGGGATTTTCTCAGGTTCTCACAATATTCAGTGAGAGTCCTGCCTTTCTCACACATGTTATGAAAAACAGAAGGATGGTTTTTGTAAGCTGGACCAACACCTGGTGTTTTGCTAGGTTCTGTTTATGGTACATTGGAGAAATATTTTGAAATGGGTGTTGTAGGACTTTAGCCAATCAGCGTAGGAGATGGGTGATCACTGACCAATCGCCTTATGGGGCTAGGGTGTATAAAATGGGGTCATAAATTAATAAAAGCTGTCTCTCTCTTGCTGAATTTGTGTGTTGCTGCATCTCTCCACTCCTGGTAAAACAGCAACATGTAACTTATTATTACAATGAAAAAAGGAAAAAAAAATTAGTCAGTATAAATACATTTCTATCATAAATCTAAGTGCATGTCACAAAGTCTTCCTGACTTACACAGGAAACGTATCATCCTGAGATAGCCAAATAAGCCATTTCTTTAAATTCCATTTTACTCAAGAGAACTGAAATAGTCTTCCTCAGAACAACACAAAGTTACAGAACTATGAGGATTACTGAGTTAGAGATACGTTAAAATATATCAGCCTCCTCCTTGTAGTGTAATGAAGTCTGAACATGACACAAAATTCTTCAGCAAGCTCTCTCATGCCATTGCTGGTATGCACCTTTTGAAATGTCAACATGCCAATGCCAATTTAAAAAGGACTGAACGAAGCTATCACAAGGAGATTTCAAAGTGGGAAATGACAACACAAGCCTCAAAAGTGAACTGCATCTTTCTTTCATTTTAGGAGAGGTTATTTCTCTCGCAAATCCTCTTTTCTCTAAACTCTAATGCAACCTCTTTCACGTAAGCAGCACTACAAACCCTGGTGTTGACTGATAGTCTCCGGCACAGTGCAAGTTTAAAACTGCAGATACTGGCCTTACTGTGAGCATGTGTATATCCTGCAGGGCTAGTAGTGTTCTTTGCTGCTAGAAAAGTTCAAATTTTAGCTTTAACTATAAATAGACAGTATACCACACTAAATTATCTTATGATGGAAGTAGCATAGCTCCTAATGCAGTGAAACAGCAGAACACTTGCAAGTTTCCATAAATGTGAACGAAGTGAACTCTCTCTCCAGTTCTATTTTTCATTTATTTATCGATATCATTTTTCCAGTATTTCCTATAGCCCACGGGGTCTTGCAAAGCCAATCTTTCATTTCAATAGAAAAATAATATTTCTGTGAGATTTGAATTATGTCAGGAGATAAGTAATTCACATACTACTTTATAACTGACACATATTCACCCAGAGATGCAAGGAGATTAAATCCTGTGGCTACTTGAGGTATGAACCCATTCTGTGTCAATCTTCCTCCATTTGCTTCTGGAGACTGACACTGTGCAAGCGCTCAACAGTCAGAAATGCATCAATCCTTCAGAGACACAGGAGAGAGAACTTTCATTTGCATTCACTTAAATAGATGAGATCAGCAATGAAATCCATCGGAAATGAACACTTCTGGGGATGCTGCTTTTATTACCTCTGCAGTGATAAAGGATGGCATTTACAGAATGGTCCTCTGAAAAGCAAGTGCACAAATCATTGCAGGCATATAGTGTTGGTACTAATACTGCTACGTGTTACTGCATCCAGCTTCTCCACTCTTCTGAAATCAGAAGTAGAGCTCATAGCAATAACTTATAATAAGGTTAAGTGCTTACCTGGCTGAATAGTGCTTATATGACAAACATTTCTAGTTGTAAATATATTCTGCCAAATCAAGAATTACCAGTTCAACATCTCCAAATCTTGTTTCCTAGAATGTATTTAGAACGTCATGCATTTCTGCATTGCCTAATTCTTCAGTTGCCTTGCTGGATTATAGGATGAGAATTCCCAGTATCTATCTTCATTATAAATGGTAATACTGAATATGCTGAGCATGTTTAAGCTTAATATTTTGTTTCAATTTATTGCTGGAGGTAATGCATTCACAGCATACCTCAAGTCAGGTAAATAAGGTGGAGTATTTCATAAATTGGTTTCCCAGACAATAGACTTGCATGGATTACTGCTCTTCAGTTTGGATTACTTTTTCACTTCTTTAAACATGTACTGAATAAATTTCTAGTCTTCTTAATTTAAAAAATAAAATAAAATTAAATTAAAATATTCATATTTCAAGGGAGAAATCTTCAGTCTTATCTGATGATATCTTTAAGGAATCACTTGGATCTGGTGACCCACTAAGTGGGTCTAGCACTTTAGGTGATTTCTGTAGTGTAATCACACCTCTTTTGAAGGTGATAACATATTCATTTCTGTCAGGCCTTGAATATAGTTCTTTATGTTCTCCCCAAGTAGCTGTACATTGCAAATTGCATTAACACATTGAAAATTTCCCATTCCACTAGCTATCAGATTTGTGTTTTTTTTTTTAATGTGGGCTTACCAGTGGCTGCCATCAATTCATATTCTTTTGCAATCCATTCCTTGGGCTTCCTTGCTTTTGCAGTTACCTCTAATATATCTTAGCCTTCACCTTATGTCTTGCTTTACTGCTAGGTAGGACAACTCCAGATGCATCATGAGTCCTGACGTATGATGGACTTTCCTTTGATTGCTCATTTAAGCTCCCTCACATTTAGTAAATGTCATATAATTGAGCATAACCCTCTCTGTCAACACTTTCAGGTCTACCTGAACCCTTTTCATCTGAAATTCCCACAATCCTTCTATCCTTCTGATAGTCTTGAGATGTTTACATCAGCATGGTACATATTTCTACAGATATCTTTTCTTCCCCTTGTTATTCTGCTGCATTGCTTCCTGTGTTTGTCACAGTGACACACCAAAAATTTATCAAATTATTTTGCGAAAACTAACAGAAGTTTCCACTACTACTTGCCACGCAGAAACAAAAATCACATAAAATATTACATATTAAAGTATTATAAACTGAGTATCTTAGTACGTGCAGAAGAAATGCACTACAGTTTTCACTGTTAATAAAGAAAAAGGGAACACTTTCTCAATATCTATCCAATTGGTCATTTTAATTTATTTATTATTATTTATGTTCATTGAGACATTTTTGCTATAAAACTCTGACAGTAGAAACATAACAATGTTTTAAAATCGCATTGATTCTTCCTTTCCTGAAGCTGAGGTACTTTAAATTATGTGTGCTTAAGCTGTAGTAATAAACACACTGCTGTAAGATAAATGGTAAACAACGACCCCAAATCGCTGTCTAGGGTAATGAAAATAAGGCAGGAATAGAGGTTATATGATGTTGGTTAAAGAGGAAAGTAGCTATTATTTTCTGTACTTAAACATACTTGTATACATTTATCTGGTTTGTACTCACAATATGCTGAATACAAAAATGACACAATGAATGATTTGACATGAATGGCAAATTAGGAAATTCATATGTTAAAGATGCTAAGGTAGTACAGTAAAAATATTTTATAGGATAATTTGGAATGCACTGTATAAGAAACAAATCACAAAGTCAGAGCTCTGGTATATCACACATACTAAATATATGACAGTAAAACTTTTATGTGTTTCCATCATGCTATTTTATGTCAAATAGTTAATAGGGAACAACTGTATTAGAAATGTTTTTGAAGTTTAAAGATGTTTCATTGTTGGCAGCTTTTTTTTACTATAGCAACTGTGGTTTCATGTACATGTCTCTCAATGAGAAGTGTAACCTCACCGACAAAAAAAATTCCCAACATTTACATACATTTTCAGAATTAACTACAGTGAGATGAGAATCTTTTATAAATCATCACATATATATAGACAAACTGATATGAAGATATGCCTGAAGTCCAACATCTCACAAGAGGGCCTGGCTGTTTTCCTGACAGGAACACAGCTGTCTAAGATGAGACAATCCTCTCCAGACTTCCCACAAGGCCTCCTCCAAGAGCCACAGATTACCCTGTACCTCTATAGCCCCTTCAGATCTGTCAGCTTCTTGGTTAGACACAAGAAGATCAGAATACAAGGAAGTCAACAGTTTGGACAGAAGTACATCACCCAACGAGTGACAGAAACCGTAAGTAGAAGAAAATGTCATCTCATTGGCAGGTAAATCAGATCTGCCAGGCAACTCAGAATTCTCATTCTTTGTCCCCCTTTATTTCATAGGCTGGGAAAAGGAAGGATTAGAAAGAACAATTATTTTCCTAAGCTAGTGTAGCACCACTGTGGGCAACAGATGTTGGATGGAAATAGGATTTCAAAGAACTAGAATTGATTGGGAGAAGCAGA
Organism: Todiramphus chloris collaris; assembly: GCA_025345505.1. Lineage (NCBI taxonomy): Eukaryota > Metazoa > Chordata > Aves > Coraciiformes > Alcedinidae > Todiramphus > Todiramphus chloris. The sequence goes on from JANVCC010000020.1 coordinate 4,692,608, forward strand.
AATGGAGTCAGGAAAAATGACTTGAACTTTGGGAAACTGTAAGAAATACAGTCCAAGTGAGGAAACACTGATCAGTTCATTCAGGAACAGCAGTGGAAACTGGACTCAGCAGGAATAGGATTCACATCTGTACTTCTGTGGATGAAAGGTACTGCATTTCACACTACATGAGGAGACTGCCCAGGACAGTAAGGATTTTGTGTGTGTATGTGTGTGACAGAGGAAAAGGGAGAGAAAAGAGGGAGAGATTAAGTGAAGGAAAATGAGAGGGAGAGAGAATGAGATAGAGAATGCTGACCCATGGAAAATCAAATGGCATCAATTTCACTAAATCAATGGAGCTAATGTTTTGGGGTTTTTTTCTGAAGAAATGAAATAACAACCTGTTCTGTATATAAAGAAAATGAAAATTATTTTTGTGGAACAGATACTTTTGCTGATTTATTTCATCTAAATGAGAAAGACAAAATTGTATTGCTCTGTTGTTCTGCTTATTAGTGACTGGTTTGGGTTTTTTTAACCACTTCACAATGATTTGTTCAACAGGCTTTCAGAGTTCATAAGAAAGCTTCTATGAATTGTAAATTCATTGATGGTTGCTCCAATGAATGACATATAAGGAAATATATGCCTAGGTTTGCTTCAATAACTCCTAAAATAATTGTCTTCTTTCTCTTTAAGCCTTTATTGGTGTTATTTTTTTTTTAATGACCAATGCTACTTCCTCTCATGGGGCCTCTGCTGTCACAATGCAACAACTGTGTTCTTTTGAATTCTTTTTTCTCCCCCATCCCTCCATTGAAAGCCACTCCTGATAGGAAAAATTCTGCAACTCCTAGAGTATGGAGATTCATCTGTGATGACAACTGTGTTCAGTCACAAAACATTTAACTTTCCCTTCCGCATTTTCAATTAAAATGAGTATGAAAGCTTGAAAAACAAAAATAAAAGACAAAAGAACCCCAGAGATTAATAGCTGTGTGATCTTGTTAAATTAAAATTAAGAATAAATCAAAGAATTTATAATGTCAAGGGACCACATTTCATCTTTCTAATGTGAGGGCATATTTCATGTGTAACCTGCTATTTTTAAATATACTTCCATCTCCAAAATTTCCATCTCTTCCTTTACATTTTTTTTTACAGACACAAAATCCTCAAAGTTACAAAACAATCCACAGATAATCAGTCCCAAATTCCCATTTCTCAATCCAGTATTTTCACGATGTAAAGTGTTAAATAAATCCTATTTTTGCTCATTTTTCAATACAATACAAATATTTGACAATTATTTTTCTATTTTAGTTACAAATTAGAAAGTACATAGTCTCTACAGATCCTTCCTTATAAATGTAGTCTACTGGAATAGTTAATACCATCTTTTTTATTTGTGGAAAAGGGAGGAAGGAAGGAAGGAAATATCCCTCCTACCCTTAAACTTCTGCTAATTAAACTATAGTTTTTAGTAATGAAGTGCAATATGTTAAACATTTTTTCACCAGAGCAATTTAGAAAGGTGATGACTGAAAGACATGGGCTGACCTTTCTTTTACTGCCATGATTTAAAAACTCATAAAAGTTATTACTCATTGCCACCACTTCAACAACTACAGGTTTTTTTGAAGCTTTTTCTTACACATTTTCCCTTCTGCAATCTAAAGCAAGATCCAAATCAAAAAATGGACAACATTGTAAACATATGAACTGGATTATATTCATGACTAGGGAGAAATATAACAAATGCCTGTCTAATAAAAGTATTCAGGTAGAAAACAAAAGCACATCTAATATTAGTGCAATTTTCAAGATAATTTCATTCTGAAACACTATCTATGTTTTCAGAAGAACTACAGTGATTTGCCAGAGAAGTTTCTTATCAACATACTGTATTTCATGTAAATAGTATTGCAGTTTCTCCATCAGTCCCATACAAAGCAACTGCTCTTTCAGGAATGCATTTCTTAAAATTCACTTAATGGCCTCAACATAGTGAATTTTAACTGACTAAGAGAAATGAATTTTATCAAACAAACAAAAAAATTCATCTGCTGCCTGAACATGTTCTCACATATAAGTAGTAACAACCATAGATGGAATGGAAATTAATTCAATAGACTCCTAACTGACTGAAACTATCAGAAAAGTAGAAAACAAACTCACATTTAGAAATATGAAAGGGCATATAATAAAAGGGCATATAATAAAAGGGCAACACAGGTCATTCAGAAATATTATGAGTCATTAAAACTCCTATAAGAATATTGGCACCAGCAACCCTCTTCCAGGGAATCATGAACCAGATTAAGCGGACAATACAGAATCCATCTAGGTATCAAAACCCAGATAATTCTAGAAATTTAATATAAATATATAGAAAGTGCACACTGAAGAAAATTTGCAAAAAAATCCTGTCACACTTCCTCTTTAAGCATCAGCAGACCAATTAAAACACATAAGAGATATCAGAAGAATCCAGAAGGTACCAGCAAAGTTCAAGGCCATCCGAGATGCTGCAGCCCCATCAAACACGTCCCATTCATGTTCTGGAGTTACCAAACTACTTGAAGAAAATTTATGTCTTATTTAGTTATAGTTAATTCTTTTTCATAATCTCCTACTTCCACGAAAGACTTAGCATAAAAAGAATAGGAAGGCAATACATTTAAAAGCAGAATAGAAATGTGTTACTGGGCTTGAAGATCTAATTTATTATTGCATTTAGATCTTGATCTGCCAAAACAATTAACAAGCAATGTATCCTCTTAAACAGATCATCCGTAGACCTGAGCTGGCCCTGATTTAATTTCATACTAAATATGGCTACATGGTAATTTCCACATTCATTATGGGCACATAATACCACAGGGCAGATCATAAGTCTTGGAAAAGCTTATTCAATGTGTAGAATCTCTGTTGTTACATAAAGTGAGCATGCAGACATCAAAATAAAGAAGAGTAAGCACTGCTGTTATCCACTGATTTAGTCAAGTCCATATTACCCGGCAACACAGATGGCATCTCTAGGTTTCCTTTGTTACTGTGCTGTAACTAAGTATTCTTCAGATAGCTTTTTCTGTTTTGAAGAAGTACAATACACATTTCTTCCAGCTTTACCAGTAAGAAAAGATCCACAGGTCTATCAAATATTGACCCAAATTACTGATTTAAACATAGACACATAAAATCATTTTCTCTCTTTGAATTTCACATAGGATGATTGATCCAGTCAGGATGTCTGTGAGCAAATCTCTCCAGTGTTTATGTATGAAAATGCTGGCTCAGCTGTATTCTGTAACCTGTAAAACTGCTGAGTATCAAAGATGTTCCTATGAGTGTTTTGGTACCCTATACAAAACTGTAGGATGAAACAAAAGGCATTAATGCTTGTGGATGTCAAAAGACTCAATGTAATCTTAGTATTCATAGGTTTAGAACTGAATTTGAGCACACAGTGATTTTTTTATGCTGGTTAGGGACACATTTTGCACTATGTCACCTGGTTACTCCTCTGAACATTCAGTAACCTGAAAAGGAAAATACAAGAACTGCTGGAAGTTCTATTGTACTGAGCTGTGTTTAGAGAGTAAGAAAGCTGACATACATTTAGTTACACAAGGTCGTTCTTTGATAAAATGCAGTGTTCCATTGTCCAAATACCCATTTCTGCTAAAAAAGTGTTGTTCGGTGGTATTAATGATACCCTATTTTGATAAATATGTAAAATATGAGAGACATAAACTAACACCCATTTGTCAAAGGGTGCGCTCTCTGTCCTCGAGCTTTTCATACAGTAGCACTGGAAAGTGCTTTCAGTAGAAACAGGTGCCCTCTGGACTGACCTTTAATGCTTACTATTCAGAAATCCATCCACAACAAAGAATACTCTTTCTAAACCACTGTCAAACTACAGCACTCTAACACTACTTACAGCACCATTTCTCCCCCTACCACTTCTCTTTTCCCTCCTCTGTAGAGATGATCATCTATGTGGATACTCCAGTTGTGCCATTCCTTTTTACTCATTTTCAGTTATGCTTATCAGCTCACACACCGATGTTTAATAATCCTTCTAGTCATGTTTGTTTATTTCTTGAATGTATGCATAAATAATCTTAGGAAAGCATCTATATGGAGGAATGCAGTCAAAGCCAAGTTCACATGATCCGAGCCTTGAGCCTACAATCCGAGTGTTGAGCTTACACTCCAGTCAAATGCAAGCTAACACTGATTTAGGTGTCTCAGTGGAGCACTGTGCTAAAGCTAACAGGTCTTGCTACTAATCACATGCTTAGTCTTTTTCTGTTTCAAATAACTGTATTTTCTACATTTACCTCATAGAAGAAACACTGTCAAAAAGAAATGGTACTGGATTGAGAAACAGGAAATTTTGCTACTGACTGAACATACCAAGCTACTGCTTCCCATCACATCATTTGTCTGCCTTATTCATTTACACTGCAAGCTATGCAAGGCAGGGAATATCTGTTTGCAAAGAGCTTCTTCACACAAGAGATTTGGAGATCTACAAGAAAGGGCAAGCATGTACTAATATAATGCTGCTTCTATTACCAGTCGTAAATTTCCAACTACTTGCAATTAGTAAAATTGTGTATCAATAAATATTACATGTTTTGCTTACAGAAGGCTTGTTAACTAATTTTACTGTTCTTGGAGGCAAGGACAATTATTGTTATAAGAAGTCATCTCCATTACACACTTCAATGTTCCTGATATGCAGCTACCTCCTGTTTATTCCTTTGGCAACTCTGCTACATTTCTGTTCTTCTTTCACCTTTATGAATGCCACAAGAAGATCTTACCGCTGTTCTCAGACACTCAGGACAGCTTTCTGAAAGAATTCCTATTTTGAGTATAGATTAATTAATTACTTTTATTCATTCCAAAGAGAACTGTAATCAGCAGGGAGCTCTTCATCATTCTTCAGAATATTTAGCACATTTAAAGTGACACCATTTGCTGTGCTTTTAGGAAACAGCTTATTGCTCTACTTCCTTCTTAAGAGATCCAAATTTCCAGGTCTAATTCTTTATCCAGTTATTACCAGTCTTTCCTTACCATGGCTCTAATTTCACTATGTGCCCGTTAGCTAAGATACTGATCTCCCCTGTGCACAGTAGAATCAGAATCATTTTTTCCAAGGACAAAACACCTATCTGATGTACCAAATTAAATGTCTTCACACATATTTCAGTTCTTCCTACAGTTTCTTTTACTGTTGTTGTGGTTGTTGATATTTGATTACTTATTTAAGATCTCAACTTGGCACTTTCTTTCTCAAAATAATTTCACTATAATGTTTGTCCACTGCAGCCTCATTTCTTTTTTTACAAGTTTCAGCTTCCATGTAATATTTTTCCTTCTCCACAAACAGGAAAATAAAAGCATCTTTCACATTCTCAGTTAAATTTTGTATTAGTGCCTAAGATCCTAAAGTGTCTGTCAAGCCAAATCTAGTTGTTCTATGAGCTGTGAAACCAATGAAGCTTGCTATCCTGGAGTATTTCCTATATCCTTGTCCCATACTCCTGCAATTATTGCAGCTTTTCTCATGTCCTCTATAATCTCATTATCTGCAATACTATCAGTTCTCCTTCCTGACCTCTAGATTCTCCCACAGTATCTTGGGCAAATAAGTTGAAAAGTAATTTATGAAAAATGGAAGGATAAAATGGTCTTACTAGAAATTCTATGTTAGCATAACTGGAATAAAAGCATCAGCTGAGTAGATACCTATGTTTTACTTTTCTTATTCTGCGTGCAAAGCCACAGGTCTAGAAAACATGTGCTAATTAATTTCCTTACATGTGACGCCATCTCTTAAATTAGAGACGCAACAAATGCCAGCAGTTAGTATTTCACTAGGACTCAAGTTTTACTAGCATTTATCTGTTTCTCGTTTTTAATTTATCCTAGCAATAGATTCTATGTTGTAGCAGACAACAAACTTGGCTACAAGTGTAAAACTAACTCAAAATCTGTGTTTCATGCTGACATAACATGGCAGTAACACCAACACCTACAGCTTCCCAGGAAACACTATCCAGTTCAGAAGCTTCTGACAGAACAACATAGACTCCCAAATATCACAGCTGGCAACTGACAACTTCTACAATTCACGTGATCTTATTTTTTTTATTCTTACGTTTTCATATATATGTTTTCACATATAAGTGAAGCATGTTGCTGCTTATGCCGTGAATTATCAGCATCAACACTATCCGTGGGTGATGCATTGGAGACTGCTAACAATTAACATTTCTATACCTTCTTTTGTGTGCTGAAACTCCCTAAACCCCTTTGCAAAGCAATAAATATCATAACCAAGGAGAAATAGTGATAGGTCATCAATACAGTAGTGACTTTCTGTATCCAGGTTTAGCAGCCATTCTGAGTACAGCAATACTTCTGAAACATGAGCGCCAATTAATTTGAAATAGTTCTGCCTGTGAGGGATCTTTGATATACTCACCTGCACTACTACAGATTCCACCTGCTGTTCTTTGATAACGCTGCAGGACAGCAATTTCAATAAATCAGTACTTGCACTCAATCAAAAGGTCAGTAGGTTTCCCCAAGTTCCCCAAATGTCTTAAATGCATGACCTCATGCTAAGCTCTGGCTATCTGAGTGACTGCCAAATCCACATAGTGGAAAAACAAAAATATGTATAAAGCAGATGTGGCAGCACTGGTAATTGTAGCAAAGACAACAAGGAAGGGAAAGTTGAACCTGTCTTTCCACGCTTACTACTGCTCATCACATACCCCTCTGCATTTATTAATCAGCTAGCTAACATCCAAGAGCTGAAATCCAGATAGCTGCTTACAGCTACTTTTCCATGCTTCCTGCTCCTCTCTTAACTTCACGCTTTTATGAGTTCAGTGGTTTGAAGCACACTTCTGTGGGCTTTCTGATCTGGAACCATCTCCCCAGCAGTGCATTCACCTGCATGCACACGCAGCAGCACATGGAGCAGCAGCAGCCCTGTAGCTATCCTCCAGGGGTCACAATTGGGTTAGGAATTCTATAAAATGTGATGACTGTGCAGACCGATTTAGAGCAATTTATTCACATCCTTCTTCATTAAGATTCAAATGGAATAAGTAAGATAGAAATTGAACAGATACAGAAATTGTGCATGGCTTGCTTCTATAGTCAGTAAACATTTATTCACTAGGCACAGCTCTCTCTTGTGCTCTCTCTCATACTCTCTCTCTTCCCCTACCCTTCCTGCTTGCTGTTTTAATGCATAATTAAGAAGGTCAGAATTAATGAAGCAGTGTGGAGTAAAGTTCAAGGAATCCCCAGGCACTATTTTTTTCTATTAGATCTCAGACATGAACGTCAGATTGGCAGCATTAGAGGCAGTGGCAGTGTAGCTGGCAGCAGTCCAGAAGCAAAGTTACCAAGGGAGACTTACCTGCAGTGTCAAGTCATTGCTGAGCTCCCTCCCTGCAAAAATCACCCGGAGCTGGTCAGCTGGAACTCCCTGTCGCTGGGCAACCACCTCCTTCAGCTGGAGGATGCTGGCGTCCGAACCAACCTCCACAGGGAAGCCATGGCTGGAGTTGAACCTGACAAACACTGAACAAGAGCAGAACACCTTTTAAAGCGAGAATTTTTCATGATGTTTTTGTACTAGAGTGCCTACGAGAGGCTTACTCTTCCATTTCAGGGAGCATGTACTATTTTCAGAGAAAAGCTATTAATACTGCAGTGTACCATTTCAAAACCCATCACGGAATAGGTTGTGACCAATAAATAAAAAGCACGTGTTTCCCCTTGGTAGTGTTAGAAATTGCAGAGAACAGTCAGACTCAAAAGAGACCCAGCTATGCAGCTAAGTAGTTGCTAAATGGCACAATAGATTTTCAGTTCAGTCCTAACCTTAGCAGGCATGGGGCACACACATTCTGTGCCCCTAGTGCTCTTCCCCACTGCCTATAACAAATACATGCAGGGAACTGAGGTATGCTTTAGATCAAAAAAATACAATATTAAAAATACAAGGGAAAACAATTCCTTGTTACGCAGTACAGCACAGTCATATAAACTGGTTTCCCACAGATAGAATTATACAGAAGCTAATGATGGAGAGAAAATCATACGGTAGCAGAAATGTTTGGGAGTGTTGTATTAGAGAATGGTCTTTTCAGAGTTCAGGAAAATATCTGCAGTACATAACTCCTGCTGGCATCCACCTTCAGTGCAGAAAATCACTGCTGCGCCAGTCATGTCATTTTAAGAGCTGCAGCAACTGGTTTATACACCCAGAGAAGCCTGGCAAACAAACTCATAAGCTTCCTGCCGTTCAGCTGGCAGAGCTGTTTTTCTTAAGGAGTCTGAATGTGCTCATTGAGCCTGTGGTCAGGGGAAGGACTGCAAGAACTAAGAAATAGGAAAAAACCTCATTACATCCATATCAGTCACGGAGATTGTATGAACAGTAGACATGTCCCCAGTGGATGACTTCAACAAATAGCTCCACAAGCAGGAAGCAAAGGAATTAGCAAATCCCAATATAAAACAAAAAGTCATTTATATCAGTTAGATAGTGGGTACCTGTCACCTAAACTGCTTGGGTATCGATTGTAGCAACCAGTCTTCTTAAAGATTTATTTCCCATTCCCACTGCAATGTTTTAGCTGAAGATGTAATTCCTTTGCTTTTTGATGACTGACAGACAGAAGCATAAGCTCAAAAGTACTTCTATAGTTAAAAGACATAACTATTTTTAAAACTGAAAATTGGATTTTTATGATTCCAAGCATTTGTCTACCTGAGCACTCCAAAGTTATCAGATACTTTAGAAGAATATGAATATAGCTGAGAAAACTCCCGTTGTTTTGCTGAGCAAAGAATGTTGTAAATATTTGCAATTTCACAACTTACATTCACATTTGGCTAATCTCTAAGGGACAAGACCATATACCAATAAAATTTAACACAACACTTTAAGTTTTGGATTTAAAAGTACTAAACTGCAGGGTAAGATCACGTAACACTGTGCCAGGCAGGGTACGGTACATATGCCCTGCAGTGTGTTACACAGACTCCTGTAGTACATCTTGTTGCTGGTTTTGATATCTATTTAAAGGTGTTCTGGAAATAACTAAACTATGCAAGCTGCATATTCAGACTGTTCAGAAAATAGGCAGAATTTGAGTTTTATCTTGACTGTGGTTTGGAAGGTAAAACAGGATTTATATTAAAAAATGGTAGTTCCAGCTAATGGGAACTGAACATTTCTCATCTTTCCAGGAACACTCAAAATGCTCAGCCGTAAATAACATTATCTGAGTCATCAGTAAAATATGTAGTTAAATCAATGGGGAATATACTTTTTGAATATGCTAATCTCTGACTATCTGACTATGTGCATATATATATTATATTTAAAACATTTATATAGATATGCCCATATACACACATAAAAAGCATACATGTGCTTCTCTGAAGACTTCTTCCTAACTGATAAATAAACCTCTTCCATCTTTAGTCTTATGAAAGCCAGTTCTATTGGGTTTGGAAATAAAAAAAAAAAGCTAGCAAGTACACTCAGACTGCAAATCAAATGTTCTAGTAAGAGGCATGTGCTTGATCACAGAATCATAGAATACTAGGTTGAAAGGGACCTCAAAGATCATCTAGTCCAAACTTTTAAGGTAAATGAGATGGCCCAGCACCCTGTCAAGCTGAGTCGTAAAACTGTCCAGTGTAGGGGGACCCACCACTTCCCTTGGGAGATTATTCCAATGTCGAATTGTTCCCATGGTGAAAAATTCTCTTCTAGAGTCCAATCGGAATCTCCCCAGGAGTAACTTGTACCCATTACCCCTTGTCTCTTCTATGTGACTTCTTGTAAAAAGGGACTCTCCATCTTCTTGGTAGCCACCTTTTATGTACTGGTACGTAGTAATAAGGTTTCCCCTAAGCTTTCTCTTCCCAAGGCTGAGCAAACCCAGTTTTCTCAGCCTTTGTTTATATGGCAGGTCTTCCAGTCCTCTAATCATATTCATGATCCTTCTCTGGACCCTCTCCAGCCTATCTGCAACTTCTTTATATAGTTGAGACCAAAACTGAATGCAGTACTCAAGCTGTGGTCTGACCAGTGATGCATAGACTGGAATAATGACTTCTTTATCTCTGCTGGTGATGCCCTTGTTAATGCAGTAAACTGTTGGCTTTCTTTGTCACTGCAGCACACTGTTCACTATTGTTGAGCTTGTTGTCCACCAAGACCCCCAGGTCCCTTTCCACAAGGCTGCTCTTCAGCCAGGTGGATCCATCTGAGCTACATTCCTGGGTTATGTATTCCTGGATGCAAGACCCCAAACCTGTCTCCACTGAACTTCATAAGGTTCCTGCAGACATTCAAGACCTCTTCCAAAGAACACATACTTTGAAAAGGTTTAGAATTTAAAGTTTGTCTACAAGATGTTAAATAAATATTGGCTTAACAGAAGATTAGAGAATTTACCTGAGGTCTAAACTGCTGATGGAAATCCAAAAGAAATAAATCAAGTTATTAAAATTAAGATGTAGCCAAACCAAGAAGAAAGGAGGGTCCCTTTGGATCAGCTCTCCTACTCCCACAGCTGTAAGATGTCTGATAAAAAGAAACTTTGTGAGACTTGACAGTTGTGTCAAAAGATAATCTCTGTAAATATCACAAAGATATGATTTCCAGAGGGATCAAGAGGTACACGGGTGCTTTTGTAAATCTCTCTTGGTATCTATCTGAGTCTCTACATACCTTTAAAGTCTCACTTTGAAGCCCACACATTTTAAGCACAGTACTGAGTCGAGGAGAATGATATAATTGAAAAAGCAAATAAAAAGTTATATAAATATTTGACTATGTCTTTCGGATATCTAAAGTATACATCTTTGTGCAATAATTTTGATTTTATATTTAATGGTTGGATAGTATTAATCTCTTGTTTGGAAGATCAGCAAGTGCTAAATAAGGAAACAGCTATAGTTCAGTAACATTTACATATGTCCAGAGGAGTTCCCCATGTTTCCTATGAAAATACCCACTTTTTCAAGCACATACAGCAGCTTCAAGTAATATTTATTCCCTATTTGTCCTGCAGAGAAAAAGAGTATAACCAAAGGTTAATCCAAGGACAGTGTGAAATGTGTGAACTTTTTTATTTTTAAAAGCCTTTTCCCTACAGAGGTCAGATGACAAGACCTTTGAAATGTATTTTCCTAAGACTAGGAAAAACAGTCTTGTGACAGTATCCGTCTTTGGTGATTAGTTCCTCTTTGTCCCAGCACATGACTTGAGAACACAGCTCTTCTTAGCTCCAAAACCTACATCTAGACTATTTCACACTAGAAAGTATTATTGCTTCCTTTTCAATATTAAACTTTTCTCATAAACTGTGATATATAATTTATCCAGTACAACTAATCAGTTCAGTGCAGATTAAAAACTGGAAAATGCACAGAAAGGATAACTAAAGGAAGAGAAAGTAGAAATCAAGATAATGTAAAATCCTCACCACCTGCTAGAGTACTGTGGAAATATTCTGTAAATCGCTCCGTTATGGCACAACTGTGCAGCACCTCTCAAGCTGCAGGCAGCTCTTCCAAGCTTTTTTTTTTTTTTTTTTTTTTTTCTTTCTTTATAATAAATAAAATTAAAACTTATTTTTTCAGGTGCTCTTCGGACTTTTACATCCTCATTTATATGAAAAAATACTGTTCTGTTATTGTAATCTTTAAATTTAATGAAAATAAGATCTATTTGTAGGTACTTTATGAATCCTGAGTGAATGTCAGTTGCTGCCTGGAATTTCTACAACCTTAATTGTAGAAATGCAACGGCAGTATATATGAAGTGCGAGAAACTAGCAGCAGAATGCAATATAACTTGATGGCAGTAATCCTGTTCCACAACTTTTTATTGTTATTTCCTGGTTTCCAGTGTGTCAAGGGAATTGCAAAATGGGAAAGAAGTAAAGCAAAAGATTAAAGAACAAAAAATAGAAAGAAAAAAATGAGTTGGGGAGACTGTGCAAGGTGAGGTTAGGCCTGTAAAGGAATAGCTCAGAGTTGTGGCAGGCTTTTCTTAAACAGCCAGTCAGCACATATTACTGAAAGTCCAGCCAAATGGTTAAATGACTTTGTGCAAAGTTCTTTGAAGTGTCTTTCTACAGCAACCCCAGCAGCCTGGAACTGACTGCAGTCTTTTTCTTCAAAAATTTGTGTATCTAGGTTCTGTATTAGACTAAGAGATCTTCCCAACAGTTTTTGCTCCCTGGAGCACTGGAGAGCGGGATGGGCCAGTCAGCTCCATTTAAATTTCTACCCTACTTCCACTACATCCAGCCCTGCTTTGGAGGCTGTCACTGTCATAAAGCTCTGGCCAACTGGCTTGCCTGATTTTTTTCTTGACATGTGATAAAATAAGATCTCATCAGCATTAGAATAACCAGTCCCATAGGAATGCATGCAGCCCTTGTCATCAGCAAAAATATCCTTAGCTCTCTCCAAGAAAACTCTCAAACAGATGTCTTCTCATCAAAAACTTGCCAAATTCTGACAAATTGGAGCCAAGTTGAGATTGCAAGATCTTGAGTCTTGATGCCCTTGCACTGAACATCCTGCCAGCAATTCCTTTTTTCTATAAAGAGAGAAATCCAACTACAGAACCTCTGTTGTCTACACAAGTAGTGAGGTAGTGTCTTGGAGATAATGATTTCACACTTTTCAGTCTGTATGACTGGAAATCAACACCTTAAATACTACCCTGAGATGAGCACATTGCCATTGCAGATATTCATGCATTAGTATGACTTTTTCTTGGCAAAATGCCCTACTGTATATTTTGCACAAGTTCCAGACTGACAGGTATTTGCAACAAAGTTAATTCCATCTGAACATGAGGAAAAAAATCTTTATTGTGAAAGTGACGGAGCCTTCAAACAGGCTGCCCAGACAGGTTGTGGAGCCTCCTTCTCTGGAGACATTCAAAAACTGCCTGGATGTGTTCCTGCTCTAGGTGAACCTGCTTTAGCAAGGGGGTTGGACTAGATGATCTCTAGAGGTCCCTTCCAACTCCTACTACTCTGTGATTCTGTGAAGTTAACCATGACTTAATGAGTTATCACTCACTGTTGAGCCATGATAACTGGCAGCATTAGGCTCCCTCGATCATTGCATTTGTGAAATAAAATTAATGCACATTAATGCAAAGCAACTTCACAGACGCAGCAGAAAAAGAGCCTACACAGGCAGTAAGCAGCAACTCATTAAGCTAGAGTAATTTGGTTGCTTCTGATCATTTGTAAATTACCTTCACCTAACAAATGATTTTATGATGTAGTCACACACAGAGAGCAATGTAGTAATCTAACATAAACAATATCTATAAAATACCATCCTTGGTGAGGTTATTTCTCTCCTTAGCAAGGAATAGTCTCATAGAAACATCTTTAATTCTAGCTAACACTAAATGAATATCATAAAAAAAGTTTGATTATAAACTCAAATTTTAAGATAGAAAATTACACTTATTTTATTTCCATTTAAAATCAAAACCATGATTGACTTTTATTCAAACAACTGTTTATGGAAAGCAATACAGTAGTATTCATAAAAGCTACATTTTACCTGATGACAGTTTTCCACAAAGTCATGTGCAGCATGGAAAGGGTGAGCAGCTATTGAGCATTCACTAACATTGCAAGATTTAGGGTGCATCTTATTAATCATATAAGAGACAGGTTCAAAACAAAAATGAGCTGTTTGCTTACACTATTAGCAAGACACCTTCTGGAAAACTCTGCCAGATAAGTGGTAGATGCAGGATGTATAACATTGGCTCAAGGGTAGAAAAGAAACCATCAGTAACTGCATAGGTGCAGCTCAGTAATCCCTCTAATGAAAAGGAGTGGATACTATATACTACTATGAAATAAATAGTTTATTGAGTTTTGAGATTAGAAAGGCCATGCCATTCAGTCATATGCTGAACCAAAGAGGAATTTATCACTGTAAGGACAGTAAAAAGTAACAGATATCATTAGACGATTTTTTTTTTTTTTCACCCATTCTTAAGAAAATACATTTGAAAGCTTCTCTCATTTGAGTTAAAGATAGCTGCAAGATCATCAGGGAGAAATATGATCTGTGCTTGCCCTATTGTCCATCGTCAGAAGGGTTTCTCTGCTTACAGTCACTGCTGGAGACAATAATACATGGGATTAAACAGACTTTTGTTCTGAGCAATTATGGCAGCTCTTTTGTAGATGTCCAAGGTTTGCATTGTCATACACGTACTCCAACAGAATGTAACGCTGAGCAAAACCTAGCAAGTAGGCAGGTTAACAGTTTCCTGCTGACTCTCCCTTGCTACCAAGTAATCCAAACAAAGAATAGAGGCAAATAAAAAAGACAAGAGCTCAGCACTGCTCTTTTTTCCCTCCAGAACTATGCATACACATGCATTTGCTTTCTTGTATTGCATTGAGGCAAATTTTAAACTCAGCAATTCTCACAGTAACCTCATTTTATTCTGGGAAGCGTGCCCCTTAATCCAAGACACAAGCTAAATTTGTCCAGTGAATTATTTCCTGTGAATAAGTCACTCAGTTTTACTATACCCGAATTTCTTTAAAGTTGGAAGAATGCATAGCTAGCTAACCCAACACTACAATAATGTTGGCATTTCCTTAAGAACTCTCTTAAAATGCTATTTTCCTAGCTATTTTTGTCCTGATTTACTGGCTGCTTATGTCAGCACACAGCTGCCATGAACTTTCTTGATAAAGAATCAAGCTAAATTCATGTTTCATTTTAAATAGATGCATACTGTTCTTTAATGTGCTTGGATATGGATATGAGTCTTTAAACTCTACATATTTCCAGCTATATGCTACAGCTTTCTGTATTAATAAGAAGTATTACATTTAAAAAATAAAATGTATACTCTGCTGTTTTTAAATTACTCTGTCCTGTGGACGAATGGGCTGGTATTTTAGCAAAGACTGCATGAGTTCAAGGAAATTTATAAGACAGTCCAAAAATCTCAAGTAGTAATAATGCAATAGCTTTAAGGCTGTAAAGGGAAGTGCAAGGTGAAGACTGCAATAGTGAGATTTCACTGTTTTAACAGTTATGCTCATTTGCAGTTTTCCAGGAAAATTAACCCATTTTTCTAAGGTTATCTACATGTTTTAAAGACTAGAAGCATTATTGGACAGCTGAAGACTCATTCCAACACATATATGATATATATGGCAGCTGTCACACTTGACTAAGGGAGGAGCTTTATAACCTCATGAAGTTTGTTAGTTGTTCAACATAGGACAAGCAAGTATAAAAATGTATACAATCCATAATATAATCTGGATAAAAATAGTATATATACCATTGGAATGGCTATGAAGAAACAGATTAGTTCCACATACAAAAAAAAAGCCAGAAGTACCAGAGAAAACATACCTATCTACCCACCCACCGACATGGAAATCTTTGCTTTCACTCTGTTTTATTTCTACAAGAGCTGCTACAAATAAAGTGAGCCAAAACTCAACGGAATAAACATTGTTATAGCCCAGCACAATATTAGCCCACTGCATGGTTGTATGTGGTACAGTCATGTGCATTGCTTGAAGGGAGAGGATGAAGCCTGCGGGTCCAGAGAACAGAACTCTAATAGGCATTAGTTCCTTGTTGTTTACAGGTCTAACATAAGTTTTTGAAGACCTAACATAAGTTTTTGAATTTCTTTGGTTTTGCTCACCTCATTTGTGGGGAATCCAGCATCTTTACAATCATGCCCTGATTTGTTTTAAAACATGTGATGAGCAAATGAAATTTTATTTTGTCACTGAGGGCTCAATTTTAAGGCTATATGCTGCAGCCTCTTTTTCTTGACCATCTTTCCAACTTACCTATTTTACTGATAGTTTTCTACTCGCAGAAAAAAAAGCTTTCATGTTCTGTTCATGTCCCTGTGCTACACCTTTAAATGCTATCCTCACCCTGCTTCCTGATTCTTTGCTTTTCTTTTAAAACATGGTCACGATCCTGGAGACCTGTCTTCTCAACAGTAGAATTACTGCAATAGCAGACCAGACTTAGGAGGATGGTTGCTCTGCAGAACGGCTTGAAGAGACACTCTCTGGGCACTGGGGACACCACCAGCCCTGGCTGTCCCTGCCTGGCTTCCCTGGGGGCTCCCCACTCCAACCAGTACCCCATGTCAGCCCCTGGGTCTGTCAGCCCCTGCCTCAGGGAAGCCACAGCAGAGCCCGTGCCCAGGCCGGCCTGTTGCTTTGCCTGCCTGGGCTTCTCGCACAGGCATGGCCTGACTTGCCATCTCGCACTAACCTGGCCGTGGATCCCTGCTCTGTCCCTTGCCACGTGCCCAGCCTCACTCAGCTCACCATGGGGCTGCGCTCCTGCCCACCAGGCCTTGGCCACAGCAAATCTGGGACACAAGATGGCACACGTCTGTCTCTGTGTGTGAGGCAGAGAGCTGCTGGCAGTAGCTGGGCTCCTGTTCCTTAATCAGAAGGTGATCTGGCCCAGGTGGGTGTGAGCGGGCAGCCCTGTGTGGAGGGGCGCTCTGCCCTGCCAGTGCCAGCATGGCTGGCCTCCTCCTCCCACCTCCCCACCCACAGAAATCTGCTTCTACCCAGGGTCTCAGGCTTTCTCGGGTGCTCCACCTTTTCGTGGGAGTCTGCTGAGGTGCTCAATGACTTCTTTGCCTCAGTCTTTAGCAGTAGAACTAGTTGTTCGCTAGACACCCAGCCCCCTGAGCTGGAAAACAGGGAGGGGGGGCAGAATAAGACCATAACAATCCTAGAGGAAATAGTCATTGACCTGCTACACCACTTCAACATACACAAGTCTATGGGGCTGGATGGGTTACACCCAAGAGTACAGAAGGAGTTGGCAGATGTGCTCTCCAAGCCTGTCTCCATCATTTACCAGCAGTCCTGGCTAACTGGGGAGGTCCCAGTGGACTGGAGGGTAGCAAATGTGACTCCCATCCACAAGAGAGGCTGAAAGGAGGATCTGGGGAACTACATGCCTGTCAGTGTGACCTCAGTGCCAGGGAAGGTGATGGAGCAGATCATCTTGAGTGCCATCATGCACCATATACAGGACAACCAGGCAATCAGGCCCAGTCAGCATGAGTCTATGAAAGGCAGGTCATGCTTGATGAACCTGATCTCCTTCTATGACAACATGACCCACCAAGTAGATGAGGAAAAGGCTGGGGATGTCTGCCTGGACTTCTGTAAAGCCTTCAACACTGTTTCCCACAGCATTCTCATAAAAAACTGGGTGCCGTAGGCCTGGATGGGCATGCGCTCTGCTGGGTAAAACACTGGTTGGATGGCAGGGCTGGAAGAATGGTGGTGAACAGAGTTAAATCCAGCTAGTGGCCAGTCACAAGTGGTGTTCCTCAGGCCACGGTATTGGGACCACTTCTGTTTAACATCTTTATCAATGTATTTGATAAGGAGACAGAATGCAGCTTTGCAGACAACACCAAGTTGGGTGGGAGTGTTGAGCTGCTTGAGGGTAGGAAGGCTCTTCAGAGGGACCTGAACAGGCTGTATCGATGGGCTGAGGCTAATTATATGGTCTTCTACAACTACCTGAAAGGATGTTGTACAGAGGTAGGCACTTGTCTCTTCTCACAAGTAACTAGTGATAGAACAAGAGGGAATGGCCTCAAGCTATACCACAGGAGGTTTAAACTGAACATTTCACTGAAAGTGTTGTCAGGCACTGGAACAGGCTGCCCAGGGAGATGGTTGAGTCACATTCCCTGGATGTGTTTAAAAACAATACAGATGTGGTGCTTGGGGATATATATACATAGCGGTGGACTTGATATCAAAGGTCTTTTCCAATCTAGATGATTCTATGCTTCTATCCTAAGTAATTAAACTAGTTTTAGTAAAACTATCTTAAGATGTTTGCTCCTCTGACAGTAAAATTGAAATCCTTAAATCAAAAGATAACTATAAAATGAGTTGCAAAAGGTATTTCCAATTGTGTGATAGAAATGTGCACCTAATCAGTTAAAAAAAGAAGTTCCTGTAGCCAAACTTTAAGATTTGCCATTGTCACAGGTTGATTATCTATTTCAAATATAATTTTCTCCTTCTTCCTACATTCATTTGGTTTGGTTTGGTTTTTTGTTTGGTCGCGTTTTTTAACATCCACTTTTGCTATCTATCTCACACCCAAATAACAAATGCTCCTGAATTAAATACCTTCAAGTCCTTGACACAAGACAACACTCAGCAGCCACTTTTGCTAGGCAAAAACATATGGCTTGAATTGACTGCCAAAAATAGTCTACCGTTCCTTCTATGAAACTGTTAGCTGAAAAAAAAAAAGAAACACAATTTCAAATAACCCAGTGTCACGCCAAAATTCTATGAATCCAGTATATTATCTGAATACACAGAAATTAATTGGACCTATTTAAAATATACACCATACGGTTATTTACAATCACCCCTTAATTACATTAAATGCATAAAAGTGGGTGTGTACATAGTATATATAAGTATATATATTTGCATAAAATCCACAACTTGGAATGTTATTTCAGCACAGTGTGAAGTCCTTATTCACTTGTTCACAAAAAAATGCTTACTAGGCACATCACTCAAATACTATTACAAACATGAAAAATTAAAATTGTGGTAACATGCCAAAATATAGTAAGAGGTCTCAGACGATAAACAGTGATGTATAAAATACACCAGCTGAATACAATGGGATAAAGTTGTTAAACATTTTAGATAATGTACAAGCAACTATGGTTCTGTTTTGTTAGGCTTTTTAAAATCAAAACTAAGCAGAGTCAAAGCATGTAGATATTATAGATATGCACACCAAGTAGTGAAGACCATGTAGAGCTACACTGTGACATGAATTTACTTATTTTTTACTGAATTTTCTTGCCACTTTACTAATTCTCTGCCATTCTGTTTTGCTGGATTTATCTTCACTTCAACTTTGAGGAAGATGACATAATGATTTCTGTCTCTGTTAGATCTAGGTCCATTATGGATGCTGAAAAGCTGCTAACAGAGGGATTTTCTCAGGTTCTCACAATATTCAGTGAGAATCCTGCCTTTCTCATGCAAGTTATGAGAAACAGTAGGATGGTTTTTGTAAGCTGGACCAACACCTGGTGTTTTGATAAGTTCTGTTTATGGTACATTGGAGAAATATTTTGAAATGGGTGTTGTAGGACTTTAGCCAATAACCCTAGGAGATGGGTGATCACTGACCAATCGCTCTATGGGGCTAGGGTATATAAAATGGGGTTATAAATTAATAAATTGTCTCTCTCTTGCTGAATTTGTGTGTTGCTGCATCTCTCCACTCCCGGTAAACAGCGACAGACCATAGCTGTTATGAAGATAGCTGTTTCAAGGCTTGCAGGTATTTAATTCTGAGGTGTATTCACTTAGAAATCTAAGAATCTCTAAGGTTTTTTTTGTTAAAGACTAAGATAGATATATAAGGCAATTTCACCATTAAAAAGGAGGCCTCATAATCTGAAGTTTTAGCTTATCACCATGATAGATCAAAATATGTCAGATATCAGAATAAGAAGACTTCATTTAGTTCCGGTCATAATTCCCCTGGAAAACCCTGTTTCCATTGGCACATCTAATGTACCGAAGCCAAACATTTTGTGTGCATCTATCATTTCATGATTTGCTTTGACAAACATATAAATAAAAATGTGAAATAACACCTGAATTGATGATGACAGGATAAATTAGTTCCTTCTTGCTGAAGTAAAAGCTTATTTACAACAATTTTAAAGTTAAAATGTCCATTTCTTTCTTCTCAGATCAAAATACACTCTCTTTTTTCCAAAAAAACAGATGCTCAGAATTTTCATTCTACCAAGGCATGAAGTTTACATTTCTGAACAAGCAGAATAATAACTCTGTGTTTGATTACATGTAATTTTCTATACCTGGCTATTTTCTGCCCTATGTTGGAAAAGCTGCAGCTTAGTGAGAGGCAGCAAGTACAGGCTGCAGCTGACTTTCAGGACTGGGTCACACTACGACCATGATGTATCTGCACAGCACAGTTCCACAAACTCTATTGCTAAATCCCATTTTGCACACCTTACATCCACAGGTGGAAGATAAAAAAGCATTGTCATTTCTGTGAGCCACACTAGGCACAATGAAGTCTGAAATAGCAGAATCTGTCTTAAATTTGTTTGGTTTTAAACGTTGATTGTGCTTCTTTCTGAAGAAAATGTGGTAGGCCAGTATTAGGTTACTATTTTGGGCTCAGTGCTGGGTTTCCATTGTTCCTGTTGTCAGGAGGAATGATGCTTGAAGAACAACATAGTCTGCTGTGAGATTTGCTCGTTTTCAAAACCTATTCTGAGGCCTGAAAGAACAGGCAGGCTATTTCTGCTGACAAAAAAAGAAAAACATGTTCTGCATTCTAACTATGAATATTCCCAGAAGAAGATCC
Source organism: Todiramphus chloris collaris (assembly GCA_025345505.1). Taxonomy (NCBI): domain Eukaryota; kingdom Metazoa; phylum Chordata; class Aves; order Coraciiformes; family Alcedinidae; genus Todiramphus; species Todiramphus chloris. The sequence goes on from JANVCC010000020.1 coordinate 4,713,134, forward strand.
ATCTCAATTTCACAAACACCTCAACAGTTCTCAAGATTTCCTTTCTTTCTGTCTGTCTTTCTGACAAAACAGGCACACAGCTGCAGCAAAACACTCCCTGTGCCAGTGCATTCATCAATTAGTTTGAAGGAAATCGCCCGGCACACAAGGCTGAGCTTACAATCAGACGGGAAATTATGGTCTATTATGCAATTTTATTCTTGTCTGTGATTGACTGCATATCAAAGGGCCACTCAGTGGCAGCCACTGATACTTGTTAAGGTAAAAATAGTTTTGTAAAAGCAGATGGCAGAAGCAAGACACCATTAGATCAGAAATACTTAGTACACTTTATATAAGGCTTTTAGAAATAAACCGTAAGGATTTTAAAACATAGTGTTCCTTTGCAGTGTATTGACATTACAAACTGCATGGTGTTTCCAGATACAGTGGAAGTCTACCAAGTTCTCATCGGTTTTCCATCCCTATTTAAAGTGCTTTATACAGCAGCAGCTTTCTACCTGTAAATAGGTAAATGTTTGTAGCATATGCTCTAGACATAGGCTCTAGCAGTATATGAAGTTACAAATATGAGTAATTCTCTATGCAAATAAGCTCACTGAACTCAGACTTTTTGCAGTTTTACAATATTTAGGAATAAAATGACTGTGACATATATAGTTATGTCAGTATGTCCATCTTAGTAATACATTTTTCAACAACATATGAATCCAGTTACTTAGAGAATATTAACTGTGTCAGCTTAGGCAAGTGAAAAATGTGAAAAAAACCATAAAATCAGAACAAGATTCAGAAATTATGTTTTAAGCCAATCTTCCAACTAAAACCACACCTTTATAATGAGCTCTGAATAGCGAGTGAAATTATAAATGAAATACTGTGGCAAGCCAAATAGCCAAAAACATATAGAAATAGGTCCCTTAGTTAGATATTTAGAAATGTATTTAGAAAAACTTAGCAGTAAAATTAAATGAGTTTAAGAAAAATAAGAATTATGCACAAAAATTCCTGTTTAATACTGGGTGTGCCAAGCATTAGGTACAAATGTGACAATATTCTTGGAATCCTCATTTTAGAAGAGAAGTAAAATATGGGTGTTTTTCTTCTTATAAACTATTATGCTACACATAAAAAAAAAAAGTGTTTTTCTTCAGTTCCTCTTTCCTACAAAGAATTAATCATAAATGATACAGTCGGATCACAAATGAATAGTTAGCAATTTCAAATAATAAAATAATAATTCTTATTATGAAAAAAAGGAAGTTACATTTCATAGAATCAAAGAATGGCTTAGGATGGAAGGGACCTCAGATATCTAATCCACCCTCCCCGCCATGGGCAGGGACGCCTCTCAACTAGACTAGGTTCCTCAAGGCCTCAACTAACCTGGCCTTGAACACCTTCAGGGAGGGGGCATCCACAAGCCCTCTGGGCAATCTATTTCAGAGTCTCACCACCTTTGTACTGAAGAGCTTTTTCCTAAGATCCAATCTAAACCTATTTTCCCTCAGTTTAAAATCATTTCCCCTTATCCTATTGCTGGACACTCTTGTGAAGAGTCCCTCTCCAGCCTTCCTGTAGGTTCCCTTCAGGTACTGGAAGGCAGTTACAAGGTCCCCCCGGAGTCTTCTCCAGGCTTGAACAATCCTAGCTCCCTCAGACAATCCTTGTAGCAGAGGTGTTCTAAACCCTGGATCATCTCTGTGGCCCTCCTCTGGACTTGTTCCAACAGATCTATGTCCCTCTTATGGTGGGGACACCAGAACTGGACACAAATTTGTAACAATGTGTACAAAAGACTTTGAGACAGTATTTATCTGTGTTACCATATATGGAGGTAACTGCAAAGCCACAAATACTTTTTGACAGAGAAATTTAAAGCTTATTCTCTTGAAAAAATTCCAGAAGATGTAGCACATGTCTCGTGATTCCCAAAGAATTAACACAGGTCACTTTAAAAGGGAGATTTCTTTAAATTTGCTAGAAGGCACCATTATTTAATTTAATAATTCATCCCATGCAAGACTTTTTGCATGATTATTGCAACTGAAACAGCAACAGCAATTAACAGTTACAGTCTTAGTGAAACTGCTTCATTTCCATGATAAGAAACTTGTGTAAGGATATTACTTAAAACAAGCAGAGCAACCAAAAACTGTATTAAATCAGATTAACAAGGGAATTATCTTCCCCAGAACCCAGCTTTTCTGAACCCAGCATTTTTATGTGCTTTTCACTCCTAAGCCCCACTGGCCTTGTAAGATGTTGAAAGAATTTCTAAAATCCTAAAAGTTTCTGGCTTTCACAAGTTGTGTTAGCTAATCCTAGACAATTGGTAGATTTTGGCTACCCTGAATCTTCAATAGTGGTGCTCTGGCCTGTCCACAAAATACTGTTTAGCCCTTTCACCGATAAAGTAGCAGGACTGAGGTAGAAGTGTATGTCATCTAAACAGAAGGGAGCACCAAATACCATGATTTAACAAAGTGATAATCCTTGGCTTCAAACACCAGGAAGACTCAGGAGACCTCAGAAGCCTGATGTCTGTATCCAGACAACATTCACCAGATAATTACTCTGAGTGACTCATAAAAGATTACATGAAAAATATAGCAAATAAATTTCATTGCATAATAGAGCAATGCAAAAGGGAGACAAAGGGAATCATGAAACTGAGAAGCTAAAGACAGGAAACAGAAAGGAAATAGATCTAAGGAGGAAGAAAAGGCTTCTCCGGTATTAAGGAGTCAGTGCCATGGTTTGGGGAATAAAACAGAGTGGTTTCTATTTCTCTTGCGTAGCACAGTTAACTCATGAAGCAGCATCAAAAACATCACAAAGAATCACAGAATTTCGTAGATTGGAAAAGACCTTTAGGATCATCATGTCCAGTCATCAACTTAACACTGACAAGTCCTTGTATCTCTAAGCACTACATCTTAAATACCTCCAGGAATGGGGACTCCACCACTGCCCTGGGCAAGCCATTCTAGTGCCTGATAACCCGTTCAATAAAGAAATTATTCCTAATATCCAGACTAAGCTTCCCTTGGCACAACTTCCAGCATATCCTCTTGTTCCATCATTTGCTATATGGGAGAACAGACCCACACCCTCCTCCCCGACCTCTCTAAAACCTCCTTTCAGGTAGTTGTAGAGAGCAATAAAGTCTCCCCTGGGCCTCCTTTACTGCAGGCTAAACAACCCCAGTTCCCTCAGCGGCTCCTCATAAGACTTGTGCTCTAGACCCCTCACCACTTTGTTGCCCTTCTTTGGACACACTCCAGCACCTCAATGTCCTTAATCCCTGCAGGCTGTGCCTTTTAGGATATCAGGAAAAAAACCAGAAGCTTGCAAAGATCCTCTAACTCACACTAAGGGTAAGGATACAGGACAGATATCTTTAGAAAAGAATACATTTCAACATTTTTCCTTTCAACTTTTTTACAGGTATTCAATGAATAGTGTTTTTTATTAAGGACAAAGAGTAGAAGAAAATAAAGAATAGTACAGGTAAAAGAATGTAATCACAAGGGAAGGAAACATTAAAAACTCTGTCCGTCTTTCAGTGTATACATTTCCATCTCCTGGAAATTAAATTTTGATATTAATTTGACATTGGTAAGTTCCACACGAAATAGTCAAATTCTAAATTCACAATATGCAGATATCCATTTCATCAATAAATTTCACAAAGTGTTCAATAACAGTTGTATAAAAATCCAAAAAGCACTCCTCTTAATGACACCTACAAGGGAGCAATAAAGAGAAGGCAGGCCAAATATAGTATGTCCAACTTGGATTCTTCTACTATTGCTGAGGCAGTGTTACACACTAATTTTACCTGGAAGAGTAATATATATATATATATATATATAATTAAATAGTAACTGAACCAAAATATTGAAGTAAACCTGCATTTAAAAATTATTCAAAAAAAAGCAGGCACAGTAACTTAAGTAAAAAAGGAACACACCTTTACAGAAATGTAACAGCATTTTGCAAAACTGTCCTTCAATATATTTGCTTTGATGCAAACTGAGATTGAATAGTGTTATTGCAATGATTTGGCAAAGGTCTTAACAAGAAAAGACTCAGAAAACTGCATTAAAAAAATTAAAACCAACCACACGCAATCTCTTTTGAAAAACACAGTTGCTATGTCTTTAGTGAACACACACGCTTTGGGTGCCCATTCACTACCTGTGCCAGTGTGAGCTTTGAGAAAAAAGCAGTCTGGGCCCAAGGGCAAAGCTGACCACATTCTGACCTCTGCTCCCTGGCAACATCAGTACTGCTTGGACAGCGCTCCCAAAAATGCAGGAGCTTATGTGAAACACATTAGAAATGCTAAAATACTGGGGTAAGATTATCGACTAACTCCTTTAGGAGTCACTCGTCATACACACTACCTATAGGCACACACTACCTTTATATAGACATGCACTATATATACACCGTGCATTTATGTATATGGTAGTATAAAGTCCTACGGGTATATTATTGACATCTGGATGAGAGTATAAAATTTTGAATTGTCTCCATTTAAGGCTGCAGACAAGCCCATGTGAAACACAGAGCAGGATTAGCTCCCTTCCCCTCTCCCTCGCAGGGGAGGATACAGGAATAAGTGGAAAAAGAAAAAAAAAAGCCAAGATTGGAAGTGAAGACTGTAACAAATTTAATGAATAGCAGGAACAAATCAGAAAAGGAATATTAAGGGCAGAAGGATACAGAACTCCATACCAAACCCACCCTCAGACGGTGACAGATCGCATGATACGTGTGGTACACGTGGAGTGAGGCTCAGCTGCACTGAGATGCCCTTGCAGCTCCCAGAGTCCAGGAAGGAAAAGCCCCCCCCAACTCTCTGTCTCCTTCTTACATGGAGTGTGGCACGGACAGCGAGGGAATAACAGCTGCCCTCTGACTCCTCAGGGTCCCAGGGTTACCACCTGTCCCCCACCCTGTTAACTCTGTGCACCCTTAAATCACAACAGGAATATTTTAGAATTTCTCATATAAATATTTGGCTCAGATTATAAATTATTATAAACATGAAATCATAACTTCTGTCAAAATGGATGTTTAGAGTTAGCACCAAGGATTGGTGTGCAGACCAAGGCCACTGCTGGGTCTTGTGTACCACATTGGGGGGTGCAGAAAGTGAGAGGCTGCACCTGCAGGGAGGAGCAGACAGGACAGGTGACTCTGACCAATGAGGGATTCCAGCCCATAGATGTCATATTGGGTATAAAGCTGAGGGAGCAGGAGAGTTAAGCTCTCAGCTCTGCTCTTTCGCTTCCAGTTTCTTTCCCACTTCTTTAATGGCTAGCACCTAAGAAAGCCTCTGTCCGTTCTGCCTTTGATCCCAATCTGTGTGTTCCTGAATCTGGTACCAGAATCCAGCTCCTGAACACAGCTGCTGGGCCCAGTCTGGAACTCTCCCGGTGCCTGCTCCGCAGTGCCAGTGGTGACTGGGATATAACTACCATCACGTGGTTTGGGTTCAATACTGGTTTTGTATATATTAGCATATATTCCATTTCTATTATTATTATTTTAATTTTCATGAAGCTGTTTTAGTTTCTTTTTCTCATCACTAAGTCTCTCTCCCTTATTCCCTTTCTCTTCTCCTCTGGGGAGGGAGGGGGGTTAACAGAGGATGTCTGTTACAGGTCTAGAGGGCTGCCCTGACCCTAAACTGTGACGAAGTTACATACCAATACACACTTGTTAAAAAAATACTCTGAATATAAAACCTTACAGAATATTACTAATCATGTCATTCTTATGAATAAGTAGTAAATAATCCAAGTAATAGAACAATATTTAATATACAGATTGAAAACATATTATGGAACTGCCAAAATAATTAGCATTCTGACAAACTAATCAATCTTCCCATGAAACTATTTTAGAAAACTTCAATGCATTAAGATTTGAGAAATATTAAATTTCTGGAAAATTAGTATGCAGCATTCTGTATTTTTCCAAAAATGGTCTGAATGTTCTTTTATTCTTACCTAGCTGCAGTAGGGATACAGCTTGACTTGTTTGTAGAGGGAAGGATTTCTTGCAAAAATGCCACTGAGAATTCACTATGGTGGAAAATAGAGCAAATGTCTTCCTGCATATGCTGGACCAGCATAGGCGGGGTATATATGCACCTCCGACAAACATCACAGAATCACAGAATGTTAAGGGTTGGAAGGGACCTCGAAAGATCATCCAGTCCAAGGCCCCTGCCAGAGCAGGACCATATAGAGAAGGTCACATAGGAATGCATCCAGGTAGGTTTCAAATGTCTCCAGAGAAGGAGACTCCACAACGTCTCTGGGCAGCCTGTTCCAGTGCTCTGTCACCCTCACAGTGAAAATGTTTTTCCTTATATTTCTGTGGAACCTCTTATGCTCCAACTTGCACCCACTGCCCCTTGTCCTGTCATTGGACATAACAGAGGAGCCTGACTTCATCCTCCTCACACTCATCCTTTACATATTTATAAACATTAATGAGGTCACGCCTCCGTCTCCTCTTCTCCAAGCTAAAGAGACCCAGCTCCCTCAGCCTTTCCTCATAAGGGAGATGCTCCACTCCCTTAATCATCTTTGTGGCTCCGTGATGGACTCCTTCAAACAGTTCCCCGTCCTTCTTGAACTGAGGGGCCCAGAACTGAATACAGTATTCCAGACAAAGTCTCACCAGGGCAGAATAGAGGGGGAGAAGAAACTCTCTCAACCTGCTAACCACACCCCTTGTAATACACCCCAGGATGCCATTGGCCTTCTTGGACATAAGGGTGCATTGCTGGCTCATGGTCATCCTGCTGTCCACCAGGACCCCCAGGTCCTTTTCCCCCATGCTACTAACAAGTCAATCCCCAACCTATACTGGTACCTGGGGTGATTCTTTCCCATGTTCTATTTCATCTGCTTTCTCCCTGTCCAATTCTCCAGCCTGTCTAGGTCTCACTGAATGTCAGCACAGCCTTCTGGTGTGTCAGCCACTCCTCCCAGTTTTGTATCATCAGCCAACTTGCTGACAATGCACTCTGTTCCCTCATCCAGGTCATTGATGAATATATTGAACAGTACTGGCCCCAGGACTAACCCCTGAGGGATTCCAATAAACACAGGCCTCCAACTAGACTCTGCCCCATTGACCACAACTCTCTAACTTCTGTCCTTCAACCAGTTCACAATCCACCTCACTACCTGATCATCCAGACCACCCTTTCTCAGTTTAGCTGTGAGGATGCTGTGGGAGATGGTGTCAAATGCTTTACTGAAATCAAGATAGACCACATGCACTGCACTACCAGAATCTATCCACCTGGTTATTTCTTCATAGAAGGCTAGCAGGTTGCTCATGGTTGGTAAAACCATGTTGACTGCTCCTGATGACCCCCTTGTCCTTGATATGCCTAGAGACAACACCAAGGATAAGTTGTTCCATCACCCTTCCGGGGATGGAGGTGAGGCTGTCTGGTCTGTAGTTACCCAGGTCCTCCTTCTTGCCCTTGCTGAAGACTGGAGTGACATTTGCTTTCTTCCAGTCCTCAGGCACCTCTCCTGTTCTCTATGACTTACTAAAGATGATGGAGAGTGGTCTAGCAATGACTTCTGACAGCTCCCTCAGTACTCGCGGGTGCATCCCATCAGGGCCCATGGACTTCTATACATCCAGATTGCTCAGTTGATCCCTAACGCAGTCCTCATCAACCAAGGAAAAGTAGGGCATAAAATAATACAGCAATGGACAAAAAGTGCTTTGGATGTAGCAATGGGCTTGAGCTGACTTCTCACCTTATATATTCCTTCCTGGCCACTGGAGACGCTGAGTGACACAACAGTGAGTATATTAGACTGGGAATGAGAATGACATACACATTGTGATTCAACTCTACATTAAAACTGCTATACTCTGCAAAGTATCATTTGTGATTTATGTGTAATGTGGTGTTGCTCTGCTAAGTAAAAATTCCATTTAACATTATATAATTTCAAACAGGTACATTTGCAATTAAAAACTTAACTTTACACACCTGGAATATATACAAAAAGATGGTCAAAGAGTACTGGGCTCCAACAGGAACAAATAGTCTGCTATGCTCAACATAAAACATCCATTTATTTACTCATACCAAATCAACTTTGAAGATCTAGATGACTTCCTTCCAGCAGGGCAAGACAAAGAATAACAAATTGTCTCTAAGGAATTATTTTTAAGACAGCAAATAAGATACAAGAGGTGCATATTTCTAGCCTTACAGTGTCCTTCCAGTGCTGTGAACTAACAAAATCTTTACTAATCAATATATCAAACATACTAAGTAGCAGTCAGAAGTTCATAGACTACAATGCAAAGAACCCAAGTGAAAACAAGCTCAATATTGAAATGTGACCCTGTGACCTTCGTTTGGTTCTGCAGCGGTGTGGTGAGGGGGATTTCACTCTCCCCTGTCTCCTCACGGATCAGATGGTACTACAACAGGTCATTTTCAGTAAATTAGTTTCAGAATTAGAATTCATCAGGTTAACCATGGTCCTAACTGCAACAGGACTTGTTCTCCAAGTCAGGTTACTTTGTTCAACATATCATATCAGAGTAAGTTAAAGCACTCTAAGTAGGTTTTTATGCCGAGGCAAAGCATACATTAAAATGATAAATTGTTGGGAATCCTGATTAGAGAGAGGTAAATTTCTATTTCTTGCTTGAATAAATTTTACTGTCTTACATTTGGTGTGTAGATTACAGAAGCATGCATTTGGTGACAAAACAGGCCTACTCAAGCAGGTGGATGCTCAGCCATCTCTCAATCACTGTCACGACTCAGGGAGTAGCTGGGTTTTATTTCAAGCAACTATTGTTTGCAGAAATAAAACACAGCAATACAAAAATTACATAGGGGAAATGTCATGCTATCTTTTTGTTAATTTTATCTGCATATATAGTGCATTTGACATATTAAAAATTAATTTTTCTAATAACCTCTTCTAGTTGTGGAGTAAGTCATCTCATTATCTGCTGGCCTCTGGCACTAATATCCAGATTCTTTTACAGAACCTTAAAACCTACTACGGAATTCTTCAAAAATAGATCTGTTTTGTGATAAGAAATTGTGAAGATTATTATAATCAGAAATGTGGAATAACTTTAAAAATACTAAATAACTTAGGTTGTCGGAAGGGATTACAGATGTTTTCTTCAGCTGTCACACCAAATCATTCCCAGTGTTCTGATTATCTAAGGTCTAATGTATGTCCTTGGGAAGTGGAACTGAAGCTTTATCATATAAAACCCAACCAACTACATAATAAAAAAAATCCCATTCTAGAATCTTCCCCAACTAAAATACATATTCTCTTTTTGATCATAACCTGAAGTCACAGTATTTCAACACCAAATCCTACTTGATGGCTATCCCTAATTTTTTTTTTTTTTTTTTCTCTGAAAATACATCCATACACTGGCCTCCAAGTAAGGTCAATCTGAGGAAACATAGTACATAGCAACGTCCTTTGTCTACAGTTTGAATTCCAATGTTTTGAAATATGTTTACTAATGCCTAGCATGAATGAAGTGAAGCAAGTATGTACAAGGGAAAAGAAAAAGCTTGAGGAGCTCCACTGAGACCTCAAAATCATGCCTAAGGGCAGAATCAATCTTTATGTTAACAGAAATGTTGGGGCAGCAATTGTCTCTGTCAGAACGATCATTCTCTCAGATCACAACAGAGTGACAGCAATCACTGTGAGTTTTCCCTTGGGCAATCTACATAAATGCTCAGACAACTTGTTCAGACCTCACTCCTCAGTATCTACTGACTGCTGCTAGAGAGCAAGATCAGCTGCCATGCAGCTGGCAGGGCAACACCAGAACCTTGAAAGTAGATCCAAATACAGGGAGATGAACTAATACCACTTTTTTTTTTTTTAATAGAAACTAAAACCTGTCCAATCTTAAATAAATATAGTAATTGGATTTTCCAGTCATTTAATGTAGACTTTCATCAATATGGTGCAAGGCAGAACAAAGACTACATAACGAAGAAGTAAAAATAAACACCAAAAGCTCACATACTGTTGAGCTTCATCAAAATTACCACATCAAAGAATCTGACTTCATTCACAAATATCATAGCTTCATTAATCAGCAGTTCAAGTACATAAATCTGCATTTTGGGAGGTATAACTTAAGATGAAACTCTTCCAGAAGTTTAAGATGTAACATCCACATTTGCCACAGAAATAAAGAAAAATAGGGAAAATGGGGAAGTACTGCTTTCAAACACTTTCACAATGTATGTATATCAAAAGTTCTTTGATACTGATACTAATGTAATGCGTTTCCTTAGAGTGGAGGAGGCATGGTTTAACACCCTACAAAACAACATCCATGGGCTTTTAGGACTACACCTACCCTTACAAGAAAGACTCACAAAAACCTCTTGAGTCATAAACTATAAACAAAGAAAGAACAACTGAGGAGACCATAATCACTTTTAGAGTCCATCAGAAAATAAATTACCATTCTAATTAACAGTATTCACAAACAGATCTTGAAAAGACTGTGCATACATGTATTTGCAAAATGGTTAACTGTGCCAAGATTCCTGTTTATTCAGTGGAGCAGTCTAGCAGGTCTATCCAGTCAATAATGTAGGTTTAAAAATTAGCATGCATGTGACAATATAGATTACCCAATAGCCTAGCTCTTCAGTATTGTCTTACAAATAATGCATCCAAAAAAACCCAGAAAAAAAGAGTGTAACCAATATCTGACCAGAGAAATAATATTTAGTTTCAGATGACTAGTGTGTACGTACAGGATGTAGCTGATATATATATATATATATATTTTTTTTTTTAATATGATACCACTCTTGCAGGCAAACACTACATATTTTATGGCTTTGAATTAGTGGAATGACACCACAGTTAAACTGAGATGAGTTTCTAATTTAACAGACATTTTTGAGTGCTCTAAAAATCAACATGCATGTTCATTTGTCTTGAAAATTACTATTCTTGAATGGTGTAGAAACTAATTTTTGTACTGAAATGTATAGTATTTTCTTACTGGATTTTTATCACTTTACCTATGTAAAAGTAAAATATCTAACCTAAATTAGTTCTCTAGATTCCCTCACAGATCAACAGAGAGTTCAGCACCTGCAGAGCATCTGAACCCCTAGCTACAGAAGGAACCCCTAGCTACAGAAGGAACCCCTAGCTACAGAAGGAACGTAGATGAACAGGTTTGCTGTGTCTAACAGCAATGCTCTTGTACTGATATAGTCTAATAATGTCATTGTGATATAGCTTTAAGGAGACAGGATGCCTATAGGATGCTATAGACAGATAAAATAGAGATAGGCTTGAAGGCACAGAAGCTCTTCCTCAGGTCTGCAAAAAGATCTGCAGGGTTCAAAGCTACATGGAAGTTGACAATGATGAATCTATTTTGATGACCTTGGACCGCCTAAAAGGGGTGAGGTAGACATTACAGCAAATTGTATTAGCAGTGGAAAGGTTGTTGGTGAAAGTGACAGCTGATGAGGTCTTAAGTAGTTGATTAGTTTTAGCCACATAAAACTTTAATCTTTTACCCATGAGAGTATTTGATGCATTTAAACTACCACAGGAACAACATGTTACGTAACAGTCATCCAGGCTACATCTGTAGTCAATGGGAGGTAAATGACTCTGTCAAAGTGACTCCATTTCTTCAGTTTAAAAAACTGGTTTTAGATCAATCCTACCTTTGGTAAGTGTTTGATGAAATACTGCATATTATTACCCTGTCTGATTCATGTCTATTAACCCATTAAGGCTAGCCACAGATAGATCTCATACGTTCTCCATACAGGAAAGAAGTATTTGAAAAAGTGTTAGGAATTATATATACAAAGCATCTTCAGACTACGTGCCACATTGTAGCAATTGTCTCTGAACATTGCAACAGGGTCTCATTCATCTTAATACCCCAATGCATAAAAAGTCAATATTTGGGTTAATGGTACCTCATTAAATGCATTGTATGCACACGTTAAGCAATGGGGACTTAGATGTGCTGCATATACTATCAGTCTCTATCTCCAGTTTACTTAGAAAGAGACTGTCCCCAGCTTAAAAACCAACTTTAATAATCACAATGTCTAAATTAATTTGATGCTACTCTCTTACTATTCAATATAAGGTATAAGACATTTACAAAGCACATGAATCAGTAGAAAGATAATCCTTCAATTAGCAGCACATCAATAAAATAACTTAATGACACTTGCTGACCTTTCTACAGACTTCTACATTAACAGATCTCCAATGTTAATGTAAGCACTAGATGGCATTCCATCAACAAATTAAATGTGCAGGGTTATATTTTTTGCTAATAATATCCCTCTTTGTTTCATTCCAGCATAATCTGCTTTTTAAGTATAGCCCTTAGCTATCAGCATTTTTTTCCTGACAAAACCACAATGATTTTCTCATAGTATAAATGCCAATTCCATGTAGCAGAGAAATGGAAGTAAAAGACAAATTCCATGAGTTACAAATGGTCCTTCAGAAAGCCTGTCTGAACTCAGTGTGAACAAAGAACTTCTGGGTCCCAGTTCACAGCCTCACGCACTGGACCATCATTTCTACTTTTATTTATTTATTAAAAACAAAACCAAATAAACAACCAAAACCAAACTAAAACAGTAAGAATGTTACAAAATGAGATTACTTACCCCATTAAAGTTACATGCTCAACAGTGAGCCTGCACTGGTACTCTTGAGGGTGATACTGCTTTGAAGGTGCAGTGCTTGCTTAGTCTCAGTATTATCGTCTGTCCCATGACTTATCATCTCTTCCTGACTTAACACAAGTACACAGACTGTCTCTGGAGAGCATGCACCAGAGTCAGGCTACTCCTGCTGTCATTGAACCCCAGTGTAGAAAATGGACATGGTCTTTTCACCAAAAGGACTATGGGGCTTCTACAGCATTGATGAGAAACACACCAAACCCACAGGATTAGGAAATAGAGACATTCTCTGGCATATTTTTCAAAGACAAGTATGTTTATATCATACTTATATCATCTAAACTCATGGTTCCAAGTATTCTTTGTGTTTCTAGTGGTTTTGAACCTGCATCTTCTTACATGGGCAAAGTTATTTGAGCATTTCAGTACCTTTGTTGTTGACCATCTCTTTTCTGTGTTGGAAATACTATGCTTCTGTTTCAGGCAATATCTTTTTTCCTAAAGTTTTCTTGCTAAAAAATATTATAATATAACCTTGCAATTATATGACAACTCTCCTATTAAACAAAAACTATTTGAAAAAGCAGTTGTCTTGAAGAAAGAATTAACTCTGTTTCAGTCTATGAAAAGCTCCAACAACTGCAATTCAGACCCTTCACAGACTGTGCTGATCAGGTAACACCTTGAAGTAAAAGTGCATTTAGCTGAAAAGTGGAAACAAACCAATCAACGGGACTTTTCCCTTAGATGTTTGCTTCATGTCATCCTGCATAGAGCATACTCCCCTGGGAAGCTGGGACCTCTAATAATAGGAAAAGGTTACTGAGTGTTTGGTTGGGTGTATAATGCCACTGACTTGATTGCTGGAGATGAAAGCAATGAGACGTAGACTCTCTCTTACAGCAGAGAAAGGACAGAGGGAAAATTTAAACTATTCTTTAAGAGACTAGAGATTATGGTAGCATTTTCTGAGATGCCTATATTCTAGAGACCAGAATACACAACAGAGTAACTGATGCATGTTTATAATTATTATTATGAGATTGGTATAGAAGAGCCAAGTTTGGAATGACACATATTTCAGGGTAGAAGGCAATAAAACATCTTCCAGAAAAGAGAAGACAGAAAAGCTAATAAGATTCAGGTGTTAAATAGTGAAAAGCAATCTCAACAACTAAAGTTCAGTTTAAATACCAATTAAAACATCTGAGCAGACCAAGATCAAAACTGTATGTTTCTACTCAGACACCAAAAAAAGATAAAGAAATAAAATGGAACGCTTGGCTCTAACTGACAATATTAACTGGACAGGCATGTCTGGCACAATCGAAAGAAGATAGTCAGCAGGAGACTTGTAATACCCAGGAATGAGTTATATTAAAATAGACTGCAAGATGTGCCTGTGAAGAATGTTCAAGAAAGTCTCAAGATTAATAATGTTCATTGAATGAAAATGCACCACAGAATTTCTACAGATTGAAACTGAGTGGCTAAAAAAGGAAAAATGTAGTTTGAGGAGTACTCTATCAGCCATCTGACTAACACAGCAACAGTGACTGAACTTGTAAAATAGGCGATTGAGATGCAGAAGCAGAGAACATTAATGGATGAATCCTTTCAGTGAACATAGTCTTATACCAGCGATGAGTGTGATGACTACATTTTTAGCTACCTTTAGTGACCACTTCTAATCTTGAATACACAGGACCCCTCCTGGCTGAAATACAAACTGATCATAATGCACTAAAGTTAAACAAAAACTATTACATAATAAATATAAGAAATCCAAAGAAATATAGGAAAAAGAAGATTTTTTTTTAAAGAAAACTAAGAGGCTCAAAAAAAGGTGAAGTACTGGCATCATTGGAATGTTTACAGACACAACTCAGTAAATGTATACCAGTTCTCACAGAAACTTTAGCTGTATTTTAATCAAATATTCAAAAAAGTTAAATGGCAAAATAGGTTATTTGAATTAATAACACCTTTAAAACTTGGATATTTGTGTATATGTTGAAAACATTACAGAATGTGCTTTCAGGATCTAAAGCTAAAAATGCAGCTCACAAAGATTTTAAGAAATTACTTGCAAAAAAATATAAAATTCAACAAAAAATTTTTTCAAATACATCTTAGGCAGAACTTCCCAGGAAAGATAGAGCTATTACAGAAGTAATCCTGGATTTTAGGGTAATTTGCACCCCATGTTCATTATGAAGAGACTCTTAACAAAAATAAACATGAGATAAAGAGAAATGTTCTTGCATGGATTATTGACTGATTTAAAAATATGAATCAAAGGATATAAATCAGTTTTCATAATGCACGGAGATTACTGGTAGAATCCCATGGTAGTTTGTGCTGGACCCTCCGTTGTGGTCATGATAGTGATAAATGAACAGGAGGAGTTGAAAGGTAAGATGACAAAGTTTGCTTATGACATATAATTGTCCAATATAAAACTATAACCAATTTATTAAAATCACAATATTGAGAGGTTTGTTGATAAGATGTTAATAAAACATGTAACACACCCAGAAAATCTCTAAAATAGATGTTACCCCTGAGGACAGAGATCATATGTAGTTACTTGGAAACATCAAATTAACGGTAGTAAAAAGGCAAATTAAATATAAGATTTATTAAAAAGCATATAAAGAACACAACAAAACTTCACTTTGCTACTGCATCATTGTACCATTCTTTCATAATTTGAGCAGCTACATAAACTCAATTTTTGTTCCATTTCATAAAGTAAATTAAGAAAAGCCACTGTTAATTATGATAAGAATAATCAGAGGTTTAGTTTGTCATCTATAGAGGAGGAAATTAAATTTAGCTGTAACTTTTCAGACTGCAAGAGCCAAATTCGGGGATGTGAAGCTACCCTGCATCTCATGATAGTCTGTAAACAGAGGATTGCTGCAACAGGGATGGGGAAATGGGCAAAAGTATCATTCTTCCCTTTTCTTGTCTTTTCCTTATTTTCTGCTACAAGCTACCACTGGAGATAAGATTCTGATACAGAGTGACCTCAGTGTGATCCTGTATAATCAGGTGTGACGTTTTTATCATTGCCTTTGTAACTTATAACTTGAAACAGTTTCAATTATGGACAATTCAATTCAAGTTTTAAACTAAAAAAAGAAACCTTCACAAGCTGCCCAAAACCAGTGCCATTTGAGAACATACAGAGGCAAACAGATCAGGGCAAAATGCCAGACTTAATGGCAAGTAGGAAGCCAGAATTTGAAATCAGCAATGGATATGATCAACAAAACACAAAGTGCAAATGTAAGAAAGAGGTACCGATGGACTCCCGTATGAACAGAAACAGAAGTGAGGATGTAAAACAAATCAGAAAAGAAGTGGTTGCAAGAGAAATAGGAGTTGGGGGCTTTAAAGCTAATGTACAGCAAGATTTTTCACCAGGCTAATACAATCAACAAATTAAAAACAGATGGAGGGTAAAGCAAATGACTTGGAGGCTCTGAGAAAAGACCAAGACTGTTCCTTCTGAGATTCTAGTATTATATTGTGATCAGGAAGCTGGAAAGAGCAAATGTCAGACTGAAGAGGATGTAGCTGGAATGGGAAAACAGGAAATCCAGCACATTCTTAAGGAGATAATTAACCAAATGGGAAAGAGATGCAGTACTAGTTCATGTATACTGGAAAGAAGAATATGTAGAGTTCATGGGAACCACAGAAAAAGGAGGACAAAAGGACAGCTTTGAGAAGGAGGAAAGAACAAATACAAATTGGACTGTAAAAAATGGCAGGTGAGTTATGAGTGGTCACACTGAGAAGTAATCAATTATCTTGAAAGCAATTACTGTGAAATTGCTCGATAGTGCAATGATTCAATTAAGCTGTGAAGTAATTATATGATGAATCAAGTACTGTATGAAGTAAATATGGAGTGAAATAAAGTATTATGAATCAATAACAGAGATAATTAGTAATGGAGTGAACCAGCTATGTCAATAAGTACATATGCAATGAATCAATAACAAAATTAATCAATTATTGGAAAAATAAAAATTGTGAGAATTAATGTGTGTAATATGTAAGGAATATAGCTGCTAAAAAAAAACATGCTGAAAATATTAGTCTGGTCTTCACTTTCACAATTTCCTTCTCCAGACATAAGGAAATGTATTTAACTCCGTTCTTCCCTTCCTTTTGCTCTTTAGACAGCTTATTATCTTTTATTTATGGTAGGCTTTGTTCAGTTCTCAGCAATAGCTAGAGAAGCTTAAGAAGTAACCTGCCTTTTGTTATCATGTTACAGTTGCTGACAATTATATTCAGTACTTCTGTAGACCTTTAAAGAACAGAGATGCATAAGCCATAAAGTCAGCAGATTGCAGACAGGATAGAGACACACATCTACCAGTATCACGGCATATGTGTACAGTAATGATACACATTGAAATCTACCTCCTTTCCATTACAGTAAGTACCACATGTCATTTGAGATGCACCATGATATCCAAGACTTCCACGTGGGGCTTGCAGACAGGGCACAGAACACTTGGGACACTATTCACTTCACCAGCTAGTGATATCTGGAGGCCGGGTAAGAAATGGGAGAGGATGACAGAATCACTGTGGTTGCAAAAGACCTTTGAGATCATAAAGTCCACCCATTACCTACTCTATGGATCTTGAATGGCACAACATGACAGTGTCTAGGAAACAGAACCATGTCCTAGAGACTTTTACCCCCAAAGCAGGCACCTATCTCCTCTCTGATGCTCTCAACCCTCAATACTGCACTGTTGTTAAAGACTGGATGTCCAGTGATACAAGCAGGAGTGCAGAGAGCCAAGAACTCATATAGGTGCCTAAATGAAGGCATTGTAACTTAAGTACTTGAGTCTTCACAAAGTTGCCAGACCATTGAACTGTATCTGCCTCAATCTTAGAAGCCTGGAAATGCCAAAAAGGTTTTTATTTCTTGTTTCATTTTCCAGTAGTCTTTCTTGAATATGAATGATCAGAACAATACCTGTATGCTAGCTAGTATCCTTTATAAAGAAAAGGCCTTTCCTTTGGTCTTCTGGATTGTATTATTGGATATGTCAGTAAAACTGATCAAATACATGCAAGCAAATGCAGAAGATTAATGAGAATGACTGTACAGAATACAGCACAGCATCATGAAACACCATCCAGAGTTTAATGTCCCAGTATGACTGGATCACCTCCAATCTCTGGAAAACTAGAACATGAAAACATAAATCCAAGAACAAGTATTGCTAATAAATCCAACAAAACCAGGAAACCAGCATGTAACTGGAGAGTTGAAGTGCAATGTGTATATTTAAGAAACTGGTAAAAGTGATTGTGAAAATTACAGGCTCATTAATCCTACCTTAACAGTTGAAAGGCTTTGGAAGAAATTTTGAAGCAAAGTATAATTAAACCCATAAAGGTAAATAAAAAATGAGATAAAAGGCAATATAAATGTACAATGTTGTAAAGCTCTGTGCCAAGCTAAATATGTACCTTTCTATAAAACAAGTTCTGTTTGCTTTCTTTTTTCTAAGAACAGAAAATGAAGATTTAATTGGAGTTCAGTGGAGCTAACACATAGCAATGAAAGTGCATTACTCTCAACTTGTATTACTCTCTCTAATGTAAGATCTTAAAACCTAAAAAGGAGAAAACAATGAGTTATGCTGGAATAATTTTTCTATTAGAGATTGTAGTGGGTCTGGCTGAGCTGCTTTTCCCCATCCGGCCCTCACGCTGCAGCACTGGGAGCTGGAGGGTGTTGATAACACACCCGTGTTATGACTGCCAGTGCTCACACGGCACCAGAGGTTGGGGGGCAGGATGGGGGAGAAGATACAGCCAACCTGAGCTGACCAGTGGGATATTCCATACCATATGACGTCAGCTCAACTATAAAGGGAGAGGGCAGGAGGAGGATGGGGGGGCATTCTGCTTTGTCCTCCAAGCGGCTGCTGCGTGTTCCTGGAGCCCTGCTTCCTGGACTCGGCCCGACATCGCCTGTGGACGGGAAGTAGAAAATAACATCTTATCTATCAACCCACACCCCTGTGTTTTGCGTCTTATTCTCTCCCTGTGTGCTGTGCTGAAAGGGGTCGGGGGGGAGTGATAGAAGGGCTTGGTGGGCACCTGGTGCCGTGCCGGGGTCAACCCACCACAGAGATCCATAAGGACTGGCTTTGAGATTAATAACTCTTTAATTCTTTGACTTTGGCTTTATAGATATTTAAATTTGTTAATTTGTACTTTCCAAAGTTGGAAGGCAACATCAGTACAGCACAGGATTACAGAAGAGATGGATGTTCTAAAAAGTTGAAACAACAGAGATGAAATTTTATAGCATTTAACTGGTAGTAGAAGATATTGATATAAATTGGTGGCTTATTATGCAGGTATAGACAGAATTCATGCAGTAATCAATCACAGAAAGACAATGAGATCCTACAATTTGGCCAATGAGCTATTTCAGTATAGATGGAAACATCATCATGATGTCATTTTGATGTCTGCAAGACATTTGAGGTTTTGCTAGCATCAAGTTTAAAGACATAAACATGCTGCACAACTTATGGGGAATGTCCTAAATAGTTCTTTCGGCTGGCTGCTCACATGGGTTGGTTTAATCTTCTCAGGTGTAGTTTCCTCTGCTACTTCACATATGAGAGCAAGATTGGTTTATCTATGTATCCCTGCAGTGGCAGGAGTGACAAACCCTTGGAGAGTACCTTGATTTTCTCACAGGCCTATCGAGAAATTTTTTATCAGTAATTCATTAGTAAAATCCTGGCTTCACTATGTTCCACACTGACAGAATTTTATTAAAGATTTAGGGCATAGAAGTATTGTTTGTGTGTTACCTCCCTTTGTTTAGCATAAGAAATACAATTTTGCCAAATGATTTCTATACACTCCCAATAACTTCAGATTGAAACATAACACACATATCAAAAAGACAGACAATTCCTATGGAGTTGAGAGTTCATCTCTAAATAAGCTGCAAAAGTGTTTTGTTAACCTCATTGTAAAAACACACACCTTAGTTTTACCCTAATTTTATCTAGCTTGAATCTGTCTAACCTTAGTCTCCATGCATTCCATCTTGTATGCCTGTTAGATTTAAAATCCCTTTAACATAATGTAACTTCTATATTCACACTCACAGACTATGTTCAAGTAATTCTTCAACTGTCTTTTGACAATTGGATGTGTTGTCTTTAGTCTACCACCATAGAACAAGTTTCCCAGATCTTATATCACTCTTGAAGTTCTTTCTGAATTCTCAACATTCTTGTCAAAATATGGCCAGTAACGCTCTCATAAATGTCTTATGTAAGTGCAATTGCAACTGATGGACCTCTGCTCATGTTCAGGAATTACATTTGCTCTAATAGCCACCATATCACGCTGGACTTCATGTTCAACTGAACAGCAGCCTTTATGAGTTTTACATTCTTTGACTGTTCCAAATGGCCATCCTGTAAAAGGGATCAATCTTTGCTTTATGGACATATGACCTTGCATTAATTTTTATTTAAGCAGATCCTGGTCAGATTAACCCATGTTAATGTACCATCCAGATCACCTTGTAGAAGTGATCTGCTGTAGCTATGTACTATACTTTCTCCCTTCATCAGAGTCAATGATTGAAGATTTTATATACTGTGATTTTATCTCCCATCATCACTAAAGCATAATCTAGTGAGCTTCTGAGTCCTACCAGTAGCTTTGTGGTGGAACTGATAGAACCTTAAACTCCTGTTAAAATTCCAAAAGAATCATTCATTTCTTCAAAGGAATACATATTAATAACTACCTTATTAACATATGACTCACTGGCCTAAAAAGTCACACAACTGAAGAACAATTCCCATGCTGGTAGCAGTATTCTTGCACCAGCAATAGGCAGTTGTACTAATGAGTTGATTGTGATTTTATTTGTGAGTTAGCATGCTGCAGATCCCTAAAGACTATTTCTTCTGGAATTGTCTTTCCTTGAAATGAGGATTCTTAGCTTGAGGCTGAATTCCTTGCATGTATGTGAGCATGCAGACTAGTCAGCTCAAGGCTATACATTTTATTCAAAATCATATCCCTGGACCTTGCAAACTCTTTATGTCTGTACTATCTTTGGCACCATTAGCTTAGAATTCAGACATTTCTTTTATCCACAATGTTTGCTGACATAACTTTTTAAGAAGCACTATTTCTAGAAAATTACTCCTTTCTACCTTTTACCACTCAGATTTAAAAAAAAAAAAAAAAAAAATCTAATGCTCTTAAAGAGAGATTAAGGATGTCAAAATCACCCTGATCCAATGGTTCGGAGCCAAGAAAATCTTTTTATACTGCTAAAATACCAGAGGCATTGCAGAAATGAGCATGAAAATATTTAATCTAAATTGCTCTTAAATTCTGACTACTTAGCAAACTATTTTCAGCTTACAATGAAAACATTCAGTGACACACCGGTAGAAGAATCTAGGGCAAGTTTTTCTTTTTTTTTAAACTGGTTTTGGAAAGGTCATTTCTATTTAAGAAAAATGCAGTAAATGATGCTGTGAGACACTTTGGTACTATCATCTTCGTGACCATTATGGCTATTTCATTAGCCATAGTTATATTTAAAGGGAAGAGTAAAAACTTTTAGTAGAATCTTTCACAAATGTTAGTGGCTTGTACTTGCAATTGGGGATTTGTGCTTGTCTTCATGGCCATCTGCAGCAAAGTGACCACTGACTTCTGTTCGTCTTGATCCTTCCCTACAAAGTAACACAGAAATTCTTCCTTCCTAGATTTAAATTGCTACTAGCACTGTATTGCTGGATGAGGAATTAAACTATTGATACCCTCATGCTAATTAATTCAGTATATATGAATTTTCTATATTGACATAAGCCATAAAATCTACAACAGTGAAAGCACTGAAACATAATGGCCACAGCTTCATGACTTCCAAGTCAGAGAACTCCATACTTAAAGAGTAGTGGCAACTGCCTCAGGACAGCTTCACAAAAAACCTATCAAATCATAGAAAAATCAGAACAAAAAACAAAAAACAAAAAAAAAAAAGAAAAACATAAACAAACAAACCAAACCAAACCCAAAACCAAACCAAACCACAGATTAGAAGTGGAAGAAAATTTCTCCTTGATTCAATATTGCATCACATGATGATGATGCCTTTGGTTTTTTGGGTTTTTTGTTTTTTTTTTTTTCCCTGTGGCTCGCATAATTTTTCCCTGTTTATTTGCTCACAGACACTGTCAGGGTTAAAAAAAAAAGGGAGCAAAGAAATGTCCTGATATTTGCTCTGTGCCTAGGTTTGTTGAAAACTGTATGCACAGATATATTTTTCTATTTTCTTAAATAAAGCTTCTGTTTTACACAAGAGAAAAGTTCAATCTTTATTTTACAAGGGAAACCCTATTTTCTATGGGGTTTTTTTCCAATATAATTTCTGAAGCAAGGTTCAAGGATTATTTTTGATTAGCTGTGCCATGTGTTTTGAGTACAAAGCTGAAATAGTGACACTTGGAAAAACCACTGTTACAGACGTATAATACTGCATGTACTAACCTATCAAATTATTTCTACGTGACACTGAAAAAGAAATGAGTATACAGTTTTATTCGTTGTTACTTGCAGTAGGATCCTTGTTAACAAAATAAGCTATCAGTATTTTGTATTTTTATATAGACAAGACACAAAACCCAACAACCTTCTTCATAATAAGTATTTATATGCTTATCTCAAGACCAACATATATACCTAACATTTGTGAAAATTTGGCATAGAGAACCTCTTGTGGTTTAGTGTCTGCCAGAAGCTAATCACAATGCAGCAGCTCACCCCTTGCTTCTCCTCTCACCCCCTCCCAGACTCTACAATCCCTTCTGTGAGATGGGAAGGAGAAACAGGAACAAGGAAAAAAGATGAGACCCCATGGGTTAAGATAAGGATAGAACCACAGAATCACTCAGGTTGGAAAAGACCTTCAAGATCATCGAGTCCAACCTCAACCTAACCATACTACCCTAACTCTAACAACCCACCACTAAACCATGTCCCTGAGCACCACATCCAAACGATTTTTAAACACATTCAGGGATGGTGACTCAACCATTTCCCTGCGGGGCCTGTTCCATTGCTTAGCAACCCTTTCTGTAAAGAAGTTTTTCCCGATATCCAACCTAAACTTGCCCTGGTACAACTTGAGGCCATTTCCCCTTGTCCTGTCACCTGTCACCAGTGAGAAGAGACCAACCCCACTCTCCATACAACCTCCTTTCAGGCATTTGTAGAAAGCAGTAAGGTCTCCCCTCAAGCCTCCTCTTCCACAGACTAAACATCCCCAGCTCCCTCAGTCGCTCCTCATAGGTATGTTTTCCAAACCCTTCACCAGCCTAGTAGCCCTCCTTTGGATCTGCTCTAGCACCTCAATGTCCTTTTTGTATTGAGGTGCCCAAAACTGAACACAGTACTTGAGGTGGGGGCCTCACCAGTGCCGACTACAGGGGAAGAATCACTTCCCTTGTCCTGCTGGTCACACAATTTCTGATACAAGCCAGGATGCCACTGGCCTTCTTGGCCACCTGGGCACACTGCTGGCTCATGTTCAGCTGACTGTCAATCAATACACCAAAGTCCTTCTCTGCCAGGCAGCTTTCCAGCCACTCTTCCCCAAGCCTGTAGTGTTGCAGAGGGTTGTTGCGACCAAAATGCCAGACCTGACATTCGGCCCTATTGATACTCATGCAAATAGAGTCAGCTCATTGATCCAGTCTGTCCAGGTCCCTCTGTAGAGCCTTACTACACTCCAGCAGATCCCTCCCTCACAACTTGGTGTCATCTGCAAACTTACTGATGCTGTATTCAATCCCCTCATCCAGAGCATTGATAACGAAGTTAAAAAGGAGTGTCCCCAGTACTGAGCCCTGGGGAACACCACTTCTGACTGGACGCCAACTGGATTTAACTCCATTGACCACAACTCTTTGGGCCCAGACATCCAGCCAGTGTTTCACCCAGCAAAGTATATGCCCATCCAAGCCATGGGCAGCCAACTTATCCATGAGGATATTGTGGGGAACAGTGTCAAAGGCTTTACTGAGTCCAGGTAGACTACATCGACAGCTCTTCCCTCATCCACTAAGCAAGTCACCTTGTCATAGAACAAGATCAGGTTTGTCAAGCAGGATCTGCCTTTCATGAACCCATGCTGACTGGGCCTGATCTCCTGGTTGACCTTTATTGCTCCATGATGACTCTCAGAGATTAGCTGTTCCATAACCTTCCCTGGCACTGAGGTGAGACTGACAGGTCTGTAGCTACTGGGATCCTCTTTCTGTCCCTTCTTGAAGATGGGTGTCACATTAGCCAGCCTCCAGTCCACTGGGACATCTCCAGATAGCCAGGACTGATGAAAAATGATGGAGAGTGGCTTGGCAACCACATCTGCCAACTCCCTCAGCACTCTAGGTTGTAATCCATCAGGACCCATAGACCTTTGAGTGTCCAGCTTATGAAGCAGGTCCATAACCATTTCCTCATGGATTATGTAGGGACTGTTCTTCTC
The DNA here is from genome assembly GCA_025345505.1 of Todiramphus chloris collaris. Lineage (NCBI taxonomy): Eukaryota > Metazoa > Chordata > Aves > Coraciiformes > Alcedinidae > Todiramphus > Todiramphus chloris. The sequence goes on from JANVCC010000020.1 coordinate 4,737,487, forward strand.
CCCATCCCTGTATTCCAGCTCAAGGGGCCATGTGTCCAGGGAACAATTAGTCCTGCTATTGAAGACTGAGATAAAGAAGGTCAGCCTCAACCTTTTCCCAATCCTCGGTCACTGTGTTTCCCTCTGCATCCAACAAAGGATAGAGGTTATCCCTAGCCCTCCTCTTGTTGTTAATGTATTTGCAGAAATATTTATTGTTGTCCTTCACCATATTGGCCAGGTTTTGTTCTAGCTGGGCTTTGGCCTTTCTAATTTTCTGCCTGCACAGCTTCACTGTGTATTTGTAATCCACACAAGATGCCCATCTCCTCTTCCAAAGACCATAAACCTTCCTTTTGTGTTCCAGCCAAAGCTCTCTGTTCAGCCAAGCTCGTCTCCTTCCCCATCAGCTTGTCTTCCTTGACTTTGGGATGGTAAGCTCCTACACCTTTGGAATTACTTGCTTAAAGTATGCTCAGGCTTCCTGGGCACCTATGCCCTCCAGAACTGCCTCCCAACGCATTCTCTCAACCATGGTTGGAAAGAGACCAAGGTCTGCCCTCCAGAAGTCCAAGGTGGCAGTTCTGCTCACCCCCCTGCTTGCTCCACCAAGGATCAAAATCTCTATCATTTCATGATCACTTTGCCCAAGACAGCCTCCAACCATTACATCCCCCACAAGACCTGCTCTGTTAACAAGCAGCAGGTCCAGGAGTGCACTTCCCTTTGTTGGATCCCACACTGTGTCAGGAAGTTAAATAAACAGTTTAATAAAACAACACAAAGAGAGAAGAAAAACAGCAATACTAATGAAATTATATACAAAGTGAGTGATAAGCTCTACCTGTGCCCAAGACACTGCTTTCCCTGCTTTGTCTGCACTGTAGCTACACACTGAATCAAGTTAAAAACAGACACCCCCACCCTTGCCCAGCCCTCCCCTTATATAGGGGCATGACTCAGTATGGTATCAAATTGGCTGGTTTGGTTTTTTATCCTGTCTGCAGCCCCTCCCAGCTGCTTGGACTAGCAGCTGCTTGTTATAATTAACCTAAACTAAATCCAGGACGGAACCCAAAATTTCTATAGGTTTGGATCTGAGCTTCCTTATTCTGTGATGTGATTCATTTAGAACAGAAATGAACTGTGTTTGAGGGACAGCATTGAGAAAGCTTATTCTTGGCCAGAAATATTGAGAGACAGAGGAATCATGTACTAATTTTGGAGAATACACTTTTTTAAAAAAAGACATTTACTAATTGATATTTGACTGTCTACAGGTACATACTGTAGGTCAAAAGAAAATGTAGAATTATCTTTTAGAATATCTGAATGATTAGAATATATATTTTTATCTTTAGATTACAAGTAATCAGATATACATGTATTCTAAAATATTTTCAACAAACTAAACACACCACTAAAAAGACTGAGAGTCCAAACATATAATCTCTAAACCAGAATGAATCTTTCCAATTAAAAGTGCTGCAACCCTTCTTTGATTTTAATTGCATTACATACTTTCTGACTAATGACTTCCATTTCACTAAGGGACACTTAGAAATAAAAATCCAGCTATACATTTAGGTGCTTACAAATTCAGCTTTCATGACATAACAGATCAATTGAAATGTTTCAGTAATAATCTGAAGCTTTAAAGTATTCCTTTTCTGTTTTTACACTGTAATTGCTAGGGGTTTTGCTATTTTGTGAAAAGCCAACTCTGTATTTGCTTTCAAGAAGGAGGCAATAAAAACATAAGCACATATGCAGCAACACAAAAATAATGGGCCAATAAACAGAATGTCTCTATTCTTGCTATGTTATATAGGACTTCTTAGACTGTCATTATGTAGATCTTGAAGGAGCAAGAGAAACAGGTCTTGAATCTACCTTTTTTCAACATCTAGTCCCTTACTTTGCTCATTATTCCCCTTGTCCACTTGGAATACAGGAAATATATAAAAAATAGTGAACCAGCTCTGGTTTCATTCAGAAAAATGAATTATGAATATACAGTGATGGCACCACATATTTAAGTGTATGGTGTTAATATACTGAATTGTAAATGACAGTGGAGATTGAAGAGACAGTAGAGGGTACTGTATTTAGAGATGCAGAATTTCAGATGTAAATCTGCAATGGGGCTGAGCCTTAATATTTTTTTCTTTTTTGGCTTCTTTTCAGGAGCGCTTTGATGCACACAAGTGATATGAAAAAAGAAAAAAACAAAAAGGAAAATCATACTAGTCATTCCTGTGCTAGAATTGCATGATTGAAATTTTGAGAAAGCAGAAATAAGGATATCAGTACTTTATATACATTTTATTCTAGCTTTTTCAACCATTTTCTCAATCCAGCGAAAATCTGAAGCAATTGATTCTTAAAATATAAGTCAATAAGGGAGGACTTTTGTGAGATTACTTATAAAGATTTCTATCCCACATTCTTGTAATCCAAGGTTATTACTTGTATCATCACACTGACAGGTTTATCTTAATAAGAAATGTTTTGTGCTAGGAGAATTTATGTTTTTATGCTCAATTACAGTTTTATGTTGGAAGTATTAGGTAGGCAATAAAAAGGGACTACCTTACATCTAATATTCATTTTTCAAATCCACAGTCATGATGGTAAGTTATCCTTGGAAATGTAGTTCTCTTGTCCTTTTTAAGCAAACAATTTGTATTAATTCTGCTTATCTCAAAACTTACCAATTTCAGATGGGAAAATTGTATATTAAAAATTACATAACTCTTTTAGAATGGTATTTTCCCTAGATGACTCCAGTTAGCACTGGTTTCCCATTACATGAAGCACTGTATAATCATAAAAGGAAAAAGTCTCTGCCATACACTGTTCACAATCTAAAGTCAACAGAACATAAAACAGGGAAATGGGAAAATCCAAGACTCTGTGCATGCCAGCAGAATTCATTTGGGAAAAAGTACCATTTTCTTTCTAGGCAAAATAAACACTTCATCATCCAGACATAAATTTAAGAAATGACACCAAAAAAAAAAAAAAAAAAAATCATCTGAAAGATCCCTATGTCTGAATTTGAAGTGACTATGTACCTTTCTTTCCCTACCCTTGCTGATATAGTACTGTACATGCAATTAACACAGATGAATAATGTGAGACAAAGCTCAATGATCACCGTCTACTGCAGATTAAAAAAAATAAGCCTCAATTATTATGTCCATTAACATGATGGGTTAGTTAGAGTCCAGTAAAAGCTCTAAATGTCCTTTTGTGATTTCAATTAAGTTGATACTAAGAAGGATACCTAAGGAGAAATTTCAGTGTTAGCTTTTACATCTGCACAGCACACTGAAATACTCTAATGCAAAAACTGCATAGCTCCCTATTCCTTATTTCAAGTCAAAATCTCTGCATCACCTGTGCTCTAATATTTTAACTTTTTTTGGCTCATCTGTAGGAAATACAGAAGAGAATCTACTACTGATGATTAGGTAGATTGTAATTTTACCATCTTTTGGGTTTTGTCCAAAGTATTCACTAAGAGAAAACACAGAATCTTTCAGTTTAGTGACACATGGTCACTGAGCTTTGACCTTGATGGTCAAGACAGCCCAGTGAAACCTGAAGCCTGAAATGGGAACATTTAGTAGAACAGAGTAACTCAATCATTCATAACTCATCAGTAAATTATACTGCTTGGATTCCTTAGAGGTGTAGTTAGTATTAGTAACCAGGCTGGATTCATATAATAGCAAAGAATAATATACCTAGAAAAATCAGCTTATTTAAATGCTCACAGTGCTACAGCCTCAGGATTCTTTTATGTCCTCATTCATTAGGGGATACTGTTTCATGAAGAACTATAGGATATATTCTCATGGCTACAACCACATGCTGCAGGGGAGAAAATCTTCAGCATTCAAAAAGACAAAAATTCAAAAGCTCATTAAATCGAACATGCATCAGGCTGAAAACATATTAAGTTATAGACATACTTTGAAACCATGGGAAGGTATGAATAAACAAACCCACTGTAGGAAGTATTATATTCTTTAGCCAAGAGGCCAGTATTAAAATCTGGGAATGACTATTTTATGTCTTTCAATCCATATTTGACAGTCCTATATTTATACATATATATTTATATATGTTGTTTGTTTGTTTTTTCCCGCTAGATTAATTTCTGTAAAATTTTGAACCAATATCTTTAGGAAATGGTATGAAGGAATCTGTACAGTCTAGTGAACATGACCTGGACACCAGCAAGTGATGTCAGAAAAAAGTAAGTGTAGCCAGTATAGATTTTCCAAACTGTATTCTGCTGAGAGGATGTTTGCCCTGAACTTGATAATGCTCAGAGAAAATTAAGGTGAAATTTTGCTTAAGGTGACCACCAGCTGGATTAGTAACCAAGGCTTACCAAGACATTAAAAGGAGGAATGAGTTTGGAAGGATGAATAAAGAAAGCATGAAAATGTCTGACTGGGTGGAGACCCTGGTACCAGCAGCAGCCATTCAGGGTTTGGTATTCCCAGAAGTTGCCCCACTGGTATTGCAACATCCATTCAGGCCCAACAGAGCATCATCCCCATCAAACACCATCTGAAGAGGGCCCTCCAGCGAGAGGGTGCAACAAGGGCCCTCTGGTATGGGCTGCAACAAGGGAAGAATTGGGGGGGGGAGTGTTTCTTACTAACATTCTGATTAGCAGATGGTAGGAAGCAGTGTGGACACACAGGGGCTGAGTGTAAATACAGGAACTGGCACTCACAGAAAAGGTGGTGCTTGTAACCCACGCTGTCTGGGCCTGCGGGCTGCACGCATCCAGCTGCATGAAGCGGTTGTGTGTGGTGAGGTGAGAACTGGGAACAAGTACAGAAGGGTGCTTAGTAAATTTTAAGAATATGTTTACAGTCTCTAGGTGTCTCGTAAGGTCGTTTTATCTTTTGTATTGCTGACATTGATCCTGCAAGTATAGTTCACTGACTGCCATTTAATTACATGTTGTTAATAAATCAATAAAACTCTTCAATCCTGATTCGATTTCAAGTATGTGTTCAGCAGTTGTTCCCTTCAATGAGGCTATTCCATTTCACTGTAATTCCTATGAAAGCAGACACAACCTCTTGTAAGAAAGTTGAGCACATGCCTTCCTTACTAAATCATAGCTCACTTCTGAAACGGACATGAGCATCAGGGCCAGACAGTGCAATGCATCACTGTGTACACCGTGGTGGATCACTGAGAAATGGGGAGTGGTACTCTGGGAAGTTTTCTGAAGGTGAAAAAACAATCCTCTCTAGCCTGTAAGCATGAAGGTAGAAATAAATCATTGTCTGTGCCCAGTAACAATGTGTTATGCAGAAAATCCTGCTCACATAACAGAGACAGGGTCACTACTAGCTTCGCTTAGTTGCACGGGTGGTGTTAAGGAAAATTTTATCTAGGGCACACCGTTCACTTGACTTGAATCAACCTTCAAAGCTGACAATCATTAACAGAAGCTTTACATCAAAGTTTATGCAAGCTTCAATATGGTTTCCTCATATCAAATTCTTTTATTTCTCTATATTACTGTTCTTCGGAATACACAGCTGTTTAGGACAGGTATAAATTACATATAAGTAGAGTGTGCAAAGTGTGAATTCATTGTGAATGGAAAATACATAACCACAATATTGAATCTGTATTTATCTATGTTCTTTTTAGTATACTTGTGTGCCACTAATAGAATCAGAATTCCTAAAACTACAATGAGAATAATGTAGTTAATGGGACAACTATACACAATTTGTGTGCCTGAGACTTGAGTTAACTCTAATATTTCCAGAGGCAATGGAAAATTTTTGATTTTTTAATCCTTTATTTTAATCAAATAAATATTTTTAAATACATATTATTTAAAAATACAGCTAAGCCTCTCCTGTGGCCATGCACACCCTAGATCTGGGCCCCAACTCTGACTCACCAATTCAAATTCCTGGCTTGACCTTGGACTTTACTCTTCACTATGGACTTCTCTGGGGATCTGGTCTGCTGGTTGAGCCCTGGTTACTGTCTCTGGACCTGTTCTACCCTTCCTCTTTGGATACCAGGGCACTACTCTCTCTCGAGGCCGCAGCTTCTGCCAGCCATGTTATCATGCTCAGCTCCCATCACCTCTTGCTTTGGGGAGCAATCTGTCCTTGATGCTCCCTGACATAAGGTACTCACAGCATGTTTATTAGATTGGGGTTTTCAGGGGACATTGAGAGGGGCCATCTCTACCAGTTCATGAATTCCAAAATATCTGGAAGAAAAAGTTACAAAAGCACTTCCCAGAGCTCCCAAAGGAGCAGCCCATCTAGCCTGTGCAGAAGCAAAAATGATGATAACTATGGAAGTTTAACAGCAAAAAGCTACATGATGCTGAGGGTTTCCATAAATTATTCTTTCTAAATTAAGCAGTCAAATATTTCCTTTACCAAACCTTAGGAATACACATCTCCTCCTGAGTTTAGGGCAACGTGATTTATCCAAAGCCATATAAGAAGAGAAGAGAACAGAATGTGGGCATCCCAGTAACTCAGTCAGCAATTAAATTTAAAACCATCCTTCTTAGCTATATGTGGGTGGTGGGGTGAGAGTGACAGTAGGAAAACTAACTGAGGCTTTGAGCTCCTCATGAGGAAAATTGGAAAAATTAAGTGATAGCGGGTTGTTCCTTTTTTCAGCAGGGGACAGATTATATCTCTGTACCAGCAAAGTAGACTGTAAGATCCTGCCCCTGAGGAATCCCTTCCTTTGCCTCTCGGGAAAGATCCGCTTCACAGCAGAAAGTGAAAACAAGCGAGCACTGCCTTTGAGCCTCTGTTCACCAGAGAGCCCAGTAGTGTGGCAGTTTCTGAAAGGCTGTTGCAATGAGATAGAACTAATCTGTCTTCCATATCCACGGGGTATAAAACAAGGTGTAAAGGAGTGTAATTGCAATAAGAAGGATGCAGGTTAGACATTAGGGAAAGCTAACAGATAAAGCAAGGGTAGAGGAGCACTGCTGGAATAGATAATCTCAGGTGACTGTGGAACCTCAATCAAGAGATTAAAGAAACATCAATGAAGAAACACATTTCTAAAGTTAACTAAAGAGAGACAGAGCTGGTTTTTCCCTTTCGGGAATTAGATGACACGTTGAAGTCTCTTTCAGCTCTGTTTTTTTATGATTCACCATCTCTTGAGTCTTACTTTGGAGCAGACAATGCTTAGGTGATGAGCAATCGCACTGCCTGGGTTTCCTTTGGGAAAAAGAGTTCTGGTGATAGAAGCTTGCTGATAATGCATCCATCTGAGAAATTTTTTATTTGAATATTCATAAAAAAGATTCATATTCATGTGTAACAGAAACACATAGAGTGCTCTGTGTACGTAAATACTTTCAAATGAGAACCAAAAAGGAAAATCTCATACTCCATTACTAGTACTCGGAGAAACTAGGCAGTAATCAAACCAAACAAAAAGAGTGGAAAGAAAACTCCCCTCCAAGAGATACATGTAAAGAAAATTACATTTTCAGATGTTGTTGATGTAGCAATAAAGAGAATATAAAAACATCCATTACTGATACACTCTACATAAAATCCCTGATTCAGCCTTCCACGCACACTGAAAGGTTGGCTGTTGGCTACACAAAAGTGTGATGTGGTGACATGAAAGCACTTACTTGTTCTGGAAGTGTTGAGTTTAGCACTTTTAACACTAGAATTACTAAAATCAGTTTCAACTGTCCAAACTACATTAATAATGCATTATTTTCCTAGTTCACCTGCTAAAAACAAAGGCATCCATACAGTGCATAAAACTAATGCAGATGTTATAAATGAAAGAATCAAGTCTTACATCAAGATGTGAAACGTTATCATAAAGTTAAAAGAAAATGGACAAGATCAAACAGAGTGCATCTGAAGCTCCCCTTCATAATATAGCTAGACTCTTGACATTAAAACTGCATGTGCCTTACTGACTCCATCAGACACTGAACATCATCACAAACCATGATCTGCACAGTCAGCTACATTATCACTTTCTTATTTGGATTAGACTAAAACCTAGAGAACAACTGTATATGGTTGTCTATATTTGACTGTTACTTTAAAGATCATAGGAAAACTGAATGGAGTTAAGCTGTTCTTTGAACCACAATGAAATGAGCCTTACAATCACACAAGGTGTTAGGGTTCCTGACACTGTACAATGCTGAAGCTGGCAAGTAGTTTCTGTTTTTAATATATCTGTCAATAGTGAGCTACTAGGCATGCAAGGACGTAAAAGCCTAGATCATAGCTGGCACTTTTTGCCATTCACAGACAGCTACATCCTGGATCTCCAGTATACAATATTGTCAGCCTTCTGGTGTTTGCAATCCTGGCTTTAAGTCCTGAATCCCACAGGATTCACAGTCTCCAGTTTCATAGGCTAGAGTAGCTTGTGTACAAGCTTCCTCACTTCATACATCCTGATGGATTTGGGACCTGCAGTTCCTTTCTTTGGGAATTGTGATAAATCACCTAAGCATTTTTTGGTGTAATAGAGTCCTATAACATAGCAAAAAATAAAAATAAATACATTTTAAAAAAACCCAACCAACCAAAACCAACCAACCAAAAAACCAGTGAAGCATAAATATGCACAATCTGCTTTAGATAAAAATGAAGGAAGGCATATCTTACCCAGATCTCTGATGGGAGATTGTTCTGTCTCTGGATATTTTTTACCCTCAAACCAAATGTGGTATCCTGACCTTCTCCCTCAGATACATTCTGCATTTTTCCATACAAACAAAGTTACTGTATTCCTACCATCTCAAACAGATGCCCTATTTCAAGAGAAAATTGTTTATCAAACTCACTAATGGATTAAGTCAGTACTTCACAGTAAACAGATCCATCAATATTCTTCATATGTTTGGCAAGTGACATATCGGCCATGTCTTAAGTCCTAGAGACACTTTTCCTATCAGTGGATTTACACTATAGCACTGTGGTAGCCTGGTCAGAATGTACTATTCCTAAATAAGTACAGGTAGCTCCAAATCTGTCAGAAAAGAAGGAAATGTGCATCTTAGAAATATCATCTATCTTCATGTCTTAAGAAGTCTTTGCTCCCATTACTGTGCCCTTGGCTATGAGATAAGATTTCCAGAAGCAGCAGAATGCTCAGCAGAGAGATGCAGACCACCAGTTTCAAGCACAACATCCCAGAGACATCACAGATATCTAATGTACGTAAAGCTCCATAAGCTGTACATGCCAGTAAAAGGAAACCTGGAACTCCAGGTTACCAGTCAAAATGTCAGTGTAAGGGAAGACAACACAAAAAGACCAGACTGAGCTGTGTGAGAGCTGTGGGACATCCAGCCCTGTCTACATGCCCCCAGAGGCACACTGGCTTTGCATGAGCTCTGCGATAGCCATGCTTCTGTGGGGCAATCTACTGACCCCACTAGCACTTGTCTTCCCAGCTCCACCCTCAACTGGTTTTCCACTCTATTTTTATTTCACTTGCTACAGGGGGTTTTATGAAAACTAAAGGTTGGTTTTTTTTTAATGTCACAGAATATACATTCAATGTGACCTGTCACTCCCGCCACCTTTTCTTCTGTCCAAATGGCACAAATAGCCAGGGATACTGACTCAACTTTTATAACAGAAGTCCCACCATCTGCTACTCTGGTTCTTTCAGATGGCTTTATAGATGAACTACCTTAAACTAATAAAGTACCAGCTCAGTAGCTTTGAATGTACAGACAAGTTTGAGTAAAAACAGGAAAAATGCCTAATCTCTACTGTGGAGTACATATGGCACCCTCTGTTAAGAAGTGGTTTTACTCATGTGAGAACTCACATATTTCATGCTTTCATAGATCACCCATGAGATTCCACGCCCCGATATGTAATCAGCCTGTAAACCGGTTAACAGACAGTTAGAAAATTGATATAGCCACTTCTTTATGTGCACTTCTGAGAGCTGCAACTTCAAAACCTACTAAGATGATAGGGAAAATCTAGGGGGAGGTTATTTAAAATAGAGATTTGTTCAATCCATTTTTCCGTGTATTTTCAGCAGTGTATACAGTTCCTCTGCAACCACAAATATTTCACCTCTAGTCAGGACAGAAGAAACATCATTTATACCTAGCAGATTTTACAGAAAAACAACTTACTTTAAAGTAAAATTATATATACTTTTTAGATACTATTAGCTCTTTTAAGAATTAGAATGTAAATAATGTACTTGGTTTTCACTATTTATTTTCCTGATAAAAGACATTTTCTTTTGGTTTGAAGGAGATGGAAAAGTAATTTGCAGCATGTTGTACTCCACAGTCTTCTTAGCCTCACTTTAAACATGGCTGAAGATTGTATTGTCAACATCAGTTTTCAAACTTTCACAGGCTAAGTAACATTTTCTGGTCAAAGGTATTGATCAGATGTATTGACATGCTCCTAACTGACAACAGGAAGGATATTTAGGAACATCATTTGGTACTGATATTCTCCTAATAAGAATGTGCTACTCATTCAGTGCTGCTGTATACAAGAGAAGCATTTTAATACCATTACGTCAATATGCTTTAGGTTTCATATCTAAAATAGCTCTATTATCAGTATCAAAGGACATTTCTATTTTTGCTGTCAATTACTTTTGAATTTTAATTGTATCTCAGTATAAGAAATGAAAACACATGAGCTAGTCTCTGCTAGCTTCTTTTATTTAGGTGTTACAGTGAACTCTTATTATGATTAAAGAATTCTGATTCTTTGTGCAAATCACCTTAAAAGAGGTAAACTCTTTCTCCTGTAAATTGCTGGATTTACTATAAAAATTATACATAGATGCCTTTTGTAGCATGCTTTCCTTTGCAGGTTATGCCACAAATCCAAAAAAAAAGAAAGTGGAAATATGATCTGCTATAATAATTCACAATGGAAAACACATTAAATGTGATACAAAAGGAATAGCTCTAGCTAGAAAGCATATGAAATCTTTTTGTAAATTTTACTATAAATTATGTTTTCCTTCAGGGCAAAGAAAGACCTACAGTAGTGTGTAACATCATCATTTTTTTCCCACAGTATAGTAAATACAATCATCCGCACAGAAGGCACTCAAGAAAAATCTCACATCATGATGCTCAGTTATCATCTGAGTGGAATGCCTGAAAAGTAACCCTGCAACTTTTGAAATTCTATTTTCTCAGAGTAATACAGTTTTTCAGATTAAATATTAAGCATTTGATAAATTATGCCAAACCTTGAAATGATTAACAAATCCCTTTGTCTAACTCACTGTTTCTCCTTTAAAAAAATATAATATAAAGACAAGAAATAGACTCAAAAATTTTCATTTAAAAACAAAGAGAAATTATTTCTGAGTAAATCTAATTTTTTTTTATCATTATGATTGAAAATTGAAAGAATAATTTTTTAGTATCTTTTCTTTTGAGAAAGAGAAGGCTTTTATCCATGGTTGCCAACCACGGACAATACTACAAAAAGCACTGTATAGATGCCTACTGCCAGTATTCCAATTAAGTAGTGTAACCCATGATCAATACATAAGAAATAAGCACATTAAGAGTTTGGGTTTTTTTTTATTGGTGGTTCTCTTGCTGTATATCTTTTAGTAGTTTAAAACTACCATACAAAAGGATAGCAGAGGTGGTGAATACAAAGTTTCCCTAGAGGACTTCGGGACTTACAGTAGTACTCACTACTGCTATGGAAGCAAAACAATTCTTTGCAATAATATGAATGTACAGCTCTAACATTTGCCTAACCACACATGCCATTTTTGTATCTGTCCTGTATGATGACCTACAACTCCAAAAAGATACGGTACTATTTTACAAATTCACTAGTAAGTAGCATTTTGGAGATCTGGCACTTTCAGAAACTTAATTATTCTTCGGTTCCTTAGAAAAAAATTCTACAAGTGTAATGTTAGAAACTGATGGTATCTCAAACAAGGTGTTTGAATTTAGCCAGATTCCTGTATATGCAAATTATACAAAATGTAGGAAATGGCATATCTCTGTTTGGATTGCTGGATCAGAGCTGCAGGAGCCTGACAAATTTATATCTACAGGTTGTTTTGATGATTAGGTGTAAACTGATTCTGGTTTTAGGTAAGGGAATGTAGTTGCTTACCTTCTCGTGTTCATTCCAGACCTGGAGTGAACAGATTAGTCCCAGATTAAACTATAATTTCATAATTAGTGGAGAAGTCTGGTTAGTGTAGGTATATCCTGGTTAATTGTTTCCTTCTGGAAAGGGAAGCTGGTAATTGTCCAATAGTTTGGTAATGCTGAGAGAATAACCCTATTAGTGACTTCCTAAATGTAAACAATCCTGCCTTGTACTAGGGATTCTGGTTTTATTCTCTTTTGCTCACTGATCACTTCAGTAGGATTTTCAGAGTCCAAGATACACATCAAGTGCACTTGACTACTGAGGTGCTGCACACCTTTATCTGAACAACGGGATGCTCTGCAAAAAGAAATTATGTAATTCATTGATCTTAATGCATAACTTAGACTTGTCTCAGAGTATAACCACAATTTAATGGGACAAAACCCAAACAGAAGTGAAACAAAAAAGCTAGTAGCCTTTCAGTTAGCATTACATGTACTTGTTCATCAAACAGTATGACTTAGTGACTGTAAGGTTGAAGATCTATATTCTAAAGTAATTGAAATCATATCCATCCTTAGACTGGGGAACTACTTCTCTATGTCAAAGTCTTGAAAATATCTATGACCTGCTCTTCCCTCTACTTACTCAGTAATTATACAAACTTCTCATTTATCATTCACAAAGTAGCCTACAATGTCCAAACATTCATAACTTCTAAGTTCAGATACAGCAATCATGTGTTTTTTTCATTTCAGAAAAAAACAGAAACCGCAATCAGAAACCGCAGAGAATAAAGAAGTTGCATTTCCTAGAAAAAATGCAACAGGTACAAAATGGACCATCCCATTTCCTAACAATACAATCACTATGAATGTGTTTCACTTGTTGACTTCCTCCCATTTCCCACAATTCAGCTTTTTACAGAGGTTCTTTACTCAATGGAGAAGCAGCATATTATCTCCTCTGATATTTAAAATTTCTTATGACAATCTGCCTGTGTGTCTAAATACCTCTGAGAAGGGTCATGCCCCATGGCAGACACATCCAACAGAAATACTGCACAAAAAGGCTCACAGGCATGAGTGCACAGAAGACAGAATTGTCAAAGAGTGATCAAGCTGCAAGTTCGTAATATAAAGAAATCATTGTTAATATTGTGCCCAGCCTTCATTGATAAATATGCTGCATTTTTAAGGCTAAATTTTAACGTGGCATTATGTTGAAAAATATAGGTCAGATGAAAAACTAGCTTTCAGATAACAATTTAACAAAAATTCAGTAAATCCAACAGCCCCCCTGCCTCCAATAGTTTCAGAGGACTTTCTTTAAATATGCTGAAGGATGGTGTTTATTTCATATTATACTCTTGGCAAACCCAAATCTTTCACATTCAGGAAAAAATGTATGCATTTTAGTGATGCATTGTTTACTGGAACATACTTCTACTGCTGCAATGACTTATTTCAGTTTGTTTTAAACAAAATTGGTGCCCATAAAGTGGCTTCCCATGCAATCATGTAACAACTGGTTTGCCATAGTTTAATTTTTTTCAGTACTAATTCCCAAACAGTGTTCACGATGTTCAGTTTAAGCTTCTAGAAGACTTTGTGCACACAGTTATTCCACTTAGCATAATGTTGTTGGCAGTGGGGACTTTGTTGTTTATTGAAAGCAGGTTATTAATTACCAAACTATTATTTCTTTGCACATAACTGAAAACAGTACACATTCCAGCAAAACAGTTTGGACTCTCCCAGGCAAACTGGGTGTAACTTTAACAGAGCACAATATTAGCTTTTCTTCTACTAACAGATAAATTATTTATAAACGCACAGATACAATTTCCAAAACTAGTAATGTTTTTCACTGATTGCATCTGCATTATAGTATGGACTATTAAAAAAAAAAAAAAAAAATTGCAATGTTTTATATATGGAAATAGCCTGGATGTATAAAGCTCATTTACTTCAGCTTGTTAGTCAGTATAGCACACATCCTCTAAAAGAAAACTTAACAGATGTCTTCAAGCTTTAGTTTTGGGTTTTTTTGTTTTTTTGTTTTTTTTCTGTAAGAATCACTTTCATGGTTTGTGCTCTTACAGTAGAGCTGATGAAAACATGATTGCTTTTCATGACTCCTCCTCTGCTGCTGGGTAGGCACATTAAAAAGACATAGCTGTCTATCTCAATGTACAGATGCCATAGTAAAATGTGTGTTATTTACTGATAAAAACCACATGACAGCAGTTTAAAACCAGGATTTATTCTGTCAGTCAAATTAGGGAGGCAGAATATCCTCTATGCCAAGTGATTACGGTCTGGGTCCAAGTGTGGCAAACTGCCAGATCAATTATAATTGCAGAGAAGAGGAAATATGAAGACAGATTGGCTCAATTCTAAGCAGAAGCATCAGTAAAGAAGAAACCCAGAGACATATCAATCCAACATCCAATTACTTAAAAGTGCATCTTTGGCCTACAATGCAGTTTGTATTTATACAGTTTCTTTGTATATAGAGTATAAAAAGGAAAATTATCATGGAGTTGGACAAATCAGGTATAAATAAAAACTACACTGATTCCACTCATATAACCTGTACATTGATGCTTCTGAGGTGTAAACTTCTGAACGTCAGTTTATACAACAAAACCTATGAATATCATAAGACAACATAATCAGAAGATATCCAATAAAATTTCAGATGCTATCACATTAATATACTATCATTTTCCTCCTATAACCTGTAACTAATTTCAAGGAGAAAAAAATAAAAAGGCTAGATTGCCCTTCATACCCAAGCTTTTCCTCTGGTATTCATTACTATTATGGATAATTTACCCTTCCCAATGTTAAAGGAAAAAGGATACTGTTAAGGCTGGTAGAATAAAGCCACTTAAGCCTGATCTATGGTGTTAACTCTTACCATAAGAGGAACTGGGCAAACTAGAGGATAAACATGTTTTGTAAGATTTTTCATACTACTATTTTTATTCATAATGGGATTCACCCTCTCAATTTTACATCTCTATTCCAGATACCAATGTGGGAAACATGAGTTTTGATGAAGAAGATCAAGAGTTTAGTATTCCGGAGAATAAATTCATCAGCTTTGTATGGTGTGGTCTGATCAGTCTTCAGATGAAGCCTGAAAGAAATTGATCAAATTCTGGTAAAAGTTGTTAAGGTTGATGCTAGTAGAAAATCAGTTTTAAATTGTTTTGAATGACACATACATCTAAGACACTGCATCCCCCACTAGTATCTCGCCAAATTAAAACTGAGTATATAGAAATGGATACAGTGCAGTAACATTAAAAAAAAAGAAGAAACTTTTCCTGGCATAAATGCATTATGTAGTTTACACGTGAAATTGTTAGATTTCTATTTTACAAAACTTTGGAATTAAAATTCAGAACAGGGCAGAAATGTGAAGCTATGAAGTTCAAGAGATTTGCACCAGAGCAAAAGGAAAATTAGACCCATTACTTTGTAGCCTGATGTATGACAACTACTAAGAGTATGCACAATATATATCAGGACTTAAAGATCTCTTTTGCTAGACCTTGAAGAAGATTTATGATGAAAAAAGGAATGAAACAAGTTTTCTTCTGAGACTCAGAAATGGTAAAAAAGTAAAAAAGATAATAGTATGAGAGCCTTAACATTTTTGATTCATTAGGGAGAATGGTTAATCTTTAACAGAACAGAGAATTAAAATGAATAATATTGCTATAAAAATCTGAAAATAAGAACAGGAGAATCTAATGCTAAGCACTGTCAGTTGGTACTCCATGATCCAGTTTTTAACGTACCATTATGAAAATGTATTTATCCTACATACATTTATTTTATTAATGCAAAGTAGTCAAAGGAATATTACAATTTTATACAATATATATAACTGGTTAACTGATGATCATCATACCCCAGAGAATTCTTTGTTAGGGGACCATATAGTATTACATAAGAAACTGGAGACATAATATCATTCAGTCAACTGTAGCTCCGAGTAACTATTCAGCTTCAAGCCAGCCTGTTGATGTGTAGAATTAGTATTTCTATCTTGAACATATAAGCAGACAAATATAACTCCCTCTATTTCCACTTTATAACTGCAGTATATAAAATAAGAAAGATCAATGCTGGGATGCTGTAATTATTTCTTCTGTCATTGCTTTAAAAAGGATGCCGAAAAAAGATGAAGAGAATGAGGTATGTGAATGACTAAAGATTAGAAATAACCTCCATTATTATTAGACAACAAAACTGCAATATTTTAATTTTTATAAAAAGATTAAAATTGACTTAACTACCAATAAATGAAGGTTAAAATTAAGACATATATATATATTTTTTGGTTTTTGTTTTTTTGTGCTAAGGACAATGAACAACTGAAATAATTTACCCAGGTATACAAGGGATACTTCATGTTTTGAAGCCCTTAAATTGTGACCGGGCATCTTTTCTGAAGACATGCTATAGTCTAGACTGAATGTTTGGGCATAAAACAGAAACTAGTAAACAGCATTCTTTGACCTCTGCTCAATGGGTCAAACCTGATAGCCACTAATGGTTCTAAGCAGGTGTTATAACCTATACATTTTAAGTGGTTTTCCACATTATCATTTACTCTTTCTAATGTATCTCAGGATCCAGGGGGATGATTTTTCTCTTATGACTGCCTTATTGTTATCTCTTATCATGAAGTTCTTTCTCTTGAAAGAATTTCATTTTCTTTTGTTAAGAAAAATTCAAGATACATTTCTCACAGTATGCAACTTAAGCTGATCCAGTAATTAAGTCAAGCCAGCAAAGCAACTTCTATAATCACTCATTCTTAAAAGAAATATCTCACATGTTAGGCCAATAGTAGAAAACACACATGCAGAAGTTGAGGACTGCCATCTGCTTTTTAAGACAAGGGAGAATGAACATCCCTCTGAAGTACCTGACAAGGTCCACAGCTCCCACTTCTGCAAGCCAGGAGCACTCCCACTGACATTTCATATCCTTAGCACAGGGAAGACCCTAACTAGTTCTAAACAAAATCACAGAATCTGTCTGCACTTTTTTCACAGACTGAAAAATCTGGATATTAAAGTTACTTCTTTTTTAAAGAAGGAGAGGAAGATTTGTGTAAAAAAGTACTAGAGCCACCAGCAGTTTCCATCATTACTGGTCTGACTCCCATAGCTCTGCCTTTGGATTAATCACCTGGAGTATACAGTCAGTTGTAGTCCTAGCATATACATCCCAGTGGGTTATTAGACCAGCAGAGCCCTTCCTGAACCTATAGATGAGACATCTCTGTGACATTAAGGATACACAATTAAACATTACACAAGAAATGCTGTCATTAAGGACATATACATGTTTTTACCTGCATCTACGTACATGCTCTTCAATAACAAAGTCACACCATAGTTCACAGATCAGTTAAATAACTCATAATGAATCTAATGTTTCACTCCTACATTCCTGAAATTTCGTTTATGTGGAACTATAATTTATATAACAGTTGTTATTTTCTCAGGTCTCTTGTACACTGTGGTGAACAGCTGAATCATCCAAACGGTTTGATGGGACTGAACATATAAAAAGAAATTCTTTGAGAAATAGCGTTGTTTTTTAAAGCAAGAACTAAAATTGTGCTTAATACAATAATTCAAAAATCTAGACACCTGCTAAACTATTACTTTGGAATTCTTTTACAGCATAATCAGTAAGCATTAGGTTGCTCACTGATTCTCTGCAATCAGTTAGCCTTTAAGTGTAATGCAACAGCACATCAATATCTGAAATGAAATGTATTGCTATGGACACTAGTAAGATTTCTGTCTAATTGAAACAGTTAATGTAATTGTCAAGTACTAATAACTACTAAAGCATTGACTTGGCAGAGTATTTTTCCCCTTCCTGGAAACTGCATTGCTATCCATTACATTTGTGCATTTCAGACAAGTGACACTTCCAAGAGTTGTTCCTGGCTAGCTTACACAAAAAAAAAAAAAAAAGGTAAATTTCAACAGTCAGGAAAAAAGACCAAAAATCTGGAACAAAAAAAAAAGTATATACTGAATAATCAAGTCCTTTCTACAAGCCAAGTAGTACCATTAATTCTGCTACTGACTTTTCGTAAGTGGTTTGTGTTGTAGCAATGGACAAAGTGGCGTATTCTCACCTATGTGTGTCATTTTCTCCATGTATAAGTTCCACAATGAAATAATAAATAACTCTGCTTGTTCTGGTAACTCTAACCTTCAATATTACTAGTATAAAAACCCTAGATCAAAAGCCCTCAGGGTGTAACCAGAACTCACAATGGGTCACAGGGCAAGTCAGTAGCTCTGAAAAGAAACTTCCTTTGAATAGCTGATACAGAAATGCTAATTGGTTTAGTATCATAATATAGGCACATGAATTTTGGTATCACAAGACAGTCCCATGAATTATAGAGCACAAAAATCTTATAGACATTTACTCATTTATTTGAAAATATGCAGTTCTTAATTTACTTCAGAGGGTTAGAGATTTTTTTTTCCTCCCTGAAACTAAAGACAGCAGAATGTATCATGAACAGATTTCCTCTTCAGAAAGACTATTATTCCAACTGATCACTGTTATACTGTCCATGAGCAGAAGTCCATTTCCCCCAATCCCTGGCCACTCAGCCTTTATGATGCTCCCATTTGACTTTCTATCAGTTCCATGAACAAAAATCAGCCTCATTTCTAACTACTTGGTAACTGACCCTAACAATACAGAATCATCAACTCACAGAATGATTTAGTTTGGATGTGACCTCCGGAGAGGTCACTCCCACCTCAAAGCAGAGCTAACTTCGAAGTTCAAGCAGGTTGTTTGGGGCTTTGGGATGTTTATCTATGTCACCTGGAGGATATACAGAAAAATGTCACCAGGATAATTCCTTAGCACATGAACAAATAAATCAGCCTTCTTTATATGCATATCCCTTCACTCTGACTTATGGTTTATTCCAGTTTGAGGACCAGCTGTTCTTCCTGGTGTACTAGCTACACTTCACTCTGGTTTTTTACATTCTAGTTACCCTTATTAAAGCAAAAATGTACCTCCTATTTCACCAGCTGTTTTCCAAAAGGATAGTCTACTTCTCAAGCTGTGCAGTGACCCAGAAAGGATTTCACTAAAGGCCCTGTTGTTACAAGAGGAATATGAACTTACTAGTACTGAAAAATGAATGCTTGCATGACTGCCAGCATTTGCATGAAGTGACATCTGGTGAAGTTGTCCTCAATACACAGACATGCCAGTCATGGTGCAAAGCAAGATATTTGGGGGACTGCCAGGAAATCCTAAGGACACAAACTCACTATAGGAAGCACGTTGTTCCAAAGATGACTTACTAGGGCACAAAATAACCCACTTTATAAAAAGATGTGAGCGGTTGCCAGGTTGAATGCATTAATGTTACTCTGAAGTAATATTCCCATACTGCCAATTCTTCAGGGAGTCATTTGGAAAAACTTATCATAGGTATGATGAGTGCATGCTATGTGCATGATTCCAGCTAATAATACCCAATTCTGTTCCATTAGAGACAAAATTAATCTTCTTGTTATCACTCAGAATACAAAATAGTAATTCAAAAAACCAAAACAAAACCACAATGATTTTCAAGAAACAAAAATGCCTTCTCCAACAGCAAACTTAAAAGCTAACTATCAGTGGCATATATAATAACTCTTGTCTTCCGCATAAAGCTGTATTTGGGTTCCATCATAAAGTGGAACATGGAGGTCAGTACAAACACTCCACAAAATTAAACACAAGAAGACAAATTCTACTGAAAACAATTCATTTTCTTGACTTTATACCAAATAAGATTGTGGTCCAGCAGCACGGAACCCTTGTGCAGCAGGGAAGCAGAATTTGACTTTCTGCATTGTTTGAGCGTATTAAGGGAGAAGTATGAAGGACTATATAAGGAACCCCATACATTACTTGGTGTCTTTTTCACACGCTGTTATTCAGTATTTGAAATGACTCTTGGTTCAGTTACTTCACTCTCCCACTTACCAGCCTAGAAGCAGTAAAATGTCTTTCTATTTGAATTCCAGCTGCAGTAATTGAACTAATTCATCAGCCTTAACAAAGCCAATAGCTCTGTCCTCGAATCTCCTTCCCTTCAAACCTGTCAATCATGTTAATATAAGTTAATATAACTCAGTGATCATGGAACTCTGACCATGTTTGGGGTTTTTTTCTTTACTGTACAACTGACATATTTTCTTCTCCACTTCTCTTTTTTTCTTTACTCTGTACCCCCTGTATCACTTTACAGTTACTAATGACTGCAGAACAGTCTGGACTTCACGAAGCACAAACTTCCTTGCCAGCTTCAACAATTATTTCTAAGATTAATACATTGGTTCAGTAATGCTTTGTCACTTGAAATCCCTCTATTTATTGCCCCTCTCTCTAGAGGGAAACCATTCCTAAGCATTATCCCTCTCTGCATGTGTCAATATCTATGAACTCCATTATTTAAGAGAAAGCAGATATCAATTATATAAACAATCCTCTAAAATTAGGAAAGGAAACTGTAAACCCTTCAAATCATTACAGTTTGCTACTTTCCTGTCTGATTGAGTAGCATTTCTATTCATAAATCTTCTGGAGAACAGTTTTCACATTGATCATCTCTACTCTGGAGCTTTGGGTAACCAGATTGTTCATCTTTACAGGGGTGATATTCTTTTACATCTTTTTCCCTTAGCTTGCTAGAAGAAAGTGTTTCTTTCTTGCACATGAAATTCTTGTTTTCCAGTTGCATCCAGAAGTTGTTGAAAAGCAAAAACAAAAGAAAGAAGCTTACATCACTGACAACAGAATGCAGGGGGTGATTATTTTATATGGAGAAATCTATTTTACTTCTTTAACTTTTTCTGAACTTCAGGAATTCACACAAAGTTTTAATATACTATGTGTAGACTTTTTATCAGAGAAGATGATGCAAACATGTTTTATCACTGTTCTATGACTAGTTGATTTAGGTATTTTATACAATGTTTGGGAACAGAACTGGTCTGGAGTTGAAGATTTAACATACTGAAGGATCACTTACAGTAACGTCCTGGTTTGAGTGAGAACAGAACTAAATCTGTTCAGTGATTTTACTTTTCAGCTGAGTTCTTGTAACTAACTGCACTGTCTGAAGTTAGCAGCCTGTTCTCACAGACAGTGTCTGCTTCTAGCAGTGCTAACACCCCATGGTTAGAGTTACTACCAAGGATTGGTGTGCAGACCAAGGCCACTGCTGGATCTTGTGTACCACACTGGGGGTTGCAGAAAGTGAAAGGCTGCACCTGCAGGGAGGAGCGGACAGGAGAGGTGACCCTAAACTGACCAACAAGGGATGCCAGACCACAGAGGCTATATTGGGTATAAAGCTGAGGGAACAGGAGGGTCAAGCTCTCTTCTTCAATGGCCAGCATCCAAGGAGGATAGTGGTTCTATCTTTTCTAATCCATAAGTCTCTCTCCCTTATTCCCTTTCCCTTACCATTTGGGAGGGGAGAGCAGTTAACAGAGACTGTCTGTTATAGGACTAGCGGACTGCCCCAACTCTAAAACTTGACAAATTAAAACCAGGTTTTTTTCTTGTAAATTTCATAAATCATGATGAAAAAATGCCCAGTGCTGGGCACTGCTACTATGGGTGCCCTTGCATAAGTCATATTAGCTAGGAAATCCAGATTGTGAAGGCAAATAAGGCACTCAGAATACAAAGGGAGAAAATTAAGACCATCTAAAAATGCATCTTTAGTTTGATTTCTTAGAGAAACATAATAATACAATCTTTTGGCCATTCTTCCCTCTAGTAACTTTTGAGTTCATCAATTTTCAAAGTAATTCCAAAAGAGGACTAGAAATACCAAAACATGTAAATCCTAAAGTTTAGTGAAACCTTCAAGATGTGCAGATCAGAAAGCATTAAGTCATTACTTTCTGAGGAAAAATTCAAGAAAAAGGTGGATATTGTACATTCCAGTGGGTAGACACCTAGTTATACAAGCAGTTCACGAAGACTACTTGGACAAAATATGACAAGATGACACAACTGTGGTAAAACTAAAACATTTTGTCTTTCTTGTGAATTTCAAGACAGTTTCCATACATATGTTATCTCACAGAAGAAAAATAAACACACAAAACCAGCAAACAGAAGACCACAGTTAAGTCACGTCAGAGCAGGTTCCATACTGTCACCTGTGGTTGCATCTGAACTTCAACAATCAACTAACAGTGACACAACTCCTTTCCCCCGACCTCATTTCCATTCATTCCTGGACGTCATCTTCAAGAAGGCAGTCACAGATATCAACCACACAATAACTCTGAACTGAAAGACTATATAAATACCTTCTTATACTATCTCTTAATTTATGCCTTATAATGCAAATGCATTTCATTGTTAAGTTCACCAGGTTAACTGTAGTGTCTTTGGAAGTGGTTTAAGGTCTCCATTGCAATCAATAACCTCAGCTGACATATGGTAAGTAACATCCCTTGGCTCAGGCCCCAGACAATTCTTAGGTAGCTAAGCTCATAAATGCATTGCCTCCTCTATTATAAAGTTTTCCGGGAAAATTACAAGTGTATGAGCTTTTCCACTGGTAATTTTGATCCAAAAACCATTTTACATAGTTAGCATATTTCAGACATTAAAATAAGAATTAATCTGGCCTTGGTTATTCCTTGTACTGTAAGCACAGGACACAACCATGGCAGAAGAGCAACCTGCAGAACTGAAGACAATATAAATTTTCTGAATGATTCTGAGCAGATGACCCTCATCTGATGTCTATGTTGTTTTTTCTGTTTAATCCTAGGTAGTTATACTACAAAATGACACCATCCTTTGCTTTGCAGGAGGTTGGGTGGTGACTGAGTATGGTAATAAAGTCATTAAATATTGTAACTACCTATTCATTCTGGTGATCTCCTCCTAGATTACATTAGGCACAGGGCAAAATGAAAATGGTTAGAAACAGCAAATCAACAATTACTATATTAGGGTGATTTTGATTCAAATTTCACCAATTCTTACATATCCATATATAAATGTCTTACCATGAAAGTTATAGTTTATGACTAGTATTACAAGGAATACTTGTTTGAAATCAGAAAAGGAATCCCTGTTAATAAAATACCTAAAGATATTCTGGATGCTGTATATTTGTGACATGTATATCTGACATATTACAGAAACCCAGAGTTATAGTTAGCAGTGATAGAGATGAAATTTCAAAGAAGCAAATTTGAGATCCAAACTAGGTAAGCATTTAAGCTGATATTTAATTTGAATACATTTTAGTTTCATGGGGCTGAGGAGTAGGCTGACCTGTTTAGCAATATTGCCTGGATCTCTATTTTTATCTTAATTAACAAAGATTAAATTTAAAAAAAAAATCATAACAGCCTTATATATACATTATTTAATGACAGTAAAAAGAAGTACTTTTATGTGCTTTGACACACTGAACATTTAAGCCAGCATCTGAGAAGATGATGACTGCAATAAGCACTGGATCAGGTCCTGTATGAAGAATGCATGTCAAATACTGTCTTTTCCTATCTTATTATTAAGCACCTACATTTATGTTGTAGATCAATTCCTTTCAGTAGGCTATTCTACTACTCAAAATATTAAGTGCTTACTGTTAATAACTCACCTAAACTTTCATTCCTTAGCTTCAGGCTACTGCTTGAGTTTAGAAAATGAAAAATTATCTTTTTACATTTTATATGCTCAACTCTCTGGTAGACTATTTTAATTTAGCTTCTTAGGTCCCACATGTGTCTTCTTTGGAAAAGCTTGTATAAGTTTTGGTTGCTTCCTTATTGTTTTCCTTGGTTTTATTTCGTTCTTTCTAAACTATGGAATCAATATAGCTCAATTAATATGCAGTCTGTTATCTGCTTTATATCTTCATCTGACTCCCTGTGTTCTTCATTGTCTTTTATCGCTCATTTTGTAATGACAGAATTTCTTCTGAGGTGTTAAGAACTGCAGTTTGTTAATCAGAATGGAAACTTTAGAATACAGCAATTTTCTCTTTAAAGAACGAAGACAGCCTTTAAATAGCATAAAGGAATATTACCACATAGCGTTTCATGTCAGGTAGTTACTACCCTATACACCTTCTAGAAAGTCTGCTTAAATTAATTTGCAATGAGGGAGTCCATATGGTAAAAC
The DNA here is from genome assembly GCA_025345505.1 of Todiramphus chloris collaris. Classification (NCBI taxonomy): domain Eukaryota; kingdom Metazoa; phylum Chordata; class Aves; order Coraciiformes; family Alcedinidae; genus Todiramphus; species Todiramphus chloris. The sequence goes on from JANVCC010000020.1 coordinate 4,761,857, forward strand.
CAATATATTTCTATTGAGATGTCTGTCATTATGATGCAAAGTATCTCTTTTTAGGCAGCTTATGTTACTCAAATTCTTACAGAATATTAAAATGATATAATTTAAATACTGGAAACAACAGTGAATGCTACTTCCTTTTGAAAATGTTACAAGATTTTTGAATATCACAAATAGCAAGAAAGGTGGCCTTTTATGTCAAACATTAATTTTCTTCAACCCGGTTATTTTAAGCCTTCTATAGGGCAATCAGTAGCAGACAGAAAATGATACTGTTAGTTTTTTCAAAGGTTAGTGCTGTCACGTGCAAAACAGATGCTTCTTAGTCTGTTCCCTTGAAAGTCCAATTCTCTTATAAAAGCTCCTTAATTCAACGTTTACAAAGGGATGTTATGATAAAGACAAAGAGCAAACAAAAATAAAGTAAAAATACTTGTTTCAATTTTATATTAATTATAGTGTCTGTGTGGCTACCATTCTTTTTACTGGGCAAATACACTATGGAAAATTTAAAGACCAGTTAATGCAAAACAACTAAACTCCCTCAGTTTCAAGAATCGTAAGAAAAATACCAAGGCAATTCTTTCAAAGACAAACACATTGCCAACAGGGAATCAGGGAAATTAAATACTGTAAAATACAATAAAAAAATTTCAATGGTGTCGAAAAGTAAGTGAAATAACATAATGTACAACTTCCCAGGACACTCAGCATCAGAAGAAAAAAAAAAAAAAGTCAAAAACTTATTCCTTATTTTCTTATCTACTGCTGTTCTGGAAAGCACATTTTTACAGTCTTTTGTTTCATGCACATTCTGCACTGAGACTTCAGCATGAAGCAATAGCAGTTTGCCACTTAAATACTTATGGCCCTAAAGCATAACTTTTCACTACTGTGAGAAGTTTTATTCACAAAATAAATTTACATTCTCCTCACATCCCGTAAGGAAAAGGTTTTATATGAAAGGTCTTCCTATTATGGGATTGTCCTGGTATGAGTGAAAACAGAACTAAATCTGTTCGGTGATTTTACTTTTCAGCTCAGTTCTTGTAACTAACTGCACTGTCTGGAGTTAGCAGCCTGTTCTCACAGACAGTGTCTGCTTCCAGCAGTGATAACGCCCCATGGTTAGAGTTAGCACCAAGGATTGGTGCGCAGACCAAGGCCACTGCTGGATCTTGTGTACCACATTGGGGGGTGCAGAAAGTGAAAGGCTGCACCTGCAGGGAGGAGCAGACAGGAGAGGTGACCCCAAACTGGCCAACGAGGGATTCCAGCCCACAGATGTCATATTGGGTATAAAGCTGAGGGATCATGTCGGTCCCCCTCCCTCTCTTTGTCCTCTTGGATCGCTTTGCCAGCTTTGCTTGGCTTGGCTCGGGTCCTCTTTCATTTTCCTCCTTGGAGCATCTGAGGAGGACTCTGTTCTGCCTTTGATCCTGATTTGTGTGTTCCTGAAACCAGTACCAGAATCCAGCTCCCAAACACAGCTCACATCTGCTGCTGGCCCCAGTCTGGGACTCTCCCAGTGCCTGCTCCACAGCACTAGTGATGACAGTGATGTAATTACCATCAGGGGCTTTGGGTTCAATATTGGTTTTGTATATATTTGTATATATTCTACTTTTATTAGTAGTAATTTCATCTTCATTAAAGCTGTTCCAGTTTCCTTTTCTAATGGCTAAGTCTCTTTCCCTTGTTCCCTTTCTCTTCCCCTTTGGGGAGGGAGGGGGGTTAACAGAGAGCATCTGTTATAGGTCTAAGGGGTCACCCTGACCCTAAACTGTGACAGGGATGAAGGAGATTAGCATGTATTCACTATGATATAGTAATGAATTGCATGCTTCAACATTGCTTCTCAAAAAGTGCAGCTTTTTTTTCTGCCGTGACTTACTTGTATATTTAGCAATTCATATTACTTCTATGAATTCAAAAATCACATCTGATGTTCAAAGACATACGTCATCGAAGTATATAATCAAAAGGGACAGACTTCCAAAAATATTGAATAGATCTCCAATGGACTTTTCAACACAATAATCTGTTAAGATCACAAATGATGCCAAAGGATTTTACAAATTCTAATTAACTGTAGGTTTGATCATTTTACTGATGCAGAAACACAGAGTTACATAAACTACAAGACATGTCAGCATCACAGCTAAAAAAGGCCTCAAAAAACTCCCAACCAGCAGTCTGTTATTCAATATTGCTGGAAATGTAAGCATTTAAAAATTGCTTTGGCTACTTTAATTTTCTATTTCCTAAATTATGAAAAAATGTTATCAGGTTATATGTAACATAATATTCACATTTTTTCCTACCATGAAAATGAAACACTGTAACTTTTAAGATACTTAAAATGTAAACCACACTTAGCTTTCAGGCAGTAGAAACTGTTGCAAGCATAAATTAAACTTTAATTAAATTAATTTAATAGGAATTTTGAGTGTTCTGCATGCATAGTTTAGAATTGTAACAATTTTATAACAAGAGTGAAGTGATCAAAAGGCTTGACTTTAATAGTTACCATCACATTAAGTAGATTTCTAATTACACTATGGGTTCCAGAGAGAAAACCACAATTAATGAATGTATGACCCAGAGTCTTTCAAATCTACTGAACTGTAGGAAGTTTGACACATAACATGCCAAATGCTGGTGGGACAGTGAACAAGGAAGGTGAAGTGGAGGGTGTTGTGAATTCATGTCAAATTTTACTTAAGCTGTTAATTCAGCCTCAGCATGGGTCAATAGTGAGAAAAAAAAGTAACTACACCTGTCTTGGGGGCTGCTCAATGCTCTTCTTTTTAATTCCCTGTTTCCCTCCCTTTACTAAACTTTTAAGTATGTAGGCTTACAAAATGACATGTCCAAAGTGCAGAGAAACACAATATAAAAGAGGATATTTTCTGTTTTCTGAAAGTATTACACTTAGAGAAGAATCCTGACCCATGAGAACATGACTCTCAGTGTCTTCAAAGATCAAAAGCATTCACAGAATGGGTTCCAGTGGAGAATGTAGTTTTACCTTTTTTGTTTACCTGTTTCTAAAGAATCTAAATCATGACAACTAAAAAATGGTACAATGCCTCAAATTTAGTAACATGAGCCCAAATACTGGAAAAGCAGATGTATTTCCAACATTTTCCTCAACTAAAGAGTAATTCTATACTACACTGACAGTTTTCCTTGAAAAATCTCTAATCAACTGTTTCTTATCTCTTTTTTCATGCTTAGGTCATTATCTTTCAAATACACAGCTGTTTGTCTTCATATGAGTACTTTCAGGCAAGCGTGTGATGGAAAAAAAAGAGTTCTTAATTTTTTACAATAATATTCTCTTTTCATGTTTGCTTTTATTGCTTCTTTTCATCTTGATCATTTCAGTTTTCAAATGTTCCTGCTCTGGCTTTCCTAGGTAACCACTGCAGACACTTGTGTGTGCAGGAGAGCATAATTTTCCAGAAGGAAAAAAAAAAAAAATTACTGCAGAGAAAAAGCTTTTTTTTTGACTTTTCTTCTTTTTTTTTTTTTTTTTTTAAGAACTGGGTAGTATACTAAAAATATAACCAGGAATCTGAATGTAAAAGAAGGTAACAGGACTGTTTTCCCCCTAAAATATGATGGTGAAACAAATGAAAAATAAAAGAAAAAGGTGACTAAGATATACATCACTAGACTTCTATGATTCAAAAACCCAAAGTATTAGATTTAGCAAAAGTACAATCGACTCCATTTTTCCTTTTCTAATCTATTCTGTAGCTATTTTCCCTTAAGTTTATATTTTCCACTTGAGAAGATCCAGAGGCATGATTTCTTTCCTCCTGGGGAGAACAGAACTTTTTTATCTTCAGCGTCATGATATTACTCAACACATGCAATATCAGAAGAAAACCTTTGTGTCTTTGTTCTCAGAATCAGAGTAGAATACTGGCTATAATACTAATACATGCTGCTTTTTCATTTTCTATTATGTCCAGAGTAGACTTGCCTGGCTAAAGAAAGGCAGTTATGGTCTCGTGAGCTCCCCGTTTTGACCAAGAGATCCAATGCAGATATACCGTTTTAAAGGACGGAGCCCTGGGTATAAGAAACTGGAATGCTATAGAGTTCTTCTAGCTGTACAGCCTACTCAGAGAAAAGTGGAAATACGTAAGTATTGGGTGAAAGGAGGAAGCTCAAAAAAACTCTGACACACGATTACTTAGTAAGGTCCACTAGACAGAAAAAGATAAACTTCTCTCATTGTAAATAAGCATAGGGTTGAGGTAAAGCAAGGGCATTATGCTTCTGTAAACTTCCTAAAATTTTCTGGTAATGATATGACAATATTTTCACAGTTTAAAAAAAAAAAAAAAAAAAGGAAAAACAAAACATGAAAACTCAAGAAAATGTAAAAGTAATGTTAGCAGAGCCTTGAAAATAGCAATTTCTACTGTAACAACTCCTGCTGTATCACAGCTGTGCCATGAAATAGTCTTTGGTCACTATGGATGGATTAGAAGACAGTCTGTCACAATTCTTTCAGTATTTTAAGCAGTAAGGCATAACTTTATGTGAGTCAAAGAATTAATCACATTTGTGTTCACAAGTACTTGTCAGAATTTGCTGTCAGCAAGAAATATTTACTGAGAGTTATTCTCCCAACTTTTTGTGTTCAGTTACACCTCCATCCTTTCAAGGCCTCAGATACATATCAAAATAAACATGAATCACAGCTTACCTTCTATGATGAATTTTTAGAGAATTCACCAAGTAATGTCATAAATGCTGAAACCATTAAGAGCCTGTGACCAAAAGACAGCACTTTAAAAATGAATATGGCATTCTTTGGTACTATTTATAGTAATTAAAATTATAGATGTCAAGTTTGAGGAATTAAGCTATCTTCCTCCTTTTGCATTTCATGAAACCACAGAAATGAAGTTGCTGCAGTTCATCCATCAAGACTGACAAAAGGGATCCCCCACCTTGCTGAAAATACCCAGTAGGTTTTTTAGACTACATTTCTGAGAAACCTCTTTGTAAACAAAGAAACGCTTTGACACTCAAACCATAACTAAAAGAGCTGGTGAAGGGAAATATACTTGGCACCTCTGCTAATAATGACTTCTTACCTTTTCCTGTTCAGCTCTTGTAAACACTAACTGGCTGGGATACTTACAGTGGGTGAACAGAAACTGGATTCTACAATTGCAGCAGACAAACCCTACAAACATCTACACTTGAGTCAAGGTACAATTCTTACTATCAAGACTCTTGTAAGCCTTCAGACATTTAAGGTCAGCTAGAAGTCTGACCTGCACATCTAACCGGGAGATGGGCATGGTCTTATTGGTACAGCTACAGAAATAAAGAGAATCTATTACAGGTAAGAGAGGAAAAGATGATAAAACAATAAAATAGATTCATATAAAAACTAACAGGCAAACAAGTGGGAAATTACAATATTCACAGAATCACAGAATTGTTATGGTTGGAAAAGGCAGATCACTGCATCCAACCATAAACCCCCAAAAAGAAACAAAACCAAAAAGCCCCCCAAAAAACTCCAAACAGACAAAAGCACCTCACCATCCCACAAGATCATGTCCTGAAGTGCCTCATCTACATGGTTTTTTAGTACCTCCAGAGATGGTGACTCCACCACCTCCCTGGGCAGTCTATTCCAGTGCCTGACTACTATTTCAGTAAAGAAATTTTTCCTAATATCCCGTCTAAACCTACCCTGGCACAACTTCAGGCCATTTCCTCTACTCCTGTCATATTTTTCCTGAGAGAATAGGCTGGCACCCACCTCACTACAACCTCCTTTCAGGTAGTTGAAGAGAGGATTGAGGCAGGTGTATCTTGGTGTTCAGATTGGTTGAAACCAATGACAGAAAAAACTAAGAAGAGGATGTACAAGTTACCCAGCAGAATAACCCCATGTTTGAGAGCACAAATACACTTGATCGTCTGGTTTTGTGCAACCAAATGAAATAAGAAAATTCTACTGAAACATTTTATGAGGAGTTTACTCCTTTTTTTCAGTCCAAAAACTGAGATCAGAACCTTCATCTTACATAAAGAACTGTGTAAGTGTAGAGAAAACAATTTCTAAAAATACATGTGCTGTTGAAGAAAAATAAAGAGATATTACACTTTAGAACTACAAGATGTTCAACAGAGTCCTCAGTTTTCTAACTATAGTGATAAAGGAAAGCAGAGAACCACTTCAGGTCATGTATTTTATATGAAAGTCTTACAAATTGCTGTAGTTCATAAATATTAATAATCAAGCTAAACTATGCAACTGTACGTCTACTTTACATCATCTCCCAAGCTGTGTGAGGAAAGTAGGAATGTTGCAAAGCCAATTTCTTTAAATAAATATAAACAATGAGCAAAATCTTCAGAGGTTATAAGAGAGATTGACAAAAGAGTTTATCAGGAAAACAGGATTATAGGACCTGGAGCCTGGTATAGATCTATTCCAGACCCACTCAGAGAGAAAGAATCTTGTGCCCACACACACACACACGTGCTCATGCACAGAGGTGCAGAGCTGGCTGCTCCCATCTGTTTGTTAGGAAGTACAACAGTCATAAACTGTACCACGAGAAAATTCTCATTTTGATGGGAAAATTTGGTTTGTTTTTTTTTTTTTCATTTGAAAGGTCCAAATGAAATCTTTTGATTTGGGGTCAGCTCCAGTCAAGTCAAGAATTTTGTTTCAGTTGACCAAGTTGAAACATCATGTAAAGGAGTGTATTTCACTCACTTATTTGCAAAGGAATACACACACACAGAGCTTGCTGAAAAACCTCATCTTATGTGATGCATGGTCTTACATGATTTTTTTTCCCGATCAGGTTCTGTTTGGTGACCCATCCAGTTGTATAATTCTGAGAAACTAAAGGGAAGTACATTCTAGCCAGGGAGGTTGATGATAAAGAGGAGATTGGGGGCAACAGGCTCTCAAACAAGAATTCCCAGGAGATGAAGTATATCCTGTGGAAACAAGGATTTCTCCAAACTGACTTGACGCAGATTTTTTGAATCAATTCCACGAACTAACATAAAATTCTTTCTTTTGTGAATATCCAATGGTATTTACACAGACCAATCATAAGAAGTTATTCTAGAACATTAATGCTATGACTGTTAAAGATGCACTAAACTTCATTAAAAAGTCACATATATGTTAGAGAATTGTTTACCACCTGCTGTGCCCTACTTTGAATAAGCTGCTTTTCTAAAAATTATTTTCAGTTAAAAGAAAGGGAATATTACTAATAGCAAGAATAAGAGCAGCATCAGTTCTGGTTCTTTACACTAGATTTGATATTATGGAACAGGAGGATTATGTAAGTTGTACAGTATGTTGCAGGCCTTGCAAAAATGTGTTTAAGTGTATGAGCCTAAATGAAAACTTCCTTGCACCTGTTGACAGCTGCAGTCTTAAGATTTGAACAATTTTTCAACATGGAACTTTTTTTCTTTTTCTTTTTTTTTTTTTTTTTTTTTCCCAGAAACATCCAAGATTTGCTCTGTTGTAATAAAACGTATATGTAAGCCATATGAAGTACAAAATCAGTCTTGGCATCTTCATAAGATATGAATCCTGTCTAGGAGGCCAGCTGACAATATAGGAAATATCAATGATATTTCCAAGTAACATCAAGTGCACATTGGTTTGTTGCTCCTCTTTTACTGAATGTATTGCTATAATGTCAAGACCAAAGACAGCTGGGAATCTCACAGTAATTAAAACTGCAAAGCCAGAGTTTTCATTTAACTTCTGTAAATCCAAAATTGTCTAGAAGCTTATAAATATCTTATATTTAGCTTATAAATATAGTGAACACACATTAAAAATCTTCTGTGTTTATCATATTCTTTCTTTTTTTAATATTGCCAAATGTTATGCTACTGTCCTAGTAATTTGCAAATCGGTTTAACTTGACAGGCAGGTGGGCTGGGTCCCAGTGCTGCGATTCCCCAGTAGGTCCCTGTAAGTGGCATCAGCAGTACTTGTGTGTTATGACACAGCAGCAGCTACAAAATCTGATCCAGCAATATGCAAAAGGAATTGGTCAGCTACTTCTGAACTTCTCAAGCAAGTCTTCTGTACCTGCTCCAGAACAAAGACAGCAAACAATAGGTAAGCACTCTGTGAGCTTATTCCAAGTCTGCTGGAGTCTGCTGACTTACAAAAATGAAGTAACACAGTCAATAAAAGTTCCTCCGTTTTTTTAATGGGCTATTTCCCTTGTTTCTTCCTCTCTCAGTACTTTGTTATTGGAAATCATCTTTTTTTATCCAGATGTGTTATAAGTTAAAGAAGTAAGATTCTGATAGCTGCAGTTTTTATCATACTAAGAAGATGCTACACATCTGCTAAAATAGCCATTAACAACCTGCCATGAAACATATACAGTCTTTCCCAGATACGTCTTCCATTTCCTTTGCCACCTGGGTGGCTTGACAGACACGGAGAGGAATACAAATGTTCCTCCCAGAAAAGTTGAAAGACTTGCTGGGCTTGAAGTCACTGTTCAGAGAACAGCTGACACTGCAGAGTTACATGGCAGAGGAAAAATTCACAAAGACATTGTTTGTTGCCTTGCCTAGCCAGAGTCATGATTTATCCTAGAACGTAATAGACATTAATATAGACAAAGTTTGAATCTGACAAATTTCTTAAGAGTTTAAAGCCCTATTTAAAAAAGTGATGGGTTCTTTAATGGCTATCACTGGTTGGTGCTTCCCATTTTGCTTCTCTTCTTAAAGGCAATTCTGCCAAACATCCATTTTTCTACTAGCAATCTCCCAGAGGAGTGATTCCACAGTTGACTCAAAAGAGATAATTTTATCAGCTGACTCGGTTTGCCTCTTCATTTACATTTACGTGATTGCTGCAGAGAGGCTCCACTCCAGATTAGATTCATGTAACTCTGGCTGTTGTACAACCCAGTTCTGCCCAAGGCTCATAGCAAAATAACTTTTAAAGAATGAGACTCAAAACATGATTATCTCAAATGTGTTCAATTCTGAAGCCAAAAGAACTGCCTTAGAAATATTCAGTTCAAGGACCAAACATGAAGATGAACCCTTATAATTTTCATAGCTCCAAAGAAAGACATTGTCAATTTCCTATTTAAAAGCACCCATATAATAGTATATCCATGCAGCATAAAATACACAGTTCAATTTTAATTGCATTACTATTGTTCCTATTATCTTCCAGATAGAATGAGCAAGAATGCAAGTACTGTGTAAAGAGTGTGAACTGTTTAGCTATTCTGCCTCCAATACACTTTTTTTTATTGAAGTCTTATGGCAAAGATGGAGTATTGGAGAGTCTGCTCATCCTCCTCTTGCAAAGCAAATGATCACAACGAAAAAACTTGTGAATTACGGAGGAATTTGTTGTACCCTCTTTAATGTAAACTATCCTTCTTCCAGAGGCACTGTGAATCAGGCACAAAGGTGTCCAGGAATTTTTATTTAGGTGAGCGACTTCTCAGCACTCATTGCACATTCTTCTCCTTTAGACCACTACTTCAGGCTTATGTTATTATGTCTTTCTTAAATATTCATGTCTAAATTTGATTTTAATTTCATGCCCATTGTTCACTGTCACTCACTGAGATCTTCCTGAAGCAACTGGCAGATTCAGATGGATCAACAATGCAACATTAATGTCCATGAAAATATATGAAGTACAAGTGTTTTTCATTATATGTCCAAGCTTCTGAGGCACCCCTTTTTTTTTTTTTTTTCCTGACTTCCAAGTGTTCTTATTAATATTTTCCATGCTTAGGTTGTCATTCCACTATATCACCTCATTTTTTTCCCCTCTTCTAAACATTATCACAATGCAGATGCAAACCTTAATTAGTGACACCTCCCCAAATTAGATGTTTTTTAACCTGAAATAGCAGGCTGAGAGTATTTTACACAGAAACAGCTCTTTTCGTAGAAGGGAATGATTGAATAATGAAATTATTTCCTTTACAGAAGCAAAGAGAAGTTCCTAAAAATCTGAAAAACTGCAGGTTAGTTTTGCTATATAAACCCTAAAGTTCAAGGTTAGAAGAAAGCCTACCAGAACTGATATTTATGCTTTGAAGAACTAAAATAATTTGTATTGATTCCATCAATAAAAAACCATTAATGGAATCAAAGATTCACATGACTAATTAAATCAATAAAACCAGCAATATTAATCCAAACTTGCACCAGTATCTAAAAGTCAATATCACCATCCAAGCCCAGACAGAAGTTAAGCAATTTACAAAAATGGTTTTTGGTTTTTTTGCCAGCTCTACTCCTAGATGATTTGAACTACAATTACCTTCACCTTCCTTTTGGGTGCTTTTTCACTATTATAGTCAATTGAACTGAAAATCAAAAGCACAATAGCTTCCCATCAATTAGTATTTGTAACAATAAACTCATTTTCAGTATACTTCACCTTGAAAGTAACTAATGAAGTGAGGTTATCCTATTTATGCCAATGTACATTTTGATTTACTGATGTTTGCACAAAGACTTCTGTGAGATTAGTAAAACATGGCACTTGCAAACTACTTTACTCACCAATGAAAGTCAGCACTTTCCAACAGAAACCAGAAGTATGAATTAATAAACAGTAAATTTACTCATATGCTCATAGAAAATGATTATTTGCTTCAGATATCACTATTAAACAGCAGCTTATTACCCAAGTTCATATGTAAGGTATGGTATAGATAAGGAACTGTTCTTGTTTACAGGCAAATGAAATGCCCTTACATTTGCAGATGTACCTTCTACATCAAAGAAATATCTGCTAGGCTGTAAGATTAAGCAGTGGCAAAATTATCTGGATATTTTAAAAATCTATTATTCCCCAAAGTTGAAAGAGCAAACATAATGCCACTAGAGGTTATGAAAATTAGGTCCTGACTACTATGAAACACAGAAGAATTCATAGTGACTTGCAAGAATATAATTCCCAGGATTACTGTCCTGGACAAATTCCGAAGATATAACTGTTATCTTGCTACTTGAAAATCTCTTGGCAGTTTGTCTTGGATTGTTTATTCTCCAGATTCTGCACAATTTAAATGTTCTCTGTATTCCAGTTTCACTTCCAGAAAGAGAGGTTTCACTTGGCAGTAGCCTTCTTACAAGCTTTACCCTTTGTTTTCTAATTTCAAATACATTTTTCTATTTTTAAATAATAACAAAAAGATTACTTATGCTACAAACAGTCCATATCATTACCTAGCTTTTATCTACCATGCTTAGCTTTACTGAAACATATTTCAGGCAGTATGGCAGTTTCAGCTTCTTCAACTAGTACATGCTTTGGGGTCCCTCTGAAATTGAAATACATCACTGACACTCACATGAGAAAAACTTTGTGTACTTTTGTCCTGTCTCTCTGCCATAGTGGATCCTCATTAAAGGTAAGAAAGGTAGCAAAATTATGGTCATTACTTTGCCTATGGCAAAATTCCCAATCATTTCACAGAGGTCAGGGTTTTGCCTACAGGTAAGATGTTCTACCAGACTAGAGAAAAGCTGGATCATGTGGAAATAGTTACCTTAGAAATTCGAATGATATGTGAAAAAAATACCTGAAAAGCTCCAGAAAACCTGAGATAATAAAGTACCATAGCAACAACTTCAACCCAGTGCGGAAACTATTAGCAGGGAAACTGTGTGGAATAATGACTGGAGGTGAGTTAGAAATTAAAATAATTGTAAAGGTGCAGCACTGTTCTCACAGTAAGGAAAGGTATAACATTGGAGAAACTCTCAGGGTAGAGTGCAACTGGTACGCCAGGAATCCATTTCACAGCAGTCCCCTAAGCAACACTGCCTGCAAGCAGCACGGGGGATGGAGTGGAGTGAAGGTTCCAGGGCCAGGCCCTGTGAGATCACAGCAGAGATGGGAACTTGATGGTACTACAGCTGCCCCTTTGTGACCCTGTGCCAACAGTCTGTCAGTTTTTGACAAAGTACTGTCTTTTGTGTGAACTTTGCTCGTTATAATGTCATTATAATAGCAAAACACACCTCCGCCCCAAAGGCTACCCCAAAGGGCTACACCCCCAAAGTGTGGTCACCCCTCACTGAGCTTACACTGTGAATTATCTTCAGCTGTATCTTTAAAAGCAAAGCGAGAGAAATTTACACCAATCATAATCAAGGTATTTATAACTAGAGTCACTCAAGCTCCACCTTGAAGGTAAAAATTATTATTAAAATAGTTTAAGTAAGGGGGGATGTCGGGGAAGACATCATCGTGGACAAGTCAAGGCGGATACTATTGCTGACCATCTCTGACTCCTGTGATCAGTCGATGGGCTGAACCTCGCTTCCCCCCCATAGGGACGCCTTTGGGTAAGATCTGGACTTTCCAAGTATTTTCCCTGGGAAACTTAAGACACTTTATTGAGCTGCTCTTGAATGTATAGCATTCTGTATATCTGCACGTGCTTTGGAGACAGTGAATTTATCACTGGCAATCCACAAGAACCTGTACTTCTGTTGCTCTCAATGAAGTGCACTATTCACATTGCCAGTTGCAAGAGCCTCTCCCTGGGCATCACCAGCTGCTTCCTGGCTGTGTGAAGCCATGGAGCACAACTGGCTGGGGAGTGAAGGGTGCTGTTAGTGAATCCAGAGCAAGGAGAGTTCAGATGCACTGAACGCAACTGGACTAATAGTGCCCAAATTGGTCATCACTCAGAATCTAAACCCAGCCGCCCCCAGCCTCTCTGATATCTGGGGACAAGATGGAATGAAAGTGGGTTTATTCTCTGCCAAATTACTTTACCCCTTTACACGGCAAACAGGAGAGCCTTAAATGTGAATGACAGTACAACCAGTACAATACTAGCTAGATGTGCTGGCAGCATGCTGCTGCACTATCTGAGATAGGAAATGAAATTCATTTTGGTGATGGACAAACTCAGATGTTTACATGGCACCTCAATACAAGAACAACACCAAGGTGATGGATTAGGTCCAAAGAAAGATAACAAAGCTGGTGAAGTGTCTAGAGCACAAGTCTTACAAGAAACAGTTGAGGGAACTGGGGCTATTCAGTCTGAAGAAAGGGGGGCTGAAGGGAGACCTTATTTGCTCTCTACAAATACCTGAAAGGATGCTGTAGAGAGGTGGGGGTCGGTCTCTTCTCACAAGTAACAAGAAACAATAAGAATAAATGCCCTCAATTTGTGCCAGGGGAGGTTTAGGTTGGATGTTAGGAAAAAATTCTTCACTGAAAGGATTGTAAAGCACTGGAACCAGCTGCCCAGGGAGGTGTTGGAGTCATCATCCCTGGAAGTATTTAAAAGATGTGCACATGTGGCACTTAGGGACATGGCTTAGTGGTGGACTTGTCAGTGTTAGGTTGGACTTGATGATCCTAAAGGTCTTTTCGAACCTAAATGATTCTGACTTTAAGAAAGGAGATGTCCAAATATATGACAAAGATTTACATACTGTAATGAACTGTCTCTCTTGATTGGGTACATTTCAATGACATTTGATGAAATTAAACTGCTTGCATGCAGAGACATATCAAAATCTTGGGAAACTTTAGATAAGGGGATTGAAAACTACAGATATGAGTCAGATGTCCTTTCTCATGTCAGCTAAATAGTTCATGATGTGACATTGTTCAAACAGGACCTGAAGAGTACAGTTGGGACACACTGTATCACAGAGAAACATTTGCTCAGTTTGTCAGAAGTGTAATTCACTTGAACACCACTAAAAAATGCCCTTATGCTTCAACCAAGTATGATGATGTGAGAAAGGTAAGGGCTTGAATAGAATGTAGTGCCTTAACTCCACTTAGCTGTGGTCTATGGGATAGGATGAACTTTTCCTCTTTTGGCAGGACAGTAAAATATTTTATTTCCTCTAGTGTATTTTAGCTGGAAATTACTCATTTCTGATTCCCAGAAATTCTTAGACATTGCGTTAAACACATTCCAACTCCAAACGCTAACATGTATTCTCTCAGGTAGCTCTTGTAATCCTTATTTGTTGTGGAGCATTTATAGAATAAAAGCCTTCCAAGTTGAACAGCTGAGTCTACATCCACAGCTTTTTCTTCCCCTCCCAGTGCCCTACATGACCAAGCTAGCATGAAGTACAGAATATCGATTAGAAGTGTACTATGGATTCCTTGCGTTGCAAGTTAAATTACCGTATACTGTATATTTTTAATTTCCCACATATAACAATAAACATGATTGATTCTTCAATTTCAGAGCATCGTTTTGGCAATTAAGAAAATAAATACCCTTTCTGTGTAAAGCTTGCTTTTTTTTCTAAGTAAATGTCTACAGTGTATTAGCTTGTGTGTGACAGACAAATAACCTCCCCTCTCCCCGTAGGCCTTATTCCGTTTTCTGTTTCTTTCTTTTTTATTTATTTAGAACCTGTCATTCATTTTCACACCTGACAGTAAAAACCTCAGGACGTGCTTGTTCTGAAGAGGATTATCTTTCAGATCAATGCTGAAATTGATTCCAAACCACACTATTTATCAGCCTGCAGCTAAAGCACTAGGAGTCAGGAAATATTTCCTCTCCTTCAAATCCATTCTTATTCTGCTGTTGGAAAATCACAACACTACGGTCTCCATTAATACACACTTCTATTCCTTCTGCATGTGGAATATCAATGTCAAACAGACAATGCAGCTGCATTATCAAATTCACTTAAAAAAGAAACAGATTAAGAAAGCAACAGCATAATTAATTTTTTCATTACTGCTGAATAGTTGCTGATGATAACTAGGAATATAGCCTTACTCTAACACCTGACATTTCTGAATCTCTTCTCTATTTTGCATAAAATACCTTGTATATTTCTATCAGTGTCATATAATAATACAAGAAATACACACTAGCTATCTTGTTTTTTCAAAGCCAAACTTACACACTTGCTTTTCATTGCTTGTAGACTGAAAGGGAAAAAATAGGAAAAAAAGAAAAAAAGGTCCACTGCGTTGCTATGACTATGTATGCAAACTACAGAAAACTGAAACACAGAGATTCACCAAATATCTAGGCACGATACAAGTCATTCAGGTACACAATGTCAAATCAGTTAAAACCTATCCTGCTTCTATGATTAACAAACTTCATGATGAATAATTAAGGACAGTCTGATGAATGATGAAAGTTAATGGCAATCTTTCCATTTATTTTAGGAACTATATTAAGCCTTTTATTTGTTTGAGACTATAGTGACACTGTAAGCTCATTATGACATGACTTAAATTGTAGTTTAATATTGGCTGAAAGGATAGGACAAAGCCCATGGTAAAGCTCAATCTAATGTAGTATGTAAGTCCCAAATTAATAAAAAATACAGTGTAATTTACAATATGTAAAGACATACAAAATGTAGGGAAATTTAAAGTAATGTCAAATAACAGTAACATATGATGAAAGGTAAGATGATAAGGAGTTACATCATGCAACACTGGTTTCTTCTCACTTTGTTTCTTTACAAGAGAAAACCTGTGTTTTGTGACTAAGATTCTAGAGCTTCATCAGCTCTGCCAAGCCCTCAATGGCAGAATGGGGATATTTTAAATTCCACTAAAGCTGCAAAATGAAAATTGTTAAAATAAGACTTAATTAATAAAAGCGTAGTATTAAATAAATTGAGCTATGTTTAAAGTGAATACTAAATTCAGCTCTGAAATTCAAGCACTCAATTAAATATCCATTGCCAAGGCCTAGGAGGAATTTATAGGAGGCTAGTGTTTAATTCTTTCTGAGAGCAAAGACCTGTCTCCACAGTTTGTTGAAAGAATGAAAGCAAAACAATGGCTAACCTTCATCAATCAAGATATATTTAACATTTTTCTGGCAGATTTAGTCTTTGAATTTGTTTTAATATATCTCCTAATTAATCTTTAAGATCTATGAAAGTTATTTTAACCAATTATCTGATTATTGTAGATGAGTTTTGATAACAAAAGATAACCATAAATCATCCTTAAAAAGAGTAACTGGTATAATTAATTCCCTACTTTCTTGAATAAGCTTTAATACTTGTTGGAAGACATAATTTGGACAATGTACCCCTAATGGAGCTACATGACAACTGCAGTTGTCCTCTGATGCTAGAGGTGAACCTAGTGGCTTATATTACTGCTGTGCACCCTTGATAATTTTATAAAAAAGGCAACACTTCCACAAAAAAAAAAAAAAAAAAAAAAAAAAAAAAAAAAAAAAAAAAAAAAAGAAAAGAAAAAAAAAGACAGATTTACCTACATCAATTACTGACACCCTTAGAAGAAACTTAATGGCCTGCAATGACACAAATATACTATGTGCATATACTTTTTACAGTCTTCTATCAAAATTGGTATTTAGCTTGGGAAAACTACATAATAAAATTTTTTGAACTATTTAGCAATCAAATCACTTCATGGGTACACTAAGGGAATATGAAATCTCTTACTATTAGATGACCCAGTAAATTTTTCAGCATAATCACATTTCTCTTTTTATTACCATTAGCTTTCTTTATATTTTTAATCTAAATTACTCCAAACTTGCAAACAAAATGTGCACAAAAGCAGACCTGTCAACACAAGCTCTTCAGCTTTGGGCTTTTCAGCTTCCATTTCACTTTCTCATATACACACTTAATCGCAAAACAGAAGGAAAAAATAAAAAGCCATACCCTTCATAAAATTATATTCTTCCAGAAACACATGCAGCACATGAAGCCTGGAGCATTTACTCATATTTAGAACAGGAAAGAACTCCAAAAGATGGAAGATTGCAATTTTTTATCATCTGTGTTGAATGCACAAGCACTTATTTTAAATATGATCAATACAAACCAAAATCCCTAATCACACTCTGTGTTATGCATGAATTATTTTGACTTTTTCATGGAAAAAAGAAAAAGAACAATGTTTTCAGAGTTCATGGAAATTCATTTATATCAATGAAAAGAAAATCATATTTAAAGGGGTTTTGTTTCTAGCAGGAGTGAAAAATTATACACCAGATCGCCTAATAGGAAATAAACCAAAATAAAATAAGTCTTATCACTCATATACAGAAAATGATTGGAAATTCATATTGAGCATTGTAGCATTTCATTTCTAAGATAATATTCTGAAAGCAGATCACAACACTTCATCAACCACTAAAAATACACCATTATTTGTGTTAAAAATAAAAAATGGGTATTTTGTACAGCTGGGTTTGCTTCAGAAACTGCATTTTAACTATCTTAACTGTGTCTTGAGGATATCAGTAAAGAACTCTCACTGAAACACCCTGATTAGTGAAAAAGTGTTGGGTGAAATGGCATTATTATTACACAGGAGATTCTTCGTAACACAGCCTCTTAGCAAATGATTCTACTGATTTACACGGCTATCACTAGTGCGCTACACTTTTACTTTGGCATTAATAGGCTATTGTTGGTTACTTTTTATCACATTAGGCAATTATTTCCCACTATAATTCTTGATGCATTGGTCTGTCTACTTATTTCTAATACCAATATAAAGAAACATTACCCAGATAAATGTGATCTTACAGCTACATATCACATTTAATAAAATCCCATTAGCCAAGAAAAATGCATCAGTTAAGAAATTATCAGAGACCCACAATGTCTCCGTAGCTTTATAGCTTAATTTGAGGTAGGGTCAGATCCCTTCCTCGGGTTTTCAGGGGACAGCTGAGGGATGAAAGTGACTCCTTTTGCTTAAATGTTGAGCAAAAAATCATCTTCAGTGTTCACAGATATTTGCTCTCTCTGTGTCTACAGGCAGACTGCAATGTACTGATTAAGACCCTGGACTTGATTTAGGCTATCTGGATTCTACACTTAACTTTTGCATAGTCCTGCACTGTGATGTCTGAGCAATGTTTCGCCTCTTTCCCATTTATTTTGTCTCACTTCTCTATTTTTACTGCAAGTCCTGATCCCACTAGATGTGGGATCCCAACATGTAATTTATAATCTAGGGTAGGCATGTAAATGACTACAAGAAGAGCTTAGGGCATCAAAATAGGAATCACAACTAGGATGCAAAGAGGAAATCCAGCTGATCTAGACACTAAAAGCATGAAATCATTGTGTAATGCAAAGTCATTCAGATACAGGACCTACCTACCGAATAAAAGCTTTCCATCCTTGAAACCTAAACAAGCTGTGTCAGCTTATCAGTTTACCATAACTGAGTAGTTCTGCAAAGTACAGAGATAACTGGCCTAAGCACTGAGCTGAGCTACTGAAGGTAAGTACTTTCCAGAATATGAGCTAGAATAACTGCATTAGGTGCTGCAATGAAGCAGGTGGAATATCTTTACACAGTGCTGCACTGCATGACATAGGCAGGTCTAGCAACATGGGGAAAGGGTGCTCTTCAGAGCCCATGTTTTGACAACAGACCTGCAGGCAAATCATTAAAAGAGATTTGGCTTGCTGCCCTCTGTTATTTTAAGGTTCTGAAAAAATATCCCTCTAGGTGTGGACAACCACCTTAAGCTGCTTTGCAGCTGAATACAGAAAACTTACACAATTAATATCTTGAAACACTCATTAAAGATCTAGGATACTATGATTAGGTCTCTGTCCACCTGAATTAAGTTAAATTTTATGTTACCCATGTCCCCCAGTTCCTTAATCACCAAGCAGAAAGGTTATGCCATTCTTTGTTTACTTTGGTATACCCTTGTGACTGAAGAGATCAAAGTCTACAGAGATAAGGAAATTAGCACTATGATTTAGTATCTGGATGAGGACACTTACCTGAGAACACAGGTGAATGGAGGTCAGCATTACTGTACAGCTTAGCTTTTTACATTTAGCAGTCTTTATGAAAATACTAAATCTAGGTCTTTCACAAAGCCAAAGCTGATTACACTGCTTCCAGACCCACAAACCTGCGATCTCTAGTTACATTGTGTCCTTTCTTCAAGAGAAGGGATAGAAGATAAGTCTCTGTCACGACAATCTTTATCTCTACTCCAGTAGCCAAGAAGTGCCCAATCCTCTAAAAGGTTAGAGTTTCCACTACCACAGATTTAAGCATGTTTAGAAACATGGATATTAATTAAATGTTACCATATAAATGACAGACAGAACAATTACTGTGAATGATATGCTGAAACCTGCTCTGTTACTACTAGGCTTGGTCCAAGGATTTCTGCTGCTCTGGAGTGGAATACCTGGTTTATGAACTCTGAAACAGATTTAGGTATGTGGCAGGGGCATACAGATGGTGCCCCTACCACATACCTAGACGATGAGTACTTTGAGGTGGTTCAGTTGCAGATGTGTGAGCATGTAAACAATTTAACTGTCAGAAAACAAGTTGGTAGTCCACATTTGATGGATCACATACTTAGGTTTCACATATGAGTTTGTCCTTTGTTCCAGAACAGGATTTAATACCGGGTCCTGGCTACTCATGTGTGGTATCATTTGAATTTTTTATGACAGTGATTAGATAGATAAATACATCTATCTCAGAGATAGATAGAGATTGTTACAGCACACTGGTATTAACAGCAGGTGGTGCTCAGCCCTGCTCTTCTCTCATTTCCCTGTGGTACAGGCTTCACATCAAAATCAGCTCTTCTGCCTGTGTTTAGGGACACTAATTCTGATCCAGTACTCTGGAAACAAAAACTTTCCTTGAATACTGCCCTCTCTTTGAATTTTTTTTGCTTTGTTTTGTTTTGTAAAGAATATAAAAAGACAGTGTCCTTTGTAATTCAGAAAAAGAAGAAATCCATAAACATATTCATGTTAAACCAATGAATGTACATCCTGTCCTCATGACGAAAAAGTCCTGCCTTGTGACACTCATAATTTTATACCACCTTTCTCTTTTTCTTCCACAATCTCCTCTTTTGTATTTTTTGACCCATTGGTCTTCATTCATGACATTACTTTTCTTTAGAACATATTCTTGGGTCTTAAACCACTGCCATTTTTTCATATACATCTCCCAGAAGTATTTCCATACCTGTCTTCTGTGATGTGTCAGATTACTTTTTAAAAATGGTTACCCATACATCTATAAAGACTAAACCTTCATTCAGAACATGATAGGTAATTCAATGGTAAGAGTGAAATGCAGACCAAATGCTGGAGAAGTTGGGTTAAGCTTGTTTGTTTCTTAAATTGTCTCAGGCACGCTGCTGATCTCACAGAAAATTCTCTGAGCATCATTCACTGCACTGAAACACTTTGCTTAGTGCAGGTGCTGCTTCTCTTTTCAGTAACTGAAATATAAAGAGATCCGTTTCACCACTGCATTACCCATCAATCCACGTCTTTCAATTGCTTTCAATGGAGTTACACTAGACTAAAAGTGAAGCAATGCCGTGCTCAATCAACCCTACTATATGCCCCTGATAGCTTTTTGGTTTATTCCAGACCATTAATAGTCTATCGGGTATGACAGTGCAAGAAGATCACTATGTGTTAATGAGGTGATTAAAGACAAAAAATGTGCAGTTCTTGCAAAATATTAGAACGGACTCAAGGAAACACCAGTAATATTTAATGTACTACTCTTTATTTGTTACTAACTATGAAATCTTCAAATTTTAATGCGGCAGTTGTAAATTATTTAAGATATACATATTCTTCATGTTCAAGTGCTGATTGATACTTTAAAATGTGGGATTAATTTTATAATTATTTATAGGTGTTATTCTGATATTCTTATGGTGGATTGCTACATATTATTGTATTAACTTGTGCTTTATCTAGCATTTAAAGGAAGCATTATAAATAAGGTTATTCTCAACCTTGAACTTTCTACAACTTTTTACGTGGTTAACAGATATGCTAGAGGTTTCAAAAAATGTTTCAAAACCAGTGCTTAAACTGACACAACATCTGAAAAGATTAAGCTTGAAGGACTGCGTATCCAAAGTCACTCAGGCACCCAACTGAGTTGGGCAGATGCCTAACGGTACTTCCAAGACTACCCGTCTCCCAGCTCCTAGAATTTGACAGATTTGGATTAATTCTGCATCATCCAATTTGCCAGCCCAAATACTTCTGTAGTGTTACTTTCAGTGTCCCTAAAGTCTTCCTAAAGAAAACAAATTACAACCCACTAGACCTAAAATAACTCAATTATTTTATACATGCATGCCATTTAATTGAGGAAATATGTAAGAAACTTAATATAAACTCCAGAGGAAACTGAGATAAGTTTAAAAAAGTAAATAGGGGAAAGCATATGCTAATAAACCCCTCATCTATTAATCATGTATCTACAAAAGTCTAAGTTGTATTGAAACAAATGCTATCTAAATATACACCACATCTGACAAAAGTACTGGATTTGAGGAAATTTGAGAATGAATACAAACTCTATTTGCCCTTTAGCTAAGCACATCGCAAATTATCTGTCACTCATGTATGTCTCAGGCTAAATATTTTAGTATCCGTTGTCCACATTCCTAACTCTGCTGCTTAATGGCATTTTATTGAAAAATCAGCAGTAATCTCATTGGCATGAGTCTATAATTGTTACTAAGTTATTTAGAACAGCTGTTTACACAAAGGAGAAGAGTATAGAGACACTATGATAATGTGTTTACTCTGTCTTCAAATCCGTAGTAGAAAACATGACAGAAAGTGAGAAAGATGGCTCTAGCCAGAGGATCATTCTGGAGCGGAGTAAGAAACATGTAGGTAAGCAATAACCTTAAAGTAGAAAATTAAATACTGCATTAAACTGTGTGGTATTTACATCTGGATAAAAAAAGTAAAACTATTTCAGATGCAGAAAGAACTCTGCAACCAATCTCAAGAATTGGGTTTACTGCACACATGTGCTCTGCACTGCTCCACATCATATGGAGGGAGATTGGACTTTCTACACACCCAACACAAAGTTGTCCTGCACATACATGAATGGGACCCAGAGGCTCATTTGCACATAGGATGGCAGTGAGAAAATAGAAACCATTGCCAATCTTACAGAAGCACTTGATACCATCTTTTCTAAGAGCAGAGACTAGTAGATGTTCAAAAACAGATGACATGATTACATTTTTTATATTATCATTTCCAATTTTTCTGTATAGTTTTGAGAACCATATTACTAAATGATAACGAAACTGCATGCATGCAAGGTTTTAGGAAAACATGAGTGGCTAAAATACAGAAGCCTGTTGACTTAATATTAACTAATTAAAATTTGTTAATGCATCTGCATGTAAGGAAAGGGCCTGTTTTATAACTGATTTTATACATTACATTCCTCAGGCGGAAGAACTTTCTACACATAAAAAGCTTTTAGCTTGTTTATAAGCTATGCAGATGACCCACTAAGAAAGGCAAAAGAATCTACAACCTGTCTAATCCATGCAGGACAATAGCTATAAAAAGAAACAAAAAAGACCAACAAAGAAAATCCACAAAAGTTTGGTTGCAAAAGCTCATTTTCCAGAACTAAAAACTGCTTTTAAATTGGTTTTAAATGTCAGCTGGATATCATGGAGACTGACAATATTTGTATGTGGTACTGTTTTTCTTGGCAATTTCCAGGAAAGAAAAGGCCTTAATTTCTATTCAGAATGACACTCAGAAATTTTTACTGATTTACCTTGTTTGCCCTTCCAATGCAAATTCCTGAAATTTGAATGGACTTCTGTTTCCTCACACAAAATAACTGTAAGTTAACCAGTGCATTTCCTTGCCAGCAATGGAAAAGATGTAGTCTCCGTTTTTGTGGGGTTTTTTTTTTTCATATCAAATGATCTCTACTTTTGTAATTCCCTCACTTTGGGCATCTTGTCTGAAGTCAGCAACATCTGCAAAAATACAGTATTAGATGATGCTACTATTAAAATACTGCTGTACCCCTGCAGATTCATAAGCAGTTTTTAAACTATTACTTTACTTATTCTATAAGCATATGAAAAATATTAAACTAAAATGTAGTACTTCATAAGATTGTGAGGAATATAAAATAAAGAAATGACTACAATAAGTTTGTGGCAGAAAGAAACCTATAAATGCTATTTTCTGACTATTGGTAAAGTAATATCACTGTATACTGCAAACTGTGTGTATACCTATAGTTGTATATGCACATATGTATCATCAATCATCCTGCATACTTTTGGATGTAGATCGTCCTTACAAAATATTATAAAGAAATACTGTATGGTCCATTTTCTCAACATCTATCCTTTGGACAGAGCCTGTCTGGTCCTCTGGACTTGTATGGACTAATTTCTCACAAGTAGTCCTTGACTTGATCCATGTTCACTGCTGGTAGTTCTTCTCCTCAAGCCAAGTCACTAAGCATACAAGCCTGTTGGTGAAGATTAGGGCAAAGAATGCATTGAGTACCTTACCCTTAGCTCTGCAGGGATAGGAGAGACGATTTGTTTGCCTGAAGAATACTGTCCTTAAAGACCTGACAATTTCTGAACTTCATTTACCCATCAGAGATGCTTCCCATGGGGACCCCAACTACAGTTTCCTGAATAAGGTGAAATCTACTTACTTGTACATCAGGATCTGCACTCCACTGCTCTCCTTCCCCACTGCCCTCAGGATCCTGAATTCTATTTCATGGTCATCACCTCCAAGGCTGTCACCAGTTACCACATTTTACCACAACTGTATCTTTCCTTGTTAGTGAACAGCAGAATCTATCTGCACATCAATACAACTTGACCAGTCCAGTACCATGTCAAGAACTTATTCCCAGAATCTATTCGAAGCTTTCATGGTCACATGTGTTCAAAACCTACAAGGAAGTGGTGAGGCAGGGAGGAAACAGGCAGGACTAACAAATGGACTGACAGTGATCATGAATAAGCCTCACTTACCTAGAAAACTGGTTTAATTAGCCATACATAGAAATTTTAACTAGTGTTTCCAATGGAAGAGTAAAGCATACAACCTTTTTTAGCCATACAAAGTACCTGTAGATTCAAATGCTAGGCAGACTATATATTGTATGCTTATAAGCAATAGCGTTAAGTGACAGCTTAGCAGTAGTAAACCACAAATGAAAGGGACATAAAATATCAAGTGGGTCTTTCAAAAGTGGGTCTTTCAAAATGGAGTTCACAAGACAAGCTAGCATGTTGTCAGTTTTTTATAGACACAATGCTTCTAGTGTACAAATTCACAATTCATGACACACTTTCAGAAGTGATCTTAGAAGCTATTCTACAGATATATTGGGTATCCATATCACCTAAATTAAAAATGGGGTTGGGAAAGACTAATTATTCAGGATCTAGTCGCCCAGTCAAAATCTTCCCCTTCTGCTCCTGGTGTTTAAACATTAACATTTACTGCCCTCTCTCCTTTACCCCTGCAGCATTTCCACCTGAATAGCTGTATGTTCACATACTGAAAACTCTGTCTATGTGGTGATAATTAAATGATGCTATGGAAACAGGAAATATATTTTAAATAAGATATAAGAAATTGAAATTTATTTCTCCCATGTTATATAAATGTTCCCCTAGAGTCAGGAATCTAAATAAAACTAAGTTATCCTGGTGGGAATTTTTATTGCAGGTTTATATATACCTTATTTTTATTACAAAAGTGCTGACATATTTCTTTGGCAACACAAATGCAAAGCTGTATTGTCGATCAATTTTAAAAACATATATATTCCCAATATCATGACAGGTTTATTTCTTTGTTCTTTACCTTCTTCTCTCCTCAAAGTAAAATGAATTACTTGTCTGTGTATGTATCTTCTTTTTTATGGTCTACAATTATGGTATTCTAAAATGTAAAGAACTATAGAACGATGAACATCCAATGTTTACTTCATGCAACATTAAAATAATTTCTCCACAACTCTTGAAAGAGACCTGAATTAACTTGGTAAAAGGCTCAATTGGATAGACAGACTGATATCAGGACATGGTTACAGTTATTTATTGGTCTTGAATGTAACATACCACATGATTGGAACTGGAACATCAACTAAATGTGTGTATTTATTTTTCTGGTAAGCTTAACAGCACACATATCAGGCCAGCTAGATAATAATACCAAAAGTACTAGTTCTTCAGGAAAACCTGTGTGTGCAGCTATACTGTATATGTCATGAGATTCTCACTGGAGCATCTCCACTGATCTCAGCTAAAGACTGCCAGCAGAAGATGTAATATGATGGTCTGAAAAGACCAAGATCACTCAATTTTAAAAAATGAAAAAAACATGAACTCCAGTCAGAAAACTAAATCACCAAATATTAAGAACATACAGTACCTACATTATCTTTGTTACATTATTACATTCTGTATTGAGTATAGCTCAGGGGAAGTGCCTAGTACCACTTTAAAGACGTGTAAGCCTGCATTTTAATGCAAAGACTGCAATACCCTCTTCCTTACTTTTACTACCTGGATACTGTTACAACCAGATGCTAAAGCAGCTGTGTGACAGCTCAAGCTCTAGGCATGGGAAGAAAAAGGCCAATTGAAAGTTAGGAGGTGCAAGATAGCATTTGCACTTTGGAAAAGTTCCCTCAGCGTTAGACACACATCCTTCCAGACAGACTTGATTTGCCCACTGCTGGTTTGCCTACTTAAAATTTGAGAATGACTCACCTGAAATGCCATGTTTTCACCCATGCCTCAGTGATGCCTTGACACTGAAAAATGTATGCACCTGAATCTGCATCCAATGAGACAGGAAAAATGCTATTATTTCTTTTTTATTTTCCCCATGACTTTAGGAAACATATATAGACTGGGGAACTACTCAGAATTTGTAACACCCCTTCCCTGTTATCAAACAGCAAAAAAACTTGCCTGATATACACCAGCTGAGAAAAAGCTGTTTCTGGTAAAGTATCTCATCAGTAACGTGTTATCAATTTTCTCAGCTCTTTATATCTAGTATAAGCACAAACAAGCATCCTTTACACCTGATGCTTAAGAAGAATAAAACAACAACAAAAAATTTAAAATCTCTTGCTTTTCTTATTTCTGTAGAGGTTTGTTTTTCTTTCACAGAAAATACTGCTGATGTCTTAACAGCTATAATGATGTATGCTGGTATTAAAACAGCCATGACAGTAACAGACATTACAAAACATATATTCTAAAACTTTTTGACCACAAATAAAAATTCTCTGTGAGCTTGTAAACTTAATGAATATTAAGGCAGCCTTAAACAAAATATAGCACATGAAAATTAAATAAGGAATGTTTTATTATTATTTTAAAAGGCTACAGTAATTTATTAACCACAGTGCATTCATCAGAATGAACGTGACAGACCCATAGACGTTTTCTTCCCTAATAGATCAAATTAATCATAAAACACATACTATTTTCTGCCCAGCTCCCTTCTGTTAATCTTGTTAGTCTTAAATCCTAAACACCACTGCTAATTCTAAGCATGTGAGAGCCATAAAAATTATTTACATGACTCGGCATCATTGCTTACTTAATTTTTCTGTTTTGCTAACTACAAAAAAAAATATTGTTATAAAAAAAAACCAACTTTCAAGTCAGTGACAGTTTTAGATACAGTACTGAAAACGATGAGTAATTTCATACTTAACTACATTATAGAAATAAACAGAGTAAGTCTCAAGAACAAATAAGAGTTGCCAAATTTCTTTTAACTGATTCAGGACACAAATGAGGAAGGCTGACTGCCATTATCTTAACTATAAGAACATATTTGCAGTGTAAGTATGAATAAAAGAAATAATGTGCTGGCATTTCTAAATTCACATTTCAGGCTACTAACTTTAAAAGCAAAGTGGCTTCACTGAAATCTGAAGAATACAAGTTTCCTATAGATTTCATGGGCAGCATGAGCTGATTGGAAAAATCAAGTCCCCTGTTTTCCCTCTTTTGCAAGATTAGGTTTTAGTGGGGTCTGTGACTGCGTCTGCTTTATCTTAAAGTAGCACAAAGACTTTCACTGATAGATGAGGAGGAAAGGAACAAACAGGAATGTCCCAGAGTACCTGATCATCATTTTCATTTGCACCATGGTCTTAGATCAGCTTAGGTCAACTGTGCCTTTTAGTATAGGAGGGCTCTATTCAAAGAAGAGAGAAAAGCTAAACTTTTGGATCATGTTAGCCATTTTAAAGTTGTACGCAGTTCAACTGCATCAATTTATTTCATTTTCAGTCTGTTCATTGTTCCTGTTCATTTGTTTGCACTCAGTAAATGCACTGAGTTAAATCTTCATTGCATTCTATTGCATGACAGAATCTGGATGAATGATCTTCATTTACCAGCTTCTATTCTCAGCCACAACACTGAGCAAGATAAGACCACTTAAATTTGCCTTCATTAAAGTACAGCTCTCGATATTTTTCACTTGAACTATAGCAAAATTGCAGCTTGGTCTTACAGAATGAGAGACCTCTTGAATTCAAAGTAGCAATTAGCCACATTGGTTTACATATGTTAAATAAACTGGCATTTTCTTCTATTACCTGGATGAGACAAAATCTGGAAACATGAGCAGAAATACTGCTATGAATAGAAATTCAGAATATGGATTCTATTTGTAGGAAAAGGGGTGGCAAGAGATTTTCCAAAGAATTTACAGGCAGACTAATAATAGCAAATGTTTTGCCTTTTAAGAAACGATAAAGCAACACAGGGTTGAGATTCAGGCTTTATTGCACACTCAACCTGCTAGCATACCCATAAAACCAAAAATCAGAATTTTTAAAATTTCATCTCAGGTAGGACAAAAATTCACATTTTAATTTCTAAAGAAAAAGACCCAAACAACAAAGTATTTTTGCTCGCACTTGCTTTGAAGCCACATGCTGTATTAATGCACAAACAATCTCATAGAAAAATTCATGTTGGTATCGTACTCACAGAAATACTGACACAAGGCAAGTACTCAGCATGTAAAAGAATGTCTTCAAATATCTAGTAAGAAGTAAATGTTATCATTCACCATTAAAGTAGAAAAGTCATCCCTATACTAGAAGTAGTATTCTGTAAAATGAAGAAGTTTGAAAATTACTACCACAGTAAAATGATGGATCTGAAAAATCAGTTTACGACAATGAATTGTGATGAATATTACTTTATATTAGACATCTGCAGTTTATATAAGAAACTTTTCAGCACATAGTCACTACAAATATTAAAAAGCATATTTCAACATACTTTCTTGAGTGAAATATTTAATATTTTTACATTTCTTTAACGTCAAGCAACCTTTAAAACTGCAAACATTATTTTAATGACAATAATACCTGTCTACTATTAAGCTTTTGAGAAATATACGTTGGGAAAAATAGGTGAATTTTGAATTTCAAATAACATCTAGACAAAACAGCCTAAGAAAATAAGCACTGCATGATAGTATATTAATAAACTGAGTAGGATTATGCTGTATCTTATGTCTGGTGTTGCTTTTCTATATGCTCTCTTTGTTGCCTCAAGTCAAGCATATATTCCCTTTTTCTGGGGCAGAACACAGTTGTGAAAATAGTAATATCCTGCTCCCTGAACTGCATGGTACTCAAAATATCCTTGTGGCTGTGGTCTACTAAATGAAAAGTAAATATTACCAGCAGATAAAATAATTTTCTATTTGTTTTCTATTAATTTTCTATTTGTTGGGGTTTTTTTATTCTTATTGTTGGGTATGAAAGATAAATTTTAAAAAGCTGGAGATTCAATTCTTTCATGTCTGTGAATGGACTCATAATTTTCCAGTACAAACATTTTTGCACTAGTCTACTGACTACAGTTCTGAAGGAGAGCTCACTCAGTACAACCATAGTTCATAGTCCAACCTTATTTATATCGCTTTGCTTTCTGTTCAGATTGTCCCCAAGGCAGTGCAATAAGGCAGTGTTATCTGTAAAGAATGTTAATTTTTTCCTTAAATCAGAAACCCTAAAAGAGTCTGCTATCCTCAGACACAATAAATGCTAGTTGCTTTGGATAAAAATTTAGACCATCATCTATGTGGATTGACTCAGAAAATAAAGGAAAGATTATTCTTGCTTTCACCAACCTACTTCAAGAATTGTAACGATCTATTTCCTATACAACTCCATTTTAGTTCTTCAGTTACAAAATGAACCATCTAAAACCAGTGTAAATCAACATCATTCCAATTAAGCCAGTCACGCAACAGTGATACAACCTAACTTAGGACCTGACTTGGCACTTGCCAGGACAGCTCAGCATCATTTACAAGAATAAGTATGCTTATAAGTCCACCACAAAGAAAGGCCAGATCTCCATGGTTGAAGAATCTTGTCCTTTTATCCATCCAATAAATAAACCATAACTCTCAAACCAAATTTCCTGACATTATTATGTTCATGAGTACAACTGCTTCTGTTCTAAGCCAGCAATCTAAAGAAGAAACCACAGAGTGCATAGTACTTGGAAGCCAACAAAGAGTGGGCCAGAGTCCTCAGAGAGTATGAAGGACACAGATGCTGGGCTGAAGGTCTACAAAAGCCAGGTATAGCTGAGAGCACAGACAGGACAGAGATAGAGGAGGAAAAATTTAGGGCAGGAAGTAAGGAACAAGACAGGAGCATGGCACTTTGATATAGTCTGCTTGCTAATGGACATACATCCGTATGATTCATGAGATTATTTCAACAAGATAGTCAAAGGTTGCTCCCGTAATTGCAGCAGCTACTGATCCCTGTGGAGTCTTAACATAAAGGATGTAAAAAACAAAGTCTAAAATCCATCTGAACACATCTGTTGTAGCACTAAATGGAATAGCACAACTTACCACTTCAGGCTTAGAGCTATACTAACATTGTGATGTGATTTTTTGTCTGTAGCTTATTAATGTCCCACAGCTGGAGCTAGTCTGAAGCAAGTTCCTCTCTTCAACAGTGTGTATAAATTCTTCTTTCTCAAAAAGGAGCTACTACCTCATGAAAAGGTGACTTTGTCTCCGTTTGGATTCTTTTATTATTCTATTGGCCTTGCCAGTAGGATGGCAGTTATGTTTTCTCACCTTTACTTCCTTAATATAGGAAGGTATTTATTAAAGGTCTGCATCACTTAAACTACGGATGCTTTGCTCTCAGTTTGACCGGGCAGAATGAAACATCAGAGATTTATTTAGTGGATTGCAACTTTGCCTATTCCTAATCTGGGACAAACTATAAGTAATGGACCGAAAGTGAAAACTTTTATAAACTATTGTCTGTCTGTACCTTGCCAAGTTTTAATATTAAGAAGAATACTGTAATAAAGTGGGAGCACCAACGGAGCAGTGGCATTTCCACTTTAACACTTATTATCTGCTTCTCTGATTAGAAAACCTGTCTCTCACCAGAATTGGGTGAATTTGATTTCATAACCTCAGCATGCATTTCTGCTTCACAGTGATGCAGGTTTTCAAAGAGAGCATTTCAAAAATCAGACAAAGACAAGATGGAATGCATTTTCCCATTTTCAATGCTTTTTGTACTCTGAAAACACACATCAACTATTACTTTCTTTCAAAGCAATTCAAACAATTGATTAGATTTGAAGGGAAAATGGTTATTGTAAAATAGATGCTTTCAAAATAATGAAGAACATGTCTTCTGAGATATTTCAATACTTATAAAACATAAAGAGCACCAGTTCACTCTTCTGGCAATTCCAATACATTGGCTGTCTTATTCAGATCAATGTTCTTTGTACTTGACAATGTTATATTGAAAATTTGTTTTAGCCTTTCCTATAAAGGATTGCAAACATCAAAAGCAGGAAAAGAGTTTGAAGAACAGAGGAAGTGGTATTTTAGGTAATTTACAGAACTTTAACAGAATTTTTTTAATTATGGTATTATATTAATAGACTGCTTGTATCCATAATTCAATAAATCTCAGACTAAAGCAAAATAAAAATAGGTCTGTGCTGAAGACTGTAAGTAACAAGTGAAAAAATTTAGACATGACATAGTGGTCAACATCTTGCTGTGATGTCATCTGACTGATTCCTTTGCACTGCCTATTTGTGGGAAATATTCCTGATGTATTATTATCCAGAATAGTTACTTTCCACAAGACATTTAATAAGAACATATAATCAAATCTATCTGGTTTAGACTGTTAATTTTTTAATTATTGCTTCCTGTACCCATAATTTTTTAAAACAAAGACTCATCTAGCTTAAGGAATGAAATTAAAACTTAAGTTTTTTTTTTATTTTCAGGCAAGGACCTCATGGTGCTTCCCATATAAAAGATTTCATGATATATTTTAAAATAAAGATTTCTAATTATAAAGAACATATAAGATAAAATTTTATGTGAATTAATTTCTTTTACCTATAATAACATCACATTCAGATAACTACTATTATCTCATATACATTGGTCATAGACACAGTCATAAAACTGTGTTTTAATTTATGTACTTTTGAGAGATTAAAGAACTGCACATATCTTTCATCTACAGACATTTATACAGTTCATAACATTTTATAGAAAGCTATGCCTCAGTTTCAATATCATTCACCTGCTACTTCTTTCCTGCTACATGTTATTTTTAATACAGTATGATTCGAACATCAAAAAATTATCCTATCAGTTCTCATCAGTGCATCAGCGCAAGCATATTTGCTATGTGAACCATAACTATTCACTTACTGTCATTTGTGAGTGTAAACACCCCAAAGACAGCAGTAATAATTTTGTCATGGTATACGTGTTCCACTACGGCAATATCAAAGTTTTGAAATTATGTAAGAAAGAAAAGCAAACAGTGCAATCAAGTATTACCCTTCATAGTGATCTATGATTAATAAAGGGGAACAGATGGTGCCTCCAGAGAACTAGAAGTAGTTTTGGCAATTGTGTCATAACTTGCTCTAGATAAAGTTTATTTACAGTTTTTTCTTATAGTTGTCTTCTCCTGTTTCCTTAAAGATTATATTTTATTATGAGGAATCTTCAGCATTTCCTTGAAATCTATTTGCAACTCCTTATAAGAATAGTATGTTTGCCTCCTTTTATTATGCCTATTATATAGTGTACATCTCTTACATACTGTAATATTGTTTCACCTTTTTTTAAAGTTTTGAAACAATTTCCCTCGCTGAAGTTAATACACTGATTAGCAAATACAGCTGTAGTGATTTTTCAATAGTTGTCACTCTAGGACAGCATCGCAGAATGTTCCCTTTTTGCCCGATGCACAAACTTGAAGAAATATTCACAGACTATAACAAATACATGAATTTAAACCCATGTGATCTGAAGTCTTTGTTCTGTACAACTAGGAAGCTCAATTTATTGTTTCAGAAGAACTGTATGTTCACTTGTATAACTACTGCTTACAACATTTAGTTCTAAACTATAATTTGCACTCTTTGTTGGGTAAGTACAAACAGGGTCTATCTTCAGAATTCATAGATTTTAGATAATATTAGGACAATTTTCTGCAGTTTTGTTTGAATAAAAGTATTTTAAAATCATGTTGTCATCTAGCTCATAATATTTTTACGTCTCTCACTACATGTAATCTGTAATCAGAGTTGATACACAAACACATGCTTTCAAAAACTTTAAATTATAGGATGGATAGACAGTGAAACAATACTTCCTATGGACATCTCAAACACAGACATCTCATCTGAATGTGATAAATGGACAACTTCTGTTACGCCAAACTTTTTTTATTTATGATTTAATTTACAGTTTTAAAGTAAGGTATTTTCTCTGAGGTTTTAGACTGCACACAGAGAGGCAGATAAGACAGTTGTAGCTATAGCCAAAGCTTATAAACAGGTTTATTGCCTTGGTTCTAAACTAAATCTAACTCACAGTTTTGGGGGAAAAAGGTAAATAGCATAAAATAGATTGACAGCATAACATATTATGTTACACTATTTCAAGTACTTAGGTTGGTTTACGACTATTATACCCAGTCAGAAATACTCAGGGAATCAACACATCTACATATTATGCAAAGCTGATCACAGAGATGATAGGAAAGGTATTTACAGAATGATGTGTGTTATAAATGAATGAGAGATATTTGTAACTAACTATACCTAAGATATCTGTAGCTAAAGTGTCCATTCTCGTGAATGTGACTTTTAGAGGGGAGTTAAATAATGAAAGTCTTAACTTTCTTAAAAGTCTTAAAACTCTTAACTTAAAGTCTTAACTTTTATTAAAACTCCCCTCTAAAAGTCACATTCACTCTGCCACCAATAACAATTCTGAATATCTGCTCCTTCCTGCCACTGTCATGCTTTCTCTCCTGTCTTCTTATGTCTGGAAAAACATTGCCACTGAAAATCATAGAGCCTTATGTGCTATTAAATTGCCCTTTAAACTGTCACTTCACTGCAATCCCTTACACAGGACTGCTGTTTGCATTGTCTGAATAAGCGTGGAGGTAAAATGAGGATCCCCTCTTTTAGCCTGAATGCATTCCCATTTGCTTATCCTGCATTCCTTTTCTATCTCACTTCCACCTGTTGTAGCCTTCTGATCTGCAGATGGCAAACAGTATGGATTTGAGAGCTCCTGCGCGCGCTCTCTCACTCTCTCATCATTGCTTACTGTCAGTCAGGCACAAAAGTGATTCTGGCTTTGGTTCCCATGTTCTCTCTAACACAAAGAAATGTATTAGCAGGAGTAGAAGTAGCAGTGACAGTAACGGAGAAAGCCAACTACACAGCATTTTAGGTCAGCTCACAAAAGTAAAAGGTTTTTATATATAAAAAAAAGAAATTCTTCCTCAAATAGAGCTTTAAATATAAAACTCAAAATTAAGAAACTCTTCTCAGCCATAATCCCAGAGCTATTTTAAAGAAAACCAAACAAACCCTTTTCTTCTGGCATTCTCATGTTTCTCACTCTTTGCTCCTTCCCTTCTTGAGGATGCAGTCTCTCTTGGGAATACAAAAATGCATTTTTTCATGGGTTTTTTTTTTCATACCAGACAGATAGGTATATTTACTGCAAACAAAATCTAATGGTTTCTTTGAGTACCTTCAATCCTTTTAGAAAAGGACTTTAATTCTTTGTCATGCTAGTAAACATTCATGCCAACACCATGGACAGAAATATATGCATAGTTATAAACATGCAAACATATAAGCATGCAGCTATTTGTGAAGCAAGTAAACAATAAACATTTTGAAGCAAAAACGTTCCTGTCTGTAAGGTCACCGCTCTGCTTACTCATAACGAAAGTAATAGGAAGTAATTAATTCTACACACACTAAATGTGATTTTTGTTTCCAAATCAAGAGTTTTAACTGAAAATGTACAGAATATAAACTTTTAAATTAAGCGAAATGTATGGTTCAAGCCAGTATCAAGTGTCCCTATATTAATTTGCTAGAAATTTTATCACACTGTAGGTATTATTAAGATGGTGCAATTTAATTTCAGTGTTGTTCCACATGTTTTGGGGACATTTTCTTGCATGGAAAACAGAGGGTTTGTAACCACACAAAACTCTCATCAAATAAACTGATTGTGTGGTATTTGAATTAGAACATGCTGGGTTTAAACTGTTCAGTAGATAAATTTTGAAACATAAAATATTTCATTTCATGTCTACAGGTTTCTATTTTATTACATTTCGTATCCACAGTCAAGTAGCAAATCCTTCAGATTCCACCAGAATCTAATGACCATCTGGAAGCTGCATCACTAAACTTCCAAAAAAACGCTCAGGCCCTGGTTTTCCTCAGCAAAGTACAAAGGTTTTTATCAAGAAGTATTTCTATCATGACAAATGTTTTAAATTCCTTTTCAGTCAGTTACATCAATGTGTGTGCAGGTAAAAATCTGTCAAAGAAGAAGAGTAGTTTCCATTAAGTATTAAACTATCTTTTTAAAGATATTGGAAGGTGAACTCTGTCAGATCAAACTGAAGTTGAGGTGGTGACTACTTATTTGCTTGAAGCACTTGCATTTACACATGTAAAAGACAACTTCTGAAAGTGTAATCACACGGAGATCCCAGCTGGGCATTTGCCAACAGTGAATGCGAGAGGCCTCGCTTGTTGGGGTTAGCTAAATAAAGGTGGGAACAAGATGGAAGCCCATGTGTTGAAAATAAATAGAAGCCTGTTTATTGAGCTAGGGATTAAGAAACAGAATATTTATGAAATGTATATTCTGAAAATTGGTAATGAATAAACACTGAGTTTCGGGACTAGAATAATATAAGGAAGTTAGCATAGCTAAAAAATTCTTTATTTTCTATGGACATTGTATTTAAACTCCTACTTTCTCTTTAATTTCTCCTGCTGCTTCTTTATCTCTCCCTCATCATCCAATCAACACTTCTTCTTTCCTCTTTCACTGACAGTTTCACTTCTTAAGCTCTCTCTCATTAGATTCCATGTTTTTATTTGTCCCTCATGCTATTAACTACATTGTTTCATCCTCACTCTCATCTCTGTAAAGAGTGTCAGGACAATGTACACACAATATTTGTATTCCAACTAAATCTGCATAATTTGTGTCACTGCAACAGTAACTAGACCTGGTGATGCCCATTTTGAGAAAGATGAACATTGTCTTGTGTCTCCAACTCCCTTGGTGAATTTTTAAGAACATGATACCTCCCCATGCTCACAACAAATCCCACCCAGAAACTGCTCTTGATCTAGGGAAGCCGAAGACAACCAAAAGACATGTTTATCTATTGATATACTACTGGAGAGGAATGTTACCAGCTGACAGGTCAACTCTTACAGTGTGCTGGACTCATAATGTCTCCACTGCATAGCACAACAAATGGGAAGCCAAAACTACCTCCAAAATAGGGAACAGTACGATCCTGTCAACATGATGTTGGCACCCAACCTATTTAGTCCTGCTTAGGACACTGCACAACGCAGCTCACCCAGCCTACTGTGGCTCTTTGGGCCTCACACCCTTCCATGATGGAGACCGTCCTAGAAAAACTGTTTCCAGAACTATGTAACAGCATAGCTTGAAGTCTAATGTAAAAATTGCCATTCAGCATGACCTGGAAAGCTGGGTGGGGAGAAATTTAATGAAGTTCAATGAGGGCAATTATAAAGTACTGCATCTGGGGAAGAACAACCCCATGTATCAGTACAGGTTGGGGGCTGATCTGTTGGAGAGCAGCTCTGGGGAAAAAGATCTAGGAGTCATGGTGGACAAGAGGATGACCACGAGCCAACAATGAGTCCTCATGGCCAAGAAGGCCAATGGCATCCTGGGATGCATTAAGAAGAGCATGGTCAGCAGGTTGAGGGAGGTTCTCCTGCCCCTCTACTCTGCCCTGGTGAGGCCCCACCTGGAGTACTGTATCTAGTTCTGGGCACTCCAGTTCAAGAAAGACAGGGAGCTACTGGAGAGAGTTCAGCACAGAGCCACTAAGATGATTATGAGAGTGGAGCATCTCCCCTGTGAGAAGAGGCAGAGAGAGCTGGGTCTTTTTAGCCTGGAGAAATGAAGACTGAGGGTTGACCTTATTAACGTCTATAAATACGTAAAGGGCAAGTGTCAGGAGGATGGAGCCAGGCACTTCTAAGTGGCATCCAGTGATAGGACAAGGGATAATGGATACAAGCTGAAGCACAGGAGGTTTTGGGTAAACATAAGGAGAGGAGACATTCAAAACATGCCTGGATGCATTCCTATGTGCCCTGCTCTAGGTGGTCCTGCTCTAGCAGGGGGGTTGGACTAGATGAAATTTTGAGGTCTCTTCCAACCCCTAGCATTCTGTGGTTCTGTAAAGCAGGGAGATGGTGGGTTTTTTTAAGCAGTCAGTAATGACTGGAAGAAGACAGCATGTCAACAGCTGATGACCTGAGTCAGACCTGGTCCTGTAGTTACCCGTGCATAGATCATCTCCTGCTGCTGTTCTGGCTCAGACGATACAGCTTCTCACCTAACTAGCCTGCAGATTTTACAATAGCAAAGCTGACAGAGAAACACCTAAATGCCCCTGGAGACCACATAAATAGGAAGCTCTATGAAATATACATAGCAAGTGAATATTTGAGAAACACTTCTTTCTTACTGCCACTATTACAACACAGTTACCTGACTGTGATCTATTCTTGTATGTGTGTTACCTCCATTGAAAGCATATATATTTTCCTGACATTACAGTTTTGCATTCTCCTTTACCCACAATCGGCAGCTATACTGCCACTGCCTAAAATTCTGAAGTTGTTACATTCTGAATAAATGTATCATTCAAATCTTGAAATTAGCATGGTAATATGCAGACCTATGCCCCCAGTCAATGCCAACATACTAGAAAAAAAACCTGAAATCATATTTCTACAGGTTTCCTAAGCTCAGATGCGGAAATGAAATTTCACCAGCTTTTCCATCTGGAAGAGATAAAAATAGCCAAAAATAACCAAAGCACTGTTATATTAACTTATAAATTACATTTCATTTTAGTAACAAATGTATTGCACAAATTAAATAATAAGTTTATTAGACGAAAGGCCCAGTCTGTAATTTTTTTTTTTTTTTTTTTGCAGAAAAGGAAGTAACACACAATGCCTAACCATATGGTCTTTTTGTCCTGTTGGCTAATTACCTACAAATTGCTGTACCAATTTTGCTGCTGGTGGTTATTATTAACTGGAGTATGTTTCCTCCTGAGTATTGTTCCTCTCTTTCACATCTTTTCAACCTCACCAGAGAAAATGCATTTCCTATTCACAATGCTTAACGGGCTAAATTGCAAAGGATACCTTCTACAATTGAATTCTGTAAAGAAGAGATAGTTCCCAAACAAAAAGCTGACTGAACAAAAGCTACAGCCATGCACATTGTACTGCTTTACAACTAGAAGTTGAAAATATTGAAAACAGTTATATTTGCATCAGAAATTTCTTTGGCCATGTAAAAACAGTGTAGCCCTGGGCATATACTCTGACAAGCATTAAAATGATGCAATAATGATTTTTGATATAGAAAGCAATTAGCATTTTTTAATGATCCATTCTGTAGAAGCCATGTCTATTTTAGGGCATCTGCTTCTAACAATACTTCACCATTCACATATTAGAGTTTAAATCTTAATTATTGCTTTTGCAATATAAGAATTCTAACATAATTATCAATTATGGAAACTACAATCAGTCTGAGAACACAGCTGAGGCATTCTTGCCAGCTAGACAAAACTAAAAGCATAAGTAAAATCCTTATTTAACCACCCTACAGCCCAGAAGTGCCTTGAAGTTCTGCTCTTTGATTAACAACTAATTATGCAAATTCAGATCTACAATTCCAACAGCTAAGAATAAATTACTTTGCCTAGCTTATTTAGAATATGCATACATTTTATTTTTCTCCTTCATATGTTTATATTGTTCAAGAAAGAAATCAATTTTCCAAGATCAATAATTATTCCAATATTCCTCTAGTAGCAGTCCTGCAAGCATCTTCATAGCAGAAAACCAAACAGCAAAAGCAGCTTTGATGTACTTTTAAAAAAAGCACTCATCAGCTGGACTTCCAGGTTTAGCTTGCCAAAACTGCTAACTAGAAGACGATTAAAAGTTTCCTTTAAATCATTCCCAGATAAGAACATCTCCATAATTTAAAACAAATGGTACATTTCTACAGAGATAAATGCATTAGTCTGTCCCTTTAGATGTGTGTATGCATCCAAATGTTTCTCTACTGTAAGACACTTCACCTTTAAGAGTATAACTAATACATCTTTATTATAAAATCCCTGGTTTCCTTAAAAAATATGTAATAAATTAACTTTTTCTCATTTTCATCAATTGTACCAATTGGAAAGTTCTAAATAAATTTAAAAGCCAGTAATATCTTATTTTTACACTATTTATTTTTCTGTTATTTAGTCAGTTAAAGCTACCAGTGCACTGATACATCAGCTGTCTGATGCTAAGTTCTAGATCTGCAAAACCTTGTTTCTATTGAGGAACCTGTAAATACTAAGTGAGGAATGCAAATTACCATAACCAAACTTCAAATTATAATTCTACCTACTCATTACAGTGAATAACGGACTTTATGGTTTCTTGTCTATCACATCTTCAGTATGAAAATAGTTTAGTCAAGTATCCTACTTGACTTCAGTAAAGCTGGCGAAGTATGGGCTGGATGAGCAGATGGAGAAGTGGACTGAAAATCGGCTGAAGGGCTGGGCCCAGAGGATGGTAAGGGTGACAAAGCACTGGCACAGGCTGCTCAAAGAAGTTGTGGAGTTTCCATCCTTGGAGGTATTCATGGATGGTTATCTGGATATGGTCTGGGGCAACCTGTTCTAGGTGGCTCTGCTTGAGCAGGGAGGTTGGACAACTTGACCTCCAGAGCATCCTTCCAACCCAACCAGTCTGTTAATCTGTGATATGTATCTAAGCCATTGCGACTAAAATTGCATCTGTCGCAGTTCTCCAAATATCACCTCCACACGCCTTGACAGAGATGACCAGGACACAGATTTTGCATCTCAAACAACGCTGAAATGTCCTGCTTAGAATTTCCAGACAAGACAAAGAGGGAGGGAAGGAAGAAAACAAAAATAACGTGGTAGTTAATACATGCATTTGATATGGGAAATTCTAACTATTTAAGCTGCAGTCCACAAGAGGCAAAGAAGTGAACATTACACTCATGTTTTTTTCTGGGTAGGGTTACTATTTCCTTTTATGTTTTGACCATAAATTCCAACAGAGCCTAAGAAGAATGTATGATGGAAGTGTATTCAAATTCAACTGGGAAATGATTTCTGACAAAAAAAAGTCTGCTCAGAAGATTCTCAACCAGCTGTTCTCTAATCTTTTCTTCTCCCATATTGCAGCCTTCTAGGTCAGTGTTCTGCTCCTTGTTTCTAAACAGATTTCCTTTCCCCAGCAATCCTTAATGTCAGTGAAGGGGAGATTTTGTTCCAGCTGTTTTTCACAGCGATCTGACAAAATGTGCTTAATAAACTTAGTACACCTTCCTGACAGCTATCTCCTTTAGATGGCTCCCACTGCCAAAATATGGGGTATTGAAGTATTAGGTAGATTTTCCCCCACCACTTTGAATATGAAGTGTTGAGGTGACAGGAAAATCCTTCAAAATAAAAACATACTTATGGTGAGGGTAAAAACTAAAACAAATCCAACCCAAAGCTACATATCTGTGTCTGAGCAGATTAAAGAATACAGATGACACACTTCTACTGCTAGCACCCTTGTCCCAAGGGCAGTTACAGCTTTCTTCTTTTACTGACTTTTTCAACTGACTATTTTAGTGTCTTGGAAGTGTTTAGCAGTGCCAGTCTGAAACAGCCAAGTCTGACTTCTGTGGCATGAGCCAATTAATGAGGAAGCATTACCTTTCTCCTATCTGCTTTACTTCTTCCCCACAGCATGGCCAAAATTAGGTT
Source organism: Todiramphus chloris collaris (assembly GCA_025345505.1). Taxonomy (NCBI): domain Eukaryota; kingdom Metazoa; phylum Chordata; class Aves; order Coraciiformes; family Alcedinidae; genus Todiramphus; species Todiramphus chloris. Next base: position 4,802,199 of record JANVCC010000020.1, read on the forward strand.
AATTAGCAGTGTGCTGGGGGAAATAAAATCACTTTATTTAGATTAACAGTTTGGGACTGGCCTCAATATGAAGTATGGGACTATTAATAAAAAGTAAAAAGTGGAATCACAATCCTGATTTAAATTTTCAAATAAATTCCCTGTCAAAGAAAAGCAAACTTGAATTAGTTTAAGGGCTTTTTTTCCATGAAAAAAAAAACAAACCAAAAAACATGGTAATGTAGTTAAAATACTTTTTGTTGTTGTTTGAAAAAGACGCGTTCATACAGAACATAGTTGTATTTTCCTAAGATTCACATGCACAATAAAAGCTGTTTAAAAGGTCAAAGAAAAGAAGATCTACCACCCACCTGGGAAGCTGAAAACATTGCATGAGGAGATTAAAAATGACTAAGGGTGCAGTTTCACTACAGCTAGCAGAAATAATTTCCATTAGAATTATCACTTCCTGTGTTAACCTAGCTCAGAAGAGAGCAGGCACAGTGAAGTAACACACATCACAGATTGATACCATTAGCAGCACTAAGCAGCTATTGTGTTCCTATCTCTATCAACACTACTCAAATTCAAAGCATCACTAATCCTGAGCTCCACATTTTAGGTTTGGAATAAAGTCAGGTAAATGTAATTGTTGAATTACACCTTAAGTTAATAATGCAGTGAATACCAGCCTTAGAAATGAAACCATAATTTTCTTAAGTGCTGTAAAACAGCAGAAGTCCCTTCCAGTCAGCACGGCTATGTAATTTTACAATATTTGAGGATCTTCCACAAGGCATAAAGAAAACAGACTTACCAACCTGATGGAAGGGCTTTAAATCAGGGATGTTGGATAAAGTTCACCTTATCTAAATCAATAGTGCAGGAACAGTGAGAAAGAGACAAGGGACAACATGATGAGAGAGGAGGCTCTCAGACTTCTTCTGGAAGCAACGTGACTAAGGGTTCATTGCAAGCACCTCTACATAAATATATGTAGCAAGGGGTACAAACAGGGAGAAAGAGAAATCTCTGCACACTTGTAGAGCTATGATCTCATTGGGATTTGAGGAATGTGGAGGTGTAGCTCACATGATTAGTGTACTGCAGCAGATGGATACAAGCTCTTCAGGAAAGAGGGGCTGGGAAGGTAAGGCTGTGGAGTTCCAATCTACGCAAAGGAGTTGCTCAAATGCAGAGAGCTTTGTCTTGGAACAAGTGATTACACAGCTCAGATTAAACTGCAGAGAGCAGTCAATAGGTTGCAGGGCCAGCCTACACAAGAAGCTGGGACAAGAATATCACAAAGCTCTGCAAAGGTAAACAAACCCTTCATCTGGGATGGAATAACCCAATTACAGCATACTGTGAGCACGTGGGCTAGAAGGATCTAGGGTTCCTGGTGCAGAGTAAATTGAACATGAGTCAGCAGTGTGTTCTTGGAGTCCTGAAACCCAATGACATAGTGGACTGTATTAGAAATAGTCTGATGAGAAGGTGGAAAATTGATTTTCCCCCTCTCTTCAGAAATTGTGAGAATATATTTGGAGTCTCATGACCAGTTTTGGGCTTTCTAGTCTTGGAAAAGACTCAGTGTACAGGAGCAAGCTCACCAGAAGACACTACATAAAGATGAAGTTGAGAGCACTAGTTCTATCAGCTTTAGAGGAAGCTGAGAAGGAATATTCCTGTTGTGTTCAGCTTCCTGACAGGAAGGGACAAAGACAATGCAGCCAGACTCTTCTCACTAATGCCCAACAACGGGACAATAGGACACAAGTTGGAAGACAGAAAGTTCTGATTAGATAAAAGGGGGGGGGGGGGGGAATTACACAAAGGTGGTCAAACACCAGAATAAGGTTGCCAAGAGTGGTTGTGCAGTTTCTACCCTTGGAGCAATTCAAAACTCTGAGCAACCTAACTGACTCTTGTTTAAACAGCGAGTTGGACTACATGATCTCCAAAGGCTTTAACTTAAAATTTTGTTTCATTGAGTAACCAACAACTTTACAATGTAATAAATCTTTTGTTAAATATCTGTTTTGTTGGTTTTCCCCCTCCTCCTGTCCTTTCTTCTCATTTTCTTATTCTGCGAGAAGGAAAATTAGACTTTATAAGACTCAAATCAAGTGCAGCAATATTGGCCCTCTAGGGATAAACCCATCAGTACAATGACAAATGCATTTCTTGAAAGAAGTATACAAGTGGCTACAGGACTAAAATTGTGAGTTTACAGACCATTCCTGTCCAGCAGCAATGTCATTTTAATGCTATATTTCAAATGAATTCTGACACTACAGCTTTCTATCATTTTTTAATGTTATTATTAATGTTTCTCTAATTTACATAACAAAATACTATTTGTTTTCATTACTTTTCTTTGGAAATGTTTAGTTCCTGTTTGGCTGGCACCCAGTGCATTCTGCTGTCTTTGTGATTTATGAGTTTGCTGATTCTCAGTTTTACTACCCAAAAAAGAAATCCTCTACCAGAAAAAATAATTTGGAATTGCTTAATATGCCCTGATGAATGTGCTAATTATTGCAGTAAAGCAGATTTGCTGTCACCTTTCATTGTTGAAAGCAACACACGGCAGGCTTTAGTGCTATAGAAATAAGTACTGTAGCTCTTTAATATATGAAAATGTTATCGGCCATGTGCAATGAGTGCTTTAATTTGTTTACCATCCAACAAATTTGCACAAGTCTTTTCCATGATTTATAACACAGACTGTCTTCTGGCTTGTAATTTGTCACACTCTAAAGGGTCTTGGGATACAATTTTATGAAAAGTAATATATTAAAGTTAGTTTCTATTGCAAAATGCTAGGAAATACATCCTCATTGCATCGTATCATGGCCCTGGAGCCCTATTACCAGATTTCAAGGAATCAAGTGAATAATAGTGGTTCCTGAGCATAAAGGAGAAAACTTTAGGGAAACCCAGATTCAAAGGAAAAAAACAAGTAAACACTCTTTTATTCTAAGATATTACACATAACAGTTTGAGATCTAACTTAAAAAATATTCCAGTTTTATTCATTCAAATATCGGAGCATCTTACCCTCACATTATGATATGTCATTTCAGGGGACTGGGCATAGAGCACAGTATTTTAGCTGTTGATAATACTTGTGTCCATATCTTAGACATATATATATTCTTAGACATAATATATTCTGTGCAGCAGCTGTGTCAGCCAGACCTCTAACTCCATTAAGTCTATTTTCCGAACATTTTTGAAGTTTAATTAACCAATAATCATACATTATGTATTGATAGGCAAGTGCCTAAAATATGCTTCTCATCACTTCTTTCCTTGATTTCTTTCAGACCATTAAAATATAAAGCCTTGCTAGAACACAATTACTTGTTGGAAGTGGCGTCTCAGTAGTCTTAATTTATGCGTATAGATGTATGTGTAATTTGTGCAGCTCTAACTCTGCTTGTCACACGACCACCCAAAACCAGAGGTTTTCCTAGTGAAAGAGAGATACATGTTCTACTGCACTAGGTAATAGAGATGCATTTAACAGACTGCATAACAGTGTGGATGCTAGCTTTTAAGGTATAGATTATATTTGCTTTCTGTATTAATTTGCAACATTTTTAGGAGCATTGATGTTATAGTATCTCACATTCAGACAGAAGTTAAAAATGCAGTGTGGCTTTGTACTGAAAAAAAAAGCAATTATGGATTAATTTAGAAACTCTGATGACCTAAGTGTTAAAAGTTCATTTCAGCTCAATCTTTAATATACTGTATACCTAGTATACTCAGAAATACAGCACTTCTAGCTCCAGCCAAACATTTAAAAAATATCTAGCCTCAATTACATTGCTTGAACATTTTGTTTACTAAGAACATCTCTACTCATGATATTATGCAAACACTTGAGATTATGTAGTTTTTGTGAACTGAAAAGTAATCTTCACTAACTCAGAGAAAAGAAGCATGGGCAATTAGGTCTGAAATGTTTATCCATATCCATATATCCATGATCTGAGAGAATTTCCTGCAGATATATTGGACAAAGCTTTAGGCTGCTGCATTATTTTGCTGTAAGCCTTCAGAATGAGCTTTCAAGAGTTGCTTGGAGATGAGCTTCCAAGGAACTCACACTCACATTCACTGTAAATGTAAGACCTTTGATATATGAGGGCTCCCTCAAATAAAGCTTCTGCCCATCTCACTATGAAAACAGAAGTTTAGTCATCCTTCCCAACCTCCAAATGTACTAAAGTGTCCTCAAAGAAACTGCTCTGACCCCTATGTCGTCCCCTTTTTTCCTTCATAGCACAATAATCTTTCGTTCTGTGTCTACAGCAGTAGCTGAGGAATGTGGCAAGGAGACATGCAACAAATTAAATAATTAAGTTTCGGTTTACTGTATTTAATTATTACCTCAAATGAAGATAACAATTTGAAACCACCACAAGAAAAAAATAACAGAGAAGTGCAGATCTGAAAAAAAATATTAATCAAAATCTGTGACAAGGCAGTAAATTTGAGAATTTAGCAACAACCTTCAATTCAATTTACTGTACTGGAAAATAACACTGTCACTCATATTGAGTTTGTTGCCCACCAGGATCCCCAGGTCCCTTTCCAAAGAGCTGGTCTCTAGAAAGGTAGATCCCCCCTCTGTGCTGCACTCGTAGACTATATTTTCCCAGGTGCAAGACCTTACACTAGTCCTTGTGAAACTTCCTAAGGTTCTTGTTACCCCACTCTTCCAGCCTATCCAGGTCTTCCCACAGGGAGGCTCTCCCTTCCAAAGTGTCCACTTCCCCACTCAGTTTGGTATCATCAGCAAACTTCATCAGGGTACACTTGATCCCATCATCCAGATCACTTATGAAGATATTAAACAGCACTGGACCCAATATCGATTCCTGGGGGACCCCACTTGTGAACCCACTTATAGAATCATAGAATTGTCAGGGTTGGAAGGGACCTTAAAGATCATCTAGTTCCAACCCCCCTGCCATGGGCAGGGACACCTCCCACTAGAGCAGGTTGCTCAGAGCCCCATCCAGCCTGCTCTTAAAAACTTCCAAGGATGGGGCTTCCACCACCTCTCTGGGCAACCTGTTCCAGTGTCTCACCACCCTCATGGGGAAGAAATTCTTCCTAATGTCCAACCTGAATCGACCTATCTCTAGCTTTAATCCATTCCCTCCAGTCCTATCACTGCCCGACAGCCTAAAAAGTCCCTCCCCAGTTTTCTTGTAGGCCCCCTTCAGATACTGGAAAGCCACAATAAGGTCTCCCTGGAGCCTTCTCTTTTCCAGACTGAACAACCCCAACTCTCTCAGTCTGCCCCTATAGGAGAGGTGCTCCAGCCCACATTTCATGCCCTCATTTCATGCCAAAAATGTTTTATAGGTTTATGAATGCTCATTTTGTTTGGTTTAAAAGTTATTTAAAGACAAAAGTGTTTCCAAGGTTTCTTTGAACCTTGTCACTGTGAAATCTGTTTGTCTTATTTGAATGATTTTATATTATTGTAGTTGATTGGTTTGTGTGTACATAGCAGTCACATACATAGCAGATTTCTTTTTCTTGGCAACATTTCACCAAATACAAGGGAAAAAAAAATCTCACAGCACAGTATTGACCCTGTAGCCTGCAATCCAGGTTTCTCATCAAGTTTTGCAGCAGCCAACTCTACTAACATGGTGGTCTCACCACAAAAGTTATTTCATTTTGTAAATGACCACTGAAAAGTTTGGACTGAGTATACAAACAAGACAGCAATTGCCATTTGCCTCCCTGAAAACATAATAGTTTTCCGTTAGAAAAAGAATAGTACATCATCTTATTACTTAACAGTCATTATTTTTAGCAAATAAGATGATCTACCAACCTAACAGCGTTTATATTTATGAGCCAAATTCTCTGCAGGGATGGAAGCAGAGAAACAATATTTGAGCAGCTGCTGCCATGAGGTTATAAGCAGACTGCGTTCCTCACACAGCACACACACACACTGGCTACTGTTCAAAGTCATCACCCCTCTGGGAGACTGTTTGCATACTTAAATTATGAAACCTGTATTTATGAAGACAGCATTCATAAAATCCCAATCTTGCAAACATTTTCTAAAGAGTACTGTGCTCAAGAGCATGAGCAGCCTTTTGACTTCAAAGAAATTCATGCAACAAAGCACTCCAAGCCAAGTGTTTCACTGTGGTAGATAAGTATTTGAAAAATATATTTATAATCCCTAGGTCCCAATGGCTTTTGAGAATGTGATGATTAGGGCTTTTGTGGTGCAAGACCAGTTTCTTTGTCTTATAGTTTTCCACGACAGACAGACTTTTTCAGTTTAATCCATTTAAAAAACAACACAAGATTGTTTCATTGAATTGAATTCTAAAATGATTTACTTATATTGATGCAACTTTCACCTGTAGACCTGGCCTTACAGACTTGTTATTGACAATATTCACCAGACTGTCAGGTGATTTTAGTTTCACAAAGGCAAACAACAAAACAGAGGGGTCCTGGGGTGTGTTATATTTGCCTTCAGGGTGGGTTGGCTTTGATACAGGGCTGCCCCAACACCTGGTTGAGTGGGTGGACCCAATACAAGTACCATGCGTTGGAATGGATCCACACTGGCAGAACTGAGACCCACCTCCCACATACCATTCAGCTTCTTCACCCGAGCATGCTGCACAGGGAACCTGGCTTCAGTGTTGCCTACAAACTTTAACCTTAAGGAATGCTGCCCTAGTACACACCTTGACAAAGACAGCTGTCTATATAAATTAGGGCCACTTATAAGATGCACACTTAGTTTTGCTGTTTTCCATGGTGGCCTTGCTGTCCCTGCTTCTTCAGAAAACAGTTTTATTAAACATTTGGCTGACATCCAAAGCCACTGCCCAGAACTCACTATGCTAAGATATGGATGAGTTATCAACAGCTAAAATAGCATGCTTTACGCCTGGTCCTGTGAAATACATCTGTCCATCAGTCAGAAGATTGAACTACCACATAAACAGCCTTATTTCCAGTTCCTTTCCATTGGAATTTTAGGTATGAACAGATGGATTAGTCCTGTACTATTCTCTAAGTCACCTTTCTGAAATGTGTGGGAGCCCAGCATCAAAGACAGACAAGGAGAAAAAGGAGTCTGACAGTGTGAAAGCCACCTAGTACCAGCATGACTGATGGGGACCTGGATTTCAGTCACAGAATAAGACTTATTAAGTCTGGAAGAGACCCTCCTATGGGGGTCATCCAGTCCACACTGCTAAAGCAGACCAAGTTATATCAGGGTGCTCAGAGCTGTGTCCAGTCAGGGTATGAATATCAAGGCAGGAGATTCCACAGCCTCTCCTGGCAGCCTATTCCAATTTTTTTAGTAGATTTGTGATTATTTTTTTTACCAAGCACAAAGCTTTCCTTTTTACAACTTCTGTCTGTTACCCATCACTTTGCATCTGTGAGAAGAGCTCCATTTTGCTGTATACCTTCCCATTAAATAGTTCTAGACAGCAGTAACACCTCTTCTTACCCTTCTCCCCTTAACACCAAATATAGCCTGTCCTGTCCTCCTCATATATCATAGGGTCTATAAATCCAAGCGACTTGGTGACACCTTGCTGGATTCACCCACATGTCTACAAGGAGGCTGTAGTACTCAACTGCTGCACATTATAGTACCTCTTCCCCACACTGGAAACCTATGTGTAAGGTGCAGTTACAGACAGACAGCTATATCCTTTGTGTTGGCTCCTACAGAAGATGAGTGGCAGTAGTGATGAACCAATGCAAAAGACATCAGGATCATAACAGAAGAACAAGAAAATAAGGGGTGAAAAACCAGAAAGTTGGTGTGTACGATATTAAAGTTCACCAAAAGTCAATCTTTTCCTTTAAAGGGAAGGTAGTCTGAAGTAACTCAAAAAGCAGCTTTGCAACTTACAGGCTGTCCTGGTTTGAGTGAGAACAGAACTAAATCTGTTCAGTGATTTTACTTTTCAGCTCAGTTCTTGTAACTAACTGCACTGTCTGGAGTTAGCAGCCTGTTCTCACAGACATTGTCTGCTTCTAGCAGTGCTAACACCCCATGGTTAGAGTTTGTACCAAGGATTGGTGTGCAGTCCAAGGCCACTGCTGGATCTTGTGTACCACACTGGGGGGTGCAGAAAGTGAAAGGCTGCACCTGCAGGGAGAAGCGGGCAGGACAGGTGCCCCTAAACTGACCCACAGGGGATTCCAGCCCATAGATGGATAAATAAAATAAAATAAAATAAAATAAAATAAAATAAAATTCTTGATCATTTTGAAGGGCAAATCAGCTGAATGCTTTGAGGACCATTAAAGGAGATTTGATTTTAAGAGATAGAAGTGTAGAAAGCACCCTGAACTACAGCAGGTTTTTTTGTTGTGGGGTTTGGGGTTTTTTTAATGGCAAGCCCACAGATTTCTTTCCTTGCCTACAATTTTGTAAGAGCTGTTTTCTATCAGAACTGATTAGTAAAGTGAAGCTAAATCTCTTTTCTTCCCAGTTAGAAGGCTTTCATATTTAATTTGTGTCTAAAGAAATTTTACTAACAGAGGCCCTGGGAAAAAAAAAATTAATTTTATGGTTATAATAGAAAACAGGGGAATTGAAAAAGCCCCTTTGGAGTTCAATCACAAAAAGGAAAGATTCAATTACTTTGAAAATCTTTAGAACCACAAGACAGAAATATTGGAAATTATGAGCCAGACTGAGGGTCAACATCAACTGTAATCCCAAACGGCATTTATCCCTTGCCTTATATTATTATTCATTTAGAAACATAATGAACTTCAAGCCAGTAAAAACATGAGGAGATAACTGCACTTAAGGAAAGTAAGCTCTCATAATTATTCATTAATTGAATAAAAGCAAATGTTAACCACAGTAATATTTTCCTTGTCTGCCTAGCATTCAGTGACAAAACGAAACTTGTAGGAAAATTACAGTTTCTGAATATGTCTATTTATGTAAGATCCCTAATGGTAATATATTATTATAGGGCAAATATGCAAATAAGAGTGCTTAAAATACATTTTAATTCCATAAAGATTAATAAATACATAGTAAAATACTGTGATGATGCTATATTTAAAGTTAGCTACACTTTCACTGAGTGAACCTGACTCACGCTATTTTACACGACAATTGTCATACTAATTTTAGTCATTTACTCCTAATATATACTGTACAAGTATGAGCCATATGAAGCTGTTTATCTGTGTATTACTCCAAAATGTATATCTGATACCAGAATGAAAGACAAAAAATAATTATTAACAGGTGACAACTTCTTTCAAATATTTATGTGAACAACTATTATCATATAAACCAATGAAAGTGTAACAAAATGAATTAGAAACATTTTGAAAACAATCTTCTGACGTGATTTGTATTTGAACATTACACCTATGTTGAAATCTGTACCAGTTTATCATTTTGGGAGACTTCAGAACTCAAGATGAACATCATTAGCATTGCCTTGAAAAAGATTCAAATACAAATTACTAATACCAATGTATTAATCATTCCTTTTTTAAATACTAGTTTTTGTAACACCAAATTCTCTGTTTATTTTTGAAATACATTTGGCATCTAAAAAAGGCTCTTTTTCTATGTTTTATTGTGTATAGGTTTTTTTTAAAGCTGAAGTCCCCGCTATGCTAAATAACCTAATATTTCTTTTCATGATCTCACTAGTTACATTCAAGCTAGTAATTCTTCTTTCTTACTACTTCAGGTGCTTAATTATGAGTATGTGAAAACTGTGAAACTTAGCCCTACTAACCTGAGGCCGTAATTATGTTTGACTGGTATAACACTGCAAAAAGTCCACAGATATATTAGTTAGCATTCAATATACTAATATCCTAAGACAAGAGACTCTTAACTACATGTGCAATAATGACTATGATTTGATGTTGTGATGTCTTAAAACTGAAAACTTATCAATCAAATAAGAACAATGTTGGCATTTCATTTCTACAATCTACTGTTTAATGCTTGTAATCATCACACCTTGAACTTCATCGACCAATATATTATCAATAAAATTTAATTCTCCTTATGTATGAAGCAGTTTTCTATTTCAAATATGTAAAGGAACAATAACTCAAAGAACACCACAGTACTGTCAATTAATGACTGGTATGCTAGAAATCATTTAAGGGGTTACTTTAGGCTATTTAATTAATCCATTAACAAGTAGTGACCTATCTGTTATAAATTGATTTCTCTCCTACACACTTAACTGATCTTGCCATTGATCTGTCATTCTGCCCCCAAATGACTTCAAATTAAGTTCTTCATTGCACACTACTGCTTAGGACTCCTACTATAGAATTTCAAAATCCCTAATCTAAGGGAAGTGTCCTAAAGATTCGATAGATGTAAGGCTCTAGATGAAGGAATACTAATAAACTAGGAAAATTATCTATAAGGCAAAGTATTTGAGCCCATATCATTCTCTGCTCACTGACGAACTTATAAAGGTATTATCAAACTTCACTTGAGACAGAAAACTAGAAAATTCAGGCTGATGTTTTGTTCCCAAAATATTTTCTGTTACGTTTTATAAGACAGCCAAACAAGTAACAGAGTTTGAATATACTCATTTCATGATGACATAACATATGTGGCCTATGTCATCATTCTCAGTCAGATCATAAATTCTTAGAAGCAAGAACTGAAACTTCCAGGTGGGTTAAGAACATAGCAATGTTTACCTGCAAATTAGAGGATATTTCTCCAAATTGCTTTAAAAGGATCTAAAGTAGTTTTTATTCATACACAGAAAATTTCCCAAAGAAAATAACTACTATAACACAGAAGAGTGCTGTGAGTTTCAGTGAGGCAATGTCATTTTCTGCATTTTTATCATATGAATTATTTCAATTCATAAATACAAACTGAGCAACAGATTGTATTTTTGGAGAGGACTGTAACACGATGAAATCCTCCAAAAAAAGACCAAAGTGGTTTCAAAAGCCTTAATATGACAGTTAAGAGGACAACTACAATAACGTGCAAACATTTGTTTGCCAAAAATGTGATGTCAGAATGAAACTTTATTAGCCCTATGACACAATTTAGCCAGTATCTTCTTAGTGCACCTTTTCATCATGTTTAATCTGCCTTGAATTGCAATTAAACAGCCTACAAAGATCAGAACGGCAATGTTCTAAGCAGAAGCCCCCTAAGCTTCTGCATCAACAAATACTGTTACAGTGAAAGATTTCCCAAAACTCTTCTCAAACCTTTATCAACTCCCACAAGTAGCACATCAGTCTTCTACTGATCATTCTGAAATCAATGACCTGAATTTCTCAGTAGCCCATACCAGTGAGCAAGAGTAAAACTAACCACTTTTACTGACAAAGATCTATAAATCAAGACAATTATTCAGAATGAACCTTCTACTTGAAGTCCTCACCTAAAAATCTTTTCAACATTTTTGTTTTATGAATAGTTGTAATTAATTTTTGGCTTACTTTTTTGGCCTTATTCAATTAAACTACTTCCAAGTAGAATAATATCAACATATAAAAAATTATGTTAAAAAAAAATCTGAAATTACGATCATTTATCAATGCACAGTGAAGACACGCCAAAAAGAGGGAGAAGGAGCAAAGGTGAAAGTAAGCAAGCACTAAAACCAAAAGAAAGCAAAAGTAAGGGACAACAAAGAGACAAAGAACAGCTTAAGGAAGGTCAGAGGGAATATGCTGGCACAAAAAGTAAAGCACGAAACATACTATCTACTGATGTCTGAGGTCATTAAGAGCTACAGTTAAAGAGCTTTAAACATTTATCTGCTTATCCTGAATATGGGTGGAAGGCTGTCCCAGAAGTAGTTCTTGTTGGCTGCAATAGGAATGTTTCTGTCCTACAGCACAATCAATGAAAATCAATTGGCTGATAATTGCTGTGCATCAAATTAAATTATGGAGCACCACATGGCTCAGAGGGTTGGAAATGAGATGTGGAGCCTTTCACCTCTAGGTCAGTGCTACAAACACAATGCGAGTCAATAATGACTAAGAGTTGTTACTGTTGTGTTAGTAAAAACACTCATTTTAAGCCCTCTACTAAAACACACCTTTATGGCTTTGTAACCTCAGAACTTTGTTTTGCCAGTCTCTAAACAAAGTTAGATGGAGCTCCTAATACTTCTCACATGACCTTTGTACTGCCTGTGATTACGATACACATAACTTCTTTTCAGGAACAGTGTTCTTACCCTTTTAACGGATTACAACCC